>LR738712.1:336303627-336529786 GCA_902687465.1 Secale cereale
GCTGCTCCTGGTGGCGAGGCTGGAATGGATGGGGAGGCACGGGCGCTGGTGGGGCGCGTCCATGGCGCTAGAGACGGAGGCGCGGGGCGCTGCTTGAGGTGGCGGGCGCGGGGCGCTGGCTGGTCGCCGGATCCGTCGAGGAGGATGACTGGGGCGCGTCAAGGCTGAGGCTGGCCGTCGCTGGCGCCTTGGTGGCGCCGGTGGCCGGCGCGAGGCGCGGAGGAGGCCGGAGGGAGGCGCTCGGGGGGCGAGGCGCAGGCCTTGGCGGCGGACGACGCGGCTCCTGGCCGGCCGAGAGATGGGGGCGAGGGGGGTTTGAGAGGGAGAGGAGCAGAGTCGAGCGAGAGGATCGGCCTGGCGGTGGCTCGGGAGGGAGAGTGAGGGGAGAGATGGGGTCGGTGCTCTCAGGGTTAGGAGCTGGGGTTGGGCCTTGGGCCAGATGGGCTGCGGGGGGAGGAGGAGGCCAGCCGCGGCGGGAGGTGGCTGGGAAGTCCAAGCTGGGCCTGAGCTCCTTTCCCTCTCTCTCTTAAACTCCTTAGAAGAAAGAATGAAAGAGAAAAGAAAAGAAAAGAAAAGATAGAGAGAAGAAAAAAGGATGGAGAGGGTTAGTGAAAGAATTTGAGCAAGAGGATAAATATCTTGGACTCACACAAAAATGTGTTGATGCAAGAAATTAGGAATGGCCAAGATTGAAAGATTAAATTCAAATTCCTTTGAATTTAATTCGAAAGGTTTGAACTAGGACATGTTTTTAAAGTGCCCAAAAATGTTCGGATTTTGGAGGAACCTCGATAAAAAATGGATAAAAATTGTTGGCAAGGTTTGGGAGTAGAAACTTGGAGTGAAATAGGCATGGGGATATTTGCAAGTGTGTTTCGGTGATCCCAAACTAATGGGATATTTATTTATAATAGCTCCATAATATTAGGAGGATATGTTATAAAGAGAAGTCACTCTTCCCTTGATTTAAATAGATCAAAATATCTATGCCATTTATTTAGTTGAGATGCAAAGATTAATGACATGATGGCATGATGACATGATGCAATGCAAAATAAATAATACAAGCACAAATGAAACACATGGGAGAACCCGGAACATCTGGAATCTTCTGGGACGTCGGTCTTCGGGCGTCACAGTTATCCCACACGAGAACTCGGAGTAAACCATGCCGAATGTAAAATACAATCCCAGTCGTAATTCTTTTCAGGAAACATGTGGGATCCCAAACAAAGAGCACATGTCACTCTTGCAGCAAACATCGGTGATACCCAACAAATCACAAACTGTCTGCAGCACTTGTGATGCGGAGCATCACAAGGTCATCCCCATGGACCTATCTTCGTCTCACCAAGTGCCAAGTGGACCCATGACACGTGTCCATGCAAGAGCTCTCAAGACCGAGGTGACATCTCTCCTTAAGCAACTTACATGTGAATCATGTGAGACATGACTACTACCTCAAACGTAATTACTTTGCATACTCAGGTGCCAAGAAGACCCCCTCGAAGAGGCTCATGAAGACGGACAAGTCCCCAAGTTCACGGAAGAAGATGAACATCGAGCGAAATCGGAGAAGACTCCAGGCCCCGGACATCCGGCCCCTGGACCATCTATAGCTGTAGACCCCCCTCAGCCGAAGCTGTAGGGGACGGACATCCGGCCAGGCCCGAACATCTGGGCCCCAGCCCAGAAATCCGGCACCACCATCGAAGCATACCCGTGGCTCAACCCCGCCAGCCCGGACATACGGCGCCAAGCCCGGCCATTCGGCGCCTCGTGACAGCCCGACATCCGGACATCCGGCCTCTGATGCCTGCGTTCATTCCGTTTGGGCAGTGGCCTATGTATCCCCTCGCCCCTTTTGACTATAAACAGACCCGTACCTCTTCCTAGTTAGGGTTAGCATTGTGATAGCTCATCTAAACCTAAAGCATTGCGCATCCTTAGTGGTTCATCTCCTCGAGAGATGGCATCCTCCACTGAGAAGATCCACATGGATTCAAGACCTCCTCACGGAGAACACTATCGCTACTTGTATCGTCCTTACTTGATCGTGGATCGAGTATCACTCTTTGTGTTTCCGGATCTACCATATGTGTGACCTAAACTTGGTGATTTGAGTGTTTTCCTCTTGTTCCTCTTGTGTTATCCCTCGTGTTCTTCGTGTTCATCCTCGGGATCCCTCCTTTTCGTGAAAGATCAGCCTATTATCGGGTTGTCCCCGCATAATTTGGTATCTAGAGCCTAGGTTGATCACGAATTTGGAGCCCCTACCCTTGTTTTCTAGCCTTGTTTTGTTGATTTTGTCCCAATTTTGAAAATTCCCCACAAAATAGCCATACCAAAGAATTTGCGATCTGTTGATTTGATGAGGTTTTGTTGGATTTGTTCCATGGATTTGCTTTGCCACGAGTGGATCTAGCTTTTCTACCACTTTTCCCCAATTTCTATGCACAAAATCCGCCAAAATTTGCCCATTTTTTTCTTTTCTCTGACTTCATCAGGGATCGGGCACCCCGGACAACCGGCCCGAGACCCCGGACATCCGGCCATGCCGAACATCCGACTCTGAGCCCGGACATCAAGCGCCCGTAGCCGAAGCCCATCCACCTATATTGCCGCCCACACTTCCGCAACAACCACCACTTCCGCAAACACAACTGTGACGCCCCAAGACCGACGCTCCAGAAGACTTCCATATTTTTTCGTTGTCATCGTGTGATTTATTTTTGCTTGTTGCATTTCATCATGGCATCATGTGCATTGCATCTGCATGTTTTCATAAAACCCGTATTTGTTCGTAGTTGCCGCTTCCCTCCTTGTCTTTGTGGCTTGTTGTCACTCCACTTGTCGTCGTTGACCATTCTTCGTCCAATCACAAGTCCGACCGTGTCCGCCTAACCCCTCTATGCGCGGTGCATCGACCCCTCATGTGCGTCCGAAACTGCCCCGGATCCGAACCACTCAGTCGTCAGCGTTGGGTCCGGATCATCCCCAAACATCCCTAAAATATCATCGATTCTTTGTTTGGACACTCCTAGTCTATTTTCTCGAGCCATCCGATTGCGATCGGTGTGACCAAATACCCTTATTCCACTACTATATAAATAGAGCAACCCTAAATTCTACTCCCTCCGTTCCTAAATATTTGTCTTTCTAGAGATTTCAATGAGTGACTACATACGAAGCAAAATGAGTGAATCCACACTTTAAAATATGTCTACATACATCCGTATGTTGTGTCCATTTGAAATGTCTAGAAAGACAAATATTTAGGAACGGAGGGAGTAGGCACCTTGTCCCATCCGCCGACCGCCGCCACATTCTTCTTCCACCTCGGGATCCCCTTTGCACCAACCTAAAGCCGCCTCCTTCTCCTCCTCGAGGTTGGCACCGAGCCAACCAGCAGCTCCAGCTCCACCACCAGACCACGCTCCTCACGCCCCCCGCTCATTTTCCTTCTTCCCCTGGTACTTCCCTCCCAAACCTCATGATCTCTCTCCCTCTCTGTGATTTGCCATAGGAGGAGCCCCGTGGAGGCCACCCGTAGCAGCACGGCACCTCCGCCGCCATGGACGCTCGCCTCCCCGCCTTGCTACTCGAGCGCTGCCCCGCATGCCCCAGCCCCGACGACTCCTCGTCGTCCCCAGCCTCGCCGCACCTCCTCTAGCCCGGCGCCACCAAGCTGCTTCCCCGCCGGCCGAAGAGGCCATGACCGAGGCCACCAAAGTCTCGCCCGCGCCAGATCCGTGCCTGTCTCCATTCCTGCGTGGACCCAGCCTCCTCCTCATCTCACCGAAGCGTCGTCCAGGCCAGTGCCTCACCGCCCCACCTCTTTTCTCTTCGTCCCTTCCCATGTTTTCTTCTCTGAACCTTCTCCCGTGCCCTTATTATCTTCAGACAACAGTTGCCGCCACCGCACCAGTACCATTGCCGTCCGGCCTTGAATTCTCCCAGATCCGGTTGGTCTCGCCTGTCTCCGTCCGCCGTCGAAACGTTCCAAGAACCCGTACGCCGGAGCTGCTCCACGCCGGGAGGTTCAGGCCATGGAGCGCCATCGATCCGCTGCTTCGAACGAGAATGACGACCAGTGCCACGGCCCCGCGTTGACCCGCGACGCCCCAGCGCCAAGCCATGCAGCCTGCCTTGGCCTCTCCACGGATCTGGGCCGAAGCCAAGTTGGGTGAGCTGCCCCCAGCGCACCCTTCCCTTTTTTTCCTCTTGTTAGGCCAGCCTGTAGATTCGGCACGATCATGTTTTTTTCAGATTTGCGATTTTAGCTTTTATCCAGAGTTTATAGTTTTGCAGAAAACCCCTCAAACATCATGCATTTAATAACTCCACAACTGGGCCTTATATGTAGAAACTTCATATATGAAAAATGCTTAGAATGTTGTGTAGAATTACAATATGCCACTCTCATCCCTATTTAAAATGTTTAAACTTGATGTTTGTTTTAATTTTTGAAAATAACATGTTAAAATAGTTTAATTCATACCTAAATAACCATAGTTCCAAAATTAATAAACTTTATATGTAAATGGGGTGGAAAAATGTGTAGAATAACATGGTGCAGTTTGTTTTGCTGTTAACAACATTAAAATATGGTAATAGGCAGAAAAATACCAAATTTAAAATATGCACATGGGGGTTTAATTGTGACGCCCCAGGGGTTTAATTGTGACGCCCCAAGACATGTTAATCAACATTTAATATTGTTGTGTATATGAACAAGAGTGAACTAAATAATTGGATGTGGTGCTTCGTCAATATGCAACTCGTTGCATATTGAGCTCCACTTAAATTGTAGTGTTGTTTGTTGCACTTTGCCATGCCATGCATATTTAAACCGGACATGCACCATACTTGGTTGTGGATCATGACATGCTTATGCTTGTGTGATTACCATGTTGTTTGCTCTTTCCAGTTGGATTCTCTCATTAGCTTTGGTTTCATTCCGGAGTTGTGAGGACTTGTTCGACTACTTCATGGACTCGTTCTTCTTCCTTGCGGGATTCCAGGCAAGATGACCGTTCCCCGATATCACCTCTATCTTTGTTTTGCTAGTTATCTTGCTCTATTAGATATGTCGCAATGAATATTCTTGTCTTGTCAGCCTCCTATGTTGCCATGAAACACTCTAACCGCCTTCCTAGCAACCCGTTGATTGGCTAAGTACGCTTTTGCTCAGCCCCTCTTATAGCATTGTTAGTTGCAGGTGAAGTTGAAGATTACTCCATGTTTGGACTTCTTTATTGGGACAACACAATATATATCTTACTTAATTAATGCACATATACATTGGTAATGGGTGGAAGGCTTGGCCTTCTGCTTGGTGTTTTGTTCCACTCATGCCACCAGAGGACCCGATAAACCGGTGTGATGTTCCTTGATTTTGCGTTCCTAACACGGTTGGGGTTTATGGGCCACCCTTGATAATTCGCATTGCTTAAAGATTTTCCAGCAAGACCCAAATTTGGCACTACATTTTCCTAACAACTAAAAACTTGCATAGGGAGTAATTAACCCGAGTTCTTAATCAACAACCCGGGCCAGTGCTTCTCATGAGTGTTCATCCAAATAGGGCGGACTGCAGGGCCGCCTTGGGGAAACCCAAGGTATTTGGTATATACCTATAGGCTGACCTATCCGGTCGTGGCCTGAGACAAGATACGCGCGGCTACTATCAGGGTGTCGACACGCCAGGAGGTCTTGCTGGATTAGTTTTACCTTTGTCGAAATATCTTGAGCACGGGATTCCGAGAACACTCGGGTGTTCCCAACATGGAGTTGCAACTCCGCAGATCGTGAGCTTGTGATGGGCTAAATTGGGACACCCCTGCAGGGTTTTGAACTTTCGAAAGCCGTGTCCGCGGTTATGTGGCAGATGGGAATTTGTTAATATCCGGTTGTAGATAACTTGACACCATATCCTTAAGAATACACTACCTGTGTGAGTAGCCGTGATGGTCTCTTTTCGAAGGGGTTTTCGGAAAGGGAACATGGTGGGGTTATGCATGAACGTGAGTAGCTAGGATCACTTATTGATCATCTTTGGCGACCGTTGGCACATATCCTCATCTCGCTCTCACTTTGTAAGCTAGTTGCTTAGTGCTTGCTGCAACCACTTTATTACCTCTCCACACCTAAAGGCTTTGTTAGTTTTGATACCCAGGAATGGGATTGCTGAGTCCTTGTGGCTCACAGATTACAACACATACCAGATGCAGGTACAACCGAGTACGATGCAGGAGATGGTCAAGAACTTCACTGGGAGTTCGATGAAGAGCGTGGTCGTTTCTATGTGACGTATCCCAACGATCAGTAGAGGTTCTTACTAGGGGCGATCAGGACTTGTGGTTGTGGTATCTTTTCTCGTTTAATTTTGTCTGTAGCCGGACCCTGTGTTATTTGGATGAATGTATGAATGTTGAGTTATGTATGTGACGTGGCGAGTGTAAGCCAACTGTTTTACTCTTTCATCCCTGTTCATTACATGAGTTGTCCAAAGATACCACGCTTGCGATCATTCCAGAATGCGCTTATGTCTCTAACTTGTGCCTCGACACGTGGGAGATATAGTCGCATCTTGGGCATTATAAGTTGTATCAGAGCGAACCCTCGCGGTTACACGGATATTTGCGGATAGGTGCTCGGTCATGTTGTTCATGACGTTTGTGACCCGTCGTGGCACATGGCATGGCAGATGTATCGGACTGGATGCACAGACGTTTGTGCCAAGTGGGGACGTTCCTGTGGCCCGATGAGGACGACGGTTCCTCTAAGTGGGGAGTATGTGATAGCCTGGCTTATTAGAGATGATAGACTACTCATATCAATAAGGAATTCCTTCTTCTCTGGGAGCCCATTCGGGTAGAACTCCAAAGTTAAGCGTGCTCAGCTTGGAGTAGTTTCAGGATGGGTGACCGATCGGGAAGTTGCTCCCGGTGCGCACGAGTGAGGACAAAGTGCACAGAAAAGACTAGTATTGATCTGTGGGGCCAGTCTAGATCCTGCCATGAGTAACGACCACCGGCGGGTGTGTTTGGGGCATTATAAGTTGGTATTCAGAGCCTTCTCTGACCTAGGAGCCCCCTGATTGATCGAACCACTGCCGATGTTGAGTCTAGGCACACACACAAAAAAAGTTTTGAGTCATATATATTGGAGAGTAGGATTTCTTTTTACTCCTCTTCCCCTTCGTCGCTCTGGTGAGGATTCCTGACGTTGTTTTAACATCACTATCCTCAATTTTCACCAATTTTTTTTAGGATCACGTGGGTATTGTTTGGATTGTTCCGATATCTTTGTGACGAGAATTCTGTCTTGGTGCCTCCCGTCTGTTTAGGCTGAGTCCTGGGGAGTTGAGCTCTGAGGTATTGTCGTCCCATTGTGTATCGTTACAGTTTTAGAATACCAGAGGCAGATGACATCGAAAACTCTTCTATGCGTGTCTGGTGGTGAGATAACCCCAACGTCACCCAGTACTGGTGGGATAGTTCGGGAGTATTGCCATAGCTAGAATAGCGGATGCGTTTCGAAGGTCCGAGGTAAACGTTTTCCGAAGGTGACTATTTATGTGTTGACGGATGGATACAGCTGGATGTAGGTATTGCTAGTTGGGTGAGATATTGTTCTTCCCCTGTATCCCCAACACCAGATTACATAACCAGAAAGTTTCGGGAATTAATAGGTGGGATTCAAGTAGCTCTTAGGTAATCTTCCAACGGGTGCATGATATGAGGTTGGGGTTCAACATCTAGTGGAGAGGTTATCATGGTCGATATTACATTGGGGGTTGCATCTTAAAGGGTCCTTGGCTATGCTGATCTGGGGATTGCAAGGCCCTTTGTAACACGTGCCATGGGGCCTCAACACGAACATGTGGGACGAAACCTCTATTATGTATTTGTTCCATCTGTTACCTTGTTGTTTTAATCGATCATTTTGTTCTCCCAAGTGGCTTCTCAACAAGTTGATGTGTCATTTAAGCTTATGGAACTCATTCGTTCAATTCTCTGTTCGAATGATATTGTGAAGATTATGTTGCAACATATCTATCCTTTGCTTTTGTTTTGATTGTGGTATTCGAGTTGCTTCGACTCAAGTGTTGATTCCATACCTCTCCTAAGCGGTGTTCTCATATTTCTATGGGAGTGCTAGTACTTCTTGATCATCGAGATTGTTATGTTAAATTCTTCTCAACCGGCGTGCTTCTCTTCAAGTTAATCCAATCTCTTCATCATTTGCAAGATCAACTCTCAATCTTTTCTCAATGGTGTCTGTTTCATTCATCCCAAATTGTCTTTGTTTTCCCCACCCTCCCACCCATCTTCTTCTCGGAGCCAGAAATTCTCAAATGAAATATCCATTTTATTCATGTGATGTTTCTTCATTATTTTCCTTCAATCTCCTTATCCGGTGATTCTCAGAAAGATGCTAAGGAAGCTTCAAGTTATCATTCTTCGTTCTCGTTTCTTCCCCGATGGACTAAATTCAAGTTCCGATGTTAATCATATCTTTTCCTCTTGTTTCACTAGTTTTTCCCATGTTGGAATTCTTGTCAAAGTCTCTCTTGTTTATTCAACTCTTTCTAATTCTTCTCCGGAGTGTTCAAGATATCTCAGAAGATCTGTGTTTCAATTCTTAATCCATTCAAGCTATTTTGAGGATTGTCATCTTATTCAAGCCATTTAATTCAACCGATGCAATATCTCTTAAGCAATCTTTTTCAATGGTGATTTCTTTTGAGTGGGCCCTAACCCACATGTCTTTTTCCAGGATCTTACCCGACTCTCTAATTATCAGGAGTTATTACGGAATTCTTTTCAAAGTGTGACGTAAGAATGATTTCCATCAGTCACAAGCCTTCTCCACGATCGCTTTCAAATTCTTTTCAACTTTGGTTCAACCTTCCCTCTTTCATTCTTTCGGAGTATCTCAAATTCTTCATGGTATTTCTCGTCATTCTTCTCAACATTTGAAGACCGAAGAAGAGTATCTCTTAAATCTTGGCCCGTTCTTTTCAAGAGTCTTGGTTCTAGCTTCATGACATCCTCATAGTTGTTTCAATCATGAGGAATCTTTTCATAACATCTGAAGCATTTCATGAATTCTTCCCATTGTGATCCTTCGAAGGCCATCATTTCAGAAGATTTCTTCGTTCTCAGTTTTCAACTTCGTCCTCCAACTATTCTTAACTGATGCATCTTCGTTCGTCTCCATATTCTTATGGTGGTTCGTTCAAAAATTAATTTTCCTTTGTCATCATATCAATTCATTCGTTCTTTCTGAATTCCTACCGGTGATTTGTTGAATACTTTCTCAAGATTATGCGAGATCTCTCTTGAATTCTTTGCAACGAGAATAAGTAGTATGCTAAATCCATTGCTTCTCATCGATTTAAGTTGATGAAGGATACACATAACATAATTCTTATTCTTGGTTCATCCAAGTGATTAATCCCTTCCTTCGGAGTTTGTTGAGAAGGAATAAATTCTTGGTTTCAAGTTGTTCGTCTTGTCTCTCGGTGTTCTAAGCCCTCTCAATTTTTCTCATCGCAAAGCTTCATCTAATCGTTGCAAGGCTTCAATCATATTCTTTTCATCCTTCACTTCTCATCCTTTTGTTGCCGGAGTTGTTCATGGTGGTTCATCATGATTTAATTCATCCTCGAGGTGTTCTTCAAGATTCTTGTTGGAGGAGCTCAAGTATTCTTTATCTTGCATTTTGAAGTGCAAATATTTTCTCCCTTATCTTTTCAGGTGATGTTATGTCATTCTTGGCAATTTCTATCATGTTTCATGATTCACAAGTTGTCAGGAATGAGATATTGTTAAACCATCATTTCTCTTCGATCATGAGTTGTTTCAACCCATATTAATTTCTTTGTTGGAGTATCTTGGTATAGATTTCACCTAAAGCCTTCCATTGGGAGTGTTGCTATTGTGGTGCTTATCAATGATTCAAGTTATCTCCTTATCATCTTGGTGGAAGAAAATTTTCATATCTTTGGTGCTCTCAATCAAATCAATTGTTTCCGTTAGTGGCAGAATTTCACCTCAAGTTTTGAGATGTTTTCCATAAGCCCACATCAAGCTTATTCTTTTCGTTGTTGAATTTCCAACAACTCTGTTCAATCCATCTTCGTAAGGATGCTCTTTCAAAATCAATTGTGGGAGAAGTTGTCATTTTCTTCTTCCTTCTTTTCTTTCCAATGATCTAGCATCTATTCTTTCATTCCGGAGGCATTGTGTTGTTGCTCTCTCCAAACCATCATCTCTTTTTATCGAGATCATGTTCTTTCCTTTACTTATCCATTCAACTGGAGTGTTGTGTCCTCCGTTCAAGTTCTCTCATCCTATCAAGTTTTTCCTCTCTTTTCAACTGGAGTGCTGTCTGAAGCCTTTCTTACCCCTTGTGCCATTCGTTCAACAGTTTCGGAGGCAATGTGTTGTTGATTTCATCAAGTATCATCCCATCTCCTCAAGTTCATGTTCAATTCCTTCCATTCACAGTCGGAATGTTGTCCAAATTCTTTCGTTCTTATTCCTTCTCTAGCTTTATTCAACCGGAGTGGTTTAAATTCTTCCATGATCCGTGAGCTCGTGTTTCAAGCCTTTCAACCTACAAGGTTCTCGTAATGTACCTTGTTCCTCTTTTCTAACGGAGTGTCTTCATCTTCATTCATCTCCGTTGTATTCGTGTTTCAATTTGGCCAACCTCTCAAGTTCGTGGTTTCACTCATTTGTCAAAGAAGCAACTTTGTTTTAACTCTTCATTTATCCTCTTCTATCCGGTGCCATATCCAGGGTATCGGGTCGAGATCCTCTGTTAGTGTGTGACACCCCAAGACTGACGCTCCAGAAGACTTCCATATTTTTTCGTTCTCGTCGTGTGATTTATTTTTGCTTGTTGCATTTCATCATGGCATCATGTGCATTGCATCCGCATGTTTTCATAAAACCCATAGTCGTTCGTAGTTGTCGCTTCCCTCCTTGTCTTTATGGCTTGTTGTCACTCTGCTTGTCGTCGTTGACCATTCTTCGTCCAACCACAAGTCCGACCGTGTCCGCCTAACCCCTCTATGTGCATTGCATCGACCCCTCGTGTGCATCCGAAACTGCCCCGGACCCGAACCGCTCAGTCGTCACCGTTGGGTCAGGATCATCCCCAAACATCCCTAAAATATCATCGATTCTATGTTTGGACACTCCTAGTCTATTTTCTCGAGCCATCCAATTGCGATCGGAGGGACCAAATAAGCCCCTACCCTTATTCCACTACTATATAAATAGAGCAACCCTATATTCTATGCACCTTGTCCCATCCGCCCACCATCGCCGCAATCTTCTTCCACCTCGGGATCCCCTTTGCACCAACCCAAAGCCGCCTCCTTCTCCTCCTCGAGGTTGGCACCGAGCCAACCAGCAGCTCCAGCTCCACCACCAGGCCAAGCTCCTCATGGCCCCCGCTCCTTTTCCTTCTTCCCCTGGTTCTTCCCTCCCAAACCTCACGATCTCTCTCCCTCTCTGTGATTTGCCACACGAGGAGCCTCGTGGAAGCCGCCCGTAGCAACACGGCACCTCCGCCGCGATGGACTCTCGCCTCCCCGCCTTGCTACTGAAGCGCCGCCCCGCATGCCCCTCCCCGACAAGTCCCCGTCGTCCCCAGCCTCGCCGCACCTCCTCAAGCCCGGCGCCGCCAAGCCGCTTCCCCGCCGGCCGACGAGGCCATGACCGAGGCCACCAATGTCCCGCCCATGCCAGATCCGTGCCTGTCTCCATTCCCGCATCGACCTAGCCTTCTCCTCATCTTACCGGAGCGCCGTCCAGGCCAGTGCCTAACCGCCCCACCTCTTTTCTCTTCGTCCCTTCCCCTGTTTTCTTCTCTGAACCTTTTCCCGTGCCCTAATTTTCTTCAGACAGCAGTTGCCGGCACCGCAGCAGTACCATCGCCGTCCAGCCTCGGATTTGCCCAGATCCGGTTGGTCTCACATGTCTCCGTCCGCCGTCTGAACGTTCCAAGAACCCGTACACCGGAGCTGCTCCACACCGGTAGGTCCAGGACATGGAGCGCCGTCGATCTGCTCCTTCGAACGAGAACGACGACCAGTGCCATGGCCCCGTGTTGACCCGCAACGCCCCAGCGCCAAGCCATCCGGCCTACCTTGGCCTCTCCATAGATCTGGGCCGAAACCCAGCTGGGTGAGCTGCCCCCAGCGCGCCCCTCCCTTTTTTCCTCTTGTTGGGCCAGCCTGTAGATTCGGCCCGATCATGTTTTTTTCAGATCTGCGATTTTAGCTTTTATCCAGAGTTTACAGTTTTGAAGAAAACCCCTCAAACATCATGCATTTAATAACTCCACAACCGGGCCTTATATGTAAAACCTTTATATATGAAAAATGCTTAGAATGTTGTGTAGAATTATAATATACTACTTTCATCCATGTTTTAAATGTTTAAACTTGTTGTTTGTTTTAATTTGTGAAAATAACATGTTAAAATGGTTTAATTCATAACTAAATAACCATAGTTCCAAAATTAATAAACTTTATATGTGAATGGGGTGGGAAAATGTGTAGAATAACATGGTGCACTTTGTTTTGTTGTTAACAACATTAAAATATGGTAATAGGCAGAACAATACCAAATTTAATATTGTTGTCTATATGAAAAAGAGTGAACTAAATAATTGGATGTGGTGCTTCGTCAATATGCAACTCATTGCATATTGAGCTCCACTTAAATTGTAGTGTTGTTTGTTGCACTTTGCCATGCCATGCATATTTAAACCGGACATGCACCATACTTGGTTGTGCATCATGATATGCTTATGCTTGTGTGTTTACCATGTTGTTTGCTTCTTTCCAGTTTGCTTCTCTTGTTAGCTTCAGTTTCATTCCAGAGTTGTGAGGATTTGTTCGACTACTTCATGGACTCGTTCTTCTTCCTTGCGGGATTCCAGGCAAGATGACCCTTCCCCGATATCACCTCTATCTTTGATTTGCTAGTTGTCTCGCTCTATTAGATATGACGCGATGCCTATTCTTCTCTTGTCAGCCTCCTATGTTTCCATGAAACACTCTAACCGCCTTCCTAGCAAACCGTTGATTGGCTAAGTATGCTTTTGCTCAGCCCCTCTTATAGCATTGTTAGTTGCAGGTGAAGTTGAAGATTGCTCCATGTTTGGACTTCTTTATTGGGATAACACAATATATATCTCACTTAATTAATGCACATATATATTGCTAATGGGTGGAAGGCTTGGCCTTCTGCTTGGTGTTTTGTTCCACTCATGCCACCTTAGGACCCGATAAACCGGTGTTATGTTCCTTGATTTTACGTTCCTAACACGGTTCGGGTTTATGGGCCCACCTTGATAATTTGCATTGCTTAAAGCTTTTCCAGCAAGACCCAAATTTGGTACTACATTTGCCTAACAACTAAAAACTTGCATAGGGAGTAATTAACCCGAGTTCTTAATCAACATCCTGGGCCAGTGCTCCTCATGAGTATTGGTCCAAACTGGGCGGACTGTAGGGCCGCCTTGTGGAAACCCGAGGTATTTGGTATATACCTGTAGGCTGACCTATCCGGTCGTGGCCTGAGATGAGATACGTGTGGCTACTATCAGGGTGTCGGCACGTCGGGAGGTCTTGCTTGATTAGTTTTACCTTTGTTGAAATATCTTGATCACGAGATTCCGAGAACACTCGGGTCTTCTCAACATGGAGTTTCGACTCCGCAGATCGTGAGCTTGTGATGGGCTAAGTTGGGACACCCCTGCAGGGTTTTCAACTTTCGAAAGCCGTGCCCGCGGTTATGTCGCACATGGGGATTTGTTAATATCCGGTTGTAGATAACTTGACACCATATCCTTAAGAATACACTACCTGTGTGAGTAACCGTGACGGTCTCTTTTCGAAGAGGTTTTCAGAAAGGGATCACGGTGGGGTTATGCATGAACGTGAGTAGCTAGGATCACTTATTGTTCATCTTTGGCGACCGTTGGCACATATCCTCATCTCGCTGTGACTTCGTAAGCTAGTTGCTTAGTGCTTGTTGCAACCACTTTATTACCTCTCCACACCTAAAGGTTTTGTTAGTTTTGATACCCGGGAATGGGATTGCTGAGTCCTTGTGGATCACATATTACAACACATACCAGATACAGGTACAACTGAGTACGACGCAGGAGATGGTCAAGAACTTCACTGGGAGTTCAATGAAGAGCGTGGTCGTTTTTATGTGATGTATCCCGATGATCAGTATTGGTTCCTACTAGGGGGCGATCAGGACTTGTGGTTGTGGTATCTTTTCTTGTTTGATTTCGTCCGTAGCCGGACCTTGTGTTATTTGGATGAATGTATGAATGTTGAGTTATGTATGTGACGTGGCGAGTGTAAGCCAACTATTTTACTCTTTCGTCCCTGTTCATTATATGAGTTGTGCAAAGATACCACGCTTGTGATCATTCCAGAATGCGCTTATGTCTCTAACCATTTCCGCAACCACCATCGCTTACCCGCTACCAACTTCGGAAAATTTTATCACATCTCGTCGTCGAGAATTGAGTTGTTGTTTCACTATTTCCTCGGGTGTTTAGGCTAACTTGGAATGGAACGACTTCAACGACACCACCGGTCATCCTTGACAAGGGCAATAACATCAAAGACACCTTGTATATCCTACCTTGCAATTGCATTGTCACCCCATAGACCATTTTGCATAGCTTTCCTATTGAGACTAGCCATTTGAGTATTGCCGGGCCACGACACTTGTGCACATTAGTGATAGTCATAGATATTGCATACTACATCATCACACCACGGTGTGTCACAAGAGTGTTCCGCATACACAATAGCTATCTTGGTACGAGAATCTCGCATAAGTGGCCAAAGAAAGAGCTCAAGCTTCTAAGCAAAAGAGCCATCAAAAAGCTTATATGCAAACGACCTTAGCATCATACATCGTGCATCAAAAGAGATCTTATGGAATAGCAATACACCATCTTTTGGTAAAGCATCGGCATATCATACACTTATAGCATAATTGTGATAGGAAGTTGCTACTTTTTGTATCTATAGGTCGTGCACAAGTGCGTATCCGCCTATTAAGCAATCGGTTAGCGTCTCTCTAGTGCTGTGCAACACGAGCATTTTCCATGGATTCCACATTTTTCGCTCACCGTTGGTTGCACAACCACATCTATCTATTCGTGTGTGTGTTCCGTGTGGCTTGTTCTTGCTCGTGATCTACTTGTTGCTTGAGAAAATTTGTGAATCATTTCCAACATCATTGATTCTTGTTAACGGTTGCATCGATTTTGTGCCACTATCCTCACCGAGCTCCTCTGAAAGCTTTATTTGTGTAGGTGTGAGAATTGACAAGAAGGGTACCAATTGTGCTATTTCTGGGTTACATTATTGAGTGATCATTGATCCATCTTCAACTTCGGTCAAGGTATATTTGGTATAGTTCTTCCTTTTCCAACTCACACATTCTTGCTTGCAATGATGGATAGGCTAAGTACATCCGCAAACTCGCTATTCGATGATCCTCAAGAATCAAACAACTACGTCACCAAAATTCATCTCTTTTGGTGCTCAACAACCTCTATATCAAGAGAATGAAGCTATGCAAGAGTGCATTGAGCAAATCGCCGCCAACGCACGACATTCTGAAGCACGCACACAAGAGCACCAACATGTCTACTCAATTTGACGAGCTACGTACTTTGATAGTCAACAGACGTTATTCATCTACGTCCTCTCAAAGATGGAGCCGCTCAAGTCGTCATACCGACTACACTTTCGGCGCAAGTACACCTACATCGAACACTCTTCGTCAAGCCGCGCGTCAAGCTCGACATGACAACCGGAACCCACTTCATGACAAGAGTTCACAAGAGCTATTTGAAAAGCAAGCAAGTTGACATCGTCAAAACCAAGCTACACTTGAGCAAGCACAAGAACGGCAATGACTACGCCAACAAGAAGAAGAGCGGGCGCGCCAACACCAAGAAGAGGAAGATACCGAGGCACAACATCAAATACAACAACGCCGAGAAGCTCAAGCTCTTGAAGCGCAACATGCACTACATGACTCACATCGCAATGTTGCAACTCGCAATTGACACATTCGTCAAGAAGATGAAGCACTTCGAGATGAGATGCAAGAGAGGCGTTATCAAGCACGAATGCAACGTCAAGATCCTCCTCAAGCGCGAAAAGAGCAACAACCTCGACAAGAACCACAAGCTTGGCAAGAACAACATGACATTGAGCTTCGACCACACCAAGAAGAACATGAGGTTGATAATCCTCCAAATCAAGAACGCCATCACAATAGGCAAGCAAACAATGAAGAGCATCGCTATGGCAAGCTCAAGTTCACCATGCCAAAGTTCTCAAGAAGCATTGATCCCGAAGACTACCTCTCATGGGCATTGAAACTTGACAAGATCTTTCGCCTCCACAAATTTGATGAAGAAAAGAAGATCACAATGGCATCCCTTGAGTTCCAAGACTATGTTCTCATTTGGTGGGAGCAAATCATCGAGAGAAGAGAAGCAAAAGGTGAACCGCCTATTACCGCTTGGAGTCAAATGAAGGAAGTCATGTGAGCATGTTTAGTGCCAACACACTACAACCGTGACTTGTTCAAAAAGTTGCAAATCCTCAAGCAAGGAACCAAGTCCGTTGAAGAGTACTACGAGGAGATGGAGATTTCCATGATAAGAGCCAATATCACGGAAGATGAAGTACAAACTATGGCGAGATTCTTGAATGGACTCAACTATCCTATCAAGAAGATTGCGGACTTCCAACCATATAAAAATCTCCTAGAGCTAGTACACTAAGCAACCAAAGTGGAGCGACGAGTACAAGAAGACTAAAGTACTCCAAGTTCACCTCCAAGAACTACGGCTCCTACAACCAAGCTTCAACGACTTCGACACCTCCTACCTCTACCAAACCATCTACAAGCTTAGGTGACAAGTCAAGCTAAAAGAATTCGACTACATCAAGTCGTCCCTTTTCTTCAAACAACTTCAAGCCAAGAGCTTCATCATCTACAACCCCAACCGAGGATACCTCCTAGACGAGCTCCATCAAGTGTTTCAAATGCCAAGGACGAGGCCACAAGTCATTTCAGTGCAAGACCTTTCGCACCATGGTCATCAATGACGATGGATCCTATGACTCAATGAGCGATGACGAGATGGAATCCCTTGAACATGTAGCTATGCACCGCAAAGTAAATGAAGATGAAGACCATCAAGTGTTTTGCGACAATCACTCGAGTCCTAGTCTCGTTGTCTCCAAGGTCTTGACACTTCAACATCATCAAGATGAAGATCAACGATGTCACATCTTCCACACCAAGGCTGACATCAATGGACGTTCCATCAAGGTTATCATCGATGGAGGAAGTTGTCATAACTTGGCAAGTTAAGAGCTGTGCGACAAGCTACAATCCCTCATCCCTAGAATGTCCAATCGCTTAGTGAGGCCGGAACTATTTGAGTCAAGCACACCGTGCATGTATCCTTCAAGATAGGCGCCTATGAGGACACACTAGAGTGTGAAGTGGTACCTATGTCAGTTTGCCACCTTCTCCTTGGGAGACCATGGCAATACGATCGAGGAGTCACCCACAAATGGACTAACCATTACAGCTTCAAGATGAAGGGCAAGGAATTTGTGCTACGTCTTATGTCGCCAATTCAAGTGGTCGCCGATAAATAAATATCTACAAACCATGGTGGAGACAATGGTGACAGAGTGAAGCACCAAAAAGAGAGTGAGAGCCACAAGCCAAATTCGAGCACCTCCACGGTGAGCGGCAAGAAGCAACTAATGTTATTTGCCACCAAAAGTGAGATGAGAGAAGTGTGTGAGAACCCATCGAGCGTCTTTCACCTTGTGCTTTTATGAGTAAAACCTACTAACACTTCACCACCTCAACCTTTAGTGTTGTCTCAATTGTTGCAGGACTTCAAATATGTCTTTCCCGATGAACTACCTCCGAGACTACCTCCTCTTCACGGCATCGAGCACCGCATCGACCTCATCCCCAGAGCACCTCTTCCTAACAAGGCCCCGTACCGTGTCAACCTGGAAGAAACCAAGGAGATCCAACGGCAAGTCCAACAACTCATCGAGAACGGTCACGTCCGCGAAAGCATGAGCCCTTGTGCCCTTTCGGTAATCCTTCTCCCCAAGAAAGATGGTACTTACCGCTTGTGTTCAGATTGCTGTCCTATTATTGCTATCACTGTTAGATACCGTGTCGGTGTAAAAAAGCAGGGGCGCTCTTTTTTTACCCCTTACTTGTGCACGGGCAGTCAGAGCCATGCCTGTGACCAAACATAACAGAGCAGAGGGGGGAAGCCAGAGGCGCAGAGTTGCCAGAACAACGCCAAGACGGTGGCACGAGAAGACCAACCAAGGAGACGGGCTCTCCCCTGACAAGGACTCTTGCCGGGGCGGCCTGCTCGCCCCCGGCAAGAGCTCTTGCCGGGGCGATTCACCCGAACGCCTCCGTCGCGGCCGCCCTTGAGCCTAAGAACTCCAACATCATCAACAACATTGGAACCAAGGCTCGAGAAGTGCCCACATGATGTCATGCAGATCGTTGTGAAGACAAAGGTCTATAACTCCCAAGACAAGAACCAGAAGACACGCCGACCGTGAGGCTCCTTGCCGAGGATGCCCACGAGGCCCGGGCAAGGCTCCTTGCCGAAGACGCCCTGGAGCCCCGGCAAGCCTCTTGCCGAGGGACACTCACAGAGGCCCCGGCAAGACCCTTGCCAGGGACAGACGCAAGACTGCGGCAAGACCTTGCCGCCCTATCGTCGCCCCAGCTCGGCGGCCGACGTGCTAGCCTAGGCAGGCACCCACGTGGCGATACGTGGTCCTTGGTCCAGCTAATCAAGCACCTGCTTGGTGGCATGCAGATCTTCGTGAAGACCCTACCACCACGCCAACTCAGCTGCCTACCCCGCTGGCCTGGACGCGCGTCGCGACCAAACGGGGCAGCCATGGACGGGACGGGCTTCTTTCCCATCCACGATAAAGCAAATAGACACCTAAGCAGCACATTTAATGCGTCTTGTCCCGTAATGGCATAGGATAAGCATATGCACTGTACACCTTTCCACCTCCTGTGTGCCACTGTGGCAGCCCCTTTGGACTATAAAAGGAGGCTCGCGGCATACTACAGAAGGATTCGGATCCTCGAAAGCTGGATAGGCACCGTAGCTAGCTCAAGAACTCAAGAACACTCGAATATACACCAAAGCGGGACTAGGGTATTACGCATCCTCGCGGCCCGAACCTGGGTAAACGACCGATATGCTGACTCTTAGACCCGCTCTTTGCACAATCTCGCGCCCGCCAACTGTAGAAGGGATTCCAGTGATCCCATAGGTGTCGTTTCGTACCGACATACCGTCACTCAATATCATGCTTAGATGATATGCTTGATGAACTTAGCGAAGCCACAATCTTTTCCAAGATTGATCTCAAAAGTGGCTATTGCCAAATCCGCATACAAGAGGGTGATGAGTGGAAAACCGCCTTCAAAACAAAGTTTGGGTTATATGAATGGCTTGTTATGCCTATGGGTTTATCCGAGGCACCTGACACATTTATGAGAATGATGCGCTTTGTTCTTAGGCCATACATCGGAGTCTTTGTAGTAGTCTACTTTGATGACATCCTAGTTTTTAGCAAATTACTCAAAGACAATGTGAATCATCTTCGCACCGTTTTGCAAACCCTCCGTAAGGAAAAACTTTATGCCAATATGGAAAAACGCAAATTTGGTGTAGACAAACTTGTGTTCTTAGGATTTGTCGTCTCATCCAAAGGTGTGGATGTAGACGACACTAAAATTGAAGCTATTAAAACTTGGCCAACACCAACAAACTTGCATCATGTGCGTAGCTTCCTAGGCCTTGCTGGATTTTATCGACACTTTGTCAAGGACTTTGGCACAATTGCTATGCCTCTACACGCTTTGAGCAAGAAGAACGCACCCTTTGTTTGGGGTCCTTCGCAAGACATCACGTTCCACGAGCTTAAAACTTTGCTTACTAGCGCTCCTCTACTTGCCTTACCAAACTTTGACAAACCATTCGAGGTACATTCTGACGCTAGTGGTACCGGCATAGGAGGCGTGTTAATGCAAGAAAAGTGCCCGATTGCATATTTTAGCAAAAATCTTTCCGAAGCACAACTTAACTAACCCATCTATGATAAAGAGCTATATGCGTTGGTGAGAGTTTTGCGTGTTTGGGAACACTATCTTCGACCTCAGGAATTCATTCTTCACACGTACCATGAGAAACTCAAATATCTTAAGGGTCGAACTAAGTTGAACAAGCAACATGCTAAGTGGAGTGAGTTCATAGAGTCTTTTCCCTATGTCATTAGATACAACAAAGGCAAATAGAATGTTGTAGTGGATGCACCTTCCCGCAAATGCATGATTGTTACTAAACTTGAGTTAAATGTTATTGGCCTTGAGCACATAAAAGACTTGTATGAGCATGATCCTTCTTTGCAAATTCTTATGCTAAGTGTCTGACGCAGACTTCTTGGGAACGATATTATATCAAGGATGGTTATCTTATGAGAGCTAATAAACTTTGCAATCCCGAGTCGTCTCTTTGTTTGCTCCTTTTGCAGGAATCTCATGGAGGAGGACTTATGGGACATTTTGGACGCGACAAGACATTTGCGACGCTCTCCAAGAACTATTATTGGCCCAAGATGTTTTGTGGCGTCTCACGGTTCACCAACCGGTGCTCTACATGCCGCAAAGCTAAGTCCAAAGGTCAATCCCATGGTCTTTACATGTCACTTCCTATTCCACATCAACCTTGGGAAGACATTGGCATGGACTTTGTACTTGGGTTGCCTAAGACTCAAAATGCCAAGGATTCTGTTTTTGTTGTTGTGGATAGATTTTACAAAATGGCTCATTTCATTCCATGCAACAAGATAGACGATGCTTCACATGTTGCAAATCTCTTTTGTAGGAAAATCTTGCGCCTACATGGAGTGCCCAAGACAATAGTCTCGGACCGCGACGTCAAGTTCTTAAGCTACTTTAGGAAGACTCTATGCGCCAAACTTGGCATCAAGCTACTGTTCCCATCGGCTTACCATCCACAAACGGATGGCCAAACGGAGGTGACGAACCGAACGCTATGAACGCGTCTTCGCGTGTTGATCAAGAACATCAAGGAATGGGAGCAATGCTTGTCCATCGCCGTACGCCTACAACCGCGCAAGACACTCAACAACCAGCAAGTCCCCCTTCAAGGTCGTCTACGGCTTCAACCCATTGTCCCCATTGGACATTCTTCCTCTACCTCTCCAAGAGCGCACCAACATGGACGCAAGTGCATGAGCAAGTTATCTCAAGAAGACGCACAAAGATACAAGGGCAACGATCGAGCGACAAGTGCACTGCCTCACCTCCAAACTCAACGCCCACAAGACACCACGGGTGTTCCAACCGGGAGATCTCGTATGGCTTCATCTTCGCAAGGACCGCTTCCCCAACGAGCGCAAGTCCAAACTCCTACCTCGAACCGACAGACCCTTCAAAGCGCTAGCACGCTACAACAACAATGCTTACAAGATCGACATTCCACGCGACAAGTACAATGTGAGCGATACCTTCAACGTCAAGGGTCTCTCTCCTTCCCATGGTGATGAAGATTTAGATCCAAGGTCGGATATTTCCCAAGGGAGGGGAGATGATGCAGAGCATCCCAAGGTCATCCCCATGGACCTATCTTCATCTCACCAACTGCCAAGTGGACCCATGACACGTGCCCGTGCAAGAGCTCTCAAGACCGAGGTACACTCTCCTTAACCAACTTACATGTGAATCATGTGAAACATGGCTACTACCTCAAACGGAATTGCTTTGCATACTCTAGTGCCCAGAAGACCCCCTCGAAGAGGCTCATGAAGACGGACAAGTCCCCAAGTTCACGGAAGAAGAGGAACATCGAGCGAAACCGGAGAAGACTCCAGGCCCCAGACATCCGACCCCCAAGCCTGGACATCCGACCCCTAGAGCATCTACAGCAGCAGAACCCCCTCAGCTGAAGCTACAGGGTCCGGACATCCAGCCAGGCCCGGACATCCGGGCCCCAGCCCGGAAATCCGGCACCACCACCGAATCATACCTGTGGCTCAATCCCACCAACCCGGACAGCCGGCGCCAAGCCCGGGCATCCGGCGCCTCGTGACTGCCCAGACGTCCGGCCTCTAATGCATGCGGGCATTCCGTTTGGGCAGTGGCCCATGTATCCCCTCGCCCCTTTTGACTATAAATAGACCCGTACCTCTGCGTAGTTAGGGTTAGCATTGTGATAGCTCATCTAAACCTAAAGCATTGCTCATCCTTAGTGGTTCATCTCCTCGAGAGACCGCGGCCTCCAGGGAGAAGATCCACATGGATTCAAGACCTCCTCATGGAGAAGACTATCGCTACTTTTATCGTACTTAGTTGATCGTGGATCGTGTATCACTCTTTGTGTTTCTGGATCTAACATATGCGTGACCTAAACTTGTTGATTTGAGTGTTTTCCTATTTTCCCTCTCGTGTTATCCTCGTGTTCTTCGTGTTCATCCTCGGGATCCCTCCTTTTCGTGAAAGATGGCCTATTATCGGGTTGTCCCCGCATCAACTTGTATGTGTGCGAAGGGGCTCCTTGACCGTTTGTGATAGAACATTATCGCAGATGGTAATTGTTGGCAAACGTGTGCGATGGAGTCTTGCATGGCAGACGGGTTACGTAGAAAACTCGTGTGCGATGGGGCACAGATCGCACACGGTTTATATGTTGGCCCATGTGCCTTACATACTGTTTCCCAAACGGTTCATTACGACAGACCGTATGGTTTCACTGCCTCATTAGAAACGCTTAATCAATCATACCACACGTGCGAAAGGATTTAGTATTTGTTGCATTGCACACGATTACATTTTGGAAGGCCTCAGGATCACTGCTCCATATCCTCGATGGTTTTTGGGTCGTGTGGGAAGGACACCGTATCGCCCACACTCACTTGGCGACGGTCCCAAATGCCGTCGTGGAAAGGGGTTAAAAACCGTTTGTATAGCATCGACACGTACTAGTGTAGTCCCACTCTATGTCAGCATAAGATTAACGTGGACCTGATGCTAAACCCATTGTTGATCATCAACATCGGTTAAATCCGAAGATTAAAGAAGTGGTAAGAACGGAAATATTAAAACTTATGTAAGAAGGTATAATCTATCCTATAGCTGATAGTAGATGGGTAAGTCATGTTCATTGTGTTCCTAAGAAGGGAGGTATTACTGTTGTTCCTAATGATAATAATGAACTTATTCAACAAAGAATTGTTATAGGCTATAGAATGGTAATTGATTTTAGAAAACTAAATAAAGCAACTAGAAAAGATCATTACCCTCTGCCTTTTATTGATCAAATGCTAGAAATATTATCTAAGCACACACACTTTTGCTTCCTTGATGGATACTCTGGTTTTTCACAAGTACCTATTTCTTAACCTGATCAAGAAAAGACCACTTTTACTTGTCCCTTTGGAACTTATGCTTATGGATGTATGCCTTTCGGTTTATGCAATGCACCTACTACCTTTCAAAGATGTATGACTGCTATATTCTCTGACTTTTGTGAAAAGATTGTAGAGGTTTTCATGGATGACTTCTCTATTTATGAGAAGTCTTTTGATGATTGTTTAAGCAATCTTGATCGAGTTTTGTAGAGATGTGAACAAACAAATCTTGTCTTGAACTGGGAGAAATGCCACTTTATGGTTAATGAAGGTATTGTCTTGGGTCATAAGATTTCTGAAAAGGGTATTGAAGTGGACAAAGCTAAGGTTGATGCAACTAAGAAAATGCCATGTCCTAAGGATATCAAAGGCATTCATAGTTTCCTAGGTCATGTTGGTTTCTATAGGAGATTTATTAAAGACTTTTCTAAAATTTCTAGGCCTCTTACAAATCTTTTCCAAAAGGATGTTCCTTTTGTTTCTTACGATGATTGCTTTGAAGGCTTTGAAATACTCAAGAAAGCCTTAACTACTGCTCCTATTGTTCAACCACCTGATTGGAACTTGCCTTTTGAAATTATGCGTGATGCTAGTGATTATGTTGTTGGTGATGTTCTAGGACAAAGAGTTGATAAGAAACTAAATGTTATTCATTATGCTAGTAAGACTCTAGACAGTTTCAAAAGAATTATGCTACTACTTAAAAGGAATTCCTAGAACTGGTGTTTGCTTGTGACATATTTAGATCTTACATTGTTGATTCAAAAGTAATTGTTCACACTGACCATGCTGCTACTAAATATATTATGGAAAAGAAAGATGCTAAACCTAGACTTATTCGGTGGGTTCTCTTGCTACAAGAATTTGATTTGCATATCACTGATAAAAAAGGAGCTGAGAACCCCGTAGCTGTTAACGTGTCTAGGCTTGAAAATGTGCTTGATGACCCACTACCTATTAATGATAGTTTTCCTAATGAGCAGTTAGCTGCAATAAATGTTGCTCATAATACTCCTTGGTATGTTGACTATGCTATTACATTATTGCTAAATATTTACCACCTAGCTTTACATACCAACAAAAGGAAAAAAATATTGTATGATTTAAGACACTACTTTTGGGATGACCCACATCTTTATAAGGAAGGAGTAGATGGTATGATTAGATGTTGTGTACCTGAGCATGAATAGGGACAAATCCTTCGTAAATGTCACCCCGAAGCTTATGGAGGGCATCATGCTTGAGATAGAACTGCTCACAAGGTATTGCAATCTGGATTTTATTGGCCTACTCTCTTCAAAGATGCCCGTAAGGTTGTCTTATCTTGTGATGAATGTCAAAGAATAGGTAATATCGGTAAGCGTCAAGAAAACCCTGTGAATTATTCACTTGTTTTTGAACCATTTGATGTTTGGGGATTTGATTACATGTGACCTTTACCTTCCTCTAATGGGTATACACATATTTTGGTTGCTATTGATTATGTTACTAAATGGGTAGAAGTTATTCCAACCAGTAGTGTTGATCAAAACACCTCTATTAAAATGCTTAAGGAAGTTATTTTCCCAAGGTTTGCAGTCCATAGATATTTAATGACTGATGGTGGTTCACACTTTATTCATGGTGATTTTCGTAAAATGCTTGCCAAGCATGATGTTAACCATAGAATTGCATCACCTTATCATCCTCAGTCTAGTGGTCAAGTTGAGCTTAGTAATAGAGAAATAAAATTAATTTTGCAAAAGACTGTCAATAGGTCTAGGAAGAATTGGTCTAATAAATTAGATGATGCACTTTGGGCTTATAAAACAGCTTATAAAAATCATATGGGTATGTCTCCTTATAAAATGGTTTATGGAAAAGATTGTCATTTGCCTCTTGAGTTATAACATAAAGCATTTTGGGCAATCAAGGAACTCAAGTATAATTTCAAACTTGCCGGAGAAAAGAGGTTATTTGATATTAGCTCATTAGATGAATGGAGAACCCAAGCTTATGAAAATGCCAAGTTATTTAAAGAAAAAGTTAAAAGATGGCATGATAAAAGAATCCAAAAAAGTGAGTTCAAAGTTGGAGAATATGTTCTTTCGTACAACTCTCGTTTCAGATTCTTTGCAAGAAAACTCCTCTCTAAATGGGAAGGCCCCTATGTCATCGAGGAGGTTTATCGATCTGGAGCTATCAAGATAAATAATGCCGAAGGTACTAACCCGAAGGTTGTTAATGGGCAATGAATAAAACATTATATCTCAGGTATGCCCGTTAATGTTGAAAGCAATATTATCCAAACTTTGACACCGGAAGAACACATAAAAGAGTCCTTTCAGAACACTCCAGAATCATGAAAATAAGGAGGTTCGTGATACGGAAAGTAAACGGACTCCAAAAAATCCGCAAAAATATTTTTGTCAGTTTTGGAATATTTATAAAATTAGGAAAATAAGAAACTTCCAGGAAGCGTACCCTGGTGGGCACAAGACACCAGGGAGCCTGGCACGCCCGGGTGGGTTGTGCCCACCAGGGGCACCTTCCGGACTCTGTTTTTCTTCCGTTTGCTTGGTTCCCAAGATAAAGAAAATCTTTATATACCCCCCGAACCTGTTGACCACCGCATTACAGAGAAATCTTCTATTATCTTTTCCTTTTTGTTTTCTATCAGATTCCATCTACCTTGGCCACTTCAAGCTCCTCCAAGGACAAGTTCTTCAAGAACGTCATCAACCCATATCTGCGGGAGGTCGTGCAACACCCTCAGACCATCCAGATGCATGAGGGGATGCTGCACATCCGCGATGTGCAAGGACCTAAGGGTACCTGAACAATGGATGCAAGGCTTGAGGCTATGGAGCAGGAAGTCTTCCGGTGCAAGGGGATGGTGGAGCATGGACTCAATGCCAATCACCTCATGATCATGGACCTTTCCTGTGATCTTAAGGTGGATGGCAAGCCCATGAAGGACATCATCTTTACCTTCAACGAGCAAATCCACTACCTTCAAAGCCAGATCTACGATCTTCAAAGCCAAGTCTTTGAATATGAGGCAAGGTTTAAAGGTATGAGTTTGGCTGCCAGTTGCAGGACCCGTGAGACTCATTCTTCCTCTTACAATAGTGGAACTCTATCGTGGAAACCCGATGACAAGATCTCATCTACTTCATCACCACCACCATCTTCTTCATCACCAAAAGAGAATTGAGTATCGGGTATGGGCACTCCCATTGGCCTCCGCCAAGCTTGGGGGAGGTGCCCCGGTATCGTATCATCCCCACTATCCTTTTACCTTTATTTATTTTAGTTTGATCTTTTGCTTTAGAATGAATAAAAGTTTAGTTCGATCCTTTCTTTTTGAGAGTTTTCTTAGTGATCTATCCTTGTAATCGTGTGCGAGATATATAATAAAGTTTAGTTTGAGGTTTTGCCTTACTTACTTTCTTGTTGCAGTAAAAGAAAGGAAAGAAATTAAGAAGATCATATGCTAATCTTATGGTAGGTGATGGAACCACATAAGGAAAAGTATATGTAGAAAATTTTATTAGAGATTAACAAACATAGCATTGGTCAATGATGCAACTCATGAAAGAATTAATAAGGGAAGAGAAGATTCACATATAAATATACTATCCTAGAAATCGTTTGTGATTGTGATCCCCCATCAAAATATTATATGCCAAAATTGTTGACGTTGGACAAGGAAGACAACTTAATGATTTATGTTTGTTCATATTCACATAGAAGTCATATTGTCATAGATCGTTTAACATGTGGTGCTTGCTCAATATATTTTCTAGCCTATAATTCCGTACTAAGTAGAGATACTACTTGTCCATCCAAAAACCCTTAAACCCAAATCTTTTTCGAGAGTCCACCATACCAACCTATGGATTGAGTAAGATCCCTCAAATAAGTTGTCATTGGTGCAAAAAGGCAATAAAAATTGCTTCTAAATGTGTTAGATAATTTAGTTTAAGAGAAAATTGAGCGTTGCACGAACTTGTGATGGTGGAGAATAAAAGTGACATACTGCATAATAAAGGTCGCTATCACAAGGGGCAATGCAACGTGACATTCTTTTGCACTAAGGGGTTGAGCATACAAACAAATAAGTGCATGGCAACCTCTGCTTCCCTCTGCGAAGGGCCTATCTTTTACTTTTATGCAAAGGAAAATTTTTTTCTCTCTATTCCTTTTTATTTTATCCTTTGGCAAGCATCAAGTGGTAAGGAAAGATCTAGGCACATATGTCCAGTTGAATATGGGTGGAATGAGTTATTATTGTGGACATCACCCTTGAGGTGAGTACGTTGGGAGGCAAAACTATAAGCCCCTATATTTCTATGTGTCCGGTTGAAACGTTTTGCTCATGTGTATGCAGTGAGTGTTAGCAATCATAGAACACTATATGATGGTTGAGTATGTGGACTTTCCTAAAGGCTCCGATATGTGACCCTTCCTGAAAAGATGATGGATTGTAGTTGCAAAGTTGACTGAGAACATAGTTTGTTGGTTTCTAATAGAGTTTATGCTTTATACTTCGATTGTGTGATGAACTGTTACTTGTTCATGAGAAGTCTATGATAAAAGTCCTTTCATAAAAGTCTTATGTTTAAATTTGTTGATGTCATAATAATCTACATGATGCTTCTATGCCTGTATTTTTGTTTTTATCGCACCTCTCTCTCAAAGCATGTGGACATGTTTTTCGATTTCGGTTTTCGCTTGAGGACAAGCGAGGTCTAAGCTTGGGGGAGTTGATACGTCCATTTTGCATCATGTTTTTTTACTGTTATGTATGTTGTTTTTATGCATAATAATGCTTTTTGGAGTAATTCTAATGCCTTTTCTCTCATAATTTGCAAGGTATGAACCAAGAGGGAGAATTCCGATAGCTGGAAATCTGGACCTGAAAAAGCTATGTCGGGCCACCTATTTTGCACAACTCCAAACAAGCTGAAACTTCACTGAGAGTTTTTATGAAATATTTGAAGAATATTGAAGCAAAGAAGTACCAGAGGGGGCCCACCAGGTGGGCATAACCCACCTGGGTGCGCCAGGGAGCCCAGGCGCGCCCTGGTGGGTTGTGCTCACCCAGGCCCACCTTCGGTACCCATTTTCTAGTATATAAGTCTTTCTGACCTAGAAAAAATGAGGGGAGGACTTTCGGGATGGAGCGCCGCCGTCTCGAGGCGGAACTTGGGCAGGAGCACTTTGGCCCTCCGGCGAAGCGATTCCGCCGGGGGAACTTTCCTCCCGAGGGGGAAATCATCGTCATCATCATCACCAACAACTCTCCCATCTTGGGGAGGGCTATCTCCATCACCATCTTCAACAAAACCATCTCATCTCAAACCCTAGTTCATCTCTTGTGTTCAATCTTGTTACCAAAACTATAGATTGGTGCTTAGGGGTGACTAGTAGTGTTGATTACATCTTGTAGTTGATTACTATATGGTTTATTTGGTGGAAGATTACATGTTCAGATCCAATATGTTGTTCAATACCCCTTTGATCTTGAGCATGCTTATCATTTGTGAGTAGTTACCTTTGTTCTTGAGGTTACCGGAGAGATCATTCTGCAAGTAATCATATGAATTTGATATGTGTTCGATATTTTCATAGTATGTATGTTGTGATTCCCTTAGTGGTGTCATGTGAACACTAACTACATGGCACTTCACCATATTTGGGCCTAAGGGAATGCATTGTGGATTAGTAATTAGATGATGGGTTGCGAGAGTGAAAGAAGCTTAAACCCCAGTTTATGCGCTCTTCCATAAGGGATCGATTGGATCCAAAAGTTTAATGCAATGGTTAGAATTTATTCTTGATACTTTTCCCGTAGTTGCGGATGCTTGTGGGAGGGTTAATCATAAGTAGGAAGTTTGTTGAAGTAAGAACAACACCTAAGCACTGATCCACCCACATACCAAATTATCAAAGTAGGGAACACGAATCGAACCAACATGATGAAAGTGACTAGATGAAATTCATGTGTACCCTCAAGAACGCTTTGCTTATTATAAGAGACTGTCTTATACTGTCCTTTGCCTCAAAAGGATTGGGCTACCTTGCTGCACTTTTGCTACTACTATCGTTACTTTCTTGTTACAAAAATATCTTGCTATCAAACTACTCTGTTACTTACAATTTCAGCACTTGCGGACATTAGCTTGCTGAAAACCACTTGTCATTTCCTTCTGCTCCTCGTTGGGTTCGACAATCTTACTTATCGAAAAGAGCAACAATTGATCCCCTATACTTGTGGGTCATCAGGGGCTTAGTTGCAAACCAGATTTGCCTAAGTTTCAAAAACACTCCAAGTGAAGAGCAACCCTCTCACTCGGGGGCTTAGCTGCGAACCAGATTCGCCTAAGTTCAAAAACACTCCGAGTGAAGAGCAACCCTCTCACTCGTGGGCTTAGCTGCGAACCAGATTCGCCTAAGTTTCAAAACACACTCCAAGTAAAGAGCAACCCTCTCACTCGGGGGCTTAGCTGCGATCCCATACTCGCCTAAGTCTCAAAGCACACTCTGAGTGAAGAGCAATCCTCACACTCGGGGGCTTAGCCATGAACCTGACTCACCTAGGTCTTAAAGAGGTGCATCCTGGCTTGTGCCACAAGTACAATGTATGGTCGCACTCTGAGCTGCGCCACAAGTACAACGTCTAGTTGCGCTCTGAGCTGCACCACAAGTACAACTTCTGGATGCACTCTAAGCTGCGCCACAAGTACAATGTCTATTCCGAGTGAAGAGCAATCCTCTCACTCGGAGACTCAGCTACGATCCTAGATTTGCCTACGTCAAAAAATCTGAAGACGATAGAGATAAAGCAACTACCTTCAAATAAAAACAACCAAGTTCGGATAAATCCAGCAAGGTTCCGAACCACAAGCAGAAGTACTCGGGCATCAAGCCCGAACGAGTTTAATGACTACAAAATCACTCGGCATTCCGAAGCAAATGGACTCCATTCATAAATGTTCTTTACTCCGCGGGAGGGATAGTAGGCTCGACGAAAGTATCCAGATCATTGCCTTCCGCAATTTGAGTGGCCGCTTCAAGGAAGGTCTCCATAAAGCTCTGGAACTGAAGCTTCTTCGTGTTTGCCCATTGGAGATTCTTCAGCTTGCCTTCCCTAACTTCATTGCAATGGGCGCGTACAAGCGGAAGCGCCACAGGCTGCAGACTTCTTCCATTCTTTCACTTGACTTGGGAGATCATAGAGCCGAGTCATCAGTGACTCGAGGTCGTACTGGAGTCGGTCTTGTGGCCATAGCTCCTTGTCTATCCCAGCAAGTGCAGTCTTCAGTCGAGCGATGTATCCCAAGACACCCTCAAGGTGCGCTTCGAGTTGCATTACATTCATGGCAGCAGCATCGCCCACAAGTGACTTGGTAGGATCCAGCCCTGGTTCAATTTGGTCAGTCTCTTGGTCAAAGCTCTGACAGAATTCTGCAGGTACGTTTAGTCGTACGACGTAACTTTGAGCGGGATGTACAGCTTCTGAGCAAGGCCCCCCAAGTATTCTTCCAACTCATTCCTCTTCAGAGTAAGTTGGTCGACCTTGTCAGATAATGTTGTCTGCTCCTCCCGCAATTGAGCGTCTTCCTTCTTCGCCTCGTCGACTGCAGTCTTCACGGTTGCGTTCTCTTCTTCAAGTTTGCCGACTGAAGTCAGCTTCCTGTCTGCCGCTGTGGTTTTCACCCTAGCAGTCTTCTACGCCGCAACGAGGTCATTATCCTTTGCCTCCAGGGCCTTCTTCATTGTGTCTAAAGAGACGACAACCCTGAGTCGAGCTTGTAGCCGTTGATTTTCACTACACACATATGTCCGAGTGGAATTACTAAATTCAATGAGTAGAGTGGGAAAGCAATGGAGCTCTCAGTCGATGAAAGAGTTACCTCCCATGGTCTTCACTTTAGTTCGAGAATGCTCCAACTTCTTCTTGGTTGCCTCCAGCTCCACCTGGAGAGAGATCTTCTCCTTTTCCAAAGCAGCGTATTGACTCCCAAGTTCACAAGATTTCTGCAATTAGTCGAAGGACTATTCAGTCGACAAGAACAAGTAAAATATGGACGAGTTCAGTTAATAAACACAAAAAGAGAGTTCTTAGACCACCGCCGACTGCCAGCAGTCGACAGCGGTGTCGGGGACTACACCCAGTGGGTGCACTCATCGTGCCCCCACTGGTTCCGATTCGTCACTCGGAGAGGTCCGCCCATGCAAAGTGCAAAAAAATGGAGTTCTAAGACCACCACAGAGTGCCCGCAGTCGACGGCGGCCTCGGGGACTACACCCACTAGTTGCACTAAGCGTATCCCCACTGGTTCGACTTTATACTTAGGAAAGTCTACCGACCCGAGTGAAGACTTACAAACAACTACAAGTATAAGACCCCACCGACTTCCCGCAGTCAACAGTGGTCTCGGGGAATACACATAGTGGGTGCACTCAGCATGCCCCCACTGGTTTAGACATCCCACTCGACATGACCCGACCAGTCCGAGTGGGTAAGATACCCACTCGACACAATTCGAGTGGAGGAGCTATACGATCAAACTAAACACCTAGTGGGTGTACAGACCGACTCAAGGTGCAGACCTATAATAGATGCACATTAAAGGTTCCAAAACGCTCATCCACTGACATCTCTCAGGAGACAAGGCGGCAGTTTTCTGGTAGCATATCCTAAAGAAGGCAAGGCCGAAGATTTAGAAAAACAATCGGAAATCAACTTATAGTCCCACTTACTCGGACATTGGCTGGAAGAGAGGAGTTGGCGTCATAAGCACCCCTGCTAGCCTCATACACCACCTTCAGTCGGACCGTCATCACTCCGGCTTGTAATCGCCTACTTGGCAGCACCTATCTGATCCTTAGCGACATGGTGCAGAGTGAACTGAGTCGGAGCTGGTGGCGGAGTCGGAGATGGTGGCACCGTTGATGAGCTCGGAGCTTGAGGCTGCCTAGTCAGGCTCAAAGCATGAACAATCGGCGCAAGTGGTTGGTCAGTCGACAGATGGTCAGCAAAAGAAACAGCAACCCGAGACGAGCCTCCGAGCTCCTGAACAACAGGCTCAGCATACGAGCGGGGGGTACGGTTGGCAGAAACCCTCCTGCTCGAGGCCCTTCCCCTCCTCCATGTGCTCCTCTGGGTCTCATCATCATCAATATCGTCATCCGAAAGCTGGATAACCTCTGTTGGCTCTGCAAGTACTCCGAATGAGATTTCAATCGGCCACTCTAGTCTGTTGACGAAAGGCAAGTGCGTCCATTATAGCATACCTGCTCGAGAAGTGACCACGTCGGCAGTGTCTGCATCACCTTGCTCTTCATCTATCTCCATGTGAGACATTGCAGAAGTGGCAGCCCTGAAAGTGGAAAATCCCACTCGGTCAGACAAATTAAGAATTTGCGGCAATGATAGGTGGCAAAGGAGAGAAACATTCACCTCGAAGTGACGGGTACGGCCACTTTGATCTTCGGCAAGGCCTTCCGAGACTTGACGGCGCCGACCTTGGCTTGCTTCACAGTTTTTTAATCGGTTCCGAGGTCGACATCCTAGTCCGCTTCGAGGTCTTGGCACTCGATGCCGCCACCTTGCCTTGGCCACCCACAGGATCCTAAGATTGCTTGGAGCACCTCTCAGTGCGGGGCAGTGACTCGACCTCTTCACTGTTGTCCAAGTCCGAGCTGTAGTCGTCACTTTCATCTACATAATTGATGTTGGCGCTCCCATCCTCACTTCCACCTTCCTCTAGCTATTACTGTCCATTCAGCATGGAATACATCCTCATGAAGACTTGTGAGGTACCAACCAGTAATATCAGCCCAGCCCAAGAACAGTTCCATACGAAAGATCACAAGAAAAAAATCACTCGACAAACGGTGCCTAACCTCCCCTGGATCGCGCTTGGCGTCGTATGGCAAGATCCTCTTAGATCCTCGGGGATTGTCCTTGTTACCAATGATGCTCCTCAACCACTGAGCCACCGTCTTCTCTTCGACCTCCTCTAGGTGGGCCCGAGCAGTGTCGTTTGGGCCCGAGTACATCCACATGGGATGGTCGCGAGCTTGCAATGGTTGGATGTGTCGACTGCGAAACACCTCTAACAGGTCCATGCCCGTCACTCCACCCTGAACCAGCACGACGACAACATCGACCAAAATGGCTAATTCGCCTTTCTCCTCCGCAGAAACTAGCATCGAGCGTGCTTTGCTGACACTATCTAGAGTGAAAGGGAGAAGCCTAGTCAGATAGCCAGGAGTCAAAACGTCCTTGCAGTAAAACCAAGTCGACTGCCAACCCCTGACTGACTTGGGAAATGTCACAGTAGGGAATGTGCTCCTGCCTCTCATCTGGATTCCCAACCCCCCACACATCTGGATCCCGTGCGTCTTTTCGTCAGTCGGATTGGCCTTCTTCACCGACTAAGATTGGCAAGTGAAGATATGTTTAAACATCCCCCAATGGGGTTGGCACCCCAGAAAGCTCTCGCACATTGTGATGAATGTTGCGAGGTAGGAGATGGTGTTTGGAGGAAAATGGTGGATGTGAGCACCGAAAAAGTTCAAGAAGACGAGGAAGAATGGATGAGGGGGCAGGGAAAGACCTCGGTCAACGTGGGTGGTGAGTAGGACACGCTCACCCTCGCGCAGCTTCGGCTCAGTCTCCCACTTTGGCAACCTCCAAGACCCGGGCGCGATGAGACCGTCGGTGGCGAGACCCTCCAGATCTTCCTTGATGAAGGTCGAGCGGATCCAGTCCCCCTAGATCCAGCCAGGAGGCAGGACGTACTGCGAAGACGACCCCTTCGCTGGCTTCTTTCCCTTGGCCGCAGCTTTCTTTGTGGATCCGTCCTTCACCATTGGTGTGGAGCTCGGGCGAGACGATGGAAGAGAGGGGCGGAGAAGCAAGCGGAGAAGCGAATGGGAGGCACAGTGTTGCGTCTCGGCAACTGCGCCCTTTATGGCCGTGTTTCCGAGTAGCTGACCAACGGGCCCGGGTGATCTGGTTGCATCCCATAATAGGCGGCCGCTCGATACTTGACGAAAAAGGCGGCGTGAGAATCGAGGAGCCCCTATCCATCTGCTCCGTTTACTACACCAATGTCTCGTCCCGTCCGCGCGCTTCTCCACACTTTAAAATCCCGAAAGATCAGGGATGCACAGAGAAAGCGAATCGCACCAGAGATACCCCAGCCTGGCCGGCACCGAAACAAACTGACTGAATTCCCTCGACAATCCCTAGAAGACCGGAATGGATGGAGGCGACTAGCAGAGAAGCGAACCGTGAACTCACCTCCGGATGCCTTAGAAGGTTCACTCGGAACGCTGGAGCATATTGGACCTGCTCCTGAAAGCCTCCCTCCAGTCATCGGGGGATAATGACGAAGACATCTACCTAGGGTAGGGTCTTAGACCTGACTTATATGACCTACCCAAGGGCATCATACAAGGACTTATAAGAACTCTAATGTAGGGTGGAACCCTAGGGGCCGATCTTTCATGAAATGGAGGGGATCCCACGAAGAACACGAAGAACACGAGGAGAAATCACGGGGTAAAACACACAAGAAGGAGGATAATGATCACACATATGCTAGATCGATGCACAAACACGAGTACTACAATGATCCAAACACAATAAAGGATGATACAAAAGGTAGTCTTCTCCGTGAGGAGGTCTTGATAGTCTTCTCCGTGAGGAGGTCTTGAATCCGGTGTGGATCTTCTCCGTAGAGGGGCCGCAGTCTCTCGATGGAGTAGAACCACTAGGGGAATGAGCAAAGCTCTAGTTTAAATGAGCTATCACAATGCTAACCCTAGAAAGGAGGAGGAGGAGGTCTATTTGTAGTACAAGGGGTAAGTTGGGGGATATAAGGGTCAAAACCCGCTTCACTGCGCGCAGGTAGGCTGGTTGTACCGGTCGAGGGGGCGGTTGTGCTGCTGGGAGCTCATGCGCTGGTCCCTGGAGGTGTCCGCGGAGGTAGTCCAGTGGTTGTACCGGTGGTTGGGGCGGTTGTTCCGGTCTTGTCACCAACGGGGTAAGTAACAGGCTTGTACCGGCCTTGTGCCACTTGAATACAGAAGGTTGAGCGGTACTTGGGCAGCAGTTGACCGGTTGTACCGGTCGAGCGGTAGTTGGCCGGTTGTTGGGCGGTTGTACCGGTGATCCTGGGCTGGGTAGATTTCCCTCCGTGCTCTTGACGTCCATCTTGCACCGTAGCTTCTCCTTGACACCTAAGCATACAAAGTGTCTCCATTTGAGGTAGTAGCCATGTCTCAAGGTGGTCAAATGGAAATTCAACAAGGAGAGAGTTAACCTCGGTTACAAGTGCTCGTGCTCGAGATCGTGTCATCAGTCCGCTAAGCACTTGGGAAGATGGGTCCATGGGGATGACCGTAGGATGCTCCGCATCATCTCCCCTCCCTTGGGAAAGATCCGACATCGGATAGAAATCTTCATAACCATTGAAAGGAGAGAGCTCCTTGATGTTGAAGGTATCGCTCACATTGTACTTGTTGCATGGAATGTCGATCTTGTAAGCATTGTTGTTGTAGCGTGCTAGAACCTTCAAGGGTCTGTCGGCTCGAGGTAGGATTTTGGACTTGCGCTCGTTGGGGAAGCAGTCCTTTCGAAGATGAAGCCATACGAGATCTCTCGGTTGGAATATCCTTGGTGTCTTGTTGGCGTTGAGCTTGGTGACGAGACGATGTACTTGGCGCTCGATCATTGCTCTTGTATCTTCGTGCATCTTCTTGAGAAAACTTGCTCGTGCACTTGCGTCCATGTTGGTGCGCTCTTGGAGAGGTAGAGGAAGAATGTCCAATGGGGACAATGGGTTAAAGCCGTATACGACCTCGAAAGGGGACTTGTTGGTTGCCGAGTGTCTTGCGCGGTTGTAGGCGTACTCGGCGATGGGCAACCAATGCTCCCATTCCTTGATGTTCTTCTTGATCAACATGCGAAGAAGCGTCGATATCGTCCAGTTCGTCACCTCCTTTTGGCCGTCCGTTTGTGGATGGTAAGCCGATGATAATAGGAGCTTGATGCCGAGTTTGGCGCATAGAGTCTTCCAAAAGTAGCTCAGGAACTTGACGTCACGGTCCGAGACGGTCGTTTTGGTCACTCCATGTAGGCGCAGGATTTCCCTACAAAAGAGACTCGCAACATGTGAAGCATCATCTATCTTGTTGCATGGAATGAAATGAGCCATTTTGGAAAATCTATCCACAACAACAAAAACGAAATCCTTGCCATTTTGAGTTCTAGGCAAACCAAGTACAAAGTCCATGCTAATGTATTCCCAAGGTTGATGTGGAATAGGAAGTGGCATATAAAGACCGTGGGATTGAGCTTTGGACTTAGCTTTGCGGCATGTAGAGCACCGTTTGGTGAAGCGTGAGACATCACGGAATATCTTGGGCCAATAGTAGTTCTTGGAAAGCGTCGCAAATGTCTTGTCGCGTCCAAAATGTCCCATGAGTCCTCCTCCATGAGATTCCTATGGAAGGAGTAAACGAAGAGACGACTCGGGAATGCAAAGTTTGTTAGCTCTCATAAGATAACCATTCTTGATGTAATAGCGTTCCCATGAAGTGTGCGTCACACACTTAGCATAAGAATTTGCAAAGAAAGGATCATGCTCATACAAGTCTTTTATGTGCTCAAAGCCAATAACATTCAACTCAAGCTTGGTAACAATCATGCATTTGTGAGAAAGCGCATCCGCTACAACATTCTCTTTGCCTTTGATGTACTTGATGACATAGGGAAACGACTCTATGAACTCACTCCACTTGGCATGACACTTGTTCAACTTAGTTTGACCCTTAAGATATGTCACAGCCCTAGACCAGCCCTTGCCTGCCTTGTTTGGTCTTCATGTGCATCATGTTGAAATTTCTCAGAAACTGGAAATGGGGATGTTCAAACCCTAGCACCAAATGAATTCAACTACGGTCAAGCATAAAATCATTTCCAATGACCCAAAATTCCTTCATCAATGTTTGATAATTTTGGCAAGGCTTTGAGACCAAACCAAAAATAGTGAGCATTTTTGTAGAATATTTTGGGCACTGAATTAAATCATATCTTATTTGCATTTGGGCATTTAAATTTTATATATATTTTTAAATGCTCAAATAATCATAAACTAAAATGTTTACTGTTGGATTTATCCTAAACAGTAGCCATGCTTGGTTTCATGATTTTTGAAAATGCTCTGGCATTTTTAATAAATCCATAACAAATGTCAAAATTAGAAAACAGTAACAGAAATTAGAAAAGAGAGAGAGGTAGATTTTACCTGGCGCCTACCTGGCAGCCCATCTGGCCGGCCCAGCCCGTGAGGGGCAGGGAGGTCTTCTTCCTCCCGCCAGTCGGACGCATGGCGTGTGCTCGCCGTGCGCTGGCACGCGCCGGCCACCTCCTGCTTGCTTGCTAGCCGCTGGAGGCACCCGAGAGCGCCACGCCTTCACCTCGACCCCTGCATCTCCTCCCTCCCTCGCTGGACCTCCTCCCTCTCCTCTGGCACTCTCTCCCGCGCAGCCCGAGCACTGCCGTCGCCGCTGCTGGCCGTTGCTGCACCCAGAGCCTCCCCCTCGACCTCTCGACGTGCCCAGTAGCTCGGCCACCTCGTCCTCGACCTCCTCACCAAGCCAAGCGACGCCGGAAGCCCAGAAACGCCACCGTCCTCATCTTCTTCAACCTTAGTCCACCGAGATCGCCGGCTACTGTGCTCTCGCTCCGTTGCTTCCCCAAGCTCGCCGAGGCTACCGCTGCACTCGCCGTGAGCATCTCCGTCGTTCCCCTCTACTTCCCGTGCCAATTTCTCCCTCTAGCTAGCTCCGCCGCCGCGGCCGAGAGCTTTGCTCCATCGGACATGGCTCCGCCGCGGCCACAGCTGCTGCCACCCGCGTTCAAGTGCACCACCACGCTCAGCGTGTCACCACGGGGCCGTAGCAACTAACCGTTGCTCCTGCCGTGCCCTGCGGCGTCGAATCCGTGGGCGCCCGAACTCCGGCGCCGCCGCGAGCTTGTTTCCGGCGAACTCCGGCCACCCCCGCTCCTCCCGCTTGCCCTACCGGATGCGCGCGAGCCTCAGCTACGCGTAGGACCAAACGGCGATCGATTTGATCGACCGTAGGCAATTCCCGAGCCCCTCCGCCGTGCCCGTTGTCGCCGGCGGCGAGCCGCCGGCCAGTTTGACCTGGCTGACCAGGGGTTTGACTCCCCCTGAGTCACTGACCCGTGGGGCCGGCCTCTGGTTAATTAGTTTAGCTTTTAAGTTAATTGCTAATCACCTATTTAGTTAACCCCTAGTGACACTGCCATGTGGGCCCCTTGCCCGTTTAGTTTAGTTTAATTTTCGTTTTAGTCTAATTCTTAACCCAGTGGGACCCACACGTCAACATTGACTTTGCTGACATGGCTGTTGACTGGGCCCACCCGTCTGTGACTCAGGTAGCACTGTCACACTGACCTGTGGGACCCACATGTCAGGTTTGACTGGACCAGCCCTTGTTGACTTGCTGATGTCAGCATGACCTAGTGCTGACGCAGTAACTATTTTCTGGGATTTTAAATAAATTATAAATGATTTAGTTATTTCAGAAAATAGCCAAAACTTCTAAAAATCACAAAAAATAATATATAACTAAGATGAAAATAATTTATATATGAAAATGATCAGAAAAAATAAAGGAATCTGTTTATGGCATTTTCATGCATGTTTGAGCAAGTTAAACCTGCTGATCAGGTCAAATCAATTATATGACAATTAAATAATCACATATGGAGTTTGAATTTGAATCTTTGGTTCAAACCAACTTCATTTAATATGGTTGCTAGTTGCATTAGCTCAATCAACAGCATATTGCCATGTCATGATCATGCATCATATTGTCGCATTGCATTGATTGTGTTCTTTCTCTGTTGCCGGTGTTTGTCCCCTTTCAGTAGACGTGTTCCGACGATGTGATCGATGGCACCGATGAAGACCCAATGTTATCTTCAGAAGTGCCAGGCAAGCAAAACCCCATTGAGCATTCCGATACAATCCCACTCTCTCGCTATCGCTCTCTTTACTGCATTGGGACAACAACGCTTCAACTGTTACCTGCTGCGGTAGTTGAACCCCTTTCCACTGCATGACCTGTCATTGCCACAGTAAATAGTTGAAACCCACTAGTATGAGTAGGAGTTGTTTGAGCCATGTTGTGCCTACTCATTCATGCTTTCTGGTTATGCCTGCTATTGCTTAGAGTTGTGTCAGGTCTGATTCATCGGGGATGAATTGGAAGGGTGATGAACATGTCCTGCTGTGTGAGCTAAGTGTGTGAACACGATTTGGTAAAGGTAGCGATGAGAGGCCATGTAGGAGTACATGGTGGGTTGTCTCATTGCAGCCGTCCTCAGGAACTGAGTTCTGTGTTGGTTGATCCATGACCAGTTACTACCATGCATTGGGCCCAAAACCAATGGACCCTCTCGACTTATTAACTGCCCTTGTCCTTTGTCCAGGAGTTGCAACTAGTTTCTGGTGTTCGTAGTTTACTGGAGGTCGTGCGCAGCGCTGACCCTCGGGGTGGGCTGTGACACGGCAGGTACGTGGCACGGTGTACCGATCGCCCGTTTGGTGATGCGGGAACCCTGTACACATCGTTTGGGGCCGTGAGCGACACCCCGGCGGGATCTCCCCACGGATGGAACCCAAATAGGCGATAAACCTGGACTAGAGACTTGTGTGGTTAGTCAGGTCGTGGCCGACACCCTCGCTGGGCCTCTGCTTGAAGGTTGCCGAGTACATGTCGTGTAAACGGCGGTAAGTGGTGAGAGCGTGTGTGAAGAAGTACACACCAGCAGGGTTATATATGATCTATTCGAATAGCCGTGTCCGCGGAAATGGACTTCTGGGTTGCCTATTACAGTTCATAGACAAGTGAAAGTGGATACTCTAAAACACGCAAGATAAGCGTGAGTGCTATGGATGGCCTTCTCGTAGGGAGACGGGAGCGGATCCATAGTGGTGTATTGATTGGTGAATATGTGGACTCGTGTGCGCCACTTCAAAAGAGTTACTTGCAGTTGTAGTTCAGGATAGACACCGGGTCAAAGCTGGCTTGCTGCAGACAAACTCCACCATCCCTTGTTGATACTAATGCATATGTAGCTAGTTCTGATGTAAGTCTTGCTGAGTACCTTTGTACTCACGTTTTCTTAATTTATGTTTTTGCAGAGAGACTCCAGTCTCACTAGTGGTTCCGCGTGGACTTCGACGTTTAGTTTGTTACCTCAGCTACGATCTTGTACCCTTGGGAGGGTCTTGTAGATAGTCAGGCTTTTTCAGCCTTCTTCATTTGTAGTTGTCTGTACTCAGACATGTTATGCTTCTGTTGCCTGTATGCTCTGTATGTTGGGTCATGTGACCTCTTTTTGTAATAAATTCTATGATGGCTCTTCTGGGCCTTTATCTATATGAGTTGTTGAGTTATGTTGTGATGCCATGTTGTACAGCACATACTTGCATGTTATGCGTATGTGTAATGTGTATTGCTATGTGTGGGATCCGACACCTAGTTGTTTACCTTTGGTAACCTATCTTACAGGGAAATGTCTCCTAGTGCTTCCACTGAGCCTTGGTAGCTTGCTACTGCTCCGGAACACTTAGGCTGGCCGGCATGTGTCCTTCTTCGTTCCTGTGTCTGTCCCTTAGGGGAAATGTCACGCGTTGTTCCTTTAAGTCCTTGTAGCTTGCTACGACTTGGGTTCATACGTTGATGACCGACACGTTCGTTGCTGGGTCATGTATGCCTGTCTCTGTAATTTAGTGCCACTTTTGGTTTATAACTAGTCATGTCGGCCCGGGTTCTCTGTCATATGGATGCTAGCGACACTATCATATACGTGTGCCAAAATGCGCAAACGGTCCCGGGCCAGGTAAGGTGGCACCCGTGGGGATACCATGCGTGAGGCCGCAAAGTGATATGATGTGTTACAGGCTAGACCTGTGTGACGTAGGATCGGTGTCCTGACAAGATACTTGAGTGTCTCATGGTCCGTGTGAAGAATGAATGCATGAGGTCGGAGATAGTGTTCCCAACCACGCAAAACTCTCACTAAAGCATAGAGCTCTTTATCATAAATGGGGTAGTTAAGTTGTGCTCTAGATAGTTTTTCACTAAAATACGCAATCGGGCGCTTTTCTTGCATTAACACGCCTCCTATGCCGGTACCACTAGTGTCACAATGTATCTCAAATGGTTTGTCAAAGTTTGGTAGGGCAAGAGTGGTGCGTGGGTAAGCAAGGTTTTTAGCTCATTGAACGCGGTGTCTTGCGAAGGACCCGAAATAAAGGGAGCGTTCTTCTTGCTCAAGGCGTGTAGAGGCATAGAAATTGTGCTAAAGTCCTTCACAAAACATCGATAGAAACCGGCTAAACCATGAAAGCTACGCACTTGTTCGAGATTCGTTGGTTGGGGCCAAGTTTTAATTGCTTCAATTTTGGTTTCATCCACATGAACACCTTGTGAAGAAACAACAAATCCTAGGAAAACAATCTTATCAACACCAAAAGTGCATTTATCCATGTTAGCATAGAGGCATTCTTTCCGAAGGGTTTGCGAAACCATACGGGTGTGTGTGACGTGATCCTCAAGTAACTTGCTAAAGACGAGGATGTCATCAAAGTAAACCACTACAAAGACGCCTATATAAGGTCGGAGAACGAAATGCATGAGACGCATCAATGAGTCGAGCACTTCCGATAAACCCATAGTCATAACCAACCACTCATATAGCCCATACTTGGTCATCCAACTGTTGTAGTTCTCGCTGGCTGGTACTTGGGCTGGCTGGACCCTCCAGGTGTCGGATGTCCGGTCTTCGTCAGTCGTTCGGTGGCTGTCGGAGGTCCGAGGCATGTAGCTTCCAGGCAGCTCCTTCTCTCGCTGTGGTTCCTCGCCTTCTTGTTCACTTGGAGTAGCATCTTCACGTTTGTCCTCTCGATACCTGATCATGCATAGGGTCTCCACCTTTGGTAGTAGCCATGTCTCACATGAATCATATGGAAGTTCATTAGGGAGAGATGTCACCTTAGTTTCGAGTGCTCTTGCACGAGATCGTGTCCTCGGTCCACTTTGCACTTTGGGAGATGGGTCCATGGGGATGACCGTAGGATGCTTCGCATCACTTTTTCTTAAACAATAGGTAAGAAAATAAATCAAATCTATGGAAAACTGGAAATTCTCACCGAGCAACCTGAAAACTGATACCACTTGATAGAGGTAAAGGTGTCCCGTCTTTCGATGAGATGGTGGCTATCGTATTTTGGTGGAGTAAACTTTGGCGATCCAAATACAAATGTGCGAGGACGTCTGATGTAGGGTGGAACCCTAGTCAACAGATCTTTCACGATTGGAGAGTATCCCACGACGAACACGGAGAACACAAGGAGGAAACGGGGAAAACACGAGAGGAAACACTCAAATCAACACAAAGATGATCACACAAGTGCTAGATCCACGATACATATCAAGATACACGGTCCATAGTCAACGACGGTGGTACAAGGATAGTCTTCTCCGTGAGGAGGTCTTGGTATCCCGTAGGATCTTCCCCGACGTGGAGGTCTTGAATCCGAGGTGGATCTTCTCCGAAGAGGCGCGCGGTCTCGTAGGAGAGAATCCACACAGAGGTCAGAGATGAGCTATCCAAAAGCTAACCCTAAACGGAATGGGAAAAGGAGTATATATAGTGTACGGAGCGAATGGGTACACAGGCCTCGGCCCAGGGGATGCGCACAGGCAAATCAAGGGCCGGACGTCCGGGCGATGTGCCGGATGTCCGGGGCTTCGCGGGGCGCCGGATGTCCGGGGCAAGGGGCCGGATGTCCGGGCTGGAGGGGGTGAGCCACGGGTGTCTTCTGGACAGTGGCGCCGGATTTCCGGGTCCGAGGCCGGATGTCCGGGCCATGCCTGGCCGGATGTCCGGGCCCTGTAGCTCCTGTGGCTGGTGGCCTTCTGTAGCTGCTCGTCCAGGGGTCGGATGTCCGGGCCAGGGGGCCGGATGTCCGGGGCCTGGAGCTTCCTTCTGCCCTTCACGATGCATCAGCTCGTCAGTGAACTTGGGGACTTGTCCGTCTTCACGCCCTTCTCCAATGTGGTCTTCTTCACACCTGAGCACACAAAGCACATCCGTCTGAGGTAGCAACCATGTCTCGCAAGATTCGTATGGAAGTAGGACTAGGAGCGACGTCACCTCGGTTTCGAGAGCTCTAGCACGAGCACGTGTCATTGGTCCTTGAGGCACTTGACGAGGTGGAAGAGGGTCCATGGGGATGACCTCGGGATGCTCCGCATCATCTCCCCTCCCTTGGGAAAGATCCGACCTCGGATCAAATTCTTCATCACCATGGAAAGGAGATAGATCCTGGATGTTGAAAGTGTCGCTCACGGAGTACTTGTCGCGTGGAATGTCGATCTTGTAGGCGTTGTTGTTGTAGCGTGCTAGCACCTTGAAGGGTCCGTCGGCGCGAGGTAGAAGTTTGGACTTGCGCTCTTGTGGGAAACGGTCCTTGCGAAGATGTAGCCAAACGAGATCTCCCGGTTGAAACACCAATGGTGCCTTGTTGACGTTGAGCTTGGTGGTGAGGCGATGTACTTGTCGCTCGATCATTGCTCTTGTATCCTCGTGCACCTTCTTGAGATAGCTTGCTCGTGCACTTGCGTCCATGTTCGTGCGCTCTTGGAGAGGTAGCGGTAGGATGTCCAATGGGGACAACGGGTTGAAGCCGTAGACGACCTCGAACGGAGACTTGTCGGTGGTCGAATGTCTTGCGCGGTTGTAGGCGTACTCGGCGATGGGCAAGCATTGCTCCCATTCCCGGATGTTCCTCTTGATCAACACATGAAGAAGCGTGGAAAGCGTGCAGTTCGTCACCTCCGTCTGGCCGTCCGTTTGTGGATGGTACGCCGAAGAAAAGAGTAGCTTGATTCCTAGCTTGGCACATAGTGTTTTCCAAAAGTAACTCAAGAACTTGACGTCCCGGTCCGACACGATCGTTTTGGGCACGCCGTGTAGACGAAGTATCTCCCTACAAAAGAGATTTGCAACATGTGAAGCAACGTCGATCTTGTTACAATGAATGAAATGAGCCATTTTAGAGAATCTATCTACCACGACAAGCACGGAATCTTTTCCATTTTGAGTCCTAGGCAAGCCAAGTATGAAATCCATGCTTATGTCTTCCCATGGGTGGTATGGAATAGGAAGAGGCATGTAAAGACCATGAGATTGAGCTTTGGACTTAGCTTTGCGGCATGTAGAACATCGGTTGGTGAGGCGTGAGACGTCACGGAGCATCTTGGGCCAAAAATAGTTCTTAGAGAGGGTAGCAAACGTCTTGTCGCGTCCAAAGTGTCCCATGAGTCCTCCTCCATGAGATTCCTGCAAAAGGAGCAAACGAAGCGAAGACTCGGGAATGCAAAGTTTGTTAGCTCTCATAAGATATCCATCCTTTAGGTAGTAATGTTCCCAAGAAGTGTGAGTCAAGCACTTAGCATAAGCATTTGCAAAGAAAGGATCATGCTCATATAAATCGTTTATGTGCTCAAAGTCAATCACATTCAACTCAAGTTGTGTTACAAGCATGCATTTGCGGGAAAGCGCGTCCGCCACAACATTTTCTTTTCCTTTGATGTATTTGATGACATAGGGAAAAGACTCAATGAACTCACTCCATTTAGCATGACGCTTGTTCAACTTAGTTTGACCCTTGAGATACTTGAGAGTCTCATGGTCCGTATGAAGAATGAATTCATGAGGTCTAAGATAGTGTTCCCAAACACGTAAAACTCTCACCAAGGCATAAAGCTCTTTATCATAGATGGGATAGTTAAGTTGCGCTTCCGATAGCTTCTCGCTAAAGTACGCAATTGGGCACTTTTCTTGCATTAGCACGCCACCTATGCCGGTACCACTAGCATCACAATGAATCTCAAACGGTTTGTCAAAGTTTGGTAGGGCTAGAAGTGGTGCGTGTGTAAGCAAGCTCTTAAGCTCATTGAACGCGGTGTCTTGCGAAGGACCCCAAATGAAGGGTGTGTTCTTCTTGCTCAAGGCGTGTAGAGGCATAGCAATGGTGCTAAAGTCCTTCACAAAACGTCGATAGAAACCGGCTAGACCAAGGAAACTACGCACTTGCATGAGATTCGTTGGTTGAGGCCAAGTTTTAATTGCATCAATTTTAGTTTCATCAACGTGAACACCTTGTGAGGAAACGACAAATCCTAGGAAGACAACCTTGTCAACGCCAAAGGTGCATTTTTCCATATTAGCATATAATTGTTGTTTGCGAAGGGCTTGCAAAACCATACAGACATGGTCAACATGTTCCTCAAGCGACTTGCTAAAGACTAGAATGTCATCAAAGTAAACCACTACAAAGACGCCTATATAAGGTCGGAGAACAAAGTGCATAAGACGCACGAATGTGTCGGGCGCTTCCGATAAGCCCATCGGCATGACCAACCACTCATATAGTCCAAACTTGGTTTTGAAAGCTGTTTTCCATTCATCACCCTCTTGAATGCGAATTTGGTAATAGCCACTCTTAAGATCAATTTTGGAAAAAATTGTGGCACCACATAATTCATCAAGCATGTCATCTAGTCATGGAATAGGGTGACGGTATCTAACGGTGATAGCATTTATCGGGCGACAATCGGAACACATGCGAAAACTTCTGTCTTTCTTAGGCACGAGAATAACCGGAACGGCACAAGGGCTTAAGCTTTCACGTACATGACCTTTGTCGATGAGTTTTTGTACTTGCCATTGTATCTCCTTTGTTTCCTCGGGGTTGACGTGGTAGGGAGCCTTGTTTGGAAGTGGTGCACCGGGTATGAGGTCGATGCGGTGTTCGATTCCGCGAAGTGGAGGTAGACCCGGAGGTAGTTCATCAGGAAAGACGTCCGAGAATTCATGCAACAATTGAGACAACACAAAAGGTGGAGGTGGTGAAGTGTTAGTAGGTTTGCCTTCCCCTTTGCATAAAAGCACAAGGTGGAAGACGCTCGATGGGTTCTCACACACTTCTCTCATCTCACGTTTGGTGGCAAATAGGACTAGTTGCTTCTTGTCGCTCATCGTGGAGTCGCTCATATTTGGCTTGTGGCTCTCACTCTCTTTTTGGTGGCTCCCTCTCTCACCATTCTCTCCACGATGGTTGGTAGGTAAAAGTTTGTCGGCGGCTACTTGACTTGGAGACATTGGTCGAAGCACGAATTCCTTGCCCTTCATCTTGAAATGATAGTGATTTGTCCGTCCATTGTGTGTGACTCCACGATCATATTGCCATGGACGTCCAAGAATAAGGTGGCACACTGACATGGGTATCACATCACATCCAGGAGTGTCCTCGTAGGCGCCAATCTTGAAAGAGACTTGTACGGTGTGCTCGACTCGAAGAATTCCGGCGTCGTTGAGCCACTGGACCTTGTAGGGGTGAGGATGCTTCGTCTTGACCAAATGAAGCTTGTCGCATAGCTCTTCTCTTGCCAAGTTGTGACAACTTCCTCCATCGATGATAACCTTGACGGAGCGTCCATTGATGCCGGCCTTCGTATGGAAAATGTGACATCGTTGGTCGTCATCTTGTTGGTGTTGGAGTGTCAAGACTTTGGAGACAACAAGATTGGGGCTTGAGTCATTGTCGCAAAACACTTGACGGTCTTCTTCTTCATTCACTTGGCGATGCATAGCGACATGCCTAAGTGCTTCCAACTCATCATCGCTCATGGAGTCATAATATCCGTCATCGTTGATGATCATGGTGCGAACGGTCTTGCACTCAAATGACTTGTGGCCTCGTCCTTGGCACTTGAAGCATTTGATGGAGCTCGTCTTGTTGTTGTCTTCGGTTGGAGTTGTAGTTGAGGAAGCTCTTGGCTTGAAGTTGTTGGTAGAAGGTGGACGACTCGATGTAGTCGCATTCTTGTAGCTTGACTTGTCGCCGAAGTTTGTAGATGGCTTGGTAGAGGTAGGAGGAGTAGCCGAAGTCGTTGAAGCTTGGTTGTAGGAGCCGAAGTTCTTGGAGTTGAACTTGGAGTACTTGTAGTCCTCTTGAACTTGTCGCTCCGCTTTGGTTGCTTGATGTACTAGCTCGAGGAGATTGTTGTATGATTGGAAGTCCGCAATCTTCTTGATGGGATAGTTGAGTCCATTCAAGAATCTCGCCATTGTTTGCTCTTCATCTTCCGCAATGTTTGCTCTTATCATGGCAATCTCCATCTCCTTGTAGTACTCTTCAACAGACTTGGTACCTTGCTTTAGGAGTTGTAGCTTCTTGAACAAGTCACGATTGTAGTGGGTAGGCACAAAGCGTTCTCTCATGACTTCCTTCATTTGAGCCCAAGTGGTGATAGGAGGTTCGCCTTTTTCTTCTCTTCTCTCTATAATTTGCTCCCACCAAATGAGAACATAGTCTTGGAACTCAAGGGATGCCATTGCGATCTTCTTCTCTTCATCGAAGTTGTGAAGGCGAAAGATCTTGTCAACTTTCAATGCCCATGAGAGATAGTCTTCGGGATCAATGCTTCCGGAGAACTTTGGCATGGTGAATTTGAGCTTGCCATAGCGATGCTCGTCATTGTTTCCTTGCCTATTGGGAGGGCGGTCTTGATTTTGGCGGTTGGCATTATCACGTTGCTCTTGTTGAGCTTGGTGTACTTGTTGTGGTTGTTGCTCTTGCCGCGCTTGAAGAGAGGCTTCGTCTTGCATTCTTGCTTGATGGCGCCTCTCTTGCATCTCATCACGAAGGAAATCCTCTTCTTGACGAGTGTGTCGAGTGCGGGCTGCCACATTGCGATGTGCATCTTGTAACGCTCGTTGCGCCTCCATAGCTTGAGCTTCTCGACGTTGTTGTGCTTGGCGGTTAGCCTCGGCATCTAGTTCTTCTTGGTGTTGACGAGCTCGCTCTTGTTGTTGTTGGCGTAGTCGTTGCCGGTCTTGTGCTTGCTCAAGTGTAGCTTGGTTTTGACGGCGTCGGCTGTCTTGCTCGTCGAATAGCTCTTGTGAACTCTTGTCATGAAGAGGCTGCCGGTTGTTACATCGATCTTGACGTGCGGCTTGACGAAGAGTGTTGGACGTAGGTGTACTTGAGTCTTGCGTGGAGTCGGAATGTCGACTTGAGCGGCTTCGTCTTTGAGAGGATGTTGAAGAAGAACGTCGGTTGATTATCAATGTCCGGAGCTCGTTGTATTGAGTAGACATGTTGGTGTTGATGATGTCAAATTGTTCTTTTGTTCTTGCTTCAAATTGGCGCGCGTCCTCGGCGACTTGACCAATGTACTCGCGCATAGCTTCACTCTCTTGATGTAGAGCTCGTTGGACACCGAAGAGATGTAGTTTGGTGACGTAGTTGTTCGCTTCTTGAGGATCGTCGAAGATCGGGTTGGAAGATGTACTTGGCCTATCCATCATCACAAGCAAGTATGTGAGCGGGAGAAAGGAGAAGACAATATCAAAAGTACCTTAACCGAAGTTGAAAATGGATCAATGATCACTCGATAATGTAACCCGGAAATAGCACTATTGGTACCACTTCGTGTCAATTCTCACACCTACACAAGTAAAGCTTTGAGAGGAGCTTGGTTAGGATGGTGGCAATAAATTCAATGCAATCGTCAAAGTGACTTAATGATGTTGAAAATGGTTCACAATTTGCTCATGCAACAAGTAGATCACTAGCAAAGTAGCACACGGAACACACGCACGGATAGATAGATGTGGTTGTGCAACCAAGGGTGAGCGAAAATGTGGAAACCACGGAAAATGCTCGTGTTGCACAACACTAGAGAGACGCTAACCGATTGCTTAATAGGCGGATACGCACTTGTGCACGACCTATAAGAGGCAAACGTAACGACTATCTATCACAAGTATGCTATGAGTGTATGATGTGCCGATGCTTGAGCACAAGATGATGTTGCTATGATGTATGATCTCTTTTGATGCAAGGCGTATGATGCTATTGTCTTTTTGCTTTGGTTGGCTCTTTTGCTTAAAATCTTGTGAGCTCTTTCTTTGGGCACTTATGCATGCTTCTCGGATCAAGGTAGCTATTGTGTATGCGGGACACTCTTGTGTCGATGATATGGTATGAAATATCTATGAGTATCACTAATGTGCACAAGTGTCGTGGCCCGTCAATACTCAAATGGCTAGTCTCAATGGGAAAGCTACGCAAAGATGGTTCATAGGGTGACAATGCAATTGCAAGGTAGAAGGAACAAAGTGTCGTCGATGTTACCGTCCTTGCCGAAGTTGAGCGGTGGTGTTGTCGAAGTCTTGCCGTTCCAAGGTAGCCTAAACATCCAAGGAAACGGTGAAACCACAACTCAAGTATCCAAGGCAAAGGGAGACAAATTTTTCACACTCGGAGCGGTTAAGCGATGGTGTTTGCGGAAGTGGTGGTGGTATGCGGAAGGTTGGGTGGGTTACCGAAACGAAAATGTCGGTGGGGGAGTGCGAGGTGGGGTGGAGGTGAGGAAAAATGGCTGCGGGAGGCCAGATGTCCGGGCTAGGGGCCGGATGTCCGGGCAGGGCCGGATGTCCGGGGCACGGGCTGGATGTCCGGGGTGCCCGAGGCCACGAAGAACTCCTTGCAATCCGTGATTTTGGGGCCAAAATTCGTCGGATTTTGCGGATGAAAATTGGGGAAAAGTGGAGGAAAAGCTAGATCCACTCGTGGCACAGCAAATCCATGGAACAAATTCAACAAACTCTTGCCAAATTCAACAGATCACAAAAATTTTGGGGCTCTTTTTGTGGGGAATTTTCGAAATTGGGAAGAACACAACGAAAACAAGCTAGAAAACAGGGTGTGGGGCTCCAAAATCGTGATCAACCTATGCTCTGGATACCATGATGATGTAGGGTGGAACCCTAGTCAGCAGATCTTTCACGATTGGAGAGTATCCCACGACGAACACGGAGAACACAAGGAGGAAACGGGGAAAAACACGAGAGGAAACACTCAAATCAACACAAAGATGATCACACAAGTGCTAGATCCATGATACATATCGAGATACATGGTCCATAGTCAACGACGGTGGTACAAGGATAGTCTTCTCCGTGAGGAGGTCTTGGTATCCCGTAGGATCTTCCCCGATGTGGAGGTCTTGAATCCGAGGTGGATCTTCTCCGAAGAGGCGCGCGGTCTCGTAGGAGAGAATCCACACAGAGGTCTGAGATGAGCTATCCAAAAGCTAACCCTAAATGGAATGGGAAAAGGAGTATATATAGTGTACGGAGCGAATGGGTACACAGGCCTCGGCCCAGGGGATGCGCGCGGGCAAATCAGGGGCCGGACGTCCGGGTGACGGGCCGGATGTCCGGGGCTTCGCGGGGCGCCGGATGTCCGGGGCGAGGGGCCGGATGTCCGGGCTGGAGGGGGTGAGCCACGGGTGTCTTCTGGATAGTGGCGCCGGATTCCGGGTCCGAGGCCGGATGTCCGGGCACTGGCCGGATGTCCGGGCCCTGTAGCTCATGTGGCTGGTGGCCTTCTATAGCTGCTCATCCAGGGGCCGGATGTCCGGGCCAGGGGGCCGGATGTCCGGGGCCTGGATCTTCCTTCTGCCCTTCACGATGCATCAGCTCGTCCGTGAACTTGGGGACTTGTCCGTCTTCACGCCCTTCTCCAATGTGGTCTTCTTCACACCTGAGCACACAAAGCACATCCATCTGAGGTAGCAACCATGTCTCGCAAGATTCGTATGGAAGTAGGACTAGGAGCAACGTCACCTCGGTTTCGAGAGCTCTAGCACGAGCACGTGTCATTGGTCCTTGAGGCACTTGACGAGGTGGAAGAGGGTCCATGGGGATGACCTCGGGATACGTCACACCTTAGCAATCGCTAAACTAACTCTGAGAGATTATTGACCATGCCGGAGCACGATCAACCTAATCACGAGGGTCTGTTTCCTGCAAGCAAACGAAGAACAAGCAAGAAACTAAGATTGCACCCTAGATATTGCGAATTTAAGACGGAAGCTATATATTGATCAAGTGGAGTTATGTAACGCCTTTGTCTGGTCGTTGAACACAAACGAAATACGCGAAGTTGTAGCTCTGACTAACTTTAATCTAAACAAAACCCAAGGAAAAAGCTACTTGATGGATCTACCTATATAGGAGCAATGGGTGGCGGACAAGGAGGTGGGAGGACGTCCCAAGGCAGCGTAAAACTAACCCTAGGTCGTACAAGGCTCATGGGCCCAAGTGGAGATGATGTATCACTTTTGGACTTGTAGTTTGACTCATATTCTTCTGCAGCATTAGATTGTTTCGTCAACGTCTCAACGCTCCAGACGAATTTTAAGGTGAAACCAATTGGGTTGGAAAGTGCATGGAATAGACTTCCCAACAAAAAAATCACCCAATTCGGAGTCAGGTATGTCTGTGTAGTCCGAATCTGAGTCCAGAATATGGGGGACTTGGACTATCTTCTCTTGGGACAAAAGTGACGTGAGACGACTTTTTGAACAACACCTAAATGTCTGTTTCCCCATATTTTCATATGTGGAGTGTACAAATGTCCCATACACCTCGCAAATATGCATGTATTCAGTATTTTTGGTCGTATCCAAGGTATTCATGTCCTCATCAAAAGCCCAAAACAAGCAAAACAACAACAACTGACATTGTGCACTACGTTAATAGGTTAGTCCCCAAAAAGATATATAATTGCATAAATTGCATAATAAACATCCAAGATTGATAATATAATAGCATGGAACAATTAAAAATTATAGATATGTTGAATACATATCAGTTGGTTCTAGTAAAAAACTTGCCGGTTGTAACACTTGTTTCCATGGATGCAGCTCCGTCGCGCAGACGCTCGACCGGTTCCAGCAAAAAGGAATGTCGTCGGTTGATGAGAACATCAATACCGTTGTTACACCCACTGCCCCAGCTATTATACATACGGGGCCAATTACTAGAGCTCGCGCATGCCAATTTAATTACCAGGTACTTTTGTTTCTTGGTAATGATTCTAATGTTCATGAGAATATGATGCTGCCTAAATTGGATACATTCGTCTTGATTACAAATGAAGGGCCTAGCTTGGACAAGAAGGATCAACATTGGAGCAAGATCAGGCATGGAGATGATGGCATGCGCAAGGGAAACAAGAATGGAGTTACAAGTGATGATTTCAGGACTTTGAAGCCACCATAATAAGTGCATGAAGCCTTGGAGAAATATACAAGATGCCACTTCATAAATTTTGTCCAGAGGCTATTATAGGTGATGTGTCACCTTATTATTGGGCCAGGCCCATGTAATTTTGAAATACTAAAGTATAAGTTGTTTTTAGAGTCCGTACGTGTGGGGGAAACAGAGTTAGGGTTGGTTTCGGACCCCTTCTCCAAGGGGCCATGAAATTCCCCCTCTCTATCTCCATATATACAGCCCTTAGGGCATCGTTTAGACTTTGGGTTTTGTTTACAGTAAAGTTCGCCATAGCTGCAACTTCGAGTACTTCATTTGTGTTCAACGACCAGACAAAGACGCCATAGAACCCCACCTTGATCAATAAAGCTTTCCTCTTATATTCGCAATATCCAGATTGCAATCTCAGTTTCTTGATTGTTCTTCATTTGCTTGCAGGAAATAGACACTCGTGGTCAGGTTGATCATGCTCCGGCATGGTCAATAACCTCTCGGAGTTGGTTTAGCGATTGCTAAGGCACGATGTCCTCACACGTTCGTAGTCGGATCATCGAAGTCTACTCCACCAAAAACGATAGCCATCATCTCATCGAAAGACAGGACACCTTTGCCTCTATCAAGTGGTATCAGAGTTCCAAGTTGCTCGGTGAGATTTTCCAGTTTTTCATAGTTAGATCAAGTCTCTTCTTCATACCTATAGTCCACGAAAAAGCCAAAAAAATTAGGGTTAGTTCATCATATCCGAACCAACCTGAGTGATGCGGAGCATCCTATGATCATCCCCATGTACACTATGACTACTCCCCAAGCCCCAAGTGGACACACGATGAGACCTCGACCATACGCCATTGGACACTAGGTGAACCCGCTCCTTGATGTTTCCCCTTTCCATTCATGCGAGACATAGTTGATACCTAATGCAAAGACACTTTGTGTGCTTAGGAAGCAAGGAACCAACAAGGAGAAGGAATGGTGCAAGATCGACACCTAGAGCATGGAGAGGGATTTTCCTAGTGCAGAGATAGCAGTACAACCGCCCATGTACCGCCCAACTACCACCCGGGCGGTACAACTGCTCAACTATAGCCCATCTGCCGGTCCGCGTTCTGTAAACGAGCGGTGCAAGACCGGTACAACCCCGGTTCTTCTCCCACCGTCAGAATGACCAATACAACCGGTCCTCCCATAGGTAGAATCGGTCCCTTCCTCCGTGGACACCTCCAGGAACTGGTCAATGAGCTCCCAGCGGTACAACCGCCCCTTCGACCGGTACAACCGGCCTACCTGCGGGCAGTGAAGCGGGTCTTGGCCCATGTATCCCCCAACTTACCCCCTTGGACTACAAATAGACCTCCTCCTCCTCCTCCTTTCTAGGTTTAGCTTTGTGTTAGCTCATTTAGACCTAGAGTTTTGCTCATCCAAAGTGGTTCTACTCCACGAGAGAGACAGCAGCCTCTACGGAGAAGATCCACATCAGATTCAAGACCCCTCACGAGATGACCCCTCGTGATTTCCCCTCGTGTTCTTCGTGTTCATCCTCGGGGATCCCTCCAATCGTGAAAATCGGCCTATATCGGGTTAGCCCCGCATCATATGGTATCAGACCTAAGGTTTCTCACGAATTTGGAGCCTCCCCACCGTTTTCTAGCCTTTTTTGTTGTGTTCTTCCCCAAATTTGGAATCTTCCTCACCAAAAATAGCCCCAATTTTTTTTGTGATTAGTTTGATGATGTTTCGTTGATTTTGTGTGACACCCCGAGACCGGTACGCCAGGTGTCAGCCAGTTATTCGTTGCCTTTGCCATGTCATCTGCTTGCGTGTTGCATCTTGCCATGTCATCGTGTGCATTGCATCAGCATGTTTTCGAAACTTGCATCCGCCCGAGTCCGCCCGTCCTCTCCGTTGTCCGTTCTGAGTCCAGACACACTCACACGCGCCCGCGGTGCCTCCGAATATTTATTTTGTGAGTGGCCGAAAAATGTTCTCAGATTGGGTTGAAACTTGGTGTGTGGTCTTATTATAGCATAGGTAGACCGCCTGTCAAGTTTCATCGTGTTCGGAGTTCGTTTGATAGCCCAAGGGTTAACCGTGTTAACCGCCGGAAGCCTTTTCCCTTTTCGCTCAGATCCCCTTTCACACAGCCCACCTAGCCCATTCTAACCCCTCCATGCTCTTGGCCGTTCGATCACGACTGCGTGGCCGCGAACGGCTCCTCATTTGGACACTCCTAGCTCCCTCTACCTATAAATAGGTGCCTCCCTCTCCATTTTCGCGCAGATAAAACCCTAACCCTCTTCCCACCGCGCGCCGGACATGTCCATCTCCGCCGCCGGACATGTCCGCCGCCCCCGCAGCCAATCCGGCGCTGCCACGTGGCCTCTCCAGCCTCCCCCGCCGCCGCAGCCCGCGGAGCCCATCCGAGGCCCGCACTGGCCCGAGTCGCCGTCGCCGGACCAGCCTCCCGCGCCGCCGGCTCCTTCGCTCCGCCCCGCCGCCGCTCCGGCACGGGCTCGCCGGAGCAGCGCCGCCGCCTGGAGCTCCGTCGTATGCCGCCCAAAGTCCGATCGGATCCGGCGACGCCGGCCCGGATCCACGCGCCCCCGACCTCCTCCGTCCTCCGGCACCCATCCCCGGCCTATCCTCGCCGTTCCCGCATCACCGGCGGTCGACCTTGCCACTCCGGCCGTCGGGATCGTTCGCCACCGCCGTGTCTCGCCCGATCCAGGAGGGATCGTGCGAGCCGCCGCCCTGCTCGCATCGGTTGTGCCTCCCAGTTCCGCCCCATCCAGGTGGGCCGCGAGGCCCATCGCCCAGCGATCGGGCCCAACTCCCTCCTCTCCTCAGGCCCAGCCCGACCGGGCCCCTCTCCTCCTCCACAGTAATGGGTCAGGCCCTAGGTGAGCAGTTGCTCAGATCCTTCGCCTGTGCGCTGTATATTATTCCATGCTCAGTTTTTCCTCTGTAAAAATGGCTAAGTCCTCATATTTGCTTAATATGTTGCATACTTTGCATAGTGATAACTTTTTGTGTGCTTGTCCAAATTGAGTGTATGATATGTCAAAATGATCGCGGTGATATGCTCTACACATTGTTCCATTGTGCCATGCTTGTTTGAGTTCATCTAGATGCTCTAATCTCTGTTGCAAGAGTGCTACTTGTTATAAACTGCTGCTACTTGTTATTTTGTTGCCATGTTTGAGATATGATAACTTGGTGCATGTTTATCCAAATGATGCATATGGTATGTCAAAATGTTCATTATGAAGTGTACTACATGATGGTTGCTGTAGCATGCTTGTTTGAGTTCATCTTGCCATGTTAATCTCTGTTGCAAAAGTGCATTTGGATGTTATGTGCGGAAACTTGTTATGAGATGCTGATTTCACATGCCCATTGCTATTGATGTGTTTGTCCTCATGCCACATGTCTAGATGTTTTAGAAGCACCATTATATGGTCTTTGTTGTGGTGCATTTATCTTTCCATGATATGCCTTGAGGTGACTTAAACAACCTTGTAAACATGCCATGTTGTTGTTACTGTTTTATACTTAGTGAAATTTCTACTAAGTCTGGAATCTGTCATATCCTGATGCTATGTTTGCTTGATGCCCTAGGAAAATCCATGTTAGTTTTGGGGTGGCCATTGATCATTCGTTGTTTTACATTTTTTTTCTATCCATCCATGTCCTCACTTGCTCATGTGGGCTGCTGTAGCTTATTTATTTCTTGCTCCCAAGTTGCTATCTGGCTGTTAACTTCAGCTGTTGTTATATCTTGTTTCATGTGTATCTTTTAGCCCTTTGCTCCGTTTTGGGTGTGCCTTATATGAAACTTGTGTGATTTTGCATGTAGAATCATAATATCATGTTGTTACATGTTTGGAGTGTGTTTGCTTGATGTTTGGGTGCATCTTGCACCGTTGCCATGTTTGACTTGTTTTGCTCATATCTTCTAGGCCGTAGCTCCGAATTAAACAAACTTGATACGTAACTTGACTAGAATTTCGTGTAGATCATCATGGTGCACGTTAACTAGCTTTTTACCAACTTTAACTTAAGGTTTGTTCAGATCTGGACTAATTTAAAACTATGCATATGATGACTTACCGGATTTGTTATAGGTAGTTTCCGACCTCATTTAAACTTGTTGGCTTGTGTTGTTCTTTTGTGCTTCCTACCTTGCCGTGTATTGCTTCCTATGTAGACTTGTCTTGCATCATACTTGCTTGAGCATATTGTCATGTTCTTGTGTTGTTTTTCTGTGCTTCCTACCTTGCCATGTATTGCATCATATATAGACGTGTCTTGCATCATACTTGCTTGACCATATTGTCATGTTCTTGTGTTGTGTGTTTACCGTATTGCTTGCTTCTTCTCGTTAGTGCTTGTTCCGTTGCGATCGTGAGGATTCGTTCGTCTACCCGTGGTTCTTCTTCAAGGCTTCTTCTTCGTCTTCTTCATGGACCCGTTCTTCTTCCTTGCGGGATCTCAGGCAAGATGACCATACCCTTGGATACCTTTACTATCATTGCCATGCTTAGTTGTCTCGATGCTATCGTTACATGTCGCGCTACCCATCATTATTGTCAGCCCCTCTCCTTGTTGCCATGAAACCCCTAACCTTTGACACCTTCCTAGCAAACCATTGTTTGGCTATGTTACCCGCTTGCTCAGCCCCTCTTATAGCGTAGTTAGTTGCAGGTGAAGATGAAGATCGTTCCTTGTTGGAACTTGTTGTTGAAATATCACAATATCTATTATTATTATTAACACACCTATATACTAGGCATGGGTGGAAGGCTTGGCCTTTTGCTCGCTGTTTTTCCCCTCATGCCACCTTAGGAGCCGATAAACCGACATTATGTTCCTTGATTTTGCGTTCCTTACACGGTTGGGTATATGGGGACCCCTTGACACTTCGTCTTTGAATAAAACTCCTCCAGCAAGGCCCGACATTGGTTTGAATTTGCCTCATAATGATAACTTAATTAAATAATTAAATTTGCATAGGGGGTCGCGCCCTCGGGATTCTTTTCTACATAGCAGGGGGGGCCAGTGCTGATGGTGTTGGTCCCGAACGGGGGCTATGCGGGGCCACCTTGGGGAAACCCGAGGGCTGGTTTTACTCGTATAATCGCCCATCCAGTCGTGGCCTGAGACGAGATACGCGCGGCTACTATCAGGGTGTCGACACACCGGGAGGTCTTGCCGGACTTGTTTTACCATTGTCGAAATGTCTTGTGCACCGGGATACCGAGCCTGATCGGATTTCCCTAAGATAAGGGGTAATAATTATTATTACTTCAGCTGATCGTGAGAGCTTGTGATGGGCTAAGTTGGGACACCCCTGCAGGGTTATGATCTTTCGAAAGCCGTGCCCGCGGTTATGTGGCGGATTGGAATTTGTTAATGTCCGGTTGTAGAAAACTTGACAGAGGATCCGAGATAAAACACACAACTGTGTGAGTAACCGTGACTGTCTCTTTTCATGTTGAGAAGAGAACGCGGTGGGGTTATGTTTGACTCGTAGGTAGTTCAGGATCTTTAGCGATCATTACTAGTTTGCGACCATTTGCGTAGATGCTCATCTTATTCTTGTACTCGTAAGTTAACCACCATATTTTGCTTAGCGCTGCTGCAACCTCACCACTTCACCTCTTCCTTCCCATTAAGCTGTGCTAGTCTTGTTACCCATGGTTATGGGATTGCTGAGTCCTCGTGTCTCACAGATACTACAACAACAGTTGCAGGTGCAGGTTTCCCATGTCTTGACGTGAGAGCGATGATCGTTGTGTTGAAGTTCTTCCTTCTTCTTCTTCTTCTTCTTCAGTCTTGGGTTAGGTTCCGGGTCGGCAGCCTGGGATAGTAGATGGATGTCGTCGTGCTTTTCATGTTTGCATCCGTAGTCGGATGCCTTGTATTGATGTTGTTGTATTCATGTGTCTTTTATGTATTGTTGTATCCACCATGTATGTATGTAATGGTACGATGTAATGATATCCATCTTGCTAAGCGCCCGAAATGCGGTTGTGCCCCAATCACGTAAGTGTCACGTGATCGAGATAGAATCGCATCTTGGGCCTGACATTTTGATCCATGGATTCATTGTGTTTTGAGTGGATCTAGCTTCCCCACAAGTTTCCCCACTTTCCATCCACGAAATCTCCACAATTTTTACCCCGAAATCATCTGTTTCCGCCACAAATCCATCCCGATCCAGATCTGAGAAAAATTTCCCAACAGAAGTGGTACAACCGGCCCCCGAGGCGGTACAGCCGCTACACCATCCCCTGATACTTTCGCCAGCACAAAACTAGAACCTCGGGATGCTCCAGGAGTGGTACAACCGCACCTCCCAGTTTCAGCCTCGGTTGATTGACAGTTTTGACCATAACTAATTCATCTGGACTCGGATTTTGACGTTCTTTAGCTCGTTTTGAAGCTTTTTACATTCCCCATACCATAGAAATACTACCATCATCATTTGATTCCATCAAATTTTGTGAAATTTGGCAAGTTTGCCTAGGCCCTCCACCATAACATTCACATAGCCACCATAGCCTTCCGTAACCGAACCCATTTTTGTCCACCATAGCATTTGTGGTTGCTTGAGTAGTGATTCGATTCTCCTGAGGTGTTTCGGATACTTAGGGACAATTGCTTTTTTCATCAACCACCACCACCACTTCCGCTTACCCATTGGCCACTATACTTCCCCACCAACCAAACCTAACCCAAATTTTTTTGAGCTTGTTTGAGTTGTAGGTTGTGTCTCCTAAGGTGTTTCGGCTACTTAGGGACCGTGCCTTCAAATCCAACACCGTGTATAGCCCATCATAACCTTCCTCCACCATAACCCATTTTGACCGGGTTTCCACCAACAATTCTGCAACCACCACCGCATTTTTGCAACCACCATTTGACATTTGTCCTTGCGATTTTGAGTTGTGGTTTTTCCGTTTCCTAAGTGAGGGATCGAAGAAGGTGAGAGTGTCTAGAGGGGGGGGTGATTAGACTACTCGACAAAATAAAAATTCTGTCTTTTATCAAGGACAGATTTTGGCAGATTTTGCACAACACACAAGTCAAGTAGCACACTACACATGCAATTCTAGAGTATGGGCAGCGGAAAGTAAATTGCACAAGTAGTAAAGAGAAGTGGAGAAGATCAAACGCAATTTGGAGACGCAATGATTTTTCCCGTGGTTCCGATAGGTAGTGCTATCGTACATCCACGTTGATGGAGACTTCAACCCACGGAGGGTAACGGCTGCACGAGTCCACGGAGGGCTCCACCCACGAAGGGTCCACGAAGAAGCAACCTTGTCTATTCCATCATGGCCTACGCCCACGGAGGGCTAGCCTTACTTGGGGTAGATCTTCACGAAGTAGGCGATCTCCTTGCCCTTACAAACTTCTTGGTTCAACTCCACATCTCGATGACGGAGGCTCCCAAGCGACACCTAACCAATCTAGGAGGCACCACCCTCCAAAAGGTAATAGATGTTGTAGATGATGATGAACTCCTTGCTCTTGTGCTTCAAATGATAATCTCCCCAATACTCAACTCTCCTCACTGATATGGCTGTGGTGGAAGAAAGGATTGAGTGGAAAGCAACTTGGGAAGGTTAGAAATCAAGTTTCATATGGTAGGAATGGAGCAACTTGATCTCAACACAAGGGTAGGTAGTTCTCTTCTCAGAAAGTGTAAGGTAGGAGTGGTAGTTCTTTCTGATGGCTCTCTCCACGAATGAAGAGGGGGTGGAGGGGTATATATAGCCTCCACACAAAATCCAACCATTACACACATAATTGAGCAATCTCGGTGAGACCGAAGTGGAAACTCGGTCAGACCGAAAGTTCAAATATAGTGAACGTTGGGGTTTTCGGTGGGACCGAAAATACCATCTCGGTTTGTCCGATTTGAGTCAAGACAGGAACTTGCCAGTTTCGGTGAGACCGAAATCATCAACTCGGTTATTCCGAAATGATGTCAAACGGTTACAGAAGCTTGGCAGCCCGTATTTCGGTGAGACCGATCTCAAACTCGGATTGACCGATTTTTCTAGGGTTTGGCTTATGGCTGAGGTGGTTCATCTCGGTGGGACTGAGTTTGGAAAATCGGTTTGTCCGAGATTACTTATGAGTGTGTATAGTAGTGAAAGTTGCTGATAGTTGAAGGAGATATATCACTAAGCACTTGAGCAACCAGATCATCAACACAACCTCATCCCCTTTTAATAGTATTGGCTTTTCCTATGGACTCAATGTGATCTTGGATCACTAAACCAAAAATGGAGTCTTGAGCTTTTGCCAATGCTTGCCTTAGCATTTTGAGGGGTCCACTTCTTCAGTCCTTTTACCATAGCCAATGTGATTGGATTTCCTGAAACATACTTGATAAAGGCATTAGTCCAACCACAGAGTATGTTGTCATTAATTACCAAAACCACCCAGGGAGCAAATGTGCTTTCAATCTCCCTCTTTTTGGTAATTGATGGCAACACACTAAAATCACACTAAACAAGACATCAAAGCTTATTGAAAGAAAGACAGAATTATCACGAAAGCTTTGACAAGCATGTAGTACACAGGCTCCCCCTACAAGTGTGCAAGATTTTCATAGATTTTGGTTTTGGACTACCTCAAGCACACAAGAGAGATAAGCAAGATGTGCTACATGCAGCTTGGCTATATGCATCAGAGCAGATGAAAAGAAGTGAGTGATAATGCATATGTGCATGGTGATTTCTTGCAAACAAGTATTCACAAGCAAGTCACCATCATGCACATTCTGCAAGGTGCATATACTTACCTTGAGGTTCCTTGGCATTGTACCTGAAGGGATAAACTTGGGAAAACAAGGTTAGATAACACAAGAGTATTCCTTCAACCAACTGCAAGAACATCAAGAGTACCAAGCCAGGGATGACATGTATAAGGAGTGTCTCATATTGAGCACAAGCTTGAATCAGCAAACATGTCTCCGAAACTAAAAGATTTTCAATGAACACTGAGAGATTTTGCTTTCCATAAGATATCAATTGTGAAGATTCCTCTCCCTTTGAGTTCTCTCAGAACAGGAGTGATGGAAACAGCAAAATCAAAAGAATGATGCCAAAAGAGAATGATGTCCGGTGTAAAACACGACAAAGCTTTGATGTGATTCTCTCCCCCTTAAGGTAAGATTGCTCTTCTTCTCCCTCTAAATCTTCTCTTCTCCCCTACTCCCCCTAAGTCTTCTCCCCCTTTGACATCAAGTGCCGAAAAGGACAGCAAACTAGGAAGGTTAGGAAAGATGGAAAGAAAGAGGTGGGATCCTTAAGAATCACAACAGGGCAAATAAGAACATGCATAGAGAAACAATGAGTGGAGCTGCTGGAGATGATATCCTGGAGGAAATAAATCAGTGACACCGAATTGAGTTAGGGTAGACCCTTTTCGGTTAGACCAAAATAAATAAATCGGTGACGCCGAGTTTAATTCCAGGGAAATACAGAAATAATTCAGCTCACTTTGCGAGGAATGTTTCAAAGGATTTGCAATGAATTTGTGAAAGATTTTCGAGGAATTGATCAGAGCCAGAAGAATATTCAAAAAGACATAAGAATAGAAATGAAAAGATTCCTAGATGAAGTTTTTTTAAGGAAAACTCAATGAGAGAACATAAGAGAAAACAAAAAGACTCCAAAAGCATATGTACTTCATCTAGATAAAGGTCGGCGACAAGATCACCTATGTTTGAGTATATTGACTTAGGAATCAAATGAGGACATTTGATCATAGGTCATACTCATCATTTAAGCTCAAAATGGGGTTGCCATTTTTCGATTAAGCATTTGATGTGATCACATCTTATGAAGCTGCTTGTACTCATGACTTTGAGCAAAGCTCCTTAAAGATGTGAAGAACATACCTTGGGCTTGTTGATGCTTTGCTCATGTAGGTAAGCTCGATGTAGGTGCTCATTGAATGTGAAGTTGGAGCGCCATTTCTACTTGTGTAGTTCATCTTCCTACATGGGTTAGGCAAGCAAGGAAATACTCGAGGATATCCAAGATGACAAGAGTGAAATACTAGATGTATAAGATGTCAAAAAGGATATGTGGAATTTTGTTCCTTGAACTCAACATCCCAAAGGGCTAGATACTTGGTTAATGACAAGATTACTCATGATTTGAGTGTGTGGTAATCTTGTGGAATGTAGATCATCCAAGTACCTGCAAGGAGTTAGATGCAATACAAGGAGGCAAATGTGTCCGAGACATATGATCACCATCATAAGAGAAATATCAAGGATTAGTCAAGTGGGCTCATGCCTTGCATGCATCAATGGAGTTATCACTCCAAGTTTGAAGCATCAATGATGTTCAACTCACTCCTTAAGCGACAAAACACTTTCTCATCAAGAGGTTTTGTAAAGATATCAGCAAGTTGTTTGTCAGTACGAACATGCTTAAGATTAATGTCACCCTTGGCAATATGATCACGAATAAAATGGTGACGGACTTCAATATGCTTTGTTCGAGAGTGTTGCACTGGATTGTGTCCAATTTTAATTGCACTCTCATTGTCACAAAGCAAAGGAACATGTCTCACATGTATCCCATAATCCTTAAGCGTTTGTGTCATCCATAGCAATTGAGCACAACACGAACCAGCAGCAATATATTCCGCTTCTGCAGTGGATAATGATACCGAATTTTGTTTCTTGGAGGACCAAGATACAAGGGATCGACCAAGGAATTGACACGTACCTGAAGTTGACTTTCTATCAACCTTGTCACCGGCATAGTCCGAGTCGGAATAGCCAACAAGGTCGAAAGAGGCCCTCTTAGGATACCAAATGCCAAAGTTTGGTGTGTGTATCAAATATCTCACTATCCTTTTGACAGCTTTAAGATGACATTCTTTAGGGGCTGCTTGATATCGCGCACACATGCATACACTCAACATTATGTCAGGACGAGAAGCACAAAGATATAGTAGAGAACCAATCATAGATCGGTAAACCCTTTGATCAACGGGTTCTCCATCTTTTGTCAAGTCATTATGTCCACTTGTGGGCATGGGGGTACTCATACCTTTGCTTTCTTGCATGTTGAACTTCTTGAAGAGATCCTTGGTGTACTTTGTTTGTGAGACAAAGGTACCCTCCTTAGATTGCTTGATTTGCAACCCAAGGAAGAATTTGAGTTCACTCATCATAGACATCTCATACTTCTCCGACATGAGCTGTCCAAACTTCTTGATAAAATGGGGGTTAGTTGAACCAAAGATAATATCATCAACATATATTTGGCACACAAATAGTTCACCATTAACCCTTTTCGTGAACAGCGTTGAGTCTATCTTTCCAATCTCAAAGCCTTTTTCAAGAAGAAAGCTAGTTAAGCATTTGTACCAAGCTCTAGGAGCTTGTTTAAGACCATAAAGATCTTTGTGCAACTTGTAAACATGATTAGGCTTTTTGGGTATCACAAATCCGGGAGGTTGTTTTACAAAAACTTCCTCCTCAATTTCACCATTTAGGAAAGCACTTTTGATATCCATTTGTGTCACGCCCGAAGACCGACGTCCCAGAAGATTCCAGAAGATTCCAGATGTTCCGGGTTGCCCGTGTGTTTCAGTTGTGCTTGTGTTATTTATTTTTGCATTGCATCATGCCATCATGTCATATTTTATTTTTGCATCTCAACCAATAATTCGTGTGGACCTTCGGTCCATTTAAATCGAGGGAAGGTGACTTCTCTTTATAACATATAAAAGTCTCTCATTATTTTAGGGAGCTATATAATCAATATTCCATTGTTTGGAATTACCCGCAACACACTTGCAATATTCCCCATGCTTCTTTAATTCGAGTTTCTCCTCCAAAACCCTTCCCTATAATTCTTTCCGTTGTTTCGAGGTTCCTCCAAAACCCCTCCAGCCATTTTAATTAAATTCCTCACATTTTTGTGAGTCCAGGGATTTTTACCCCTTGCCCTAAGCCTTTTCCTAACTCCTCTTTTCTTTCTATTCCTCTTTTGTTCTTTTGTTCTATTTGGAAAACAACAGCAGTTTTAATAAAGAGAGCCCAGCAGCCCCAGCCGCCTTCTCCTGTTCCCTCCTAAGGCCCAGCCGGCCTCCTCTGGCCCATTGGCCCGTTCTCCCGCTAACCCTAGCCCGTCCCTCACCGACCGCAGCTCCTCCCTCCGTTCCTAGCGCACGCCGCCACCACTCGTCATGTTCCCTCGCTCGACCGAGGCCGACCCCCTCGTTCCCCTTCGGCCACTTCCCTCTCCCTCTGCCCGAGCACCTAGCCAGCCCGCGCCCTCGCCACCATGCCGTGCCGCCCCGAGCCCGCGCCAGGAGCGCCTCTCCTCCGCGGCCAGGCTCCCCTCTGGCCGATCCCCAGCGACGGAGCAGCCGCTGGCCCCCCTCAGCGCCCTTCCCTCCGGCCTCCTCGCGCATCCCCAGCGCCTCCAGGAGCCCCGCTCCCTCCGGCCGGCCTGAAGCAACGGCGCCCCAAGCGCCCGGGCCAGGTTCCAGCCAGGAGCTCGCCGCCCCGCGCAGCACCCCAGGCCGCAGCGGCCACGCCCGCCGTCCTCCTCGTGCAGCGCTGCTCCTCCCTGCGCCCTCTCGTCGCCCGGCCGCCAGGAGCCGCCTCCCTCCGTCCTCGACGCCAAGGCCAGCCAGGGCCCCGAGCGCCCCGGCCTCCCCTCCGTCTGGCGTCTCCAGCGCCAAGGCCAGGCTCCTGCCTCGTCCTACCGCATCGCCATGGCCCCTCCAGTCCCGCCTCTTCGCCAGCTCTGCCAGGGCGCCCGCTCAGCCCCCATCGCGCCCGTCTTCTGGCCCTCCAGCGCCGAGCCCGCTCCCTCCTCACCGACCTCGGCGACCCAGGCAGCAGCCTCCGTCCTTGAGGCGCCCCGCAGCTCGCCTCCAGCACCGTTCCGCCCCCAAGGCGTCATCCCGAGCAGCCTCCTTACCGTGACCGTGCCGTGTTGGTGTTTTTTTGTGTTGTTGTTTTTTTTGTTCTTTTGATGTGAAGGCCGCAGCCGCAAGTCCGAAGACCCGTGAACAACTACCGACGACTTGAACATCTACGGAAAAACGAGCTCGTGAACGGCTACGGAACAAGTACCACTACATACGTGAACGACTACTGTCGCCGGAAGTGCCAAGTACCACTACTTCCACTACCGTCGCAAACGAGAACCCCAAGTACCACGACACCGACCCGAACATCTACGAGAAAACGAGCTCCGTGAACGTCTACCGTCGCCCGAGTACAACTACCGCTACGAGAACGACTACCTTCGGTGAAGAAATGAGAACGTCTACTTCCTCTCCGAACGGAACATCTACTTCCTCTATGAATCGCGTGAACGACTCCTTCCTCTATGTCTCGAACCACCCCGAAACGCACGCTTCAAAGGTATAACGAGACGACCCCGTGGATGACCCGTGAATGCTTGCTTGTGTTGTATGAAATGTCTCCCGTGTGTGCTTCGTGTCCGTTTCGTCCGTTTGACATGTTCCTCGGTTGCCTCGTCACCGACTCGTGGGAACCCGGTAACGGGATCGCCCCACCTTCATCTTGTTTCACTCGCCATCTTCCTTTTGCACCGGACTCTCAACGAGTTACCGGAACCGAGTTGTTGCCTTTGCATCATTTCGGATCGTTGCCGTGGCACCCTTTCCATCCACCACGGTGACGATGCTTCATATCTCTTCTTGTTAACCTTTTAATAAAATTGCATAAACTTGATCATGTCATCCGCATCATGATAACAACATGAGAATGTTAATTGTTGTTTGCTTATAATTACTAAACATGCTCATGGGGATTTTCCGGATATGTTGTTGTTATTTTCCGGCCTCATTTAAAATGTCTTAATAGTGTAGTTTTTTTTATGCTTCACCTCTTTCCATGTTAAAAACATTTAATCTTGTCTTGTAAATATCGAGAGTCAATTAAATAATTAAATGTGGTGTTTCGTCAATATGCAACTCGTTGCATATTGATCTCCACTTAACTTGTAGTATTTGTTTGTGCACTTTGCCATGCCATGCATATTTAAACCGGACATGCATCATACTTGGATGTGCATCGTATGCCATGTTTATGATTTGTGTGTTTACCGTGTTGTTTCTTTTCTTTCCGGTTGCTTCTCTTGTTAGCTTCGGTTTCGTTCCGGAGTTGTGAGGCTTCTTCTTCGTCTACTTCGTGGACTTGTTCTTCTCCCTTGTGGAATCCCAGGCAAGATGACCGAACCCCGATAACATTACTATCTTTGCCTATTGCTAGTAGTTCCGCTCTATAGTTTTGCCTCGATGCCCATGTCTTTCTTGTCAGCCTCCTACTTGTAACCATGAACCTGTTTAACCACCCTACCTATGCAAACCGTTGCTTGGCTAAGTACGCTTCGCTCAGCCCCTCTTATAGCATTGCTAGTTGCAGGTGAAGATTGAAGATGCTTGCTTCATGTTGAAGTTTGGTTGGGTTATATCACACTATATAAATGCTTAAAAATGAAATCATCTATATACTGGCAGGGTGGAACTAAGCCTTTTGCTTGGTGATTTGTTCCACTCATGCCGTTAGGAACCGTATAAACCGGTGTTATGTTCCTTGATTATGCGTTCCTAACAAGGTTGGGGTATATGGGACCCCCTTGATAAACCGCTAAGTGCTAAGTCTTTTCCAGCAAGTCCCAACATTTGGTACTATTTGCCTCATAATAACAACTTAATTAAATAATTAAATTTGCATAGGGGGTCGCACCCTCGAGGATTCTTAATTCTACATAGCAGGGGGGGCCAGCGCTGATGGTGTTGGTCCCAAACGGGGAGTCTGCAGGGCCGCCTTGGGGCAACCCGAGGTATCTGGTATACCTGTAGAATCGCCCATCCGGTCGTGTCCTGAGACTTAGATACGCGCGGCTACTATCAGGGTGTCGACACGCCGGGAGGATTTGCTGGATTAGCCTTACCTTAGTTCGGTTTAACTTGAGCACGGGATTCCGAGAATACTCGGGTCTTCCCACCTATGGAGTTGCGACTCCGCGGATCGTGGGCTTGTAATGGGTCAAGTTGGAACACCCCTGCAGGGTTTGAACTTTCGAAAGCCGTGCCCGTGGTTATGTGGCAGATGGGAGCTTGTTAATATCCGGTTGTAGATAACTTGACACAATGTTTCAATACACTACCAGCGTGTGTACCGTGACTGTCAATTTCCGAATAGGGATTCGGGAGTTGAACACGGTGGGGTTATGTTTGACCGGCTTTAGTTAGGATCACTTCGTGATCATCTTTCGACCGAGGCACTTCTCTTCTCGCTCTCTTTTGCGTAAGCTAGTTGCTAGTTGCTGCTGCAGACTCTTGTTGTTCCTTCACCTCTCGTTCTTTCTTCAGCCTTGTCCTCACCCAAGGCTTAAATAGTCGTGTTACCCGGGAACGGGATTGCTGAGTCCTCTGTGGCTCACAGTTACTTCACCACACCAGATGCAGGTTCAGCCGAGTTTGATGCCGAAGCTGGTTCAGTTCTTCACTGGGAGCTCGATGAAGAGTGTGGCCGTTTGCTTGTGGCGTTTCGACGATCAGTAGTGGTTTCTACTAGGATTCGATCCTGACCTGTGGCTTTATGTTGTTTTGGTATCTTTCTTTTGGATCTTCACCCGTAGTCGGGTTGTGATGTTTTGAATGATGATTGCTCACGTAATGTATTGTGTGAAGTGGCGAGTGTAAGCCAACTATCTCCTTTTGCAATTTAATCCCTCTTTACATGAGTCGTGCAAAGATACCAAAATTGAGATCATTCTAGGATGGGCTTATACCTAAGTCGTGCCTCGACACGTAGGAGGTATAGTCCCATCCTGGGCATTACAAGTTGGTATTCAGAGCCTTCTCCGACCTAGAAGCCCCCACTGATTGATCGAATCGTTGACGGTTAAGTCTAGGCACACACTGAAAATATTTTGAGTCCTATATGTATATCGGAGAGTAGGATTTCTTTGCTCCTCATCTCTTTTCATTCTGGTGAGGACTCCTGACGACTACTCTTATCTCTTCTACTTTCAAAATTGCACCAATTTTTTTTTTAGGAATCCCGCGAGTATTCTGGGATTGTTTCGATGTTCTTGTGACAAGGATATTGTTCTCGATGCCTCCTGTTACCGAGGAGTTGAGCTTCGGGGTATTGTTGTCACAAGCATATCGCGGCAGTACTAAATACTTAAGACGGCTGACATCGAAAATCTCTCCTATACGGCCAGTGGCAAGATAACCCCGACATCACCCAGTACTGGGGAGGTAGTTCGAGAGTATTGCCATAGCTTGTTATAGTGGATGCTTTTCGAAGGTCCGAGGTACACAGTTTCTGAGAAAGACTGGTTATGTGTTGAAAGATGGATACACCTGGATGTAGGTTTAGAGTTGATTGCGCGGTGCTTCCCGTGTATCCCCAACACCTGATTGCATAACTGGAAACTTTCGGAAATCTATAGGTGGGTTCATCAAGTAGTTCTAGGCATTCTTCCAACGGATGCACGATATGAAGTTCGGGGTTCTACATTGAGTGAAGTGGTTTTATGGACTTGTTCTGATCGGGAGTTGCATCTTAAAGGGTCCTTGGCTATGCTGATCCGGGGATTGCAAAACCCTTTTGTAACATGTTCCATGAGCTTTCAGCACGAAGATGTCGAACGAAGCTTCTATCTTGTATTTGTTCTATCTGATCCTTGTTCCTTTTTATTTATCTTTTGTTCTCCCTAGTGGCTTCTCGACAAGTTGATGTACCTGCGGAATTCATTCGTTCAATTCTCTGTTCGGATGATATTGTGAAGATCATGTTGCACATATATCCTTGTTTTGTTTTGATTCTGGTATTCGAGTTGCTTCGATGTCAAATGTTGATTCCATACCTTTCCTAATCGGTATTCTCATATTTCTATGGGAGTGCTAATTCTTCTTGATCATCAAGATGGTCATGTTAAATTCTATTCAACCGGTGTCCATTTTGTTCGTCTCAAGTTATCTTTGTTTCCCACCCTCCCACCCCTCTTCTTCTTGGAGCCATAATTCTTAATGAAATATCCATTTTATTAATGTGATGTTTCTTCATTCTTCCTTCAATGTTCTTATCCAGTGCTTTATCGTGAAGATGCTCGAGAACTCCAAGTTCATCATTCTTAATTCCAATAATTCTGCCGGTGGATGTAATTCAAGATTTCGATTTTGATCTTATCTTTTTTCCTCATTTCACAATGCTTTCTTATTCCGGTGCACCAATTTATCATTCTCCTCTTGCTATTCATATCCGGAGTGCTGAAGATTCATAATTCAATTCTTAATCCGTTCAAGCTATTTTGAGGATTATCATCTTACTCAAGTCTTTTTAATTCAACCGGTGCAATATCTCTTAAGCAATCTTTTCCAACGGTGATTTCTTTGAGTGGGCCCTAACCCACAGGTCTTTTCCCAGGATCTTACCTGACTTTCTTTTCCGGAGTATTCTCAAATTCTTTTCAAGTGTGACGTAAGAATGATTTCCATCAGTCACAGTCCTTCTTCAAGATCGCTTCCAAATACTTTTTCATCATTGGTTCAACCTTTTAATTCTTTCTTCCGGAGTGCTCAACAATTCTTATGCCATTTCTCGTCTTCATTCTCAACATTTGAAGACTGGACAAGTGTTTCTCTTAATTTTTGACCCGTTCTCTTGATGAGTTGTGATTCTACCTTCATGCCATCCTCATTATTATTCCGATTGTGAGGAATTCTTTTTATACCATCCGAAGCATTTCATGAATTCTTCTCATTGTGATCCTCCGAAGGCCATCATTTCAGAATATTTCTTCGTTCTCAGTTTTCAACTTCAACCTCCAACTATTCTTCATTGATGCCTCTTCGTTCGTCTCCATATTCTTACGGTGCTTCTTTCTAGTTTACCCTTCCGTTGTTATCGTTTTAATTCATTGTTCTTTTCGCAATCCTACCGGTGGTTCGTTGAAGTTTTACCCAAGCTTGTGCTAGATCCCTCTTTAATTCTTTTCAACGAGAATAAGTAGTATGCCAAATCCTTTGGTTGTCATCAATTTAAATTGGTGAAGGAGATGCATGACATAATTCTTATTCTTATTCCTTCAAGGTGATTTAATTCTTTTGTCTGGAGCTTGTTCATCATATCATATCCTTGGTTCTAAATTCTTCATCTTGTTTTCCGGAGCTCCAAGTTATTTTCATTTACATCTTTTCAAAGCTTCATCTAATACATCGCGGGCCTTGAATCTTATTCTTTTCTCCTTTCACTTCTCATGCTTTCATTACCGGAGTTCTCATGGTGGTTTATCATGATTTAATTCATCCTCGAAGTTTTCATCAAGATTCTTGTTGGAGCTCAAGCATTCTTCATCATGCTTCCAATTGCAATCCTTTCTACCTTATCTTTTCAGATGGTGTTATGTCATTCTTGTCAATTCCTTCATGTTTCATGATTCACGAGTTGTCAAGAATGAGATATCTTAACCCATCATTTTCTTTGTTCAGGAGATCTTTTCAACCCTTCAATTTATTCATTGGAGTTATCTTGGGTTGTATTTCACCTAAAGCTTTCCCTAAGGATTGTTGCTATTATGGTGCTTATAAATGACCCAAGTTCTTCATTTATCATTCCGGGAAGATAAGTTTATCGTCTCCTTGTTGATCTCAATCCATTTAAATATTTTCGTCAGTGGCTGGTTATCACCTCATAATTTTGCGATGTTTTCCATAAGCCCACAACGAGCTTATTCGTTTCGTTGTTGATTTTTCCAACAACTCCGTTCAACCCTTCTTTGTAAGGATGCTCTTTCAAATTCAATTTGAGAGAAGTTGTCTTTTTCTTCTCCATTCTTTTCTTTCATTGATTTATATGCTATTCTTTCATTCCGGAGGCATTGTGATGTTGCTCTCTTCAAACCATCATCTTGTTTTCTTTTCAAGATCATGTTCTTTCCTTTGCTTATCTTTTAACCGGAGTGTTGTATTCTTCATTCAAGTTCCCTCATCTTACCAAGTTTTAACTCTCTTTTCAACCGGAGTGCTGTCTGAAATCTTTCTTAACCTTGTGCCATTCTTTTAATTGTTTCGGAGGCAATATGTGTTGTTGTTTTCATCAAGTATCATTCCATCTCCTCAAATTCTTGTTAATTCCTTCCATTTTCAGACGGACTGCTGCCCAAATTCTGTCATTCTTATTCCTTGGCTATACCATTGCAGTTTCATATTATTTTGGTTCGTAAGCTCTTGTTTCACGTCGTTCAACCTACAAGGTTCTCATAATGTTCCATGTTCCTCCTTTTACCGAAGTGCTCTTAACTTCGTTCATCTCTGTTCTATTCTTCTTTCAATTTGTTCAACCTCTCAAGGTTCCCTGGTGTCACTCGTCTGTCAAAGAAGCAACTTTGTTTTACCTCTTCCTCTTCCGTTTTACCCGGCGATATCTCTAGGATCTCGGGTCGAGATCCTCTGTTAGTGTGGGAGAGTTGTGACGCCCGAAGACCGACGTCCCAGAAGATTCCAGAAGATTCCAGATGTTCCGGGTTGCCCGTGTGTTTCAGTTGTGCTTGTGTTATTTATTTTTGCATTGCATCATGCCATCATGTCATATTTTATTTTTGCATCTCAACCAATAATTCGTGTGGACCTTCGGTCCATTTAAATCGAGGGAAGGTGACTTCTCTTTATAACATATAAAAGTCTCTCATTATTTTAGGGAGCTATATAATAAATATTCCATTGTTTGGAATTACCCGGAACACACTTGCAATATTCCCCATGCTTCTTTAATTTGAGTTTCTCCTCCAAAACCCTTCCCTATAATTCTTTCCGTTGTTTCGAGGTTCCTCCAAAACCCCTCCAGCCATTTTAATTAAATTCCTCACATTTTTGTGAGTCCAGGGATTTTTACCCCTTGCCCTAAGCCTTTTCCTAACTCCTCTTTTCTTTCTATTCCTCTTTTGTTCTTTTGTTCTATTTGGAAAACAACAGCAGTTTTAATAAAGAGAGCCCAGCAGCCCCAGCCGCCTTCTCCTGTTCCCTCCTAAGGCCCAGCCGGCCTCCTCTGGCCCATTGGCCCGTTCTCCCGCTAACCCTAGCACGTCCCTCACCGACCGCAGCTCCTCCCTCCGTTCCTAGCGCACGCCGCCACCACTCGTCCTGTTCCCTCGCTCGACCGAGGCCGACCCCCTCGTTCCCCTTCGGCCGCTTCCCTCTCCCTCTGCCCGAGCACCTAGCCAGCCCGCGCCCTCGCCACCATGCCGTGCCGCCCCGAGCCCGCGCCAGGAGCGCCTCTCCTCCGCGGCCAGGCTCCCCTCTGGCCGATCCCCAGCGACGGAGCAGCCGCTGGCCCCCCTCAGCGCCCTTCCCTCCGGCCTCCTCGCGCATCCCCAGCGCCTCCAGGAGCCCCGCTCCCTCCGGCCGGCCTGAAGCAACGGCGCCCCGAGCGCCCGGGCCAGGTTCCAGCCAGGAGCTCGCCGCCCCGCGCAGCACCCCAGGCCGCAGCGGCCACGCCCGCCGTCCTCCTCGTGCAGCGCTGCTCCTCCCTGCGCCCTCTCGTCGCCCGGCCGCCAGGAGCCGCCTCCCTCCGTCCTCGACGCCAAGGCCAGCCAGGGCCCCGAGCGCCCCGGCCTCCCCTCCGTCTGGCGTCTCCAGCGCCAAGGCCAGGCTCCTGCCTCGTCCTACCGCATCGCCATGGCCTCTCCAGTCCCGCCTCTTCGCCAGCTCTGCCAAGGCGCCCGCTCAGCCCCCATCGCGCCCGTCTTCTGGCCCTCCAGCGCCGAGCCCGCTCCCTCCTCTCCGACCTCGGCGACCCAGGCAGCAGCCTCCGTCCTCGAGGCGCCCCGCAGCTCACCTCCAGCACCGTTCCGCCCCCAAGGCGTCATCCCGAGCAGCCTCCTTACCGTGACCGTGCCGTGTTGGTGTTTTTTTTTGTGTTGCTGTTTTTTTTGTTCTTTTGATGTGAAGACCGCAGGCGCAAGTCCGAAGACCCGTGAACAACTACCGACGACTTGAACATCTACGGAAAAACGAGCTCGTGAACGGCTACGGAACAAGTACCACTACATACGTGAACGACTACCGTCGCCGGAAGTGCCAAGTACCACTACTTCCACTACCGTCGCAAACGAGAACCCCAAGTACCACGACACCGACCCGAACATCTACGGGAAAACGAGCTCCGTGAACGTCTACCGTCGCCCGAGTACAACTACCGCTACGAGAATGACTACCTTCGGTGAAGAAATGAGAACGTCTACTTCCTCTCCGAACGGAACATCTACTTCATCTACGAATCGCGTGAACGACTCCTTCCTCTACGTCTCGAACCGCCCCGAAACGCACGCTTCAAAGGTATAACGAGACGACCCCGTGGATGACCCGTGAATGCTTGCTTGTGTTGTATGAAATGTCTCCCGTGTGTGCTTCGTGTCCGTTTCTTCCGTTTGACATGTTCCTCGGTTGCCTCGTCACCGACTCGTGGGAACCCGGTAACGGGATCGCCCCACCTTCATCTTGTTTCACTCGCCATCTTCCTTTTGCACCGGACTCTCAACGAGTTACCGGAACCGAGTTGTTGCCTTTGCATCATTTCGGATCATTGTCGTGGCACCCTTTCCATCCACCACGGTGACGATGCTTCATATCTCTTCTTGTTAACCTTTTAATAAAATTGCATAAACTTGATCATGTCATCCGCATCATGATAACAACATGAGAATGTTAATTGTTGTTTGCTTATAATTACTAAACATGCTCATGGGGATTTTCCGGATATGTTGTTGTTATTTTCCGGCCTCATTTAAAATGTCTTAATAGTGTAGTTTTTTTTATGCTTCACCTCTTTCCATGTTAAAAACATTTAATCTTGTCTTGTAAATATCGAGAGTCAATTAAATAATTAAATGTGGTGTTTCGTCAATATGCAACTCGTTGCATATTGATCTCCACTTAACTTGTAGTATTTGTTTGTGCACTTTGCCATGCCATGCATATTTAAACCGGACATGCATCATACTTGGATGTGCATCGTATGCCATGTTCATGATTTGTGTGTTTACCGTGTTGTTTCTTTTCTTTCCGGTTGCTTCTCTTGTTAGCTTCGGTTTCGTTCCGGAGTTGTGAGGCTTCTTCTTCGTCTACTTCGTGGACTTGTTCTTCTCCCTTGTGGAATCCCAGGCAAGATGACCGAACCCCGATAACATTACTATCTTTGCCTATTGCTAGTAGTTCCGCTCTATAGTTTTGCCTCGATGCCCATGTCTTTCTTGTCAGCCTCCTACTTGTAACCATGAACCTGTTTAACCACCCTACCTATGCAAACCGTTGCTTGGCTAAGTACGCTTCGCTCAGCCCCTCTTATAGCATTGCTAGTTGCAGGTGAAGATTGAAGATGCTTGCTTCATGTTGAAGTTTGGTTGGGTTATATCACACTATATAAATGCTTAAAAATGAAATCATCTATATACTGGCAGGGTGGAAGGCTAAGCCTTTTGCTTGGTGATTTGTTCCACTCATGCCGTTAGGAACCGTATAAACCGGTGTTATGTTCCTTGATTATGCGTTCCTAACACGGTTGGGGTGTATGGGACCCCCTTGATAAACCGCTAAGTGCTAAGTCTTTTCCAGCAAGTCCCAACATTTGGTACTATTTGCCTCATAATAACAACTTAATTAAATAATTAAATTTGCATAGGGGGTCGCACCCTCGAGGATTCTTAATTCTACATAGCAGGGGGGGCCAGCGCTGATGGTGTTGGTCCCAAACGGGGAGTCTGCAGGGCCGCCTTGGGGTAACCCGAGGTATCTGGTATACCTGTAGAATCGCCCATCCGGTCGTGTCCTGAGACTTAGATACGCGCGGCTACTATCAGGGTGTCGACACGCCGGGAGGATTTGCTGGATTAGCCTTACCTTAGTTCGGTTTAACTTGAGCACGGGATTCCGAGAATACTCGGGTCTTCCCACCTATGGAGTTGTGACTCCGCGGATCGTGGGCTTGTAATGGGTCAAGTTGGAACACCCCTGCAGGGTTTGAACTTTCGAAAGCCGTGCCCGCGGTTATGTGGCAGATGGGAGCTTGTTAATATCCGGTTGTAGATAACTTGACACAATGTTTCAATACACTACCAGCGTGTGTACCGTGACTGTCAATTTCCGAATAGGGATTCGGGAGTTGAACACGGTGGGGTTATGTTTGACCGGCTTTAGTTAGGATCACTTCGTGATCATCTTTCGACCGAGGCACTTCTCTTCTCGCTCTCTTTTGCGTAAGCTAGTTGCTAGTTGCTGCTGCAGACTCTTGTTGTTCCTTCACCTCTCGTTCTTTCTTCAGCCTTGTCCTCACCCAAGGCTTAAATAGTCGTGTTACCCGGGAACGGGATTGCTGAGTCCTCTGTGGCTCACAGTTACTTCACCACACCAGATGCAGGTTCAGCCGAGTTTGATGCCGAAGCTGGTTCAGTTCTTCACTGGGAGCTGGATGAAGAGTGTGGCCGTTTGCTTGTGGCGTTTCGACGATCAGTAGTGGTTTCTACTAGGATTCGATCCTGACCTGTGGCTTTATGTTGTTTTGGTATCTTTCTTTTGGATCTTCACCCGTAGTCGGGTTGTGATGTTTTGAATGATGATTGCTCATGTAATGTATTGTGTGAAGTGGCGAGTGTAAGCCAACTATCTCCTTTTGCAATTTAATCCCTCTTTTACATGAGTCGTGCAAAGATACCAAACTTGAGATCATTCTAGGATGGGCTTATACCTAAGTCGTGCCTCGACACGTAGGAGGTATAGTCCCATCCTGGGCATTACAATTTGATAGAGAGTAATATCATGGTGATTGGCATAAGCAAGAAGAATGCGAATGGATTCAAGTCTAGCAACGGGGGCATAGGTCTCACCATAGTCCATACCTTCGACTTGTGTGTAACCTTGAGCTACGAGACGAGCCTTGTTGCGGATGACTTGTCCATCTTCATCCTGCTTGTTCCGAAACACCCATTTGGTTCCAATGATTTTTTGGTCATCCTTGGGCTTCTCTACCAAAGTCTATACCTTGTTCCTCTCGAAGTTGTGTAGTTCTTCGTGCATAGCGTTCACCCAGTCCGGGTCTTCAAGTGCTTCTTCTACCTTCATAGGTTCAATACTAGAGATAAATGAGTAATGCTCACAAAAGTTAGCTAAGCGAGTTTTAGAGCGAGTAATTCTCCCGGAGTTGATGTCGTTCATCATTTGTTCCACGGGATGATTCTTCTTGACTCTTGCTCGAACTCGGGATAGCTTTTGTTGATGTTGTGGCTGAGCTTCCTCATCATCTTCATCTTCCTCTTCTTCTTCTTCATTGTTGTTGGTGTTGTCTTGAGGCGGTGGAGAAGGAGGTTGTGGTAGATCTTCTTGTTGCACTTCCTCATCTTGGTGAGTTCCACTTGTGGAGGCCTCCATGTTGCCTTGAGGTTCATCTCGCCGTGAGGTAGGTGGCTCCACATATGTAGATGAGGTACTCTCCTTCACTTCCATGGGACGAATCTTTCCAATAGATAAATCTTGGATTGCTTCCGATGGGTCCTTGTCTCCTACATCAATAGGCATTTGCTCTACTTGCGAGCCATTAGATTCATCAAACTTCACGTCTACCGTCTCTTCAACCTTTCGGGTGAAATTATTGTAGACACGGTAGGTGTGGGAGTTTGATCCATAACCAAGGAGAAAGCCTTCATGAGATTTAGGAGCAAATTTAGACCGACGATGCTTATCAAGGATATAGCATTTTGAACCAAAGACACGAAAGTATCCCACTTGGGGTTTGTTACCGGTGAGAAGCTCGTATGATGTCTTGCCGAGGAGCTTATGAAGATAAAGCCTGTTGATAGCATGACAAGCTGTCTCGACCGCTTCTCCCCAAAAATGCTTCGGTGTTTTGTATTCATCAAGCATCGTTCTTGCCATCTCTATGAGCGTTCGGTTCTTCCTCTCAACAACTCCATTTTGTTGAGGAGTGTACGTAGCCGAGAACTCATGTAGAATCCCTTCCTCATCGAGAAAAGAGTCTACATTGGCGTTCTTGAACTCCGTTCCATTGTCACTCCGAACTTTCTTGATCTTCACCTCAAATTGATTTTGGGCCTTTTTGGCAAAGGTCTTGAAGATTCTCTGAACCTACGATTTATCATCAAGGAAAAATACCCACGTAAATCTCGAATGATCATCAACTATAACTAGACCAAAGGAGTTACCACCAAGGCTTTTGTAAGCATTGGGACCGAAGAGATCCATATGAAGAAGCTCAAGCGGTCTCCTTGTGGTCATGATGTTCTTCACAGGATGACTTCCACCTACTTGTTTTCCTGCTTGACAAGCACTACAAAGTCTATCTTTGTCAAAGAGAACATCTTTAACACCAAGAATATGATCACCTTTGATCAGCTTGTCTAGATTACGCATACCAACATGTCCTAGCCTTCTATGCCACAGCCAACCTTTAGAAGATTTAGCAATGAAACAAGCTCTAGGTTGGGCTTTCTTAGTGAAATCAACAATATATAGATCACCTCTACGGATACCGGTAAATACCATGTTTTGATTTTCACGACGAAAGACTTGGCAATCTACTTTGGTGAATAGCACATTGAATCCAAAGTCAGCTAATCTAGACACGGAAAGTAAATTGTATCCAAGAGATTCTACAAGCATGACATTTTGAATAGAGCTATCATGAGATATGGCCACCTTACCAAGGCCAAGTACCTTACCCTTGGAGTTGTCTCCAAAAGTCACATACTTGCGTGGACCATCGTTCTTTGCAAGCTCTCGAAACATGTCTTTATCTCCGGTCATGTGATCGGTGCATCCACTATCAAGAATCCACTCTTTTCCGCCGGACATGTAGTCTCTCAGATTTGCCATAAGATTGAGACTCTTCATGACCTTGTCTAGCTTGGCGTCCGTATCGAAGTAATCATCATCATGCTCATGCTCATCATCATATTGACCCATAGATTGTTCATCATCAACACCTAGGTCAATTTGATAAGTACTTGCATTAGTTTTGTCAATGTGACAATAATCTTCGGAATGCAATGCAAGAGCATTTCTAATTAAAACATTGATAAGACCGGGATCACCCTTCTTTTTCATAAGATCACGAAGCTCAAAGAAGAATTTATCAGAGTTGGGATCATTGGGGTGCATCTTATCAAATTCAATAGTCTTGTATAGAATTTTATCAAGACCTCTCAAAGAGTAGTCCGGATAAAGTTCTTCCAAGAACTTCCACATAGCATAGGCACACTCAAAGTTTGTAATGAGCTTAAGCAAGTTATCGGGTAACCCTCTAATGATAAGATTTACAGTTCTAAGGTTACAAAGCAAATCAAGCTCTTCATCCATGGTAGGGTGCAAGGGATCAAAAGGAGGCACATAGGGGGTCTCAACATATTTGCACAAATTGTACTTCTTAAAGATAATAAGCATTTCAGACCTCCATGAGTTATATGACTCTCCATTAAGAATAGGCACTCTATGGCTAACACTCCCAAATGTAGACACGTCCATCTTCCTCCAATGGTGTGTAAACCAAAGCAATGGAGACCAAAGCTCTGATACCAATTGAGGGATCGAAGAAGGTGAGAGTGTCTAGAGGGGGGGGGGTGATTAGACTACTCGACAAGATAAAAATTCTGTCTTTTATCAAGGACAGATTTTGGCAGATTTTGCACAACACACAAGTCAAGTAGCACACTACACATGCAATTCTAGAGTATGGGCAACGGAAAGTAAATTGCACAAGTAGTAAAGAGAAGTGGAGAAGATCAAACGCAATTTGGAGACGCAATGATTTTTCCCGTGGTTCCGATAGGTAGTGCTATCGTACATCCACGTTGATGGAGACTTCAACCCACGGAGGGTAACGGCTGCGCGAGTCCACGGAGGGCTCCACCCACGAAGGGTCCACGAAGAAGCAACCTTGTCTATTCCATCATGGCCTACGCCCACGGAGGGCTAGCCTTACTCGGGGTAGATCTTCACGAAGTAGGCGATCTCCTTGCCCTTACAAACTTCTTGGTTCAACTCCACATCTCGATGACGGAGGCTCCCAAGCGACACCTAACCAATCTAGGAGTCACCACCCTCCAAAAGGTAATAGATGTTGTAGATGATGATGAACTCCTTGCTCTTGTGCTTCAAATGATAATCTCCCCAACACTCAACTCTCCTCACTGATATGGCTGTGGTGGAAGAAAGGATTGAGTGGAAAGCAACTTGGGAAGGTTAGAAATCAAGTTTCATATGGTAGGAATGGAGCAACTTGATCTCAACACAAGGGTAGGTAGTTCTCTTCTCAGAAAGTGTAAGGTAGGAGTGGTAGTTCTTTCTGATGGCTCTCTCCACGAATGAAGAGGGGGTGGAGGGGTATATATAGCCTCCACACAAAATCCAACCGTTACACACATAATTGAGCAATCTCGGTGAGACCGAAATGGAAACTCGGTCAGACCGAAAGTTCAAATATAGTGAACGTTGGGGTTTTCGGTGGGACCGAAAATACCATCTCGGTTTGTCCGATTTGAGTCAAGACAGGAACTTGCCAGTTTCGGTGAGACCGAAATCATCAACTCGGTTATTCCGAAATGATGTCAAACGGTTACAGAAGCTTGGCAGCCCGTATTTCGGTGAGACCGATCTCAAACTCGGATTGACCGATTTTTCTAGGGTTTGGCTTATGGCTGAGGTGGTTCATCTCGGTGGGACTGAGTTTGGAAAATCGGTTTGTCCGAGATTACTTATGAGTGTGTATAGTAGTGAAAGTTGCTGATAGTTGAAGGAGATATATCACTAAGCACTTGAGCAACCAGATCATCAACACAACCTCATCCCCTTTTAATAGTATTGGCTTTTCCTATGGACTCAATGTGATCTTGGATCACTAAACCAAAAATGGAGTCTTGAGCTTTTGCCAATGCTTGCCTTAGCATTTTGAGGGGTCCACTTCTTCAGTCCTTTTACCATAGCCAATGTGATTGGATTTCCTGAAACATACTTGATAAAGGCATTAGTCCAACCACAGAGTATGTTGTCATTAATTACCAAAACCACCCAGGGAGCAAATGTGCTTTCACTAAGGCGATTCGGAAAATTAGGAATGGATCGACATCAACAACACCGCATTTCATCATCATCATCAGACAGTAACCTCGACGACATCATTGTATATTCCCCTTTGCCATTCCATTGTTAACCCCTAGCCCATTTTGCGTCACTTTCCTATCGAGACTAGCCTTTGAGTATTGCCGACAACGTTACTTGTGCACATTTGTGATCATAGATCTGCGCTTCCATTGCATCCATACCATATCATCTTGGTATCATATCATCTCCTGTGTCACAAGATTGTTCCCGCATATACACAATTACTATCTTGGTTTGTGCATTTTGCAAAAGTGCCATATAAAAAACTTTTAAGCAAAAGAGAGCCACAAAGAAGCTTCTAAGCAAGAGCCATAGCATCACAAAATATCATATCATACTTGATCATCTTGGATCATCTTCTGCTAAAAGCACCGGAACATCATACATACATAGCATACTTGTGATAGGAAGTCGCTACATTTTGTCTCATATAGGAGTGCACAAGTTCATATCCGCCTATTGAGCAATCGGCTAGCATCTCTCTAGTGTTGGGCGACAAGAGCATTTTCCGTGGATTCCATATTTTCTGCTCAATCCTAGGTTGCACAACCACATTTATCTATCCGTGCATGTGTTTCCATGTGCCACTTTTTCTATTGGTCTACTTATTACACTTGCGAATTTGTGAATCTCTTTCAACATTACTGACTCTTGCTAACATTTTGCATCAATTTTTGTGCCACTATCCTCACCAAGCTACTCCATAAGCCTTATTGTGTAGGTGTGAGAATTGACGAGAATCGGTACCAATTGTGCTATTTCCTTGACACATTATTGTGTGATCATTGATCCATTGGCAACCTCGGGTAAGGTACATTGGTCTAGTTCTTCTCTTTCTCCACTCACCACTACTTGAGTCTTGTGATGGATAGGCAAAGCATTTCATCTCTGGTCTTCGACATCGACGGCGCGAACAAGTACATCCACACTCAAACCATCGAACTACAACGAGCAATGCAAGAGCGCATCGACAACATTGCCATCGACATATGACACTCCGAGGCAAGGAGACGGGATTACATCGATGACGTGTGCGACTCCTTCGACAAACACATGGCAGAGCTCCAACACATGGTGGTCGACTACAAGTCTTCTTCCCCTTCGTCATCTTTTCGGCGGCGACGTTCAAGTCACAAGTCTTTGGAACGCAAAAATGATGCAAGCGCAAGTCGTCCACGTCCACACAACCATGGTAACCATCAACATCGTCATGAAGGGCAAGTCACCTCCAAGCATCATGTGCATGACGATGACGATCGACATCTTCTACGATCTCAAGCAGGACAACAACACCATCATCATGAATATGCTCGACACGCGCATACCTACAAGTCCGAACAAGCTCTACTTCACGCCAAGGCCAAGCTTCAAGAGCACATAAGAAGACCGCGAGACAAGCAACACCAAGAAGGAGCTACGGCTACAGCCACCACTTAGGCATCTTCGCCAAGTGCTATCAAGGCATCTTTGCCTTTGGACATACGACATGTTCACCTACTTCCCAGGAGTTCGCCTACATCGACATCATCAACATCAAGGCGATCATCTACAAGCGAGGGCGAGACTTCCATCTACGGAAGCTAACCACAACACGACGACGAAAAGATGGTCAAGAATGGGCCATCCCCTTCGACCAATGAGACGAGCATGAACCTCTTTGACACCATGAAGACGGCGCCCATATTGGACTCCTACTTCGAGTCAAGCTACGCGAGCAAACACAAGACCTTCTCTTTGATCTCGGAGGAGAGTGATGATTTGCCACACCCTACGGCATTCATCTTTGGAGGCGTTCGGATGAGGAAGTTGAGCATGGAGACAATTGCACCTACACCTCTTTGACATCCACATATGACGAGATGCCCCAATTTCCATGTGAGGAGAGACACCACCACATGAGTGATATGAGTGACTCCACCATATGTGACATTGAGAGCATTTCGTTTCATAGGATGAGAGTGACCACTACTAGCCCCACACATGAGAGCATGCCACATCTCCTATGTGAGGTTGCGAGCCATTTGAGTGACTCCACCATCCATACGAGTGAGAGCATCCAAGAGGGAGTGAGTGTGCCACAACACTTAGTGAGTGAGGTAGTTGATAGAGCATGTGAGGCCACTATGATTTCTAACGACTTAACCTCTACTCTGAGTGTGTTTTCTTTGGTGCTAGGTCTCCTACATGAGGAGATGCCTACCCTCGACGACTAGATCTGTACAATGGAAAATCCGATGGCAATGGTTGAAGAAGATGCACCACCCACATGGTTCCATCAAGATGAAGATGAGAACGATTGGATCTTGAACACCTCACCTACAACACATGAGCGACGCTCCAAAGGTAACATAGGTGATGGTGCTTCTCTTGTCCCACTAGTGGACTATCTCACCAATGATTGCTTGCATGATGTTGACACACCTATCACCATGCTTCATGCTAGTGCGACTTCTTCATGTCATGACTTACCAATTTGTGATGAATATGATGATGAGCATGTTGAGTTGCCTAGTTGTGATGCTATGCTCCATAGGATATCATGTGAAAATTCTTTTGGTCACATCATGTTCGACAACCCTTTAGACCTGTCATATGCTATGAGTGAGATCTCTCATATTGTTTCATATCAATCTCAACATAGTAACTATGCTTGCCAAATTAAAGTAAATCCCATTTGCACTTGTGGCATAGATGACAAGGTCATGGTTATTGGAATGTGTTTCTCTTGTGATGATATTGACATGCTTCCTTTACATAATTTGTGCAATTCATATACTATGCCATTCCATGAACGCATTGTTCCGGATATGCATTGTTTTGGATGTTATCAATATTCTCCATATGATATTCCCAATAATCCTGATGAGGTGTAGCGACCATGATCCGAATGGACCGAAGTCTGTGCGTTTCAGGGTCATCCCTGGATCGGTAATGCTGACACACACAGTACTTGAGGGATTTATAACAGAGTGGCAATCATACACTTATTACAACGAATGTCTCAAAAGAGAACTTATTACAAAAGTCTATGGCTTAAGGCCATCTAACAAAATAACAGCGGAAGGCTTGGAAGATAAGTGAGTCCATCAACTCAAATGGCATAGCTGAGTGCATGACAAACGACCTAGCACATCTTACTCCTCGTCTAAAAAGTCTGCAACGTAACATATTGCAGCCCGAAACGGGTCAGCACATGGAATATGCTGGCAAGATAACAAAGTAGAGCAAGTAACAGAATAAAGGCTAACACTATATGCATATTTGGCTGGTGGAGGCTCTAAGGTTAAAGTTTTTGCGTAAAGCAAAATTTTCCTACAACAAAGGAATGTATTTTATTTTAACTATCATGGTAGTTGAAACATCATTGAGAAGGTACCTCCAACTCAATCCCAATTAAAGTAATAATTAACCCAACAAATTAATTTTAGAGTGATGAGCTCAACCAATAATTCAAGTACCAGATACTCAAGATTGTCCATAACCGGGGACACGGCTAATCATGATCAGTTTGTACACTCTGCATAGGTTTGCGCACTTTTCCCCACAAGACTCTATCTCCTTCGTTGGATTTCTCGCACTTCATGGTGTTTGAGAAACGGATGACCGAGACACAGTCTTTCAGAAGCATTTACTCTTTACCCCGGGTAGACCGGTACACCTACTTTACCCTACATCTGCTAGTCCACCACTGAAAGAGCTCACACAACTTACTCATACTATGCCAGAGCCCATAATGGCATTGTGGCTGCACACGGAAGTTTCTAGCATGAATAGTTTTATGATCCCTTTGAGACTGGGTGGTATTCCATAGGATAATCACACGGTTCCTCCAGGATTTCCTAGGACAACACTGGATTCTCCAGGTGCCCTGCAACCAATCCACCCAGATGTGTATTCAAGTAGCCACCTTAAGTTGAACCCTTAATTAACAACTCACATCTATCATGGATTTCACTCAAACCCAAACCACGTCTATGAGCATAGCATGGCAACCTAAGCATAACGTAGAAGTAACTCCCAAGGGTTTGAAAATAATGCAGGTAATAGGTTCTACCTCAATCTACTTCCCAGACCCACAAGTTAAGAGATCCTACACATGCAATGTGTGAGGGTTTGATCTAATGCATAAAAAGTGGGTAAATAAAAGGGTATGATCAAAGTGTTACTTGTCTTGTTGATGATTCACAAAACCTAGAGACTCTTAGTAGCACGCTTCGCTCTCCGGGTATTCTATCGTAATCAAACAATAGCATACATAAGCAGTCAAGCAAAGATGCACAAACAGAACTCCAAATAACAAGATCTAACCAGAAAGTTCAACTTAAGAACTCCGGTTTGCAAAAAGAATCAAATCAAACGGAGCAACGAAACTCAAACTGCAAAAAAAACAAGATCCGTTTACTAGATTGATCTAAAGTCAAATTTTACAGTAGCAAAACCTTGTTCAAGTTGGTTAAACATAAAGAGGGCTTCGAGACGAAGATCTAGGCTTTTGAATCGACTCATTCCGACTCTCGAGCGAAAAGAAAAACTAAAAACAAGATCAGGGCAGAAATCGCGATCGAAAATAATCGCGGAAAAAGCCCTGAAAAAGAAAACTGACGAACAGGCTAACGAACGAACGTTCGCTGTCTGTAACTAACAGGCGAACAACGTTCGTTAAAACGAACATACGGACGAACGTCCGCAAACTAACTAAACCAGAAAAAAACCGAACCGATATAAAAAAACGGATCTACGGTTTTACAAAAAAAAAACGAACAGTTTTTGCGAAAAAACTAGCGGCTACCTCGAGTCGACGAACTCCGGCGAGAAAGGCGGCGGTGGCGGTCTCCGGCGACGGCGGCAGGTGGCGGCGCGGCGGGTGGCGGCGCGACGGCTGGCGCGGGCGGCGGCGCGGCTTGGGGTGGCGCGACTTGCGGCGGCGGCGTTGGCTGGGGGCAGCGGCGCGGCACACGGGCGGCGGCGCTAGGGTTTCGGGGCGCGCGAGCTGGCGGGCTGGGCGGCTCGGGCCTCGCCTTTTAAAGGCCGGTCGAGCTGAGGTGTCCTGGTCGGACATGGCCCAAGGTCGGTTTCTTATTTTTTTTTAAAAAAAAAGAGTCGTGACGCACTAAAACAGTCGAAAGAAAATACTAAAGAGACTCCAAAAATTCCAAAATAAATAGTCACCGTCCTCTAACAATATTTAGGACAAAGTGAACATTTTCCCTGGACCTAAATGCAATATTGAAAAACATGCATTTTTCCTATGCAAATAAAATCGCAAATAAATCAGAATAAAACTCCAAAAGTGATTTTAATTTTTTTCCTCCAGTATTTCTTTTATTTTGGAGAAGTCATATTATCTCCGCTCATATATTTTATTAAGAAAAAAATTTATGAGAGAAAAATAATTAAAACCAACGTGATCCCCGTACCGGTATTCGAGAAAACTCAAATACGGAAACGGTAGAATTCCGAACTCTATCCATAGGTCCTTGAGTTGCTTAGAATTTTTGCGGATCGCCACGCACACAATGCAAATAAATATGCAATGCAGTATGATCTATGTATAACATTCCAAATTCAAAGTTTGGGATGTTACAAACCTACCCCCCCCCCTTAGAATGAATCTCGCCCTCGAGATTCGGCTTGGCTAGAGAACAGGTGTGGGTGGTCCTTGCGTAGATCGTCCTCTCGTTCCCAAGTGTAGTGACAAGACCTCAAACAGTCTAATCTCTGTGCATCAGTGTCATCCCTGGATCAGTAATGCTGACACGCACAGTACTTGAATGATTTATAACAGAGTAGCAATCACACACTTATTACATCGATAGTCCAACGATGAACTTATTACATTAAATCTGGCTGAAGGCCATCTAACAAGATAACAACGGAAGGCTTGGAAGATAAGTGAGTCCATCAACTCCAACGGCATCACTGATTATAGAACCACGACCTAAAAAGGCACCTTACTCGTCGTCTGAAAAGTCTGCAACATGAAACGTTGCAGCCCGAAAACGGGTCAGCACATGGAATATGCTGGCAAGGTAACACAAGAGAGCAATGAAAGTAAATCTATACTATATGCAATATGGCTGGCGGAAAGCTCTATGGTTAAGTTTTGCGTAAAGCCAATTTTCCCTACTTCAAAGGAATAGATTTCAATTAACTATCATGGTAGTTGAAACATCGTTGAGAAGATGGACATCAACCCCAATTAAAATAATCATTAAACCCAACAATATTAAATTAAAGTAACATCATGAGATTCACATGAAAATCCAAGTACTAGATATTCAAGACGTCCATAACCGGGGACACGACTAATCATGATCAGTTTGTACACTCTGCAGAGGTTTGTGCACTTTTCCCACAAGACTCGATCGCCTCTGTTTGGTTTCTCGCACTGCATGGTGTTTGAGAAACGCATGACCGAGACATAGTCTTTCAGAAGCGCTAGGACCTTACGATCGGGGAGCCGTAACAACCTACATCCCCTACATCTGCTAGTTCACCACTGTAAGAGTTTGCACGACATACTCATACTATGCTAGAGCCCATAATAGCATTGTGGCTGCACACGGAAGTTTCTAGTATGAATAATCTCATGATCCCTTTGAGCCTGGGTGGCGGTCCATAAAGAAAAACAGGCAATCACTGGAATACCCAGATGCCTCAATCCACCCAGATGTGTATTAATGTTGCCACCTTAAGTTGAACCATTAATTAACAAACTCGCATCTGTCATGGATTTCACTCACCCAATCCACGTCTACGAGCATAGCATGTCCTAAGCAAACGTAGAAGTAACTCCCAAAGGTTTGAATGTAATGCAGGTAATAGGTACTACCTCAATCTACTTCCCAATCCCACAAGTTAATTGATCCTACTCATGCAATGTGTGAGGGTTGGACTAATGCAATGAAAACTTGGTAATTGGAAAGTATGATCAAAGTGTTACTTGCCTTGCTGATGATCCGCAAAACCTAGAGACTCAAAGTAGCAAGCGGCGCACTCCAGGTACTCTATCGCAAACAAACAAGCATACAATAAGTACTTAACTAATGCACGGATAAAACTCAAATAAGATATCTAAACAGAAAGTTCAACTTAAGAACCCCGGTTTGCAAAAAGAATCAACTCGAAAGAAGCAATGAAACTCAAACTGCGAAAGAAACGAGCTCCGGTTTGCTAATTGGCCTAAAGTCAAATTTTATAGTAGCCAAAACTTTGTTCCAGTTGATTAAACGTAAAGAGGGCATCGAGATGAAGATCTGGGATTTTGAATCACCTGATTCTGACTCTCGAGCGAAAAGAAAAACGAAAAACAAGATCAGTGCAGAAATCGCTATCGGAAAAATCGTGGATAAATACCCTGAAAAAGAAAACGGACGAACAGGCTAACGAACGAACGTTCGTTATCTGCGGCTAACTGAAGAAAACCGTTCGTTAAAATGAATGTACGGACGAACGTCCGCTAAATAACTAAACCGACGAAAAACCGAACCGATCTAAAATAGATCTACGGTTTAAAAAAAACCGAGCTGTTCTAAAAAACCGTAACTACCTCGACGACTCCAGCGAGATTCCGGCTCTCCGGCGGCGGCGATGGTCCGGCGGGCTGGCGGGGTGGTGGCGGCTAGCGGCGGCGGCGGCGACGGCAGGCGGCGACGGCGCGCAGCGCGGCGGGGCGGCGGCGGGTGGCGGCGGCGGCGGCGGCTAAGGGCGGGGCGGCGGCTTAGGGTTTCGGCGGGGCGCGGCTGGTGGGCTGGTCGGGCCGACGGCTGGCGCTTATAAAGCCCAGTCTCCCGACCCTATACGAGTCTAAGTCGGTTCCCTTTTTTTTAAATAGAGTTCTGGCGCAGAAAAACTAACGAAAGAAATACTAAACTGACACCAAAAATCCCAAAATAAATTTTCACCGTCCTCTAATAATATTTCGGACAAAGTGAACATTTTTCCCGGATCTAAATGCAATTTTGAAAAACGCGTATTTTTCCTATGCAAATAAATTCGCAAATAAATCCAGAAAAATACCAAAAGTGATTTTAACATTTTTCCTCCAATATTTCTGTTATTTTGGAGAAGTCATATTATCTCCGCTCATATTTTGTATTTAGAAATATTTTTAGGAGAGAAAACTAATTAAAATCACACTGTCCTCGTATCGGTATTCGAGCGAACTCAAATACGAAAACGATAAAATTCCCAACTCTCTCCGTAGGTCCTTGAGTTGCTTAGAATTTCGAGGAACGCCACAACAAAATGCAAAAAGCATGCAATGCAAATATGATCTATGTATAACATTCCAAATTGAAAATTTGGGATGTTACAAACCTACCCCCCTTAGAATGAATCTCGCCCTCGAGATTCGACTTGGCTAGAGAACAGGTGTGGGTGGTCCTTGCGTAGATCATCTTCTCGTTTCCAGGTGGCTTCTTTCTCGGTGTGGTGACTCCACTGAACTTTGCAAAACTTGATAACCTTACTACGAGTGACTCTGCTCGAAAATTCGAGAATCTTAACAGGCTTCTCCTCGTAGGTCAGATCATTGTCCAACTGAATTGCTTCCAGGGGTACTGTGTCTATAAGCGGTATATCGGCCATCTCCGCATGGCACTTCTTAAGCTGCGATACGTGAAACACGTCGTGCACTCCTGACAATCCTTCGGGCAATTCCAACTTATAGGCAACCTCTCACATGCGTTCCAAAACACGGTAAGGTCCCACAAATCTCGGGGCTAACTTCCCTTTAACTCCGAAACGTTTAACTCCTCGCAGAGGCGATACTCTCAAGTACGCTCTATCTCCAATCTCATAGGCTATCTCCTTGTGCTTCGAGTCTGCATAACTCTTCTGCCTGGACTGAGCTACCTTCAGTCTATCTCAGATCAACTTCACCTTCTCCTCAGACTCTTTGATCGAGTCTGGTCCAAACATCTGTCGGTCCCCAACTTCGTCCCTCGACAACGGTGTTCGGCATCTCCTTCCATACAATGCCTCGAACGGTGCCATCCTCAAACTGGCTTGGTAACTGTTGTTGTATGAGAACTCCGCATAGAGCAAGTTGTCATCCCAACTAGATCCATAATCTAATGCACAGGCTCTCAGCATATCTTCAAAAATCTGATTGACTCTTTCAGTCTGTCCATCTGTCTGCGGGTGAAACGCGGTGCTAAACTCTAGCCTGGTACCCAAAGTTTCATGTAACTGATTCCAGAACTTTGAGGTAAACTGGGTTCCTCTATCTGATACGATGCTCCTCGGAACTCCATGCAGACATACAATTCTGGTCATGTATATATTTGCCAACTTTGCACTGGTATACGTGGTTTTCCCAGGGATAAAGTGGGCTACTTTCATCAAACGGTCTACTACTACCCAGATTGAATCCTATCCTGTTTTGGTCCTGGGCAATCCGGTGATAAAATCCATGCCAAGCTTCTCCCACTTCCATTCGGGTATTGGCATAGGTTGTAACAATCCTGCTGGCTTCTGATGTTCTGCCTTCACTCTCTGACATACATCGCACACTGCTACATACTCCGTGATATCTTTCTTCATACCGGTCCACCAGAAAATATCCTTCAAATCCAAATATATCTTAGTATTCCCTGGGTGAATCGAGTATGGTGAATCATGGGCCTCCTGTGGAATCAACTTTCTGATCTCCGGGTTATTGGGCACATAAACACGGTCCTCAAACCATAAGGTGTCGTGTTCATCCTCACGAAAACCTTTAGCTTTCCCTTCGCTCATCCTCTCCTTTATAGAGACAACCTCCTTGTCAGCTTTCTGAGCTTCTCTGATTTCATCCATTAGGGTAGACTGGATTTCTAATGTTGCTACATAGCCTCTCGGAACTATCTCCAAACGTAGTGCTCGTAGGTCCTCGGCTAACTCCTTTGGAAATTCTTCCATCATTAGGGTATTGACATGACTCTTACGGCTTAGCGCATCGGCTACTACGTTAGCCTTTCGGGGATGATAATGCAATCTCATGTCATAATCCTTAATGAGTTCCAGCCATCTCCTTTGCATAAGATTCAGCTCCTTCTGAGTGAATATATACTTCAAACTCTTGTGATCCATATATACTTCACAATGGTTCCCAATAAGAAAATGTCTCCAAGTCTTCAATGCATGCACTACGGCTGCTAACTCCATATCGTGGGTGGCATAGTTCAACTCATGAGGTTTCAGTTGTCGTGAAGCATACGAAACAACTCTTCCTTCCTGCATAAGAAATGCTCCAAGTCCTCGACGTGAAGCATCGAAGTACACCTCATAATCATTATGTTGATATGGCAGAATCAACACAGGGGATGAGACCAAACGGTTCTTTAATTCCTGGAAACTGGCCTCACATTCTTCTGTCCACCTAAACTTGGTGTCCTTCTTTAACAACTCCTTGATAGGCTTTGTAATCTTTGAGAAATTCTCGATGAATCTCCAGTAGTATCCTGCGAGTCCAAGAAAACTCCGGATTTCTCCAACTTTTGTCGGTGCTTCCCAATTTGTCACGGTGTCCACCTTTGCGGGATCTACTGCTATTCCTTCTCCGGATATAACATGTCCGAGGAATCCGACTTCCTTCAACCAAAACTCGCATTTGCTAAACTTGGCGTATAACTGATGTTCTCTGAGCTTCTCCAATACCAATCGCAAATGCTCTGCATGCTCCTCTTCATCCTTCGAGAAGATCAAAATATCATCTATGAACACTACGACGAACTTATCCAAATACTCCATAAACACTTTGTTCATCAGGTTCATAAAGTATGCCGGTGCGTCCGTCAGACCAAACGACATAACGGTATACTCGTACAACCCGTACCTGGTGGTAAAGGCCGTCTTAGGTATATCCTGCTCTCGGATCTTTAGTTGGTGGTACCCTGATCATAGATCGATCTTGGAAAATACCTTAGCTCCTTGCAATCTATCGAACAAATCATTGATCATCGGCAATGGGTACTTGTTCTTGATCGTTAATTCATTCAATCCATGGTAATCAACAACCATTCTTAACAATCCATCCTTTTTCTTCCACTAAAAGTACTGGCGAACCCCAAGGCGAAGAACTTGGGCGTATGAATCCTTTATCCAGTAACTCCTTAATCTGTTTCTTAATCTCCTCCAAATCCTTTGCGGGCATCCTATATGGTCTCTTAGAAATTGGCCCGGTGCCAGGCAAAAGTTCAATCAAAAACTCTATATCTCTATCCGGTGGCATTCCTGGCAGTTCTTCTGGAAACACATCCGGATAATCCTTCACTACTGGCACTTCCTCCTGAACAACTCCTGTTAAGGAATTTAACCTGTTCCTCTTTGACTCATGCCGGGATACATACTTGATCCTTCTTCCTTCCGGCGTAGTAAGCAAAATGGTCTTACTGGCACATTCAATATTCCCTTCATACTTAGATAACCAATCCATGCCTAATATCACATCCAGTCCTTGAGATTCCAATACTATTAGGTCCGAAGGGAAAATGTAATTACCAATCCTTAAGGGCAACTGATCACACCATGACTTAGCCATATACAGCGCTCCTGGTGAGGTTACTAACATGGGCGATCTAAGGGCTTGGGTCGCCAGCTTATACTTATCCACGAATCCCCTTGAAATGTATGAATGCGATGCTGTGACGCCCGAGACCGACGTCCCAGAAGATTCCAGAAGATTCCAGATGTTCCGGGTTGCCCGTGTGTTTTATTTTGCTTGTGTTATTTATTTTCGTATTGCATCATGTCATCATGCCATCATGTCATATTTTATTTTTGCATCTCAACCTAATAAATCGTGTGGACCTTCGGTTCATTTAAATCGAGGGAAGGTGACTTCTCTTTATAACATATAAAAGTCTCTCATTATTTTAGGGAGCTATATTAAAAATATTCCAATTGTTTGGGATCACCGTAACACACTTGCAATATTTCTCCATGCATTTCTATCTCAATTCTTTGCCTCAAACCTTGCTATAATTTCTTTCCGTTGTTTCGAGGCTCCTCCATTTATCTAGACTCCATTCAAACTCCTTTTATTTTTTTTGCAACCTAAATGTTTTAGTTTGCACTTCCCTTTTGTTGGTTCTATTTTTGTTGGGTTGGTAATAACCCGTAAAGCCTTACAAAAATGACCCATCTTTTATTTTCTGTTCTTTGCCTCTTTTCTTTTTATTTTGATTCTCTCCTTTTATTTTTATTTCTGCTAAGGAATAAAAATAAGAGGCGTCCCAGCCGCTCGGGCCTCAATCTCTCTGGCCCATCTCTCCTCCCTCTTGGGCCTCCTCTCTCCTGGCCCATCCGGCCACCCCACCGAAACCCTACCCTAACTCCCTTCTTTCTCGTTCTCTCCCTCATTCCTCTCGACCGCCGCCGCACTCTTTTCCCCGAGCGCCCGCACCTTTCTCCTTTCCCGTGCGCCCCGGCTCCCTCGCCTCCGTCCCTGCCTTCTTCCCTGCGGCTCCCTCTGCCCTGGCCGCCCCGAGCGCCCTCCTCCAGAGGCCCGTGGCCCCGGCGCCCTTCTGCCCCGCCGGCCAGCATCGCATGCCGCGGCCGGAGCTCCTCCCACCGTTCTCAGGCCCGAGTGCCTCGCCTCTTCGCCCGTCTTCAGCCCCACATGGCGGCCCTCCTCTCCAAGTGGCTGCCGTCCAGCGCCCTAGGCCGACCAGGAGCTGCGAGTCCCTCTGCCTCGTCCAAGAGGATCCGCCGGTGGCCGCGACCTCACCTTCTCCAGTGACCAGCAGCACCGGAGCCGTGTTCCTCAGTCCCTCAAGGAAGCCCCTCGTCCTGCTGCGCCAGAGCGCCTCCTCCGCGCCCCGATGGCCACTGCAGACCCCGTCCTGCGGCCTTCATCCCCATCGCCTCAACGCCCCGCACCTTGCTGCCTTTTTTTTCTCTCTTGTTGTGAAGACCGCAGCGGCTTGCTCCAGCCTTGGGCACCTCCTGCGAGACGATGCCTTGTTTTTGCCTGCCCGTGTTTTGCCTACAGGAGACCGCAGCCGCAAGAACCGTGGATGTCAAGTTTCTCTTCCAGGGACGCCAAGACCCTGGATACTCCAAGTTCGACTACCTTCGGAAGAAACGAGTACCCCTTCGGATATGTCGAGTTCGACTATGCGACAAGTACCCCTCCGATGCAAGTACAACTACAGACGAGAACGACTACACATCCGGGACGCGACAAGTACCTCGACGGCCGCTGTTTTGAAGACCCCAAGCACCTCTACGGATACCCGAACGTCTACCGTCGCCCGAGTACAACTACCGCTACGAGAACGACTACCTTCGGTGAAGAAATGAGAACGTCTACTTCCTCTTCAAAAACGAGAACAACTTCTTCCTCTACGAACGTGTACCACGACTCCCGAGAACAACTGCTACCACTACGTCCCTCGACACTCGAACCGCCCCGAAACGTTGGTTCCGAAGGTATAACCCGAGACGTGACCCGTGTGATGCTTGTTGTGTTGTATGAAATGTTTCCCGTGTGCTTCGCGCCGTTGTGCCCTTTTGTCATGTCCCTCGGTTGCCTCGTCGCCGACTCGTGGGAACCCGGTAACGGGATCACCCCACCTCTTTCATCTTGTTTGACTCACCCACGCCATCTTCCTTTTGCACCGGTCTCTCACCGAGTTACCGGAACCGAGATGTTGCGTTGCATCATTTTCGGATCGTTGCCGTGGCACCTTTTCCTTCCACCGCGGTGATAATACTTCATGTCTTCCTCTCTTGTCAACTTATAATAAAAACTGCATAAACTTGATCATGTCATCCGCATCATATTAACAACATTGATATGTGTGAATTGTTGTTTGCTTATAATTATTAAACATGCTCATGAGGATTTTCCGGACATGTTGTTGTTATTCTCCGGCCTCATTTAAATTGCCTAGTTAGTGTAGATTTATTATGCTTCACCTCTTGCCATGCTAAAAACATTTAATCTTGTCTTGTAAATAACGAGAGTCAATTAAATAATTATGATGTGGTGTTTCGTCAATATGCAACTCGTTGCATATTGAGCTCCACTTAACTTGTAGTTTTGTTTGTGCACTTTGCCATGCCATGCATATTTAAACCGGACATGCATCATACTTGGATGTGCATCCTATGCCATGTTTATGCTTGTATGTTTACCGTGTTGTTTGTTTCTTTCCGGTTGCTTCTCTTGTTAGCTTCGGTTTCGTTCCGGAGTTGTGAGGTTTCGCTCGTCTGTTGCTTCGTCTTCTTCGTGGATCCGTTCTTCTCCCTTGTGGAATTCCAGGCAAGATGACCGAACCCGGATACCATTACTATCTTTGCCTATTGCTAGTAATAACGCTCTGTAGTATTTGCCTCGATGCCTATGATCTTCTTGTCAGCCTCCTACTTGTAACCATTGCCATGTTTAACCACCCTACCTATGCAAACCGTTGAATGGCTAAGTACGCTTCGCTCAGCCCCTCTTATAGCTTTGTTAGTTGCAGGTGAAGATTGAAGATGCTCGCTTCATGTTGAAGTTTGGTTGGGTTATATCACACTATATAAATGCTTAAAATGAAATCATCTATATACTGGCAGGGTGGAAGGCTAAGCCTTTTGCTTGGTGTTTTGTTCCACTCATGCCGTTAGGAACCGTATAAACCGGTGTTATGTTCCTTGATTTTGCGTTCCTAACACGGTTGGGGTGTATGGGACCCCCTTGATAAACCGCTAAGTGCTAAGTCTTTTCCAGCAAATCCCAACATTGGTACTATTTGCCTAATAACAAACTAATAAAACTTGCATGTGGACTAGCTATCCCTTTTATTTTAATTCAACAACCCCGGGCCAGTGCTCCACATGAGTGTTGGTCCGAAACGGGGAGCCTGCGGGGCCACCTCGAGGAAACTCAAGGTCTGGTAAAAACCCGTAGCTTCGCCCATCCGGTCGTGTCCTGAGACTAGATACGCGCGGCTACCTATCAGGGTATCGACACGCCGGGAGGATTTGCTGGATTAGCCTTACCTTAGTTCGGTTTAACTTGAGCATGGGATTCCGAGAATACTCGGGTCTTCCCAACTATGGAGTTGCGACTCCGCGGATCGTGGGCTTGTAATGGGTCAAGTTGGAACACCCCTGCAGGGTTTTGAACTTTCGAAAGCCGTGCCCGCGGTTATGTGGCAGATGGGAGCTTGCTAATTCCGGTTGTAGATAACTTGACACAATGATTCAATACACTACCAGCGTGTGTACCGTGACTGTCAATTTCCGAATAGGGATTCGGGAGTTGAACACGGTGGGGTTATGTTTGACCGGCTTTAGTTAGGATCACTTCGTGATCATCTCTCGACCGAGGCACTTCTCTTCTCGCTCTCTATTACGTAAGTTAGTGCTAGTTGCTGCTGCAGACTCTTGTTTGTTCCTTCACCTCTTATCCTTTCTTCAGCCTTGTCCTCACCCAAGGCTTAAATAGTCTTGTTACCCGGGAACGGGATTGCTGAGTCCTCTGTGGCTCACAGTTACTTCACCACACCAGATGCAGGTTCAGCCGAGTTGGATGCAGGAGTTGGATCAGTACTTCATCGGGAGCTCGATGAAGAGTTTGACCGTTTTCTCGTGACGTTTCGATGTTCAGTAGTGGTTTCTACTAGGATTCGATCCTGACCTGTGGCTTTATGTTGTTTTGGTATCTTTCTTTTGGATCTTCGCCCGTAGTCGGGTTGTGATGTTTTGAATGATGTTATGCTTATGTAATGTATTGTGTGAAGTGGCGAGTGTAAGCCAACTATCTCCTTTTGCATTTTAATCCCTCTTTTACATGAGTCGTGCAAAGATACCAAACTTGAGATCATTCTAGGATGGGTTTATACCTTTAAGTCGTGCCTCGACACGTAGGAGGTATAGTCCCATCCTGGGCATTACAGATGCACCAGTATCGAAAAGAACGAGTGCAGTAAAGGACTTAACTAAGAACTTACCTATAACCGCATCTGGTTGCTCCTCTACCTCCTCCACAGTCACGTGGTTCACTTGTCCTTTGTTGAACGGGTTGGGCTTCTTCCCGGCGCTTCCATTGCCATTCCCATTCTTAACTTCTGGGCATTCATTGGCATAATATCCATTCTTCCCGCACTTGTAACAAGTGACATGGCTGAAATCCCTCTTGGTGGGTGTGGACGGTGGAGGGCGGTTCTGGTTTCCATTGGCTCCATTTCCATTTCCATTCCCATTCTTGGTGCCATTGTGATTGTGCGAGCTACCTCCTCCATGGGTATGCTGAAACAGTCCTACCGCTTTAGGGGTAAAACGAGGTTTCTGCTGAGCTCCAGAATTATACTTTCCTTGCCCATACTTCCTCTTGCGACTCTCAATCTGTTGATGCTTCCTTTCAATCATTAGGGCGCGGTCAACCAACTCCTGGTAGTTATTGAAAGTTGCCACCATCAACTGTACACTCATCTCATCATTCAGCCCTTCCATGAATCTCTCCTGCTTTTTGGCATCTGTGGCCACATCATCTGGGGCATAACGAGATAGGGTACTAAACTCATCCACGTACTGAGCCACAGTACGATTGCATTGGCGCAGATTGCGAAACTTCTTCTTCTTCATACTCATTGCTCTAGTTGAGACATGGGCGGTACGAAAGGCTTGCTAGAATTGATCCCAAGTCACATTGGCTACGGGGTAAGTGGCTGTGTAATTCTCCCATCATGCTGCGGCTGGTCCAGATAACTGGTGTGCGGCAAATCGCACGTTCTCAGCATCCGAGCAATTGGCGGTGATCAAATCCCTTCCAATCTTGCGTAGCCAGTCATCAGCCACTATTGGTTCGATGCTGCTAGCAAACACTGGTGGTTGCAACCTTAAGAAACGTGTCAGGTTGTCCATGGGTGGTGGTGGTGGTGGAGGGTTGTTGTTGTTGTTCTGGTTGTTCGGAGTGTTCTGGACAAGAAGTTGCATCATGGTGTTCTGCTGCTGGATCAACTGGGTGAGCTCAGGGGGAAACTCAAATTCACGTCTTGGAGGCATCTGATGGGTGTAGAGGGAAGAGATTAGAATATAATTTGAGGTCTAAGGGAAAATCACTACCCATATGCACATGAGGCAAACACACAATCATATCACACCAATCAATTTCAAACAAGGTCTTACAAATCTAACTAACATTACAAAAGTGCTCTAAATCTAATATATGGAGGTAAACTACTAGTCATAGGGTGGTCATCTAAAAATATTGATCGGCAGAGGATTCCATAATATCTGCTCCAGCTTCATCTTCATAGTCTTCGTCCTTGCTATCCTCAGCTTCTGAATCCGTGTTGTCAATGATGATGTAGTCTTCCAGTGGAATCTCCTTGGGTTCTTCTTCCTCGTCTTCTTCTCCCATGAGTATTCCTAACTTCCGTGTCAGGTCATCATTCTTCTCCACAAGTATTTTCATCTCCTCCTCATATCCGTCGCGTGTAGACTTGAGTTCTTCCTCTAGCTCCAAATTCCTATTTAGGGCTTTCTTCAAATCTATCATCCCTGCACACATCTGGTGCTCCTGACGACGAATGTGATGGTTCAACTCCTGAATGAATGCAACAATGGATCTATCCTTCCGGGTGGTGATCATATCCCAATTCTCATCTCGGCGTCCACAAATCTGGTAGATGGTGTCCTTTAGCTCCTGCTTGTAGACTTCTCCGATCCTTCCCATAGCAATATGGACTGCCATACTCCTGCCTAGGCTCCATGTAGGCGCATTAAAGGAAAATGCTATGAGTGAGGTGACAGGTGCGAACGTTCTTCCTGGAACTTGAGCTTGAATCAACCAACGCTCCTCCTCAGGTAGAGTGGCATTGTAGGTTCCGGTGAAACTTGGTAGTCCAATGTTTAGATATCTTGTGACTTACTTCATATGTCGTCCAAATGGTGTATCATCATCCGGTTGCATGAACTTGTTCTTTGCTTCCACCATCCTAAAGAATAGAAAAGATGAGGAGTCAGAAAAGAGAAGAGTGAATAGTGCTCTAGAGCTTGTCTTAGTGGTCGTGTCCTACAGTCAACGTGTGCTCTGATACCATCTTGTAGCGACCAGACCTCAAACAGTCTGATCTTTGTGCATCAGTGTCATCCCTGGATCAGTAATGCTGACACGCACAGTAATTGAAGGATTTATAATAGAGTAGCAATCACACACTTATTACATCGATAGTCCAACGATGAACTTATTACATTAAATATGGCTGAAGGCCATCTAACAAGATAACAACGGAAGGCTTGGAAGATAAGTGAGTCCATCAACTCCAACGGCATCACTGAGTATAGAACCACGGCCTAAAAAGGCACCTTACTCATCGTCTGAAAAGTCTGCAACATGAAACGTTGCAGCCCGAAAACGGGTCAACACATGGAATATGCTGGCAAGGTAACACAAGAGAGCAATGAAAGTAAATCTATACTATATGCAACATGGCTGGTGGAAAGCTCTATGGTTAAGTTTTGCGTAAAGCCAATTTTTCCCTACTTCAAAGGAATAGATTTTATTTAACTATCATGGTAGTTGAAACATCGTTGAGAAGATAGACATCCTCTCAACCCCAATTAAAATAATCATTAAACCCAACAATATTAAATTAAAGTAACATGATGAGATTCACATGAAAATCCAAGTACTAGATACTCAAGACGTCCATAACCGGGGACACGGCTAATCATGATCAGTTTGTACACTCTGCAGAGGTTTGTGCACTTTTCCCACAAGACTCGATCGCCTCTGTTTGGTTTCTCGCACTGCATGGTGTTTGAGAAACGCATGACCGAGACATAGTCTTTCAGAAGCGCTAGGACCTTACGATCGGGGGGCCGTAACAACCTACATCCCCTACATCTGCTAGTCCACCACTGTAAGAGTTTGCACGACATACTCATACTATGCTAGAGCCCATAATAGCATTGTGGCTGCACACGGAAGTTTCTAGTATGAATAATCTCATGATCCCTTTGAGCCTGGGTGGCGGTCCATAAAGAAAAACATGCAATCACTGGAATACCCAGATGCCTCAATCCACCCAGATGTGTATTAATGTTGCCACCTTAAGTTGAACCATTAATTAACAAACTCACATCTGTCATGGATTTCACTCACCCAATCCACGTCTACGAGCATAGCATGTCCTAAGCAAACGTAGAAGTAACTCCCAAAGGTTTGAATGTAATGCAGGTAATAGGTACTACCTCAATCTACTTCCCAATCCCACAAGTTAATTGATCCTACTCATGCAATGTGTGAGGGTTGGACTAATGTAATGAAAACTGGGTAATTGGAAAGTATGATCAAAGTGTTACTTGCCTTGCCGATGATCCGCAAAACCTAGAGACTCAAAGTAGCAAGCGGCGCACTCCGGGTACTCTATCGCAAACAAACAAGCATACAATAAGTACTTAACTAATGCACGGATAAAACACAAATAAGAGATCTAAACAGAAAGTTCAACTTAAGAACTCCGGTTTGCAAAAAGAATCAACTCGACAGAAGCAATGAAACTCAAACTGCGAAAGAAACGAGCTCTGGTTTTCTAATTGGCCTAAAGTCAAATTTTACAGTAGCCAAAACTTTGTTCCAGTTGATTAAACATAAAGAGGGCATCGAGATGAAGATCTGGGATTTTGAATCACCTGATTCCGACTCTCGAGCGAAAAGATAAACGAAAAACAAGATCAGGGCAGAAATCGCGATCGGAAAAATTGCGGCTAAATACCCCGAAAAAGAAAACGGACGAACAGGCTAACGAACGAACGTTCGTTGTCTGTGGCTAACTGACGAAAACCGTTCGTTAAAACGAACGTATGGACGAACGTCCGCTAAATAACTAAACCGACGAAAACTGAACCGATCTAAAACAGATCTACGGTTTTAAAAAAACCGAGCGGTTCTAAAAAAACCGTAACTACCTCGACGACTCCGGCGAGATTCCGGCGCTCCGGCGGCGGCGGTGGTCCGGCGGGCTGGCGGGGCGGTCGGCGGCTAGCGGGGCGGTGGCGGCTAGCGGCGGCGGCGGCGACGGCAGGCGGCGGGGCGGCGGCGGCTTAGGGCGGGGCGGCGGCTTAGGGTTTCGGCGGGGCGCAGCTGGTGGGCTGGTCGGGCCGACGGCTGGCGCTTATAAAGCCCAGTCTCCCGACCTTATACGAGTCTAAGTCGGCTCACTTTTTTTTTTTAAAATAGAGTCCCGGCGCAGAAAAACTAACGAAAGAAATACTAAACGGACTCCAAAAATCCCGAAATAAATTTTCACCGTCCTCTAATAATATTTAGGACAAAGTGAACATTTGTCCCGGACCTAAATGCAATTTTGAAAAACGCGCATTTTTCCTATGCAAATAAATTTGCAAATAAATCCAGAAAAATACCAAAAGTGATTTTAACATGTTTCCTCCAATATTTCTGTTATTTTGGAGAAGTCATATTATCTCCGCTCACATTTTGTATTTAGAAATATTCTTAGGAGAGAAAAATAATTAAAATCACACTGTCCTCGTACCAGTATTCGAGCGAACTCAAATACGAAAACGGTAAAATTCCCAACTCTCTCCGTAGGTCCTTGAGTTGCTTACAATTTCGAGGAACGCCACAACATAATGCAAAAAGCATGCAATGCAAATATGATCTATGTTTAACATTCCAAATTGAAAATTTGGGATGTTACACCAGGTGGCTTCGTCCTCGGTGTGGTGACCCCACTGAACTTTGCAAAACTTGATAACCTTACTGCGAGTGACTCTGCTTGAAAACTCGAGGATCTTGACGGGTTTCTCCTCGTAAGTCAGATCACTATCCAACTGAATTGCTTCCAGGGGTACTGTGTCTCTTAACGGAATATCGTCCATCTCCGCATGGCACTTCTTAAGCTGAGAAACGTGAAACACATCGTGCGCTCCTGACAATCCTTCGGGTAAATCTAATTTTTAGGCAACCTCTACCATGTGTAGCAAAACATGGTACAGTCCCACAAATCTCGGGGCTAACTTTTCCTTAACTCCGAAACGTTTAACTCCTCGCAGAGGCGACACTCTCAGGTATGCTCTGTCTCCAATTTCGTAGGCTACCTCCTTGCGCTTCGAGTCTGCATAACTCTTCTGCCTGGACTGAGCTACCTTCAGTCTATCTCGAATCAGCTTAACCTTCTCTTCTGACTCTTTGATCAGATCTGGTCCAAATACCTGACGGTCTCCGACTTCATCCCACATCAACGGCGTTCGGCATCTCCTCCCGTACAATGCTTCGAACGGTGCCATCTTGAAACTGGCCTGGTAGCTGTTGTTGTACGAGAACTCCGCATAGGGCCAATTGTCATCCCAATTAGATCCATAATCTAACGCACAAGCTCTCAACATGTCTTCCAGAATCTGATTGACTCTCTCGGACTGTCCATAGGTCTGCGGATAAAAAGTTGTACTGAATTCCAGCCTCGTTCCCGAAGTCTGGTGCAATTGATGCCAAAACTTTGAGGTGAACTGTGTTCCTCTATTTGATACAATGGTCCTCGGAACTCCGTGCAGACATACGATCCTGGTCATGTATATCTTGACCAACTTCGCACTAGTATACGTGGTTTTCACGGGGATAAACTGGGCTACTTTGGTCAAGCGATCCACTTCTACCCAGATTGAGTCATATCCTGATTTGGTCCTGGGCAATCCGGTGATAAAGTCCATGCCAAGCTTGTCCCACTTCCATTTGGGTATCGGCATAGGCTGTAGTAATCCTGTTGGCTTCTGATGTTCCGCCTTCACTCTCTGGCATACGTCACATACTGCTACATACTCGGCAATATCCTTCTTCATTCCCGTCCACGAGAAACGCTGTAATGCCCAGGATGGGACTATATCTCCTACGTGTCGAGGCACGACTTAAAGATATAAGCCCATTCTGGAATGATCGCAAGTTTGGTACCTTTGCACATCTCATGTAAAAATATGGATGGAAAACTGAAAAGATAGTTGGCTTACACTCGCCACGTCACACAAATACATTACATGTTCAAACATCATTCAGATAAAACATCAGAGCCCATCTAAGGGTAAAGATCCAAATGACAAGATACCAAACATAACATTAAAACCACAGGTCTAGATCGAATCCTAGTAGAAGAACCACTACTGATCATCGGGGTAACGGACATAGTAACGGCTACGCTCCTCGTCGTACTCCCAGTCTAGCTCAGTGCCATCGCCTGGGTAGCTCACCATCGTACCTGCATCTGGGGTGGTGAAGTAACTGTGAGCCACAGAGGACTCAGCAATCCCGTTCCCGGGTAACACGACTATTTAAGCCTTGGGTGTGGAACAAGCCTGAAGAAAGAACAAGAGTCTGCAGCAGCACTAGCCTAGCTTACGTAAAAGAGAGCGAGAAGAGAAGGTGCCTCGGTCGAGAGATGATCACGAAGTGATCCTAACTAAAGCAAGTCAAACATAACCCCACCGTGTTCATCTCCCGAAACCCCTTTCGGAAAATGACAGTCACGGTACTCACGCTGGTAGTGTATTGGAACATGGTGTCAAGTTTTCTACAACCGGATATTAACAAGCTCCCATCTGCCACATAACCGCGGGCACGGCTTTCGAAAGTTCATAACCCTGCAGAAGTGTTCCAACTTGGCCCATGACAAGCCCACGATCCGCAGAGTCGCAACTCCAAAGTGGGAAGACCCGAGTATTCTCGGAATCCCGTGCTCAAGATACTCCGAACTAAGGTAAGGCTAATCCAGCAAATCCTCCCGGCGTGCCGAAACCCTGACAGTAGCCGCGCGTATCTAGTCTCAGGCCACGACCGGATGGGACAAGCTACGGGTTTTTACCAGACCTTGATTTTCCTCGAGGTGGCCCCGCAGGTTGCTCAGTTCGGACCAACACTCATGTGGAGCACTAGCCCGGGGTTGTTGATTAAGAAAGAGGGTTAATTACTCCCTATGCAAGTTTTTAGTTATTAGGCAAATAGTACCAATGTTGGGACTTGCTGGAAAAGACTTAGCACTTAGCGGTTTATCGAGGGGGTCCCATAACCCCAACCGTGTGAGGAACGCATAATCAAGGAACATAACACCGGTTTATACGGTTCCTAGCGGCATGAGTGGAACAAATCACCAAGCAAAAGGCTTAGCCTTCCACCCATTACCAATATATAGATGATTTCATTTAATAATTAATATAGTGTGATATCCCAATAAGCTTAAACAAGAAGCAATAATCTTCAATCTTCACCTGCAACTAACAATGCTATAAGAGGGGCTGAGCGAAGCCTACGTATAGCCAATCAAGGGTTTGCATAGGTAGGGTGGTTAAACAGGTTCATGTTTACAATAGGAGGCTGACAGGAAAATGTGGGCATCGAGGCAAAACTATAGATCGAGACTTTTAGCAATAGGCAAAGATAGTAATGTTATCGGGGTTCAGTCATCTTGCCTGAAGAGTTGTCGATGGGATCGTAAGAGGGGTCCTCGTTCTCAACCTCGGTAGTAACCTCGTGCTCGTACTCGTACTCGGTCTCAGCTTCCGGCTCTACTCAACACAAACACACAAGACACGAAATCAACAAGATGCAATGCGCACACGAAAATGCTGGATGCATGGCTGATGCACTAAGGAAGCAAAACAAATGCACCATGGAAGCACAGGAAGTCTACAAAGGAAGCACGGTGTAATCGCACAAGGAGCATGGAAAATATGCATTCACGCAAAATACTTCAAAACATGATAACAATAGGATATTATGAATCTACATGAAAAATCACCCAAGTTTCATATAGGACTTGCTCAAAACGGAGCTACGGGCTAAAAGTTACACCCGAAACAATAAATACGCACAAGCTGAAAATAACAGCCACATAGCAACTTCGGAGCAATAGATAAATAAGCTACAGCACTCAAACATCATGGCAAAGAGTATGGACATAAACTAGACATATCCTACAGCAAATAAGTCCATTGGAGCATCCCCAAAGGAGCCATGGATCAATAGTAACAAGCTATGACATATTGAACTTGACAACAAAATCCTGACAGCAGTAATTTGTTGCAACTTGGAAGCAAGAGCTAAATATGCTACAGCCACTCAAATAAGCATGTGAGAGCATGAATGGATAGCCAACAATATATACTACAAGGAATCATCAAGAGTCACCCCAAAACTATCATGGATTGGCCTAGAACAACAAGCAAACATGGCATCTGGAAATTACATATTCCAGACTTAGTGAAATTTCACTAAGTGTTAAAACAACAGTTTCATCATGGCATCTTTGAGAGCAAGTTTAAGTCACCTCAAAACTAAACATGGCAAGGGGTAAGCACCACAGCAAAGTACACATGATGGTGAATCTGAAACATCTAAGCATGCATCAAGGGGACAAACACAACGATAGCAACGAGTTCCTCTACGAGGCATCTCGTAACAAGTTTAATGACATAACAGCCACATAGCACTTTGCAAAGGAGATAAGCATGGCAAGATTAATTCTATCATGCAAGTTAAAGCAATCAACATGTAGAGCATCTCATGGACATATCATTTGCATCATTTGGATAAACATGCACCAAGTTATCACATTGCAAAGATGGCATGAAAACAACAACTAACAGCAGTTTACAACAAGTTGCCCTCTTCCAACAGATATTTAAGCATCTAGATGATCTCAAACAAGCATGGCATAAAGGAACAAAACGTAGTACATGTCTCCACGAACATTTTGACATATCATTCACTCAAATTGGACATGCACACAAAAAGTTATCCACGAAACAAAAATGCATCAGACAGGTAAAAACTCCAGGACTTAGTGGAAATCGGGGCTACCTCCGGGTCAACAGAAAGTCAACGCGGGCTGGCGGTCGCGGATCGGGCTGGCGGTCGTGGATCGGGCTGGCGGTCGTGGATCGGGCTGGACGGAGAGCGGATCCGGCGGCTTAACGGGCCCGGCCCGCTAGGGCGGCGATCCGGATCGGGGGCGCTAGGGATCAGGAGCTCAGGGCTTCCCCGATCCGCGGCGCTGGGGCCTTCGAGGCCGGCGGCTGGCGCGGCTACCGGGCCGTGGGCGCGGCCCACCTGGCCGATCTGGCCCAGGCGGTTGGAGGCTCGGCGGACTGGAGGGAGCAGGCTAGGGGGACTGGGCCTCGGTCGATGGGCCTCGGGCCCTAGGGTTGCAGTCGGGGCGACGGGGAGCCGATCCGATCGGGATCCTCCCCGATCCAGGCGGCGGCGGCGGCGGTGGTCCTTCGCGCGGCCAGGGGCCGACGGAAGGGAGGCGGCGGCGGGGCCTCTGCCCGGCGGTGGCGCGGTGAGGTGGCCGGCGGGAGGTGGGGGCGGCGGCAAGGTGGCGCGGTGGTGGCGGCGGTGAGGTGGCGCGGAACTCCGGCGAGGTCCTCCGGCGAGCTCCGCCGGAGTGGAGGAAGAGGCTGGAGGAAGGGGATGAGGTCTAGGGTTTTTTATTTAGGGCAAAAATTGGGGAAGATGGACAAATATATAGGCACAAGGAGCTAGGGTTGTCCAAATGAGGTGTGGTTTTCGGCCACGCGATCAGAATTGGATGGCCTAGATGAAGGGAGGGGTTTGGGTTGGTTGGGTGGGCTGTTGGAGGGGTGTCTTGGGCCTCAAAGAGGGGGTACTTTCAGCCCACGAGAATAACTGTTGGGGTAGCAAACGAACTCCAAACGCGACGAGATTTGACAGGCGGGTTACACACACCAAAACAACAACACACGACAAGTCTCACGCCAAACCGGAAATGTTACACGGCCAAACACCAAAGTAGGCCTCGGGGATGCCACGGACACGTGAGGGAGCTCCGGAACTCGAAACGGACAACGGGAAGAAACGAGTGGGACCGGATGCAAACGACAACACAAATGCAATGCGATGCACATGACTACATGATATGAATGAATGCCACACACGCACACAACAAAACGACGAAAATCCGAAAGACGAAGAACCCGGAATGGAATTGATGAAGCCAGAGATATATTATATTGCCCAAAAGGGAAAGTATTACATCCGGGGCATTACAAATGTTCTTTCAAATCCAAATACATCTTAGTGTTTCTGGGGTGTATCGAGTATGGTGAATCATGTGCTTCCTGCAGTATCAATTTCCTGATCTCGGGGTTGTTGGGCACATAGATTCGATCCTGAAACCACAAGGTGGCGTGTTCGTCCTCACGACATCCCTTGGCTTTTCCTTCACTCATCTTCTCCTTTATATCGGCAATCTCTTTGTCATCCTTCTGGGCTTCTCATATATTTCCCAACAATGTTGACTGAACCTCCAATGTTGCAACAAAACCTCTACGAACTATCTCCAAACGAAGCTCCCTGAGATCTTCTGCTAACTCCTTTGGCAATCCTCCCTTCACCAGGGTATTTGCATAACTCTTCCGGCTCAAAGCGTCTGCAACGACATTGGCCTTTCTGGGGTGATAGTGCAACTTCATATCATAATCTTTTATGAGCTCCAACCATCTCCTCTGTATGAGGTTCAACTCCTTCTGAGTGAAAATGTACTTCAATCTCTTGTGATCCGTGTACACATCACAACGATTTCCAATAAGGAAATGTCTCCAAGTTTTTAGCGCATGCACAACTGCTGCTAGCTCCAAATCGTGCGTCACATAATTCAAATCGTGCGGTCGAAGTTGACGAGGTGCATAAGAAACAACTCTTCCATCCTGCATGAGTACTCCTCAAAGTCCTAAGCATGAGGCGTCGCAGTACACTTGGAAATCCTTGCGTATATCTGGCAAGATCGGCACTGGGGCTGTCGTCAACCAGTTCTTCAACTACTGGAAACTTTCTTCGCACTCTTCAGTCCAATGAAACTTTGTCTCTTTCTTCAACAATGTCGTCATCGGCTTTGCAATCTTGGAGAAATTCTCTATGAATCTCCGGTAATATCCCGTGAGTCCAATAAAACTGCGGATCTCTCCAACTGAACTGGGTGCCAACCACTCAGTGACTGCTTGCACTTTGACGGGGTCCACCGCTATACCTTCTCCTGATATAACATGCCCTAAGAATCCAACTTCCTTCAACCAAAATTTGCATTTGCTAAACTTGGCATACAACTGATGTTCTCTGAGCTTCTCCGGCACCAAACGCAAATGCTCCGTGTGTTCCTCTTCGTTCTTCGAGTACACCAAAATATCATCAATGAATACCACGACAAACTTATCCAAGAACTCCATGAACACCTTATTCATCATACTCATGAAATAGGCAGGGGCATTAGTCAATCCAAATGACATAACTGTATACTCATATAGCGCATACCTTGTGGTGAAGGTTGTCTTAGGTATATCCTTCTCTCGGATCTTCAACTGGTGGTATCCTGATCGTAGATCGATCTTGGAAAATACTTTATCTCCTTGATGTTGGTCGAACAAATCATTGATCATCGGCAGCCGGTACTTATTCTTAATCGTCACTTCATTCAGTGCCCGATAATCAATGACCATTCTTAAGGATCCATCCTTCTTCTCGACCAAAAGCACTAGGGCTCCCAAAGGTGATGAATTTCGTGTATAAATCGTTTCTCCAATAAATCCTTAATCTGCTTCTTGATCTCCTCCAGATCATTGGCTGGCATCCAATATGGTCTCTTCGATATTGGTCTGGTGCCAGGAAATACCTCAATCAAAACTCAATATCCCTATCCGGCGGCATGCCTAGTAGCTCCTCTGGAAACACATCCGGGCAATCCTTTACTACAGGCACTTCCTCCTGAACAACTCCCGTGAGAGAATGTACTTGTGTCCTTCTAGGCGAATGCCTAGATACATACTTGATCCTTTTTCCCTCCAGGGTGGTAAGCAAAATAGTCTTACTGGCACAATCGATGTTCCCTCCATACATCGATAGCCAATCCATACCTAGTATCACATCCAATCCTAGTGACTCCAAAACTATCGGGTCTGAGGGGAAAACATGGCGTCCAATGACCAATGGCGTCTGAAAACATCCTTGATGTGCCATATACTCCGCTCCCGGGGAACTTACTACATGGGGGTCTTAAGGACTTGGGTGGGCAACTTATGTCTATTTACGAATCCCCTTGAGATGTATGAATGCGATGCGCCAGTACCGAAAAGAACTATTGCAGTAAATGACTTAACCAAAAACTTACCGACAACAGCATATGGTTGCTCTTCAACCTCCTCCACGGTCACGTGATTCACTTGTCCTTTGTTGAACGGGTTGGGCTTCTTCCCAGCGCTTCCATTGCCATTCCCATTCTTAGCTTTAGGGCACTCCGTGGCGTAGTGTCCATTCTTCCCGCACTTGAAACAGGTAACGTGGCTCAAATCCCTCTTGGCAGGTGTGGATGGAGTAGAGCGGTTCTGATTATTATTTGCTCCCTTCCCATTCCCATTCTTGGAGCTATTGTGGTTGTGAGTACTCCCTCCATTATGGGTGTGGCCTCCATGGTTATGGGTGTATCCTCCCGAATTCGGGGTGAAACGGGGCTTCTGCTGGGCTCCAAAATTATTCCTTCCTTGTCCATACTTCCTCTTGCGGCTCTCAATCTGCTGTTGCTTCCCTTCAATCATAAGAGCCTTATCTACCAACTCCTGGTAGTTGTTGAAGGTTGCCACCATCAACTGTACGCTCATCTCATCATTCAGCCCTTCCATAAACCTCTCCTGCTTCGCGGCATCAGTGGCCACATCATCCGGGGAATAACAAGATAGGGTACTACACTCATCTACGTACTGAGCCACAGTACGATTTCCTTGGCGCAAGTTGCGAAACTCTCGCTTCTTCATGCTCATAGCTCCAGTTGAGACATGGGCAGTGCAAAAAGCTTGTTGGAACTGATCCCAAGTGACATTGGCTACAGGGAAGGTGGTTGTGTAATTCTCCCACCATGCCGCTGCTGGTCCAGCCAACTGATGTGCGACAAAACGCACCTTCTCAGAATCCGTGCAATTGGTGATGGTCAAATCCCTTCCAATCTTGCGCAGCCAGTCATTAGCAACTATTGGTTCAATGCTGCTAGAGAACACCGGTGGTTGCAACCTTAAGAACCGAGTCAGGTTGTCCACGGGTGGTGGTGGTGGTGGGTTGTTGTTGTTGTTCTGGTTGTTCTGATTGTTCTGGAAAATAAGTTGCATCAAAGTGTTCTGCTGCTGGATCAAGTGAGCGAGCTCAGGGGGAAACTAAAATCCGGTCTCACGTCTCGGAGGAATCTGATGGGTGTAGAGGGAAGAGATTAGAATAGAAATGAGGTCTAAGGGAAAAATTCACTACCCATATGCACATGAGACAAACACAATCATATCACACCAATCAATTTCAAGCAAGGGCTTACAAAGATCTAACTAACCTTACAAAAGTGCTCTAAATTCTACTCTATGATAGTCATAGGGTGGTCATCTAGAAATTTTGATCGGCGGAAGATTCCATGATATCTGCTCCAGCTCCATCTTCGTAGTCTTCGTCATCACTATCATCGGGGTCTGAGTCCGTGTCGTCGATGATGATGTAGTCCTCAGAATGAATCTCCTTGGGTTCTTCTTCCTCTTCTTCTCCTCCTGGTGCTGGATGTCCCATGACTACTTCTAGCTTCCTTGTCAAGTCATCATTCTTCTCCACAAGTATTGTCATCTCCTCCTCCTATCCGTCTCATGTAGACTTGAGTTCCTCTTCTAGCTCCAAGTTCCTGGTTAGTGCCTTATTCAATTCTATCATCCCTGCGCACATCTGGTGCTCCTGTCGACGAATGTGCTAGTTTAGCTCCTGGATGAACGCTGCAATGGACCAGCCCTTCCGGGTACTTATTGTCGGGACCCCGATCCTAAGCCACACAGGTCTAGCCTGTAACACATCATATCACTTTGCGGCCTCACGCAAGGTATTCCCACGGGTGCCACCTTACCTGGCCCGGGACCGTTTGCGCATTTTGGCACACGTATATGATAGTGTCGCTAGCATCCATATGACAGAGAACCCGGGCCGACATGACCAGTTATAAACCAAAAGTGGCACTAAATTACAGAGACAGGCATACATGACCCAGCAACGAACATGTCGGTCATCAACGTATGAATCGAAGTCGTAGCAAGCTACAAGGACTTAACGGAGCAACGCGTGACATTTCCCCTAAGGGACAGACACAGGAACGAAGAAGGACACATGCCGGCCAGCCTAAGTGTTCCGGAGCAGTAGCAAGCTACCAAGGCTCGGTGGAAGCACTAGGAGACATTTCCATGTAAGACAGGCTACCAAAGGTAAACAACTAGGTGTCGGATCCCACACATAGCAATACACATTACACGTATGCATAACATGCAAGTATGTGTTGTACAACATGGCATCACAACATAACTCAACAACTCATATAGACAAAGGCCCAGAAGAGCCATCATAGCATTTATTACAATCAGAGGTCACATGACCCAACATACAGAGCATACAGGCAACGGAAGCATAACATGTCTGAGTACAGACAACTACAAATGAAAAAGACTAAGAAGCCTGACTATCTACAAGACCCTCCCAAGGGCACAGGATCGTAGCTGAGGTAACAAGCTAAACGTCGAAGTCCACGCGGAACCACTAGCGAGACTGAAGTCTCTCTGCAAAAACATAAATTAAGCAAACGTGAGTACAAAGGTACTCAGCAAGACTTACATCAGAACTATCTACATATGCATTAGTATCAACAAAGGGGTGGTGGAGTTTGACTGCAGCAAGCCAGCTCTGACTCGGTGGCTATCCTGAACTACGACTGCAAGTAACTCTTTTGAGGTGGCGCACACGAGTCCACATATTCACCAATCAAAACAGCACTATGGATCCGCTCCGTCTCCCTACGAGAACGCCATCCATAGCACTCACACTTGTCTTGAGTATTTTTAGAGTATCCACTTTCGATTGTCTATGTACCACGTAAGCACCCAAGAAGTCCATAACCGCGGACCCGGCTATTCGAATAGATCATGTTAACCCTGCAGGGGTGTACTTCTTCACACACGCTCTCGCCACTTACCGCCATGTACACGTCGTGTATCTCGGCAACCTTCAAGCGGAAGCCTGGCGAGGGTGTCGGCCACGACCTGACTAACCACACAAGTCTCTCGTCCAGGTTTATCGCCTATTCGGGTTCCATCCGTGGGGAGATCCGACCGGGGTGTCGCTCACGGCCCCAAAAAATGTGCGTAGGGTTCCCAAGCCCACCTCGTCGGATGGATCTACGCTTGGTACACCGTGCCACGGTGCCTAGTCTAACCCGAGCCCACATGTACCGTGTGCCACTTGGTAGACTACTAACACTACCTACAAACACCAGAAACTAGTTGCAACTCCACGACAGAGATCTAGTTGATTAATAAGTCGAGAGGGGTCGAGTTACCGGAACCCAATGTGTGGTAGTAACTATGTCATTAGACAGCTTACACAGAACTCAGTTCTTAAGGACGGCTCCAGTGAGACAACCCACCATGTACTCCTACATGGCCTCTCACCGCTACCTTTACCAAATCGTGTTCACACACTTAGCTCTCAACAGTAGGGCATGTTCACCACATTCCAATTCATCCCCGATGAATCAGACCTGACACAACTCTAAGCAATAGCAGGCATAACCAGAAAGCATGAATGAGTAGGCACAACATGGCTCAAACAATTCCTACTCATGCTAGTGGGTTTCAACTATTTACTGTGGCAATGACAGGTCATGCAGAGGAAAGGGGTTCAACTACCGCAACAATAAGCAGTTCAATCGTTGTTGTTCTAATGCAGTAAAAGAGAGCAGGAGCGAGAGAGTGGGATTGTATCGGGATGCTCAATGCGGGTTTGCTTGCCTGGCACTTCTGAAGATATCAATGAGTCTTCATCGGTGTCATCGAACCCATCGTCGGAACGTCGTCTACTGAGAGGGGGCAAAACCGACAAACAAAGAAAGAACACAATCAATGCAATGCAACAATATGATGCATGAACATGACATGGCAATATGATGTGATTTGGCCTAATGCAACTAGCAACCAAATTAAATGAAGTTGGTTTGAACCAAGGGTTCAAGTTCAAACTCCATATATGATTATTCAAATGCCATTTATTCGAGTTGTCCTAAACAGTGGCTGTAAGTTATTCAAACATGCATGAAAATGCCATAAACAGATTCCTTGGATTTTTCTGATCAATTTTCATATATAAATTATTTTCATGTGAGCTACGGTTGATTTTATATGATTTTTAGAAGTTTTAGCTATTTTCTGAAATAAATAAATCATTTCTGATTTATTTAAAAACCCAGAAAACATTTACTGCGTCAGCACTGCGTCAGGCTGAGGTCAGCAGGTCAACTGACTGGCCAGGGTCAAACCTGACGTGTGGGGTCCACACGTCAGTGACACATGGACTGATTCCGGTCAAAACCAGCGCTGATTGGAGTTTGACCAGGGCTAGGGCCCACTGTCAGTGGCTGTGAGGGTGATTAGCGGCGTCATTAGTGCTAACAAAGTGAGCCACGTCGGCGGTTTAACGCCGGCGACCAAAGAACACGGCGAAGGGTCGCCAGACTTGCTCAGGACGGTGCTACGAAGCTCCGTTTCGTGCGTGGTTTGCGGCTACGGCGAGCTGGTGGTGCGGCGCATCTTCTGGCGCAAACGCGAGGAGCCGGGGTGGCCGGAGCTCGTCGGAAACGAGCTCGCGGCGGCGCCGGAGTTCGGGCACCGTCGGGTTTGAGGTTGTGGTGCACCAGGAGGTGAGCTGGTGGGTGCGTTCGGCTCCTGGGAGCTCGGTGAGCATGGTGACGTGCTCGCATTCGAGCTTGCGCGTCTGTGGCTACGACGGCGACAAGTTCAGCGGCGGCCGGCGACGGTAAGGAAGGGGGCGACGGCTACGGCGAGTTGCAGGCCACGGGGACAGGGGGAAACGGCGGAGGAGCTCACAGCGGGGTCGATGGGGGTCTCAGGAGGCTCAGAGAGGCGCCGGACGTAGCGAATCGACGGCGAGGTCAACGGCGGCCGAAGGTTGAAGAAGACGAAGACGGCGGCGTTTCGGGGCTTCCGGCGTTGATTGGCTCGTTGTAGAAGGCGTAGGCGACGGAGGCGAAGCTCGTGGACACTTCGCGGGGGCGTGGGGAGGGCTGTGGTCACGGTGGTGCTCGCCGGCGGCGACGGCTTCGTTCGGTCGCCGCGTGAGAGAGAGACAGAGGAGGGAGGAGAGAGTAGCGAGTGAGGAGGGAGGTCGAGGGGGTTCCAGGGGTGTCGTGGTGTTCGTCCAGGGCATCGGCAAGGGAAGCAGGCAGGGAGGAGGTGGAGGCCGCGGGCGTGCGCCGTCGCCACGCACCTGCCTGTCCTCCTGGCAGGAGGAAGAAGACCACACAGCCCCTGGTGGGCTGGGCCTCTTCTGCTAGGTAAGGCCCACGTGAGTTCTTCTCTCTCTCTTATTTCTGTTTCTGTTTTCTATTTTTCTTTCTTTGTTTTATTTTCTTTTGCCACTGTTTTGAAATTTAAACAATTTCAAACAATGCCAAAAACTCCTCTGAACAATTTTATGTTGCTAGATGGACTTTTCCAAAAGCACATAAAATATTTCAAAGTTATTTGAAAATATATTCTATATATTATGAATATAGTTCCAAATTCAAATACAATAATAAATTAAATTCCATGCCCAAAATATTCCACAGAAATGTCCATTATTTTTGGTTTGCTGCAAAAGCCTTGCCAAAATTATCCAACAAATATTAGGAACATTTTGGAAACATTGAATGCACTTTTTTTTGACTGGACCTATTTGGAATTTGAAGTGCTAGGGTTTGAAAAATCCCCATTTCAAGTTAACAAAATTTTAAACATGATGCACAGCCAATCTAGCACTAGGCAGACAGGAGCTAGGGATGTGACAACTCACCCCCACTAAAACAAGAATCTCGTCCCGAGATTCAAGCGTAGGTAAGAAATCAGAGGGGACACAAGCTAGCACAATCTTCACGATCCAATTTTCCTTCTCGGAGATGTTGATTTATTGCATCATAATGATCTTGTCATCCTTGCTTGAGATCTTCATCCAACCAGATGATAACGGAGACATACTTTGTAGAATTCGATCTTCCCGAAGATCGAGGAACTCAAGATCAACTCATGGAGTGAGACATTGAAGTATCTCTTGAACTGAGACACAGAACACACATCCAGGGGGGATGGAGTGAAACAAATGATGAAGGTTCACTTGGTAGGCAATAATTCCACACCTAAGAAGATGGTGATCGATGTCACCAAACGGGGCACCTTAGCAAAGGTGACTCGTAGAGTTATTCCTTTAAGTGGCAAAAAGAATTACTTTTGATATAGAGATCATTGAAATTCCCTATACCAGCCTGAGACGGATCACAATCGATCATTTGACAGGGTCCGTAAAAATGACATACTCCACCTAGGATAGATGACATGGACTACCTTGTTGAAGACAACACAACGGATGATTTTGCTTCTCATCGGAAATGGATGGAACCCATGGTAAAATGGCACATTGATGGTGCAAGCTGGAAACAAAAATGCAAATGCTGGGAGTGATTTTGGTAACTGGGATAAATCCCAACAGTAGAGGGTAAATATACTCTTTGAGAGGTTTTAACATAACCAAGAACACTGTGAGCAATCCCGGTTAGTACCGGTGATAACACCTAGTGCTTGTACGTGCTCTCAAGAGCTTGAGCCTTCCCATATTCATTAAGGTTTTAGCAATATCCGAGTCAAGGATCCTGGCAACACCACATACTACCATGATGAATAACGATGGACAATGCAGATGCAAAGGAAGATAACACTTTCTCAGATTTCACCTTAGCGGAGTCAAGGGCAACATCTGGATGATCGACCGAGAGACATTTAGCACTCCGCTTCTAATGTTCTCCTTGATGTGCTAGCACAACCCATTTATTAAAATGGTTTGGTACCTAGAACGTCAAGTATAAGGTCGGACTTCGGGAGCACAAGAATCCATAAGGAGCAACTAGGGAGTAAATCCTATGAAGCCCTTATGGGGAGGTGGCCAACTTCTTCAATCAAGATTCTACAACAATAGGTCTTCCGGCTAGGTGTGTTGACCACGACATCCACTTTACCGGTAATCAAGAGACCAATATTATAGTTCTTGGGAAATGTTCCAACCATCATATCTGCCTGAGATTCAGTTCTGGTTGGTGTCAGGACATTCCAGACTCATCGAGTCTATAAAGAAAAACGAAAGTTTACAACACAAATCGACGAGTTGGCGTTGTGAGATTCTCGGGAAGTGGACTGCGGTAGTAAGCACCAAAACATGAGTTGGTTCTGCTACAAACCTGTGAACATGTTGTCCAAGACAAACATAACCACATGGTAGGCTTACAAAGAAACACTACCGAGTTCAGGTTGGGAACCATTATTAATGACATCGAAGTCTCCACGCGTGGACGTCCAAGGAATTCACCTTAGAACAGACTCCTTTATTTTGAACAAATCAATCAGTGGCTTGGTGTGCTAAGGAATACATATAGAATGAAGGTTGCAAGTCTCCAAACCACAGAATACTTCGCACATATGCATGACTGACTTGGGATGATTCCACAGGAACAATATTGACTTTCTCGAATTCACAACGGCAACTTGCATCAAATGCACGTGAATTAGAGGAAGACACTTATTTCTTCCGTACATATGCTTCACGAACGGCCATGAAGATAATGCTTATAAAAGTTTCCAATACTAACTGGATGTGCAACATAGATCATGGAGAAGATAACAATGTTGCTGGTGGGCTCAACAACAATTCATCCAGGTTTCCATATAGATGGAATTCCATGACAATGTGAACAAAATGATAGCATTGGTCAGACCCAAAAGATATAATGGTGTATGCTCAAGGAAACAACCATGAGTAAGACAACACTACGAATATCATTGGTTCTGATTTGACTTGATGATAACCCATACTCAAATCAAAGTTTGGACAAGACAATAGATTCACAAATGATCACGGAGATCAGTCGATGAAGATATCATCTATCTTCAATACATACTCAAGATATCCCTTGAAGTGAGCTATGTGGATTAAGCTTTTATCTTCCAACTCTCCAAGTTGTTGTTTAGCTTAACCAACTAGTTCAGGGTATCCAACACAGATTCTTGGAGAAAGGTTGGTTTACAAGAGTACCAACTTGATCACGAGCTCAACATAACAGTCAGGGAACAACCCGGTAATACTTCCGAGAAGATATTCGGAAAATCACGAACCACCAATATGTTACTAAGCTCGCAAATAATCTTGCTTTTCAGGGCAAGATGATATGATCACAAGAGTGAGGCAATTTATGCAATCCTAACTCATTGCTCAAAGAGTGCACCAGAAAAATGGACTAGGTAGCACGATCAATCTTAGAATGGTGATTTAGTAACCAACGCACTAAGAATGAAATTGTTGTCCTTTAACCACCAAGCAACGAGATTGCTAGGGGTATTGATTTCACACATCACAATTCACTTGCCAGTATTCCGGTTACAACAACACGGAGACCGAGGAATGAACGATGATGGCGAGAAGTATCACCTTATCAAAATTCATAGGAGGTGGTGCAATTCCCATGACATTCTTGATATAAAGATGGTAATACTCCAAGGTAGGACAGAACAAAAACCGGATTGTCATTTTGATCTGCGGAGTACAACTTATTTGACCCAATCCTAGGAATGGATGAGGTACTGGAGTTTGTTTCTCCTAGTCATTCCAGACTAGAATGGCTTGACGGACCACAAGAATAAAAGGCATCGACGAACACGAATGCACGAGTACTCCTGACTATCAATTGATAGACGAAGGTCAGAATACAGCTAAAAAGGGACAACTCAAGGAACATATAACTTTCCGAGTTGCAGATGCACAGACTAGCATGTCGAACTAGTTCAACATATTTCTTCCGGATAACCCATGCAGAAAGGTAGGACTGGCAGAGTCACAATGTGGAATAGAGAACTCGTCAAGAGCACTCTGGTTGTGATCTTTTGGTTCGGGAGAACTTTTGCCAAGGAGGGTTCATGGTATTTGGAAGAATGATATACCACGGACCTCGAGGACTATCACAAAGTTACTAATATCCTAAAGGGACGAGCAAATACTACCAACAAGAGGTAAGTGGAGTGAGTCTTGGGTTCAAGAACCCAGGAATAGAATGCCTACTAACTAAATGGCATCACGGGATGCTTTCGAGAATGATGGCCAGAATCATCACACTGGGAATATGAAACATTGCTAGATTACTGGTTGATCCTCTAAGATAGCTAGGGTCATAATAATAACTCCAACATATATGTCGAGGTAACCGAGTGCCTCAACACACCGACTAGTGTGGTTAATCTGGCCTAAAAGGACATTAGGAACGGATAGGAATGATTTGCAAATGCATCAGACTATTTAGAAACCTGGGATGACTCGGACAGCATAACGGCTGCAAATGCTCGAAAATACTTTTGAGATCCAAGCAAAAGGGTAGCATATCCACTTAACATCATCATGTCAAGGTTCTGAGACCAACAGTTGAGCAACAGAAGTAGAATAAACTGGACTGAGAGTTGAATCCAAAATTAACGTGATCCTGATAAATAGAATGAGAATCCTAGTTCCTAATCCCCGTAGAAGAGAAGAGGATGACTCATATCAGAAGGTCATAAGGTAAAGGAGTAAAAAGAGCCTTACGTTCCCTTCCACAATCAATTCCCTTAATATAACTAAAGAGTTTCTAGACACGACTTCGACCAGTTTGGCTTACTAATCCTACAGGCAGTCAGGCTCTGATACCAAAGCTTTCGGGACCCCGATCCTAAGCCACACAGGTCTAGCCTGTAACACATCATATCACTTTGCGGCCTCACGCACGGTATTCCCACGGGTGCCACCTTACCTGGCCCGGGACCGTTTGCGCATTTTGGCACACGTATATGATAGTGTCGCTAGCATCCATATGACAGAGAACCCGGGCCGACATGACCAGTTATAAACCAAAAGTGGCACTAAATTACAGAGACAGACATACATGACCCAGCAACGAACATGTCGGTCATCAACGTATGAACCCAAGTCGTAGCAAGCTACAAGGACTTAAAGGAGCAACGCGTGACATTTCCCCTAAGGGACAGACACAGGAACGAAGAAGGACACATGCCGGCCAGCCTAAGTGTTCCGCAGCAGTAGCAAGCTACCAAGGCTCAGTGGAAGCACTAGGAGACATTTCCCTGTAAGACAGGCTACCAAAGGTAAACAACTAGGTGTCGGATCCCACACATAGCAATACACATTACACGTACACATAACATGCAAGTATGTGTTGTACAACATGGCATCACAACATAACTCAACAACTCATATAGACAAAGGCCCAGAAGAGCCATCATAGCATTTATTACAATCAGAGGTCACATGACCCAACATACAGAGCATACAGGCAACAGAAGCATAACATGTCTGAGTACAGACAACTACAAATGAAAAAGACTAAGAAGCCTGACTATCTACAAGACCCTCCCAAGGGCACAGGATCGTAGCTGAGGTAACAAGCTAAACGTCGAAGTCCACGCGGAACCACTAGCGAGACTGAAGTCTCTCTGTAAAAACATAAATTAAGCAACCGTGAGTACAAAGGTACTCAGCAAGACTTACATCAGAACTATCAACATATGCATCAGTATCAACAAAGGGGTGGTGGAGTTTGACTGCAGCAAGCCAGCTCTGACTCGGTGGCTATCCTGAACTACGACTGCAAGTAACTCTTTTGAGGTGGCGCACACGAGTCCACATATTCACCAATCAAAACACCACTATGGATCCGCTCCGTCTCCCTACGAGAACGCCATCCATAGCACTCACACTTGTCTTGAGTATTTTAGAGTATCCACTTTTGATTATCTATGTACCACGTAAGCACCCAAGAAGTCCATAACCGCGGACCTGGCTATTCGAATAGATCATGTTAACCCTGCAGGGGTGTACTTCTTCACACACGCTCTCGCCACTTACCGCCATGTACACGTCGTGTATCTCGGCAACCTTCAAGCGGAAGCCTGGCGAGGGTGTCAGCCACGACCTGACTAACCACACAAGTCTCTCGTCCAGGTTTATCGCCTATTCGGGTTCCATCCGTGGGGAGATCCGGCCGGGGTGTCGCTCACGGCCCCAAAAGATGTGCGCAGGGTTCCCAAGCCCACCTCATCGGATGGATCTACGCTTGGTACACCGTGCCACGGTGCCTAGTCTGACCCAAGCCCACATGTACCGTGTGCCACTTGGTAGACCACTAACACTACCTACAAACACCAGAAACTAGTTGCAACTCCTCGATAGAGATCTAGTTGATTAATAAGTCGAGAGGGGTCGAGTTACCGGAACCCAATGTGTGGTAGTAACTATGTCATTAGACAGCTTACACAGAACTCAGTTCTTAACGACGGCTCCAGTGAGACAACCCACCATGTACTCCTACATGGCCTCTCACCGCTACCTTTACCAAATCGTGTTCACACACTTAGCTCTCAACAGTAGGGCATGTTCACCACATTCCAATTCATCCCCGATGAATCAGACCTGACACAACTCTAAGCAATAGCAGGCATAACCAGAAATCATGAATGAGTATGCACAACATGGCTCAAACAATTCCTACTCATGCTAGTGGGTTTCAACTATTTACTATGGCAATGACAGGTCATGCAGAGGAGAGGGGTTCAACTACCGCAACAATAAGCAGTTCAATCGTTGTTGTTCTAATGCAGTAAAAGAGAGCAGGAGCGAGAGAGTGGGATTGTATCGGGATGCTCAATGGGGGTTTGCTTGCCTGGCACTTCTGAAGATATCAATGAGTCTTCATCGGTGTCATCGAACCCATCGTCGGAACGTCGTCTACTGAGAGGGGGCAAAACCGACAAACAGAGAAAGAACACAATCAATGCAATGCAACAATATGATGCATGAACATGACATGGCAATATGATGTGATTTGGCCTAATGCAACTAGCAACCAAATTAAATGAAGTTGGTTTGAACCAAGGGTTCAAGTTCAAACTCCATATATGATTATTCAAATGCCATTTATTCGAGTTGTCCTAAACAGTGGCTGTAAGTTATTCAAACATGCATGAAAATGCCGTAAACAGATTCCTTGGATTTTTCTGATCAATTTTCATATATAAATTATTTTCATCTGAGCTACGGTTGATTTTATATGATTTTTAGAAGTTTTAGCTATTTTCTGAAATAAATAAATCATTTCTGATTTATTTAAAAACCCAGAAAACATTTACTGCGTCAGCACTGCGTCAGGCTGTGGTCAGCAGGTCAACTGACCGGCCAGGGTCAAACCTGACGTGTGGGGTCCACACGTCAGTGACACATGGACTGATTCTGGTCAAAACCAGCGCTGATTGGAGTTTGACCAGGGCTAGGGCCCACTGTCAGTGGCTGTGAGGGTGATTAGCGGGGTCATTAGTGCTAACAAAGTGAGCCACGTCGGCGGTTTAACGCCGACAACCAAAGAACACGGCGGAGGGTCGCTAGACTTGCTCGGGACGGTGCTACGGAGCTCCGTTTTGTGCGTGGTTTGCGGCTACGGCGAGCTGGTGGTGCGGCGCATCTTCTGGCGCAAACGCGAGGAGCCGGGGTGGCCGGAGCTCGTCGGAAACGAGCTCGCGGCGGCGCCGGAGTTCAGGCACCGTCGGGTTTGGGGTTGTGGTGCACCAGGAGGTGAGCTGGTGGGTGCGTTCGGCTCCTGGGAGCTCGGTGAGCATGGTGACGTGCTCGCATTCGAGCTTGCGCGTCTGTGGCTACGACGGCGACAAGCTCAGCGGCGGCCGGCGACGGTAAGGAAGGGGGCGACGGCTACGGCGAGTTGCAGGCCACGGGGACAGGGGAAACGGCGGAGGAGCTCACAGCGGGGTCGACGGGGGTCTCAGGAGGCTCGTGGAGGCGCCGGACGTAGCGAATCGACGGCGAGGTCGACGGCGGCCGAAGGTTGAAGAAGACGAAGACGGCGGCGTTTCGGGGCTTCCGGCGTTGATTGGCTCGTTGTAGAAGGCGTAGGCGACGGAGGCGAAGCTCGTGGACACTTCGCGGGGGTGTGGGGAGGGCTGTGGTCACGGTGGTGCTCGCCGGCGGCGACGGCTTCGTTCGGTCGCCGCGTGAGAGAGAGACAGAGGAGGGAGGAGAGAGTAGCGAGTGAGGAGGGAGGTCGAGGGGGTTCCAGGGGTGTCGTGGCGTTCGTCCAGGGCATCGGGGAGGGAAGCAGGCAGGGAGGAGGTGGAGGCCGCGGGCGTGCGCCGTCGCCACGCACCTGCCTGTCCTCCTGGCAGGAGGAAGAAGACCACACAGCCCCTGGTGGGCTGGGCCTCTTCTGCCAGGTAAGGCCCAGGTGAGTTCTTCTCTCTCTCTTATTTCTGTTTCTGTTTTCTATTTTTCTTTCTTTGTTTTATTTTCTTTTGCCACTGTTTTGAAATTTAAACAATTTCAAACAATGCCAAAAACTCCTCTGAACAATTTTATGTTGCTAGATGGACTTTTCCAAAAGCACATAAAATATTTCAAAGTTATTTGAAAATATATTCTATATATTATGAATATAGTTCCAAATTCAAATACAATAATAAATTAAATTCCATGCCCAAAATATTCCACAGAAATGTCCATTATTTTTGGTTTGCTGCAAAAGCCTTGCCAAAATTATCCAACAAATATTAGGAACATTTTGGAAACATTGAATGCATTTTTTTTTGACTGGACCTATTTGGAATTTGAAGTGCTAGGGTTTGAACAATCCCCATTTCAAGTTAACAAAATTTTAAACATGATGCACAGCCAACCTAGCACTAGGCAGACAGGAGCTAGGGATGTGACACTTATCATGTCCCATTGTTCATCTCGGCGTCCACAAATCTGGTAGATAGTGTCCTTCAGCTCCTGCTTGTAGACTTCTCCAATCCGTCCCATAGTAATGTGGGCTGCCATACTCTTGCCTAGGCTCCAGGTTGGTGCATCAAAAGAAAACTCTATTGGCTCAGTGGATGGTGCGAAGGTTCTCCCGGAAATTTGAACATGAATACTCCATCGCTCTTCTTCTGGTAAAGTGGCGGTGTAGGTCCCGGTGAAGCTTGGTATTTCGATGTTCAGGTACCTAGTGACTTCCTTCAAGTGTCGTCCAAAAGGTGTGTCTTCATCTGGTTGAGTGAACTTGTTCCTTGGGTCCACCATACTAAAACAGTAGAAAATGGAGAGGAGTCAGAAATGCGTAGAGAAGAGTGACCTAGGGTTTTTCTTAGTGGCCGTGTCCTACAGTCAGCGTGTGCTCTGATACCATCTTGTAGCGACCATGATCTGAATGGACCGAAGTCTCTGTGTTTCAGTGTCATCCCTGGATCGGTAATGCTGACACACACAGTACTTGAGGGATTTATAATAGAGTGGCAATCACACACTTATTACAACAAATGTCTCAAAAGAGAACCTATTACTAAAGTCTATGGCTTAAGGCCATCTAACAAAATAACAGCGAAAGGCTTAGAAGATAAGTGAGTCCATCAACTCCAATAGCATAGCTGAGTGCATGACAAACGATCTAGCACGTCTTACTCCTCGTCTGAAAAGTCTGCAACGTAACATGTTGTAGCCTGAAATGGGTCAGCACATGGAATACGCTGGCAAGATAACACATTAGAGCAAGTAACAGAATAAAGGCTAACCCTATATGCATATTTGGCTGGTGGAGGCTCTAAGGTTAAAGTTTTTGCGTAAAGCCAATTTTTTCCTACAACAAAGGAATATATTTTATCTTAACTATCATGGTAGTTGAAACATCATTGAGAAGGTACCTCCAACTCAATCCCAATTAAAGTAATCATTAACCCAACAAATTAATTTTAGAGTGATGAGATTCAAGTACCAGATACTCAAGATTGTCCATAACCGGGGACACGGCTAATCATTATCAGTTTCTACACTCTGCAGAGGTTTGCGCACTTTCCCCACAAGACTCGATCTCCTCCGTTGGATTTCTCGCACTGCATGGTGTTTGAGAAACGGATGATCGAGACACAGTATTTCAGAAGCATTTACTCTTTACCCCGGGTGGACCGGTACACCTACTTTCCCCTACATCTGCTAGTCCACCACTGAAAGAGCTCACACAACTTACTCATACTATGCCAGAGCCCATAATGGCATTGTGGCTGCACACGGAGGTTTCTAGCATTAATAGTTTTATGATCCCTTTGAGCCTGGGTGGCATTCCATAGGATAATCACACGGTTCCTCCGGGATTTCCTAGGACAACACTGGATTCTCCAGGTGCCCTGCAACCAATCCACCCAAATGTGTATTCAAGTAGCCACCTTAAGTTGAACCCTTAATTAACAACTCACATCTGTCATGGGTTTCACTCAAACCCAAACCACGTCTACGAGCATAGCATGGCAACCTAAGCATAATGTAGAAGTAACTCCCAAGGGTTTGAAAATAATGCAGGTAATAGGTTCTACCTCAATCTACTTCCCAGACCCACAAGTTAAGAGAACCTACTCATGCAATGTGTGAGGGTTTGATCTAATGCATAAAAACTGGGTAAATAAAAGGGTATGATCAAAGTGTTACTTGCCTTGTTGATGATTCGCAAAACCTAGAGACTCGTAGTAGCACGCTTCGCACTCCGGGTATTCTATCGCAAGCAAACAATAGCATACATAATCAATCAAGCAAAGATGCACAAACAGAACTCCAAATAAGAAGATCTAACCAGAACATTCAACTGAAGAACTCCGGTTTGCAAAAAGAATCAAATCAAACGGAGCAACGAAACTCAAACTGCGAAAGAAACAAGATCTGTTTACTAGATTGATCTAAAGTCAAATTTTACAGTAGCAAAACCTTGTTCAAGTTGGTTAAACGGAAAGAGGGCTTCGATATGAAGATATGGGCTTTTGAATCGCATGATTCCGACTCTCGAGCGAAAAGAAAAACTAAAAACAAGATTAGGGCAGAAATCGCGATCGAAAATAATCGCGGAAAAAGCCCTGAAATAGAAAACTGACGAACAGGCTAACGAACGAACGTTTGCTGTCTATAAATAACGGGCGAACAACGTTTGTTTAAATGAACGTACGGACGAACGTCCGCAAACTAACTAAACCGGAAAAAAACGGAACCGATCTAAAAAAGGATCTAGGGTTTTACAAAAAAACGAACGGTTTTTACGAAAAAACAGGCAGCTATCTCGGGTCGACGAACTTCGGCGAGAACGGTGGCAGCGGCGGTCTCCGGCGACGGTGGCGGCGCGGCGGCTGGCAGCGATCTCCGGCGACGGTGGCTGGCGGCGGCGCGGCTTGCGGCGGCTGGCGGCGGCGGCGCGGCATGCGGGCAGCGGCGCTAGGGTTTCGGACTGCGGGGGCTGGCGGGCTGGGCGGCTCGGGCCTCGCCTTTTAAAGTCCGACCGGGCTGAGGTGTCCTGGTCGGACACGACCCAACGTCGATTTCTTCTTCTTTTTTTTTAAAAGTCCTGACGCACTAAAACAGTCGGAAAAAAATACTAAACCGACTCCAAAAATTCCGAAATAAATTTTCACCGTCCTCTAACAATATTTAGGACAAAGTGAACATTTTTCCCGAACCTAAATGCAATTTTTAAAAACGCGCATTTTTCCTATGCAAATAAAATCGCAAATAAATCCGAATAAAACTCCAAAAGTGACTTTAATATTTTTCCTCCAATATTTCTTTTATTTTGGAGAAGTCATATTATCTCCGCTCATTAATTTATTAAGAAATATTTTTAGGAGAGAAAAACAATTAAAACCAACATGATCCCCATACCGGTATTTGAGAAAACTCAAATACGGAAATGGTAGAATTCCCAACTCTCTCCATAGGTCCTTGAATTGCTTAGAATTTTCGAGGATCGCCATGCACACAATGCAAATAAATATGCAATGCAGTATGATCTATGTATATCATTCCAAATTGAAAATATGGGATGTTACATGAGGAGACCCTCATAGTTTCCTCATACATACTAGAAGATCTTGATACATGCCATACCTTGCATGATTACCATGATTGTGTGCACCATATGCATTCCACAAATAACAATGCTCTGCATATTTCTCGTGATGCATTACACAATTTGAATCTCCATTATGCTATACATAATAACAAACCTCTCATTATGTTTCTATATCACACATCTCATTTATTTGAGCATTGGCTATTTTGTGCTAATGAACACATGCACATGCGCATCGTGAGGGATGATGTGTACATATACTACGCACACACAATATTTCTTTTGTCCTTGTTTTGTGTAGGTACTCATGAATACTTGTCAACCTCACAATCCCATGAGTTGACAAAATGAGCTCTTGAGAGCAACGACGATTTCGGATTCCATGGATTGTCCCTACAACCGTTCTCTTCACGCAACCACTATGTGCATCTCTTTTACTTAGCTCTCACGCGACTATGGCCTATTTACCATTTGTCATCTTATGCCCATTCTATCGTGTTCACTTTGCATGTTATACCTGTTGCTATGACTTTGCCATGCAATTGTGACCCTTGCTTGCCTTTACACATGATTCACCATTACGCTACTTCTATGTGTATTTGCATGCTTGGTGGAGATACTAGTAGCTATTACCATGATTTCTTTGTGAGCCAGGATATTGATGCTTGTTGTGTTGGGAGGTCATGATGTTCCATTGCTATTTACATATGACCTCTCGCCAATACATTGATCCTATTTTCCTCATATCTTGCTTTCATTCTTGTGATATGCGATGTGCATTATTCGGGCATACTATTTGCACACATGACATGATTGCCATGATTACCTCTAGTATGTTGCATCTTCACACTACTAGCTTGCTTGACTTGATCACTATGATTGATTGCTATGTTGCATAACCCATGTTCCACTCTTACTTGCTTTCTTGGGTTGATGACATATATGTTCATACCATTCACATGATTCAAATTGATCATTGTCACTTGTCTCCATTAGTTGCATCTCTCACATTCCATCGTATTGAGTGCAACAATGCTATGATTGTTGATCTTGGAGACTTGGACACCTTAGTTGTGATGCATGCTTGCTTGTTAGAGCCTAATACCTTTGGTTGTTATCGCATCATATGCTTACATACCATGCCACATTCCCTTGTCCTTTATGATAAGATTGGTGAAAACACTTGTTGGGTATTTCCCCCTTTGGATGATAGGTTTTGCGCCGCCGCTAACCTCATTTGTTTTTTCAAGTGTTTGTCATGCTCTTTCATAGGATTCACAAGGCGATGCCTTCATGCGACATATTGGTCATGCAAAGGCCTACATGATGCGCGACACCAACATTTTCGACATTCTCATAAAGGTGAACTCCTTCCTTTTGAGCCATCCTCACTTACACATATTGGATGGGCCATGCTTTCATTGTTGTATCCTTCTTGTTGTCTACATGATACATCTATTGGATGGAGGACCGACATTGGAGATGGACCCTATGGACCTTCAAGTTGAGGAGCGCTCGGTCTTATTGGATGCACCTTCAGACCTATACTCATGCCACGACATCGAGCATTGGTACACCAACACCTTAATATTTGTTGATTGTGTGCCCAAATGCCATGCTCCATGGACATATCATACCCATGACAAATTTGCATCTTATACATGGATTGACTCATATTATGATTGCCTTGTCGCATCTTGTATTCCCATGTCATCCATGATATATGAGCTTGTGCATTTCCCTAGCATATTTGATGTGATCTACCTTGATGGCATATTCATACATAATGATCACTTTGCCCATCATCAATTGCATGATCACATAGTCATATTGAGCATCAATTACCATGTTCATGCTTTTGATACACCATCCCATTATGACATCATTTTGCACAATGGTTGCATTGATCACTCTCACAACACCTTTGTGTGCACAATGAAGAATTTGCTACCATGAATGCTTTCCATATCATTATACATCTTTTGGATAAGCATCATGTGTCTTGCCATGCAAAACCTTGTCACACGGACTCATCCTTACATGATTCGTTTGTGTTTGCTCTTATTGCATGTATACCACTCCGGCGACACCTTGCAGTACTTGGATTGCGCCATGTCTTCAACTCCATCCCACTACAAGTCCGTCCACGACAACCGTTTCCATGGTGATGAGGTTTTCGATCTGAGGTCGGATCTTTCCCAAGGGGGGGAGATGATGCGGAGCATCCTATGATCATCCCCATGTACACTATGACTACTCCCCAAGCCCCAAGTGGACACAGGATGAGACCTCGACCATACGCCATTGGACACAAGGTGAACCCGCTCCTTAATGTTTCCCCTTTCCATTCATGCGAGACATGGTTGCTACCTAATGCAAAGACACTTTGTGTGCTTAGGAAGCAAGGAACCAATAAGGAGAAGGAATGGTGCAAGATGGACACCAAGAGCATGGAGAGGGATTTTCCCAGTGCAGAGATAGCGGTACAACCGCCCATGTACCGCCCTGGCGGTACAACTGCTCAACTACCGCCCAACTACCAGTCTGTGTTCTATAAACGAGCGGTGCAAGACCGGTACAACCCCGGTTGTTCCCCAAGCGTCAGACTGACAGGTACAGCCGGTCCTCCCACCGGTAGAACTGGTCCCTTCCTCCGCGGACACCTCCAGGAACCGGTGCATGAGTTCCCAACGGTACAACCGCCCCTTCGACCGGTACAACCGGTCTGCCTGCACGCAGTGAAGCGGGTCTTGACCCATGTATCCCCCAACTTACCCCCTTGAACTACAAATAGACCTCCTCCTCCTCCTCCTTTCTAGGGTTAGCTTTGTGTTAGCTCATTTGAGACCTAGAGCTTTGCTCATCCAAAGTGGTTCTACTCCATGAGAGAGACCGCGGCCTCCACGAAGAAGATCCACACCGGATCCAAGACCCCTCACGGGATGACCCCTCGTGGGCTCAAACCTCCTCACGGAGAAGAACTAGCTACCGTGTATCCCCCTTTGTTGGATTTGTATCATGTATCTCTCTTTGTGTTCATGGATCTAGCACATGTGTGATTGTTTCTTGTTGATTTGAGTGTTTTCCCTCGTTCCCCCCCCCCCCACATGATTTCCGCTCGTGTTCTTCGTGTTCATCCTCGGGGATCCCACCAATCATGAAAGATCGGCCTAGATCGGGTTACCCCCGCATCACTGAGCATTTGCATAATCTTTTTGTTTGCTTTGTTGAATTTGCGTTTGCATCGTCATGTCTAGTTACTGGTCTTAGCGTCTAGTCCTTTAGAGTTCGAGTTATGTCACAGTTTGTCCCCTGCCGCCGCACCATATTCATCATTGTTGTCATATACCACCACTGCTGCCAATTCCTACCATCGCTGCCCTATACCACCACTGCTACCATATACCACCATCGCTGCCATATCCTACCACCATATATCCATCACCAATCCGAGTTCTTTCATTTTAGGTTTGTTTTCGAGATCCATCTAGTTTCGATTCATGTTTCCTTGCCTCGGTATGTCTCGGAAAAAAAAGTCTGGAGACCCCTGGGCTGTTTCTAGGCCAAATTTTCGGCGGGTGAAAAATATGTTTTCCCTATCTTGTTCTTTGGGTCCAGGGAGCGTTTTGAGACACTCGCCATCATAGTGATTTTTTGTCGCACTTTTTGGTCATCGCTGCCCAGATTTTGAAAAAATAATGTCAAAAAAATATATTCGTGCCTATCCTGTTATTTTGATTTGGGAAGAGTTTTGAGACACTCGCCATTATAGTGTTTTTCGGCAAAACAAAGGAGCGCAAAAAATAGAGGTGAAAAATATATTCAGAGTGTGCTTTTCCCTTGATTACGTGCAGCGGCGTGATTTTGTTAGTGTTCTAGGCCCGCGTCTCTAATATGGTCTAGCCTAGGACCAGCACAGTACTGTCGTTGAGCGTTTATTCAACTGTGCATCTCTGATTTGATTATTGCTGACATTTTTGCTACCATATCATAAGCCTTCCCAGCTCCACATAAATCTACGTCGTGCGTTTGACACCACCTGGAAATCGCTCTATCCAATCTTTGAGGCGTTTTTTACCACAAGGTTGCTGATCACCGCCCGCTATTTGGTAAGAACTGGTAAGAGGTTGAGATTCGCATGAAAGATTTGTGATTAGACACCCCACTACCACCACTTTCTAGTAGTCTGCAGGAGCATATTATGTTTGTTTCTATTGCTGCTAACCATGGCAGGACCACAAGCCGACCAGACTGACTGGGAGAACATGACAAATAAGGCATTACATTAGAAATTTCAGCAAATGATGACTGAACATGTGCAAGATGTGCTGAACAATTTTGAAGAGGCCATGGATAAGATATCTGGCATTGAGAAGACGTCCGAAACAAAGCTCAATAACAAATTTAATGAACTGCTTGCGCGTCGTTCACAACCACCACCGGCTGCACCTGTCGCACCTCTACAACAACAACAACTACTACTACTACTACCTCCACGTCGTGAAACGGCCCTCCGCCGAGCAAGCGGTGTCCCTCTTGAGCCTAGACAAACTATTGGTGCTACTGTTTATACTTATGTGGCTCCTGCTGCTCTTGAGGAGGAGGATGATTATGCGGGAGATTACGAGGATGAGATTGATCAAAATCTGAACTACGTGCAAGAACCAGCACAACCACCAGGTCCTCCACATGCAAATAATCGCAATGGTAGGGCTGCACCACACCCTCAGGTACGCGATCATGACCACCTCCCTAAACTAAAATTGAATATTCCACCATTTGATGGTAGATACGTTCCTGGTATATATCTTACTTGGGAGTTAGAAACTGAACAACATTTTACATGTTTAGAACATCCAAAGGAGAGACGTGTTGCTGCTGCTCTTTGTGCTTTCACTAGTTTTGCTTGTGTGTGGTGGTCTGAATATCGTAGATTATATCCAAATAATATTTCAACTACTTGGGCCGCTTTGAAAACTGCTATGCGTAATCGTTGGGTTCCACTATATTATCAACGTGAATTACTTCAAAAATTGCAGCGTTTAAGACAAGGAAAAAATTCTGTAGAGGAATATTATAAGCAATTACAAACTGGATTGATTAGATGTGGTATTGTTGAGGATAATGAGGCTATGCTTGGATGCTTTATGGGTGGCTTAAATAGATAGATTCAGACAATTCTAGAGTATAAGGAGTATAATAATATCACTCATTTATTCCATCTTGCTTGCAATGCTGAACGTGAAGTGCGGGATCGACAGGCATTGGCGTGGACTAACTTTTTTGTAGGTCGACCTTCATCATGGACACCACGTGCATCCTCTACTTAGACACGTCCGGCTGCACCACCGTCTACTTTATCCGTCATTTCTAGCTGTGATAAAGGCAAACATGCACCATCACCATCAGCCAGGAGTACACCTTCCGGTCCTGCGCAGAGCTCTTCTTCATCCATGGCATCCACAGGGCCAACACATGATGTTATATGTGGTTGTTGCACTGGTCGTGGTCACTATGCGAGGGAATGCAAATCTCAGCGTGTGATGATTGCTACTAAGGATGGTGGTTATGAGTCCGCTAGTGACTATGATGAGGAGACTTTGGCTCTTATTACATGTGAAGAACGCGATGGAGATGATTTTGAAAATGAGATGCGATACATGGCTCCTGAAGACGCTGGCAGGTATGAATGTTTAGTTGCTCAACGTGTTGCAAGTGTGCAGGTCACACAAGCGGAGCAAAATCAGAAGCATAATTTGTTCCATACAAAGGGAGTTGTGAAGGAACGTTCCGTTCGTGTCATCATAGATGGAGGGAGCTGCAACAACTTTGACGAGGCGAGGGGCCTGATATTACGATGAGATGATAACTATCGATTGGTGGAGATGACTTTGACGATCTGACTACAAACGTGCAAAGACGTTGCGCCTTAGCAATCACCAATCCAAATCTGAGAGGTTATTGACCATGCCGGAGCACGAACAACTTGACCACGAAGGTCTATTCCTGCAAGCAATCGAAGCACAAGCAAAAAGAATCAGAAAGTTCAACTTAAGAACTCCGGTTTGCAAAAAGAATCAACTCGAAAGAAGCAGCGAAACTCAAACTGCAAAAGAAACGAGCTCCGGTTTACTAGTTGGCCTAAAGTCAAATTTTACAGTAGCCAAAACTTTGTTCCAGTTGATTAAACGTAAAGAGGGCTTCGAGACGAAGATCTGGGATTTTGAATCACCTGAGTCCGACTCTCGAGCGAAAAGAAAAACAAAAAACAAGATCAGGGCAGAAATCACGATCGGAATAACCGCGGATAAATACCCCGAAAAAGAAAAACGACGAACAGGCTAACGAACGAACGTTCGCTGTCTGCGGCTAACTAACGAAAACCGTTCGTTAAAACGAACGTACGGACAAATGTCCGCTAAATAACAAAACCGGCGAAAAAACCGAACCGATCTATTATAAATAAAAAACAGATCTAGGTTTTCCTAAAACAAAACCGATCGGTTAAACGGGAAAAACCGAGAACTACCTTGAGCTCGAACTCCCGCGTGATTCCGGCGGTCCGGCGGGGTGAGGCGGCGGTGCTCCGGCGGCGGCGGCGCGGCACACGGGCGACGGCGGGGCGGTGCGGCGCGGTGGCGGGGCGGTGCGGCGGGTGGCGGCGCGGCGGCGCGCAGCGCGGCGGCGGCGGCGGCGGCTGGCGAAGGCGGCGGGCGAGTGAGGCGGCGGCGGCTCGCTTCGGGCGCTAGGGTTCGGCGCTGGCGGGCTGAGGTGTAACGGGCCGGCTCTGGCGCTTTATAAAGCCCAGAGTCCCAGTCCTTCACGAGTCTAAGGCGGTTTCTTTTTTTTAAAAAAAATAGTCCCGGCGCAGAAAATCTAACGAAAGAAATACCAAACGGACTCCGAAATTCCCGAAATAAATTTTCACTGTCCTCTAATAATATTTAGGACAAAGTGAACATTTTTCCCGGACCTAAATTTAATTGTGAAAAACGCGTATTTTTCCTATGCAAATAATTCCGCAAATAAATCCAGAAAAATACCAAAAGTGATTTTTAACATTTTTCCTCCAATATTTCTGTTATTTTGGAGAAGTCATATTATCTCCTCTCATTTTTGGTATTTAGAAATATTTTTAGGAGAGAAAAATTATTAGAATCACACTGTCCTCGTACCGGTATTCGAGCGAACTCAAATACGAAACGGTAAAATCCCCAACTCTCTCCGTAGGTCCTTGAGTTGCTTAGAATTTTCGAGGAACTCCACGAACAAAAATGCAAAAACATGAAATGCAAATATGATCTATGTATAACATTCCAAATTGAAAATTTGGGATGTTACAAACCTACCCCCTTAGAATGTATTTCGCCCTCGAGATTCGACTTGGCTAGAGAACAGGTGCGGGTGGTCCTTGCGTAGATCATCTTCTCGTTCCCAGGTGGCTTCTTCCTCGGTGTGGTGACTCCACTGAACTTTGCAAAACTTGATAACCTTACTGCGAGTAACTCTGCTCGAAAATTCGAGAATCTTAACAGGCTTCTCCTCGTAGGTCAGATCACTATCCAACTGAATTGCTTCCAGGGGTACTGTGTCTCTAAGCGGTATATCGGCCATCTCCGCGTGGCACTTCTTAAGCTGCGATACGTGAAACACGTCGTGCACTCCTGACAATCCTTCGGGCAACTCCAACTTATAGGCAACCTCTCCCATGCGTTCCAAAACATGGTAAGGTCCCACAAATCTCGGGGCTAACTTCCCTTTAACTCCGAAACGTTTAACTCCTCGCAGAGGCGATAATCTCAAGTACGCTCTATCTTTGATCTCATAGGTTATCTCCTTGCGCTTTGAGTCTGCATAACTCTTCTGCCTGGACTGAGCTACCTTCAGTCTATCTCGAATCAACTTCACCTTCTCCTCGGACTCTTTGATTAAGTCTGGTCCAAACAACTGTCGGTCTCCAACTTCGTCCCATGACAACGGTGTTCGGCATCTCCTTCCGTATAATGCTTCGAAAGGGGCCATCTTCAAACTGGCTTGATAACTGTTGTTGTATGAGAACTCCGCGTAGGGCAAGTTGTCATCCCAACTAGATCAGTAATCTAATGCACAGGCCCTCAGCATATCCTCCAAAATCTGATTTACTCTCTCGGTCTGTCCATCTGTCTGTGGATGAAACGCTATGCCAAACTCTAGCCTGATACCCAAAGTTTCATGTAACTGATTCCAGAACTTTGAGGTAAACTGGGTTCCTCTATCTGATACGATGCTCCTCGGAACTCCATGCATACATACAATTCTGGTCATGTATATCTTAGCCAACTTTGCACCGGTATATGTGGTTTTCACAGGAATAAAGTAGGCTACCTTCGTCAGTCGGTCTACTATTACCAAGATTGAATCGTATCCTGCTTTGGTCCTGGGCAATCCGATGATAAAATCCATGCCAAGCTTCTCCCACTTCCATTCGGGTATTGGCATAGGTTGTAATAATCCTGCTGGCTTCTGATGTTCTGCCTTCACTCTCTGGCATACATCACAAACTACTACATACTCCGCAATATCCTTCTTCATACCGGTCCACCAGAAAATATCCTTCAAATCCAAAGACATCTTAGTAATTCATGGGTGAATCGAGTATGGTGAATCATGGGCCTCCTGTAAAATCAACTTCCTGATCTCCGGGTCATTGGGCACATAGATTCGATCCTCAAACCATAGGGTGTCGTGTTCATCCTCACGAAAACCTCTAGCTTTTCCTTCGCTCATCCTCTCCTTTATAGAGGCAATCTCTTTGTCAGCTTTCTGAGCTTCTCTGATTTTATCCATCACGGTAGACTGGATTTCTAATGTTGCTACATAGCCTCTCGGAACTATCTCCAAACGTAGTTCTCGTAGGTCCTCGGCTAACTCCTTTGGAAATTCTTCCATCATTAGGGTATTGACATGGCCCTTACGGCTTAGCGCATCGGCTACTACGTTAGCCTTTCCGGGATGATAATGCAATCTCATGTCATAGTCCTTAATGAGTTCCAGCCATCTCCTTTGCCTAAGATTCAGCTCCTTCTGAGTGAATATATACTTCAAACTCTTGTGATCCGTATATACTTCACAATGGTTTCCAATAAGAAAATGTCTCCACGTCTTCAATGCATGCACTACGGCTGCTAACTCCAAATCGTGGGTGGCATAGTTCTTCTCATGAGGTTTCAGTTGTCGTGAAGCATACGAAACAACTCTTCCTTCTTGCATAAGAACTGCTACAAGTCCTCGACGTGAAGCGTCGCAGTACACCTCATAATCCTTATGTTGATCTGGCAGAATCAACACAAGGGATGAGACCAAACGTTTCTTTATTCCTGAAATCTGGCCTCACATTCTTCGGTCCAACTGAACTTGGTGTCCTTCTTCAACAACTCCGTCATTGGTTTTGCAATCCTCGAGAAATTATCAATAAATCTCCGGTAGTATCCTGCGAGTCCAAGAAAACTCCGGATCTCTCCAACTGTTGTCGGTGCTTCCCAATTGGTCACAGTGTCCACCTTAGCGGGATCTACTGCTATTCCTTCTCCGGATATAACATGTCCGAGGAATCTGACTTCCTTCAACCAAAACTCACATTTGCTAAACTTGGCATATAACTAATGTTCTCTGAGCTTCTCCAATCCAAACGCAAATGCTCTTCATGCTCCTCTTCATCCTTCGAGAAGATCAATATATCATCTATGAACACTACGACGAACTTATCCAAATACTCCATAAACACTTTGTTCATCAGGTTCATAAAGTATGCCGGTGCGTTTGTCAGACCAAATGACATAACGGTATACTCGTACAACCCATACCTAGTGGTAAAGGCCGTCTTAGGTATATCTTGCTCTCGGATCTTCAATTGATGGTACCCTGATCGCAGATCGATCTTGGAAAATACCTTAGCTCCTTGCAATCTATCGAATAGATCATTGATCATTGGTAATGGGTACTTGTTCTTGATCGTTACTTCATTCAATCCTCGGTAATCAACAACCATTCTTAACGATCCATCCTTCTTCTCCACTAGAAGTACTGGCGAACCCCAAGGCGAAGAACTTGGGCGTATGAATCCTTTATCCAGTCACTCCTTAATCTACTTCTTAATTTCCTCCAAATCCTCTTCGGGCATCCTATAGGGTCTCTTAGAAATTGGCCCGGTGCCTGGCAAAAGTTCAATCAAAAACTCTATATCTCTATCCGGTGGCATGCCAGGTAACTCCTCTGGAAACACATCCGGATAATCCTTCACTACTGGCACTTCCTCCTGAACAACTCTTGACAAGGAATTTAACCTACTCCTCTTTGACTCATGCCGGGATACATACTTGATCCTTCTTCTTTCCGGTGTGGTAAGAAAAATGGTCTTACCGGCACATTCAATATTCCCTTCATACTTAGATAACCAATCCATGCCTAATATCACATCCAGTCCTTGAGATTCCAATACTATTAGTGTTGGGGAACGTAGCAGAATTCAAAAAAATTCTATGCTTTCACCAAGATCCAACTAAGGAGACATCTAGCAACGAGCATATGAGAGTGCATCTACATACCGTTTTGTAGATCGCGGGTGGAAGCTTTTGAAGAAGCGTGGATGAAGTAGTCGTACTCTTCTCGTTCTTCGTCACCGATGATCTAGCGCCGAACGGACGGCACCTCCGTGTTCAACACACATCCGATACAGCAACGTCACCTCCTTCTTGATCCAGCAAGGGGGGGGGGAGAGGTCGTCGGAGATCCAGCAGCACGACGGCGTGGTGGTGGATGCAGTGGAGAATCCTGCAGGTTTTCGCCGGCGCCCTGTGGAGGGAGTATGAGGTGTGACGGGAGGGGGAGAGGCGCCAGAGACTTGGGTGCGGCTGCCCTCTCCCCCCCCCCCACATATATATAGGGGGCCAGGGGGGTGCGCCAGCCCCTGCAGATGGGATCTGCAAGGGGGGGCGGCGGCCTGGGGGGAGTCTTGCCCCCCAAGGCAAGGGGGGCGCCCCCTCCCCCTAGGGTTTCAACCCTAGGCGCATGGGGAGGGGGGGCCCATGTGGTGCGCCAGCCCACCAGGGGCTGGCCACTTCCCCCACGCAGCCTAGGGGCCCCACCGGGATGGGTGGCCCCACCCGATGGACCCCCGGGACCCCTCCGGTGGTCCCGGGACACTCCCGGTGACCCCTGGAGATCACCCGACGGCCGAAACTGGACTTCCTATATATCATTCTTTACCTCCGGACCATTACAGAACTCCTCGTGACGTCCGGGATCTCATCCGGGACTTCGAACAACTTTCGGGTTCCACGTGCATGTATCTCTACGACCCTAGCGTTACTGTACCTTAAGTGTGTAGACCCTACGGGTTCGGGAGACACGTAGACATGACCGAGACCACTCTCCGGTCAATAACCAACAGCGGGATCTAGATACCCATGTTGGTTCCCACGTGTTCCTCGATGATCTTCATCGGATGAACCACCGTGTCAAGGATTCACTCAATCCCGTATGTTATTCCCTTTGTCCATCGGTACGGTACTTGCCCGAGATTCGATCGTCGGTATTCCCGATACCTTGTTCAATCTCGTTATGGCAAGTATCTTTACTCGTTTCGTAATCCATCATCCCGTGACTAACTCCTTAGTCACCTTGAGCTCATTTATGATGATGTCTTACCGAGTGGGCCCAGAGGTACCTCTTCGTCATACGGAGTGACAATATCCCAGTCTCGGTTCGTACCAACTCAACAGACACTTCCGGTGATACCCGATGCGTACCTTTATAGCCACCCAGTTATGTTGTGACGTTTGGCACACCCAAAGTATTCCTACGGTATCCGGGAGTTGTACAACCTCATGGTCTAAGGAATAAATACTTGACACCGAAAAGCTTATGCATTACGAACTATATGATCTCGTGCTATGCTTAGGATTGGGTCTTGTCCATCACATCATTCTCCTAATGATGTGATCCCGTTATCATTGACATCACATGTCCATGATCAGGAAACCGTGATCATCTGTTGATCAACGAGCTGGTAACTAGTGGCTTACCAGGGACTTATTGTGGTCTATATATTCACACATGTATCGCTGTTTCCGTACAATACAATTCAAGCATGAATAACAGACGATTATCATGAACAAGGAAATATAATAATAATACTTTTATTATTGCCTCTAGGGCATAGTTCCAACAATTAGGTCCGAAGGGAAAATGAAATTACCAATCCTTAGGGGCAACTGATCACACCATGACTTAGCCATATACTCCGCTCCTGGTGAGGTTACTAACATGGGCGATCTAAGGGCTTGGGTCGGCAGCTTATACTTATCCACGAATCCCCTTGAAATATATGAATGCGATGCACCAGTATCGAAAAGAATGAGTGCAGTAAAGGACTTAACTAAGAACTTACCTATAACTGCATCTGGTTGCTCATCTACCTTCTCCACAGTCATGTGGTTCACTTGTCCTTTGTTGAACTGGTTGGGCTTTTTCCCGGCGCTTCCATTGCCGTTCCCATTCTTAACTTTTGGGCATTCATTGGCATAATGTCCATTCTTCCCGCACTTGTAACAAGTGACATGGCTAAAATCCCTCTTGGTGGGTGTGGACGGTGTAGGGCGGTTCTGGTTTCCATAGGTTCCATTCCCATTTCCATTGCCGTTCTTGGTGCCATTGTGATTGTGCGAGCTACCACCTCCATGGGTATGCTGAAACTGTCCTACCGCTTTAGGGGTAAAACGGGGCTTCTGCTAAGCTCCAGAATTATACTTTCCTTGCCCATACTTCCTCTTGCAACTCTCAATCTGTTGGTGCTTCCTTTCAATCATTAGGGCGCGGTCAACCAACTCCTGGTAGTTATTGAAAGTTGCCACCATCAAGTGTACACTCATCTCATCATTCAGCCCTTCCATGAATATCTCCTGCTTCTTGGCATCTGTAGCCACATCATCTGGGGCATAACGAGATAGGGTACTAAACTCATCCACGTACTGAGCCACGGTATGATTTCCTTGGCGCAAATTGCGAAACTCCTACTTCTTCATACTCATGGCTCCAGTTGAGACATGGGCGGTACGAAAAGCTTGCTGAAACTGATCCCAAGTCACATTGGCTACGGGGTAAGTGGTTGTGTAGTTCTCCCACCATGCTGCGGCTGGTCCAAACAACTGGTGTGCGGCAAATCGCACTTTCTCAGCATCCGACCAATTGGCGGTGGTCAAATCCCATCCAATCTTGCGTAGCCAGTCATCAGCCACAATTGGTTCGATGCTGCTAGAAAACACGGGTGGTTGCAACCTTAAGAACGTGTCAGGTTGTCCACAGGTGGTGGTGGTGGAGGGTTGTTGTTGTTGTTCTGGTTGTTCTGAGTATTCTGGACAAGAAGTTGCATCAGGGTGTTCTGCTGCTGAATCAACTGAGTGAGCTCATGAGGAAACTCGAATTCACGTCTTGAAGGCATCTGATGGGTGTAGAGGGAAGAGATTAGAATAGAAAAGAGGTCTAAGGGAAAATCACTACCCATATGCACATGAGACAAACACACAATCATATCACACCAAACAATTTCAAACAAGGTCTTACAAATCTAACGATCGTTACAAAGGTGCTCTAAATCTAATATATGGAGGTAAACTACTAGTCACAGGGTGGTCATCTAAAAATATTGATCGGCAGAGGATTCCATAATATCTGCTCCAGCTTCATCTTTATAGTCTTCATCTTTGCTATCCTCAGCTTTCGAATCTGTGTCATCTATGATGATACAGTCTTCTGGTGGAATCTCCTTGGGTTCTTCTTCCTCGTCTTCTTCTCCCGTGAGTATTCCTAACTTCCGGGTCAAGTCATCATTCTTCTCCACAAGTATCTTCATCTCCTCCTCATATCTGTCACGTGTAGACTTGAGTTCTTTCTCTAGTTCCGAAATCCTATTTAGGGCTTTCTTCAAATCTATCATCCCAGCACACATCTGGTGCTCCTGGCGACGAATGTGATGGTTCAACTCATGGATGAATGCTGCAATGGATATACCCTTCCGAGTGCTGATCATATCCCAATTCTCATCTCGGCATCCACAAATCTGGTAGATAGTGTCCTTTAGCTCCTGCTTGTAGACTTCTCCAATCCTTCCCATAGCAATGTGGGCTGCCATACTCCTTCCTAGGCTCCATGTAGGCGCATTAAAGGAAAATGCTATGAGTGAGGTGACAGGTGCAAACGTCCTTCCTGGAACTTGAGCTTGAATCAACCAACGCTCCTCCTCAGGTAGAGTGGCATTGTAGGTTCCGGTGAAACTTGGTAATCCAATATTGAGATATCTTGTGACTTCCTTCAGGTGTCGTCCAAATGGCGTGTCATCATCCGGTTGCATGAACTTGTTCTTTGCTTCCACCATCCTAAAGAGTAGAAAAGATGAGGAGTCAGAAAAGAGAAGAGTGAATTGTGTTCTAGGGCTTGTCTTAGTGGTCGTATCCTACAGTCAACGTGTGCTCTGATACCATCTTTTAGCGACCAGACCTCAAATAGTCTGATCTCTGTGCTTCAGTGTCATTCCTGGATCAGTAATGCTGACATGCACAGTACTTGAAGGATTTATAACAGAGTAGCAATCACACACTTATTACATCGATAGTCCAACGATGAATTTATTACAAATAATATGGCTGAAGGCCATCTAACACGATAACAACGGAAGGCTTGGAAGATAAGTGAGTCCATTAACTCCAGCGGCATCACTGAGTATAGAACAACGACCTAAAAGGGCATCTTACTCGTCGTCTGAAAAGTCTGCAACATGAAACGTTGCAGCCCGAAAACGGGTCAGCACATGGAATATGCTAGCAAGGTAACACAAGAGAATGCAATGAAAGTAAAGCTATACTATATGCAATATGGCTGGTGGAAAGTTCTATGGTTAAGTTTTTGCGTAAAGCCAAATTTTACCTACTTCAAAGGAATAGATTTTAATTAACTATCATGATGGTTGAAACATCATTGAGAAGATAGACATCCTCTCAACCCCAATTAAAATAATCATTAGACCCAACAATATTAAATTAGAGTAACATGTTGAGATGCACATGAAAATCCAAGTACTAGATACTCAAGACATCCATAACCGGGGACACGGCTAATCATGATCAGACGTCCATAACCGGGGATACTCAAGACCCGAGTGTTCTCGGAATCCCGTGCTCAAGATACTCCGAACTAAGGTAAGGCTAATCCAGCAAATCCTCTCGGCGTGCCGACACCCTGATAGTAGCCGCGCGTATCTCGTCTCAGGCCACGACCGGATGGGCGATTCTACAGGTTTTTACCAAACCTCGAGTTTCCTCGTGGTGGCCCCGCAGAACCCCCGTTTCGGACCAACACTCATGTGGAGCACTGGCCCGGGGTTGTTGATTAAGAAAGAGGGTTAATTACTCCCTATGCAAGTTTATTAGTTGTTAGGCAAATAGTACCAATGTTGGGACTTGCTGGAAAAGACTTAGCACTTAGCGGTTTATCAAGGGGGTCCCATAAACCCCAACCGTGTGAGGAACGCATAATCAAGGAACATAACACCGGTTTATACGGTTCCTAGCGGCATGAGTGGAACAAATCACCAAGCAAAAGGCTTAGCCTTCCACCCTTGCCAATATATAGATGATTTCATTTAGCATTTATATAGTGTGATATAACCCAACAAAACTTCAACATGAAGCAAGCATCTTCAACTTCACCTGCAACTAGCAACGCTATAAGAGGGGGCTGAGCGAAGCCTACGTATAGCCAATCAATGGTTTGCATAGGTAGGGTGGTTAGACATGAACATGGTTACAAGTAGGAGGCTGACATGAAAGACATGGGCATCGAGGCAAAACTATAGATCGGGACTTCTAGCAATAGGCAAAAATAGTAATGGTATCCGGGTTCGGTCATCTTGCCTGAAGAGTAGTTGTTCGGATCGTAAGAGGGGTCCTCGTTCTCAAGCTCGGTGGTAACCTCGTGCTCGTACTCGTACTCGGTCTCAGCTTCCGGCTCTAAACAATACAATCACACAAGGCACGAATCAACAAGATGCAATGCGCACACAAAAATGATGGATGCATGACTTATGCACTATGGGAGCAAAATGAGCATGACAATACGCGATCAAGCAAAATGCTTCAAAACAAGATAACAATAGGATATTAAGAATCTACACGGAAAATCAATCAAGTTTCATATAAGACTCGCTCAAAACGGAGCTACGGGCTAAAAGTTATGCCCGAAACAAGAAATATGCACAAGCTGAAAATTACAGCAACATAGCAACTTCGGAGCACTAGATAAATAAGCTACAACACTCAAACATCATGGCAAAGAGCATGAACATAAACTAGACATATCCTACAGCAAATAAGTCCAAAGGTGCACCCCCAAAGGAGTCACGGATCAATAACAACAAGCTTGGACATATTGAACTTGACAACAAAATCCTGACAGCAGTAATTTGTTGCAACTCTGGAGCCAAAGTTAAATATGCTACAGCCACTCAAATAAGCATGTGAGAGCATGAATGGATAGCCAACAATATGTACAGCAAGGAACCATCAAGATTCACCCCAAAAATATCATGGATTGTCCTAGAACAGCAAGCAAACATGGCATCTGAGAATAACAGATGCCAGACTTAGTGAAATTTCACTAAGTGTTAAAACAGCAGTTTCATCATGGCATCTTTGAGAGCAAGTTTAAGACACCTCAAAACTAAACATGGCAAGTGGTAATCACCACATCAAAGTACACATGATGGTGATTCCGAAACATACAAGCAAACATCATGGAGATAAACATAATGATAGCAATGAGCTCAACAAGATGGCATCTCATAACAAGTTTAACTACTAAACAGCCACATAGCACTTTGCGACGAAGATAAACATAGCAAGATAAAATCTATCATGCAACCTAACACAAACAACATGTAGAGCATGACAAGACGAACACGTGGACATGTCATTTGCATCATTCGGATAAACGAGCTAAAAGATATCACAATGCAAGATGGCATAAAAACATCACTACCAGCAGTTTATAACGGGATGCACTCTTGCAACAGATAATTAATCATCTAGATGATCTCAAACATGCATGGCACAAAGGAATGAAACGTAGTGCTAGTCACCACGAACGTCTGGACATGTCATTTGCGCAAAACGGACCATCACACAAAAAGTTATCACAGTTTAAATAATGCATCAGAGATCACAAAACTGGGCCTTAGAGGATTTGAAGCAACCTTCTCTCAGATCTGGAAAAGGAGTCAACGGGCCTCGGGAGCGCGGCGGCGGATCTGGCCCGGGGTGGACGAACGGCGGCTGGCGCGGCCCAGCCGGGAGGGATCCGGCTCGGTCCGGCTGGCGGGAAGGAGGCGGGCCGGCTCGTGGCAGCGAGAGCCCACTTGGCGGCGGCGGCCCGTGCGAGGGGCGGCTGAATCGCGCGGCTGGAGCGGAGGCGGCCTGGCTGCGGGAGGCCCAGGGAATCGGCCCGCTGCGGTGGAGGCGGGAGCCTGGCGAGGCGATCGAAGTGGCGCTGGGCCGCAGAGGAGGGTGGAGCGGCCTGGAGGCTCGGGCCTCGGTGGCTGGCGCTGGCGACGGCCCGCGGAGGAGGCGAGCGCCTGGCGAAGCGACGCGGCTGGATGGGCCGAAGTGGGAGGAAGGCGGCCTGGGGCGAAGGGGATCCAGCGGAGGAAGCTGCTGGATCGGGATCTGGCGTTGACCTCAGATCGAATCCAGCCGGGGCTTCGATGACTGGCGGCGCGATGAAGGAAAAACGGCAGGGCGCCTACGAGCGGATCTGGCCAGCTGCGGCGCTGGCGCGCGGGAGGAGGTGGGAAGGAATGGGTTCTTGGTGGAGAGGAGAGGCGGCGGTGAGGAGTGGGGTGGCGCGGTGGAGACTCCGGCGAGGGTCCGGCGAACTCCGGCGAACTCTCCGGCGAGCTCCGATGAGGGGGTGGTGGCTGGAGGAAGAAGAAGGTGGTGGCTAGGGTTTCCTTGATTTGGGGCAAAATTTGGGGGACTGGACAAATATATAGGCACAAGTAGCTAGGGTTGTCCAAATGGAGTGCGGTTTCCGGCCACACGATCAGGATTGGATGGCCTAGATGAAGGAAGTGGCTAGGAGTGGCTTAGTGGGCTGTTGGAGGGGTGTCTTGGGCCTCAAAGTGGAGGCACTTTGAGCCCACGAGAATAACTGTAGGGGTAGCAAACGGACTCGAAACGCGACGAGATTTGACAGGCGGGTTTCACACACCAAAACAACAACACACGACAAGTCTCGCACCAAACCGGTAACGTTACACGGCCAAACACCAAAGTAGGCCTACGAGACGCCACGGACACGTGAGGGAGCTCCGGAATGTGAAACGGACAACGAGAAGGAACGCGTGGAACCGGATGCAAACAGCAACACAAATGCAATGTGATGCATATGACTACATGATATGAATGAATGCCACACACGCACACAATAAAACGACGAAAACCCGAAAGACAAAGAACCCGAAATGGAATTGATGAAGCCAGAGATATATTATATGCCCAAAAGGGAAAGTATTACATCCGGGGCATTACAAACTCTCCTCTACTACAAAAAGATCTCGTCCCGAGATCTAGGACTGGAAAAAGGAAGGGTACTCGGAACGAAGATGATCTTCTCGTTCCCACGTAGCTTCTCGGTCGGTATGGTGTGACCACTTGACTTTCAAGAATTTGATGGACTTGTTGCGGGTCTTGCGTTCGGTCTCTTCGAGAATAGCAACGGGATGCTCTCGGTAAGACGGGTCTTGTTGAAGATCAATCTCTTCAAACGGAATCATGCGTTCAGGTGCCTTGAAGCATTTGCGGAGTTGAGACACATGGAACACATCATGAACATTGGGGAAGTTGGAAGGGAGCTCAAGTTGATAGGCTAGGTCGCCTCTTTTGCCAAGGATCTTGAAAGGCCCAACGTATCTAGGAGCAAGCTTTCCTTTGATACCGAATCTTTGGGTGCCTTTCATCGGGGAAACACGGAGATAAACGTGATCATCAATGTTGAAAGCCAAATCACGATGCTTGCCGTCATAGTAGCTCTTCTGACGCGACTGAGCGGCCTTGAGATTCTCACGTATAACTTTGCACATTTCTTTGGCTTCTGAGATCAAGTCATTGCCAAGAAGTTGACGTTCGCCTATTTCAGACCAGTTGAGAGGGGTACGGCACTTCCTGCCATAGAGGATTTCAAACGGAGCTTTGCCTGCACTTACTTGGAAGCTGTTGTTGTAAGAGAACTCGGCAAATGGAAGGCAATCTTCCCATTTCATGCCAAAAGATATGACACAGGCTCTGAGCATGTCTTCTAGAATCTGATTCACTTGCTCGACTTGACCACTAGTCTGAGGGTGAAAAGCAGTGCTGAACCTGATCTTAGTGCCCATGGCGGACTGAAAGGAGTCCCGGAACTTGGATGTGAACAAACTTCCACGGTCTAAGGAGATAACTTGAGGAATGCCATGTAAGGACACAATTCTGGAAGTGTACAACTCTGCAAGTTGAGCTGCATTGATTGATTCTTTGACTGGAAGGAAGTGAGCGACTTTGGTAAGCTTGTCAATCACCACGAAGATAGCATCATTCCCTCTCTTGGACTTAGGAAAGCCAGTGATGAAATCCATTTCAATGTGGTCGAATTTCCACTCGGGAATAGGAAGAGGTTGGAGAAGACCGGCTGGACGTTGATGTTCTGCTTTCACTCTTCTGCAAACATCACATTCATTCACGAATTGGGCAATCTCCCTTTTCATGCGTGTCCACCAGTAAGATTGCTTGAGGTCTTGGTACATCTTGGAACTGCCAGGATGAATGGAAAGGAGAGAATCATGTGCTTCTTCCATTATGAGCTTCCTGAGTTCACCTTTGGGAACAACGAGTCTGTCCTCGAAGAACAAGGTATCTCTCTCATCAACACGATAGCACTTGTATTTAGGAGTGCCCTTTGCAATACCATGTTTCACCTTCTGCATCATGGCATCACTGAGTTGGGCCTCACGGACCTGATCTTCCAAGGTAGGAGCCACTTGAAGATTCGCAAGAAAACCCTGCGGAACAACTTGGAGGTTGAGTTTCCTGAATGCTTCACAAAGCTCAGGCTGGAACGGCTTGATAAGAAGGCTGTTGCAATATGCCTTTCTGCTCAAAGCATCTGCAATCACATTTGCCTTGCCAGGAGTGTATTCGATGCTGGGATCATGCTCTTGGATCATTTCAACCCAACGAGTCTGGCGGAGGTTCAGATTCGGCTGTGTGAAGATGTACTTCAAGCTCTTGTGATCAGTGAAGATTTCGACTTTTCTGCCCAACAACAGATGTCTCCACGTAATCAAAGCATGTACCACAGCTGCTAGCTCAAGATCATGTGTGGGGTAGTTCTTCTCACTTGGCTTCAGCTGACGAGAAGTGTATGCCACAATTCTCTTGTCTTGCATAAGCACACCACCAAGTCCTTGAAGAGAAGCATCACAAAATACTTCATAGGGCTTGGACTCATCTGGAGGAGTAAGAACTGGAGCAGAGACGAGCTTTTCTTTGAGAGTTTTGAATGCCACTTCACACTCTGGAGACCAAAAGTATTTGACATTCTTCTGCAGCAAGCTGGAAAGAGGCTTGGCAATCTTGGAGAAGTTCTCAATGAACCTTCTGCAATAGCTGGCAAGACCCAGAAAACTTCGGAGTTGCTTGACGTTCTGAGGAGCTTCCCAGTTGACAATTGCTTCAACTTTCTCGGGGTTTACTGCAATACCGTCAGCTGAGATGATGTGGCCCAGGTACAAAACCTTATCGAGCCAAAACTCGCACTTGGAGAACTTGGCATAGAACTTATGCTCATGGAGTCGGTCAAGAACCAGACGTAAGTGCTTTTCGTGATCTTCTTCATTCTTGGAAAACACCAGAATATCATCCAGATACACAATCACAAACTCGCCAGTATAGGGGTTGAAGATGTAGTGCATCATTCTCGAGAAGGTAGGTGGAGCATTGGCGAGACCAAAGGACATGACTGTATACTCATATGAGCCGTAGCTCGTTCTGAAGGCAGTCTTGGGGATGTCTTCCTCGCGAATGCGAATTTGGTGATAGCGCACTCGGAGATCGAGCTTAGAGAACACTTTAGCTCCTTTGAGCTGCTCGAACACTTCATTGATGTTGGGTAGCGAATACTTGTTCTTTATCGTCTTCTTGTTCAATGGCCGGTAATCAACGCAGAGACGCTCCGTGCCATCCTTCTTCTTGACAAATAAGACACCACAGCCCCAAGGAGACGTACTAGGCCTGATGAGACCCATACGCTCCTGTTCATCAAGTTGCTTCTTCAATTCCTTCAATTCTTTAGGAGAGAGCTTGTACGGACGCCGGCATGCTGGCTCAGTACCCGGCTCGAGTTCAATGACGAATTCCACCTGACGGTGTGGAGGCATGCCTGGAAGTTCTTCAGGAAAGACGTCTTGGTATTCGTTTACCACCGGTATTTGAGATATGGCATTAATATCGCCCTTATCATTGAGAGAGAAAAGCCTGATAGTGTTATCCCTGGAGGCGAAGATAATCACATCTTCATCAGGATGAGTCATCTTGACTTCCTTTTGTGCACAATCAATGTGAGCATCATGCTGAGAAAGCCAATCCATCCCGAGGATGAGGTCAATGTCGGAATTACCAAGAACCACCGGATTAGCCAGAAATCGATAATCACCCAAGCGAATAGAAACATTCAGAGCATATATACTGGAATGCATCTGCTTTGCTGGAGAAGAAATTGCCAATTGCCTTGGTAAAGCTGCTGTGACCACGCTATGCTTGGATGCAAATGGGTATGACATGAAAGAATGTGAAGCACCAGAATCAAACAACACTTTAGCAGGGAAAGAGTTAACTGGAAGGTTACCCAAAATGACATCAGAAGAATTCTCCGCTTGTGCTGCATTCATCAGATTGACCCTTGCTGCCTTTGGATTATGCTTGACAATAGCTGAACTCACAGGTGGAGGAGGTGGAAGGCGCTTTGGCTTGGGGCACTTGTTGGCATAGTGACCTTTCTGAGTGCATTTGTTGCAAGTCACTTCTGAGAGAGGACGGAAATGAGAACCACTTGACTTGGAGCCTTGAGACTGAAACTGGTTCTTCGACTGGTTGCTCGGGTTGGGTGGGTGGGAGAAACCACGTCCACTAGAGTTCTTGTTGCTGTTGGAGTTGTTGGAGTTGTTGTAGGGAGCTCGAATCACTGGAGGAGGAGGAAGCCAAAATTTTTGCTGCTTTGCGACGACTTCAGAAGATGAGGAGGAGTGAACGGCATCTCGAATCCTCTTTTTAGAAGCCTCCATTTTGAGCTGAGCTGCCTCTTGTTTCAAAGCCATGTTATAGAATTTGTCGAACTCATCGGGCTCGAACATGGTGAGAGCAAGTTGAAGTTCATCTTTGAGACCACCACGAAACTGGTAGATTTTGCTCTTGGCATCAGGAATGTCTTGCTTAGCATAGCGGGCGAGGTTTTGGAACTTGACATTATACTGATAGACAGTCATAGAGCCCTGCTTCAGGTTGCGGAATTGCTCATGCATACCCACGATGACACTTGTAGGAATGTGGCGAGAGCGAAAGTCCTTGCAGAAATCCTCCCAAGAGATCACACGACCTGGCCTGGAGTCTTTGTACTGCTGCCACCTGTCAGCTGCTTGGTCTTTGAGTTGGAAGGCTGCAAACTTCACATAATCCTCTTCTCTTACGTTACTGCACTCAAAATGCTTCTTTATATCGGTCAACCAATCTTCAGCATCAAGAGGGTCGACACAGTAACTGAAAGCTTTTGGATTATTGGCCAAGAACTGGTTGAGAGTAGCATGGTGCTGTTGGTTGAAGAAGTTGCCTTGATTCCCTGGAACACCCTGATTAGCTTGATTAGCTTGCATCTGCTGCATCATCTGCATCAACAACTGGGTGTTCTGATTTGTAGTCTGCATAATCGCTCTCCATGCCTCAGACGGAGGAGGAGGGGAAGGAGGACGATCTGGGACCTCTTCACCCTCTGGGTTAGCGTTGGGAACTCGTTTCGGAGCCATCCTGAAAGAGATGACCACGAATCAGCAATTGATTGACAGAAGGTATAAGCTGAAACAACGGAATGAATTGCAACAAGTCTTCACAATAATCATTCGAACAAGAGGAACGAATGAAATTCTCAGTTAAATGATAACATCAATCTTCACGAGAAGCCACATTGGGGACAAAAGGTAAAATAAGAAGAAAAAAAAACAAGGTCCGGATGGAAACAAACACAAGATAGGAGCTTCGTTCGACATTTTCGTGTTGAAAGCATATGAACGCGTTACGAAAGGGTTTTGCAATCCCCGGATCAGCATAGCCAAGGACCCTTTAAGATGCAACTCCCGATCGGAACATCGGTCATAAAACCACTTCACTCAATGTAGAACCCCGAACTCGCTAACCTGCATTCGTTGGAAGAATGCCTACGATCTACTGGATAAGCCCACCTATTAATTTCTGAAAGATTCCAGTTATGCAATCGGGTGTTGGGGATACAGGAGAAGCACCGCCCAATCAACTCTAAACCTACATCCAGCTGTATCCATCCTTCAACACATAACCAGTCTTTCTCGGAAACTGTCTACCTCGGACCTTCGAAAAGCATCCACTATAACAAGCTATGGCAATACTCCCGAACTACCTCCCTAGTACTGGGTGATGTCGGGGTTATCTTGCCACTAACCATATAGGAGAGATTTTTTATGTCGGCCGTCTTAAGTATTTAGTACTGCCGCGATATGCTTGTGACGACAATACCCCGAAGCTCAACTCCCCGGGACACTGCCACAACCCCTAATGTCAGGAGGCATCGAGAACAATATTCACGTCACAAGAACATCGAAACAATCCAAGAATACTCGCGAGATTCCTAAAAAAAATTTGGTGCAATTTTTGAAAGTAGAAGAGGGAAGAGTAGTCGTCAGGAGTCCTCACCAGAGTGAAAGGGGATGAGAAGCAAAGAAATCCTACTCTCCGATATAATATAGGACTCAAAATATTTTCAGTGTGTGCCTAGACTCGACCGTCAACGATTCGATCAATCAGTGGGGGCTCCTAGGTCGGAAAAGGCTCTGAATACCAACTTGTAATGCCCAGGATGGGACTATATCTCCTACGTGTCGAGGCACGACTTAGAGACATAACCCCATGCTGGAATGATCGCAAGTTTGGTATCTTTGCACAACTCATGTAAAAGATGGGGATGGAAAACATAAAATAGTTGGCTTACACTCGCCACGTCACACAAATACATTACATGTTCAAATCATCATTCAATAAAACATCACAGCCCTCTAAGGGTAAAATCCAAATGACAAGATACCAAACATAAATAAATCCACAGGTCGGATCGAATCCTAGTAGAAGTCTCCACTACTGATCATCAGGATAACGGACATAGTATCGACTACGCTCCTCGTCGTACTCCCAGTCTAGCTCGGTGCCATCACCTGGATAGCTCACCATCGGACCTGCATCTGGTGTGGTGAAGTAACTGTGAGCCACAGAGGACTCAGCAATCCCGTTCCCCGGGTAACATGACTATTTAAGCCTTGGGAGAGGATAAGGCTGAAGAAAAGAATAAGAGTCTGCAGCAGCAACTAGCACTAACTTACGTGAAAGAGTGCGAGAAGAGAAGTGCCTCGGTCGAGAGATGATCACGAAGTGATCCTAGCTACAACACGTCAAACATAACCCCACCGTGTTCATCTCCCGAATCCCTATTCGGAAAATGACAGTCACGGTACTCACGCTGGTAGTGTATTAGAACAATGTGTCAAGTTTTCTACAACCGGATATTAACAAGCTCCCATCTTCCACATAACCGCGGGCACGGCTTTCGAAAGTTCATAACCCTGCAGGGGTGTTCCAACTTGGCCCATGACAAGCCCATGATCCGCGGAGTCGCAACTCCAAAGTGGCAAGACCCGAGTGTTCTCGGAATCCCGTGCTCAAGATACTCCAAACTAAGGTAAGGCTAATCCAGCAAATCCTCCCGGCGTGCCGACACCCTGATAGTAGCCGCGCGTATCTCGTCTCAGGCCACGACCGGATGGGCGATTCTACAGGTTTTTACCAAACCTCGAGTTTCCTCGTGGTGGCCCCGCAGAACCCCCGTTTCGGACCAACACTCATGTGGAGCACTAGCCCGGGGTTGTTGATTAAGAAAGAGGGTTAATTACTCCCTATGCAAGTTTATTAGTTATTAGGCAAATAGTACCAGTGTTGGGACTTGCTGGAAAAGACTTAGCACTTAGCGGTTTATCAAGGGGGTCCCATAAACCCCAACCGTGTGAGGAACGCATAATCAAGGAACATAACACCGGTTTATACGGTTCCTAGCGGCATGAGTGGAACAAATCACCAAGCAAAAGGCTTAGCCTTCCACCCTTGCCAATATATAGATGATTTCATTTAGCATTTATATAGTGTGATATAACCCAACAAAACTTCAACATGAAGCAAGCATCTTTAACTTCACCTGCAACTAGCAACGCTATAAGAGGGGGCTGAGCGAAGCCTACGTATAGCCAATCAATGGTTTGCATAGGTAGGGTGGTTAGACATGAACATGGTTACAAGTAGGAGGCTGACATGAAAGACATGGGCATCGGGGCAAAACTATAGATCGAGACTTCTAGCAATAGGCAAAAATAGTAATGGTATCCGGGTTCGGTCATCTTGCCTGAAGAGTAGTTGTTCGGATCGTAAGAGGGGTCCTCGTTCTCAAGCTCGGTGGTAACCTCGTGCTCGTACTCGTACTCGGTCTCAGCTTCCGGCTCTAAACAATACAATCACACAAGGCACGAATCAACAAGATGCAATGCGCACACAAAAATGATGGATGCATGACTTATGCACTATGGGAGCAAAATGAGCATGACAATATGCGATCAAGCAAAATGCTTCAAAACAAGATAACAATAGGATATTAAGAATCTACACGGAAAATCAATCAAGTTTCATATAAGACTTGCTCAAAACGGAGCTACGGGCTAAAAGTTATGCCCGAAACAAGAAATATGCACAAGCTGAAAATTACAGCAACATAGCAACTTCGAAGCACTAGATAAATAAGCTACAGCCCTCAAACATCATGGCAAAGAGCATGAACATAAACTAGACATATCCTATAGCAAATAAGTCCAAAGGTGCACCCCCAAAGGATCCACGGATCAATAGCAACAAGCTTGGACATATTGAACTTGACAACAAAATCCTGACAGCAGTAATTTATTGCAACTCTGGAGCCAAAGTTAAATATGCTACAGCCACTCAAATAAGCATGTGAGAGCATGAATGGATAGCCAACAATATGTACAGCAAGGAACCATCAAGTGTCACCCCAAAACTATCATGGATTGTCCTAGAACAGCAAGCAAACATGGCATCTGAGAATAACAGATGCCAGACTTAGTGAAATTTCACTAAGTGTTAAAACAACAGTTTCATCATGGCATCTTTGAGAGCAAGTTTAAGTCACCTCAAAACTAAACATGGCAAGTGGTAGGCACCACATCAAAGTACACATGATAGTGATTCTGAAACATACAAGCAAACATCATGGAGATAAACACAATGATAGCAATGAGCTCAACAAGATGGCATCTCATAACAAGTTTAACTACTAAACAGCCACATAGCACTTTGCAACGAAGATAAACATAGCAAGATAAAATCTATCATGCAACCTAACACAAACAACATGTAGAGCATGGCAAGACGAACACGTGGACATGTCATTTGCATCATTCGGATAAACGAGCTAAAAGATATCACAATGCAAGATGGCATAAAAACATCACTAACAGTAGTTTATAACGGGATGCACTCTTGCAACAGATATTTAAGCATCTAGATGATCTCAAACATACATGGCACAAAGGAATGAAACGTAGTGCTAGTCACCACGAACGTCTGGACATGTCATTTGCGCAAAACGGACCATCACACAAAAAGTTATCACAGTTTAAATAATGCATCAGAGATCACAAAACTGGGCCTTAGAGGATTTGAAGCAACCTTCTCTCAGATCTGGAAAAGGAGTCAACGGGCCTCGGGCCCGCGGCGGCGGATCTGGCCCGGGGCGGACGAACGGCGGCTGGCGCGACCCAGCCGGGAGGGATCCGGCTCGGTCCGGCTGGCGGCAAGGAGGCGGGCCGGCTCGTGGCAGCGAGAGCCCACCTGGCGGCGGCGGCCCGCGTGAGGGGCGGCTGAATCGCGTGGCTGGAGTGGAGGCGGCCTGGCTGCGGGAGGCCCAGGGAATCGGCCCGCTGCGGTGGAGGCGGGAGCCTGGCGAGGCGATCGAAGTGGCGCTGGGCCGCGGAGGAGGTGGAGCGGCCTGGAGGCTCGGGCCTCGGTGGCTGGCGCTGGCGACGGCCCGCGGAGGAGGCTAGCGCCTGGCGAAGCGACGCGGCTGGATGGGCCGAAGCGGGAGGAAGGCGGCCTGGGGCGAAGGGGATCCAGCGGAGGAAGCTGCTGGATCGGGATCTGGCGTTAACCTCAGATCGAATCCAGCCGGGGCTTCGATGACTGGCGGCACGACGAAGGAAAAACGGCGGGGCGCCTACGAGCGGATCTGGCCAGCTGCGGCGCTGGCCCGCGGGAGGAGAAGGTGGGAAGGAATGGGTTCGTGGTGGAGAGGAGAGGCGGCGGTGAGGAGTGGGGTGGCGCGGTGGAGACTCCGGCGAGGGTCCGGCGAACTTCGGCGAACTCTCCGGCGAGCTCCGGCGAGGGGGTGGTGGCTGGAGGAAGAAGAAGGTGGTGGCTACGGTTTCCTTGACTTGGGGCAAAATTTGGGGGAGTGGACAAATATATAGGCACAAGTAGCTAGGGTTGTCCAAATGGAGTGCGGTTTCCGGCTACACGATCAGGATTGGATGGCCTAGATGAAGGAAGTGGCTAGGAGTGGCTTAGTGGGCTGTTGGAGGGGTGTCTTGGGCCTCAAAGTGGAGGCACTTTGAGCCCACGAGAATAACTGTTGGGGTAGCAAACGGACTCGAAACGCGACAAGATTTGACAGGCGGGTTTCACACACCAAAACAACAACACACGACAAGTCTCGCACCAAACCGGTAACGTTACACGGCCAAACACCAAAGTAGGCCTACGAGACGCCACGGACACGTGAGGGAGCTCCGGAACGTGAAACGGACAACGGGAAGGAACGCGCGGAACCGGATTCAAACAACAACACAAATGCAATGCGATGCATATGACTACATGATATGAATGAATGCCACACACGCACACAATAAAACGACGAAAACCCGAAAGACAAAGAACCCGAAATGGAATTGATGAAGCCAGAGATATATTATATGCCCAAAAGGGAAAGTATTACATCCCGGGCATTACATCAAAGTAGCAAGCGGCGCACTCCGGGTACTCTATCGCAATCAAACAAGCATATAATAAGTACTTAACTAATGCAGGGGTAAAACTCAAATAAGAGATCTAACCAGAAAGTTCAACCTAAGAACTCCGGTTTGCAAAAAGAATCAACTCGAAAGAAGCAACGAAACTCAAACTACAAAAGAAACGAGCTCCGGTTTACTAGTTGGCCTAAAGTCAAATTTTACAGCAGCCAAAACTTTGTTCCAGTTGATTAAACGTAAAGAGGGCTTCGAGACGAAGATCTGGGATTTTGAATCACCTGATTCCGACTCTCGAGCGAAAAGAAAAACGAAAAACAAGATCAGGGCAGAAATCACGATCGGAATAACCGCGGATAAATACCCCGAAAAAGAAAAACGACGAACAGGCTAACGAACGAACGTTCGCTGTCTGCGGCTAACTAACGAAAACCGTTCGTTAAAACGAACGTACAGACGAACGTCCGCTAAATAACTAAACCGGCGAAAAAATCAAACCGATCTATTCTAAATAAAAAAACAGATCTAGGTTTTCCTAAAACAAAACCGATCGGTTAAACGGGAAAAACCGAGAACTACCTCGAGCTCGAACTCCGGCGGGATTCCGGCGGTACGGCGGGGCGAGGCGGCGGTGCTCCGGCGACGGCGGGGCGGTGCGGCGCGGTGACGGCGGGTGGCGGCGCGGCGGCGGGGCTGTGCGGTGGGCGGCGGCGTGTGGCGGCGCGCAGCGCGGCGGCGGCGGCGGGTGGCGGCGGCGTCCGGCGAGCAAGGCGGCGGCGGTTGGCTTCGGGCGCTAGGGTTCGGCGTTGGCTGGCTGTGGCGTAACGGGCCGGCTCTCGCGCTTTATAAAGCCCAGAGTCTCCCAGTCCTTCACGAGACTAAGTCGTTTTCTTTTTTTTTCTAAAAGAGTCCCGGCGCAGAAAAACTAACGAAAGAAATACCAAACGGACTCCTAAATTCCCGAAATAAATTTTCACCGTCCTCTAATAATATTTAGGACAAAGTGAACATTTTTCCCGGACCTAAATGCAATTTTGAAAAAACACGTATTTTTCCTATGCAAATAAATCCAAAAAAATACCAAAAGTGATTTTAACATTTTTCCTCCAATATTTCTGTTATTTTGGAGAAATCATATTATCTCCGCTCATTTTTGGTATTTAGAAATATTTTTAGGAGAGAAAAATTATTAGAATCACACTGTCCTCGTACCGGTATTCGAGCGAACTCAAATACGAAACGGTAAAATCCCCAACTCTCTCAGTAGGTCCTTGAGTTGCATAGAATTTTCGAGGAACTCCACGAACAAAAATGCAAAAACATGAAATGCAAATATGATCTATGTATAACATTCCAAATTGAAAATTTGGGATGTTACATAAACTACCACAAATCGTCCAATGAAAGCACGTAAAACTTCGTTCATTAATCTCATAAATGTACTAGGTGCAGTAGTTAACCCAAAAGGCATGACTAACCACTCATATAATTCAAACTTCATTTTAAATGTTGTTTTCCAATCATCTCCCAATTTCATAAGAATTTGATGGTATCCACTACGCAAATCAACTTTGGAGAGTATTGTAGAGACACTCAATTCATCAAGAATATCATCTAGCCTAGAAATAGGATGACGATAACGAATAGTAATATTATTAATGCTTCTACAATCAACACACATACGCGACGTACCATCCTTTTTTGGCACAAGTATAATAGGAACAACACAAGAACTAAGAGATTCGCGAATATAACCTTTGTCGAGCACCTCATGTACTTGACGCATAATCTCCTACGTCTCCTCTAGATTGGTACGGTATGGCGCACGGTTTGGCAGTGACACATCAGAAATTAAGGCAATCTGATGCTCAATCCCTCGAATAGGTGGTAATCCCGGTGGCACGTCTTGTGGAAAGATGTCAGCGAACTCCTGCAAAATGTTAGTGACAGCAGGAGGCAAAGAGGAAGGCACGTCCTCGAATGAAAATAACGCCTCTTTGCACACAAAAGCATAGCAAACAGATTTGCTGAAATCTAGATCCTCAATATTAGATTTTTGTGGCAAGTAAACATGCACTTTTCAATTTAATTTCAGAAGCAAACGTGGATGGCTCGTTATTAGGCTTCGTTTGTTGCTCAAATTATTTTGCCACAATTTGATTTTCACTCTCATTTTTCTCCGGTTTTGCTTTATTAGCTCTATTAATATCATCTTTCATAATGGAATCAGGGGACATAGGAAGCAAAGTAACATGTTTATCCTTATGAACAAGAGTGTACTGGTTGTTTCTACCATGGTGTACAGATTTTTTATCAAACTACCATGGTCTACCAAGTAATAAGGAACATGTTTGCATGGGTACTGATAGAGGCAAAGGTGTCCCGTCTTTCGATGAGATGGTGGCTATCGTTTTGGAGGAAGTCGACTTTGATGATCCGACTACGAACGTGCGAGGACGTCGCGCCTTAGCAATCGCTAAACCAACTCCGAGAGGTTATTGACCACGCCGGAGCACGATCAACCTGACCATGAAGGTTTGTTTCCTGCAGGCAAACGAAGAACAAGCAAGAAACTGAGATTGCAATCTGGATATTGCGAATTTAAGAGGAAAGCTTTATTGATCAAGTGGGGTTCTGTGACGTCTTTGTCTGGTCGTTGAACACAAACGGAGTACGCGAAGTTGCAGCTATAGCGAACTTTAATCTAAACAAACCCAAAGTCTAAACGACGCCCTAAGGGCTGTATATATGGGGGAAAGAGGGGGAATTTCGTGGCCCTTGGTGGAGGGGTCCGAAACCAACCCTAACTCTTGTTTCCCCGCACATACGGACTCTAAAAACAGCCTATACTCAAGTATTTCGAAATTACATGGGCCTGGCCCAATAATAAGGTGACGCAGCACCTATAATAGCCTCTGGACAAAATTTATGAAGTGGCATCTTGTATATTTCGTCCAAGGCTTCACGCACTCATTATGGTGGCTTCAAAGTCTTGAAATCATCACTTGTAACTCCATTCTTGTTCCCCTTGCGCATGCCATCATCTCCATGCTTGATCTTGCTCCAATGTTCATCCTTCTTGTCCAAGCTAGGCCCTTCATTTGTAAGCAAGACAAATGTATCCAATTTAGGCAGCATCATATTCTCATGAACATTAGATTCATTACCAAGAAACGAAAGTACCTGGTAATTTAATTGGCGTGCGCGAGCTCTAGTAATTGGTCATGTATATGTGTCAGTTGGAGCTGTGGGTGTAACCTTGTTAGTGATGTCCTCATCATCCTCCCCTTCTTGAATTGAAGTTGTCCTCGACGAAAGCTCATCTTCCTCACCCAAGTAAGGCTTCAAATCTGCAATGTTAAATGTGGGACTAACCCCAAAATCTGTAGGCAACTCAAGTTTATATGTATTATCATTTATTTTCTCTAACACCTTGAAAGGACCATCAGCACGTGGCATTAGCTTTGACTTGCACAGATTAGGAAACCTATACTTACGCAAATGTAACCAAACAAGATCTCCAGGTGCAAAGACAACACGTTTTCTACCCTTATCTCCAACAAGTTTATATTTAGCATTCATGCGCTCAATATTTTCCTTAGTTAACTCATGCATTTTTAAGATCAATTCAGCACGTTGTTTAGCATCAAAATTAATCTTCTCCGAAGATGGAAGAGGCAACAAATCAATAGGTGCACGAGGTAGGAAACCATAGACAATTTCAAAAGGGCACATCTTAGTAGTAGAATGCAACGAACGATTATAAGCAAATTCAATATGACGCAAGCATTCTTCCCACATTTTCTTATTATTCTTCAAAACAGCCCTAAGCATAGTAGACAAAGTTCTTTTGACTACTTCAGATTGACCATCAGTTTGGGGGTGACAAGTAGTACTAAAAAGCAGTTTAGTCCCCCACTTAGCCCATAAACATCTCCAAAAGTGGCTAAGAAATTTAGTATCACGATTTGAAACAATAGTATTTGGCACACCATGCAAGCGAATAATTTCACGAAAGAACAAGTCAGCAACATTAGCACCATCATCGCTTTTATGACATGGTATAAAGTGTGCCATCTTCGAGAACCTATCCACGACAACAAATATGCTATCCCTCCCCTTCTTTGTTCGAGGTAAACCCAAAACAAAGTCCATTGATATATCTTCCCAAGGAACACTAGGAACAGGCAAAGGCATATATAAACCATGAGGATTGAATCGTGACTTAGCTTTTTGACATGTAGTGCAGTGAGCAACAAAACGCTCAACATCATGTCGCATCTTTGGCCAAAAGAAATGTGTAGCAAGTACGTCCTCCGTCTTCTTCACGCCAAAGTGTCCCATTAATCCTCCTCCATGCGCCTCCTGCAACAACAAAAGATGAACAGAGCTAGCTGGAATGCATAGCTTGTTAGCACGAAACACAAATCCATCATTAACGACGAACTTGTTCCATGTTTTCCCTTATTTACAATTCTGCAATACATCTTTAAATTCAGCATCATGCACATATTGATCTTTCATGGTCTCCAAACCAAATATTTTAAAGTCAAGTTGTGAAAGCATAGTATAACGACGAGACAATGCATCAGGAATAACATTTTATTTGCCCTTCTTGTGTTTAATAACATAAGGGAAAGTCTCTATGAATTCAACCCATTTAGCATGTCTACGGTTCAGTTTTGCTTGACTTTTAATGTCCTTCAAAGATTCATGATCAGAATGTATAACAAATTCTTTAGGCCATAAATAATGTTGCCATGTTTCCAAAGTCCGAACAAGAGCATATGATTCCTTATCATAAGTAGAATAATTCAGACTAGGCCCACTCAATTTTTCAGAAAAGTATGCAACGGGTTTACCATCTTGTAATAGCACACCTCCTAACCCAATTCCACTAGCATCACATTCAAGCTCAAAAGTCTTATTAAAATCAGGAAGTTGGAGTAAAGGAGCATGTGTCAACTTATATTTCAATACCGTGAATGCTTCTTCCTGTGCAGTACCCCAAACAAAAGGCACATCATTCTTTGTAAGCTCATTGAGAGGTGCAACAATGGTGCTGAAATCTCTCACAAAACGCCGATAGAATCCAGTGAGGCCAGGGAAACTCCTCACGTGTGTGACCGTTTTGGGCTGCGGCCAACTCTCAATAGCTTCAATCTTGGCTTTATCAACCTCAATTCCATGTGGAGTAACAACATAGCCAAGAAAAGAGACTCGGTCGGTGCAAAAGGTGCACTTTCCAAGGTTACCAAACAAACGTGCATCACGTAGAGCAATAAAAACAGCACGTAAATGTTTCAAATGTTCCTCCAAAGATCTGCTAAAAATCAATATATCATCAAAGTATACTACCACAAATCGTCCAATGAAAGCACGTAAAACTTCATTCATTAATATCATGAAAGTACTAGATGCATTAGTTAACCCAAAAGGCATGACTAACCACTCATATAATCCAAACTCAGTTTTAAATGCTCTTTTCCATTCTTCTCCCAATTTCATACGAATTTGATGGTATCCACTACGCAAATCAACTTTGGAGAATATTGTAGAGCCACTCAATTCATCAAGCATATCATCTAGCCTAGGAATAGGATGACAATAACGAATAGTAATATTATTAATGCCTCTACAATCAACACACATACGCGATGTACTATACTTTTTCGGCACTAGAATAATAGGAACAGCACAAGGACTAAGGGATTCGCGTATATAACCTTTGTCGAGTAGCTCCTGTACTTGATGCATAATCTCCTTCGTCTCTTCTGATTGGTACGGTATGGTGCGCGGTTGGGTAACGATGCACCGGGAATTAAGTCAATCTGATGCTCAATCCCTCGAATAGGTGGTAATCCCGGTGGCACGTCTTGTGGAAAAACGTCGGCAAACTCCTGAAAAATGTTAGTGACAGCAGGGGGCAAAGAGGAAGGCACGTCATCGAATGAAAATAATGCCTCTTTGCACACAAAAGCATAGCAAACAGATTTGCTAAAATCTAGCTCATCAATATCTGATTTGGTGGCAAGTAAACATGCACTTTTCAATTTAATTTCAGAAGCAACAGTAGATGGTTTATTATTAGGTTTATTTGTTGCTCAAATTCTTTTGCCACAATCTGATTTTCACTCTTATTTTTCTCCTGTTTTGCTTTATTAGCTCTATTAGTATCATCTTTCAAAATGGAATCAGGAGTCATAGGAAGTAAAGTAATATTTTTATCCTTATGAACAAGAGTATACTGATTGTTTCTACCATGGTGTACAGACTTTTTATCAAATTGCCATGGTCTACCAAGTAATAAGGAACATGCTTGCATAGGTACCACATCACAATCAACATAATCAGCATATGTAGAGATACTAAAATGCACACGAACAATACGTGTTACCATAACCTTGTCGCTGTTGTTGAACCATTGGATGTAGTAAGGATGTGGATGTGGTCTTGTGGTGAGATATAGCTTCTCCACCATCTCCATGCTAGCCAAGTTGTTGCAACTCCCTCCATCTATGATCACGCGAACAGAACATTCCTTCACAACTCCCTTTGTATGGAACAAATTATGCCTCTGATTTTGCTCAGCTTGTGTAACCTGCTGTGACGCCCGAGACCGACGTCCCAGAAGATTCCAGAAGCTTCCAGAAGATTACGGATGTTCAGGGTTGCCCGTGTGGTTCTTTGTGCTTGTGTTATTTATTTTTGCATTGCATCATGTCATCATGCCATCATGTCATTTTTATTTTGCATCCCAACCTTAATAATCCGTGTGGACCTTCGGTCCATTTAAATCGAGGGAAGGCGACTTCTCTTTATAACATATCCTCCAAATATTATGGAGCTATATTAATAATTATTCCATTCGTTGGAATTAACCCAACACACTTGCATAATTCCTCATTGTCTTTTCACTTCGTGTTTCACCTTCAAAACCTTGCCGATAATTCTTTCCGTTGTTTCGAGGCTCCTCCAAAAATTCCGGACATTTTTTTGGACACCTCAATAATCTCGTCTTAGTTCAAACCTATTTGAATTAAATTCAAGTATGTTTGAATTATTTCCCGTCCTTGCCTTTTGTATTTTTCTCCGGTCGTGCTCATTTTTACGAGCCCGGGAAAAATAACCTTTGACCTAATTCTTGCCTAAACCCCCTCCTCTTTTTCTTTTTCCTCTCTTTTGTTTTTATTTGTTTCTGCTAAGAGATATAAAGGAAGAGCAGCAGCCCACCTCCCTCCAGGCCTCCCTCAGGCCCATCTCCTTTTCCCACCAGCCTTCCAACTCCCTCCGGCCCACTCCAGCCCGCTTACCCCCGAACCCTAGCACGCATCGCACTCACCTCCCGCAGCCTCTCCTCGCTCCCTCTCCCCCTCGTGCGGCGCCGCCACTCTCTCCTTTTCCCTCGATCTCCTCTCTCTCTCTCGAACGAAACAGGATCCCGTTTTTTCTTCCCTTCGCCAGGATCCCTTCGCCCCGAGCTGCCTCTCGCGCCCGATCTACTCCAGCGCCAGGAGCCCCAGGCCTGAGGCCTCTTCCCCTTCGCCAGGAGGCCCCGCAGCCCGGGCCTTTTTCCTTCGCGAGGCAAGGAGCCCCAGCGCCGCCGCGCTCTGGCCCGAGCGAGCTCCTCCGGGCCGCCCCTCGCGCCAACTCCAGCGGCCGGAGCCGCTCCCTCCGTGATCTCCCGCGACCTCGCCCCCTGGCCGGCCATCGCCTCGCCAGATCGCCTCTCCGTGGCCTCCCTCGTCCCTGCCCCGCGAGCGCGCCTTCCTCCCTCCGTTCCAGCAGCCGCCGGCCGACCTCCCTCCGGCCAGGAAGGCCCCGCCTCCCCAGCGACGGGAGCAGCCGGGCCGCCCCGACGCGACCCCGAGGCGCCTCCAGCCTCGACCGACCTCGTGCGGCCGTCCTCAGGCAGCCGCGCCCCGACTCCTTCCTCGTCTCCAGGAGCGCGCCTCCCTGTGCCTGCGCCGAGCCGCCCGGTCCCGATGCGCCCGAGGGCCCTTTTGCTTCTCCGTCCAGCAGGTCGTCCGGCGCCCGTCTCCGTCCGCCGCTGTCCCTTGTTGCTGTCGTTTTTGTTTGTTTTGTTGCTGTAATGTTAATCTCAGATAACCAGGAAAACAGCAAGTTTATCTTCTTTTGGACCCTTGTACGACTACATGTACGAGAACGACGACCCGTGTACCCCTTCGAGTCGCCGACGACCCGTCGCAAGAACGAGTACGCCTACACGACGACCAAGTACCCCTACGACCAAGTACCGCGACGACCGAGTACATCTACGGCCCGAACGTCTACCGTCGCCACGAGTACCACTACTTCCTCTACCGTCGCCGAGTACCACTACTTCCTCTACCGTCGCCCGAGTACAACTACTTACCTCTACGAGAACGGCTACTTCCTCTTCGGAGACGTGAACCACTACTTCCCACGACGACCTCGTGAACGACTCCTTCCTCTACGTCTCGAACCGCCCCGAAACGCACGCTTCAAAGGTATAACCCCGAGACGTGCCCGTGACCCGTGGATGCATGCTTGTTGTGTTGTATGAAATGTCTCCCGTGTGTGCTCCGTGCCCGTTGTGCCGTTTCGTCCGTTTGTCATGTTCATCGGTTGCCTCGCCACCGACTCGTGGGAACCCGGCAACGGGATCACCCCATCATCTTGTTCAACTCGTTCACTCCACCTTTTGTTTTGCACCAGTCTCTTAACGAGATACCGGAACCGATATGATGCGTTGCATCATTTTCGGATCGTTGCCGTGGCACCCTTTTCCATTCTACCACGGTGACAAATGCTTCATATCTTGTTAATTGTCAACCTTTAACAAAAACTTGCATAAAACTTGATCATATCATCCGCATCATATTAACAACATTATATGGTTAATTGTTGTTTGCTTATAATTATTAAACATGCATATGGGGATTTTCCGGACTTGTTGTTGTTATTTTCCGGCCTCAATTAAAATGCCTAAAGTGTGTAGTTTCTTTATGCTTCACCTCTTGCCATGTTAAAACATTTAATCTTGTCTTGTTAATAACGAGAGTCAACTAATTAATTAAATGTGGTGTTTCGTCAATATGCAACTCGTTGCATATTGATCTCCACTTAACTTGTAGTTTTTGCTTGTGCTCTTTGCCATGCCATGCATATTTAAACCGGACATGCATCATGCTTGCTTGTGCATCGTATGCCATGTTGATGCTTGTGTGTTTACCCTGTGTTGTTTCCTTCTTTCCGGTTGCTTCTCTTGTTAGCTTCGGTTTCGTTCCGGAGTTGTGAGGATCCACTCGACTGTGTTGCTCCGTCTTCTTCGTGGACCCGTTCTTCTCCCTTGTGGAATCCCAGGCAAGATGACCGAACCCGGATACCATTACTATCTTTGCCTATTGCTAGTAGTTCCGCTCTATAGTTTTGCCTCGATGCCCTTGTCTTTCCTGTCAGCCTCCTACTTGTAACCATTGCCATGTTTAACCACCCTACCTATGCAAACCGTTGCTTGGCTAAGTACGCTTCGCTCAGCCCTCTTATAGCATTGTTAGTTGCAGGTGCAGATTGAAGATGCTTGCTTCATGTTGAAGTTTTGGTTGGGTTATATCACACTATATAAATGCTTAAATGAAATCATCTATATACTGGCAGGGTGGAAGGCTAAGCCTTTTGCTTGGTGTTTTGTTCCACTCATGTCGTTAGGAACCGTATAAACCGGTGTTATGTTCCTTGATTATGCGTTCCTAACACGGTTGGGGTGTATGGGACCCCCTTGATAAACCGCTAAGTGCTAAGTCTTTTCCAGCAAGTCCCAACATTGGTTCTATTTGCCTAATAACAAACTAATAAAACTTACATAAGGGCCTTGCAAACCCTCTTTCTTAATTCTACATAGCAGGGGGGGCCAGTGCTGATGGTGTTGGTCCCAAACTAGAGTCACTTGCGGTACCACCCAGTTATCTGGGGTCTTCGGTACTGTACGTAGCGCTCATCCGGTCGTGGCCTGAGACGAGATACGCGCGGCTACTATCAGGGTGTCGGCACGCCGGGAGGATTTGCTGGATTAGCCTTACCTTAGTTCAGTTTAACTTGAGCACGGGATTCCGAGAATACTCGGGTCTTCCCACCTATGGAGTTGCGACTCCGCGGATCGTGGGCTTGTGATGGGCCAAGTTGGAACACCCCTGCAGGGTTTGAACTTTCGAAAGCCGTGCCCGCGGTTATGTGGCAGATGGGAGCTTGTTAATTCCGGTTGTAGATAACTTGACACAATGTTTCTAATACACTACCAGCGTGTGTACCGTGACTGTCAATTTCCGAATAGGGATTCGGGAGTTGAACACGGTGGGGTTATGTTTGACCGGTTTTAGTTAGGATCACTTCGTGATCATCTTTCGACCGATGCACTTCTCTTCTCGCTCTCTTTTGCGTAAGTTAGTGCTAGTCGCTGCTGCAGACTCTTGTTTGTTCCTTCACCTCATATTTCTTTCTTCAGCCTTATCCTCACCCAAGGCTTAAATAGTCTTGTTACCCGGGAACGGGATTGTTGAGTCCTCTGTGGCTCACAGTTACTTCACCACACCAGTTGCAGGTTCAGCCGAGTTAGATGCAGGAGTTGGATCAGTTCTTCACCAGGAGCTCGATGAAGAGTTTGACCGTTTGCTTGTGTCGTTTCGTTGTTCAGTAGTGGTTTCTACTAGGATTCGATCCTGACCTGTGGCTTTCTGTTGTTTTTGGTATCTTTCTTTTGGTTCTTCACCCGTAGTCGGGTTGTGATGTTTTGTATGATGATTGCTTATGTAATGTATTGTGTGAAGTGGCGAGTGTAAGCCAACTATCTCCTTTTGCAATTTAATCCCTCTTTTACATGAGTTGTGCAAAGATACCAAACTTGAGATCATTCTAGGATGGACTTATGCCTTTAAGTCGTGCCTCGACACGTAGGAGGTATAACTCCATCCTGGGCATTACAAGTTGGTATCAGAGCCTTCTCCGACCTAGAAGCCCCCACTGATTGATCGAATCGTTGATGGTTGAGTCTAGGCACACACTGAAAACTTTTTGAGTCCTATATTATATCGGAGAGTAGGATTTCTTTGCTTCTCATCCCCTTTCTCTCTGGTGAGGACTCCTGACGATTACTCTTTTCTCTTCTACTTTCAAAAATTGCACCAAATTTTTTTTAGGATCCCGCGAGTATTCTGGGATTGTTTCGATGTTCTTGTGACAAGGATATTGTTCTCGATGCCTCCTGTTCCCGAGGAGTTGAGCTTCGGGGTATCATTGACACAAGCATATCGCGGCAGTACTAAATACTTAAGATGGCCGACATCGAAAATCTCTCCTATACGGCCAGTGGCAAGATAACCCCGACATCACCCAGTACTGGGGAGGTAGTTCGAGAGTATTGCCATAGCTTGTTATAGTGGATGCTTTTCGAAGGTCCGAGGTAAACAGTTTCCAAGAAAGACTGGTTATGTGTTGAAGGATGGATACACCTGGATGTAGGTTTAGAGTTGATTGCGCGGTGCTTCCCGTGTATCCCCAACACCTGATTGCATAACTGGAATCTTTCGGAAATCTATAGGTGGGTTCATCTAGTAGTTCTAGGCATTCTTCCAACGGATGCTCGATATGAAGTTTGGGGTTCTGCATTGAGTGAAGTGGTTTTATGGACTTGTTCTGATCGGGAGTTGCATCTTAAAGGATCCTTGGCTATGCTGATCCGGGGATTGCAAAACCCTTTTGTAACACGTTCCATGAGCTTTCAGCACGAAGATGTCGAACGAAGCTTCTATCTTGTATTTGTTCTATCTGATCCTTGTTCCTTTTTATTTTATCTTTTGTTCTCCAAGTGGCTTCTCGTCGAGTTGATGTACCTGCGGAATTCATTCGTTCGATCCTCTGTTCGAATGATATTGTGAAGATTAGGCTGCTACATATCTACCCTTTGTTTCGTTTTGATTCTGGTATTCGAGTTGCTTCGATGTCAAGTGTTGATTCCATACCTTTCTTAATCGGTATTCTCATATTTCTATGGGAGTGCAGTTCCTTCTTGATCATCGAGATGGTCATGTTAAATTCTTTTCAACCGGTGTGCCTTCTCTTCAAATTATTCATCCCAAGTTGTCTTTGTTTTCCCCACCCTCCCTCCCTTCTTTTCTTGGAGCCAGAATTCTCAAATGAAGTATCCATTTTATTCATGTGATATTTCTGCATTCTTTTCCTTCAATGTTCTTATCCGGTGTTTGATCGTGAAGATGCTCAAGAGCTTCAAGTTCATCATTCTTTTGTTCTCTAATTCTGCCGGTGGATGTAATTCAAGATTTCGGTGTTGATCTTCTCCTTTTCCTCATTTTCACAATGTTTTCTTATTCCGGTGCACCAATTAATCATTCTCCTCTTGTTATTCATATCCGGAGTGCTGAAGATTCATAATTCCATTCTTAATCCTTTCAAATTATTTTGAGGATTGTCATCTTATTCAAGCCATTTAATTCAACCGGTGCAATATCTCTTAAGCAATATTTTTCAACGGTGATTTCTTTAGTGGGCCCTAACCCACAGGTCTTTTTCAGGATCTTACCTGACTCTTCTAATTTTTTCTGGAGTTATACTCAAATTCTTTTCAAATTGTGACGTAAGAATGATTTGCCATCAGTCACATGCCTTCTCCAAGATCGCTTTCAAATTCTTCATCGTTGTTTCAACCTTTTTAATTCTTCATTCCGGAGTGCCTCAACAATTCTTATGGCATTTCTCGTCTTCATTCTCAACTTTTGAAGACTGGACAAGTGTTTCTCTTAATCTTGGCCCGTTCTCTTGAGGATTCGTGGTTCTAGCTTCTTGCCATCCTCATTATCGTTTTGATTGTGAGGAACCCTTTTATGCCATCCGGAGCATTTTCATGAATTCTTTTCTTTGTGATCCTCCGAAGGCCATCATTTCAGAAGATTTCTCCGTTCTCAGTTTTCAACTTCGTCCTCCAAATATTCTTCATTGATGTCTCTTCGTTCGTCTCCATATTCTTACGGTGGTTCTTTCAAGTTTACTCTTCCGTTGTTATCTTTTAATTCATTTGTTCTTTTCATAATCCTACCGGTGGTTCGTTGAATCCGAGCTTGTGCTAGATCTCTCTTTAATTCTTTCCAACGAGAATAAGTAGTATGCCAAATCCTTGGTTGTCATCAATTTAAATTGGTGAAGGAGATGCATGACATAATTCTTATTCTTATTCCTTCAAGGTAATTTAATTCTTTTGTCTGGAGCTTGTTCATCATATCATATTCTCGCTTCTAAGTTGTTCATCTTGTTTCCCGGAGCTTCAAGTTATTTCAATTTTATCATTTCAAGCTCAATCTAATTCATCACAGGCCTTGAATCTTATTCTTTTCATCTTTCACTTCTCATGTTTTCATTACCGGAGTTCTCATGGTGGTTCATCATGTTTTAATTCATCCTCGAAGGCTTCATCAAGATTCTTGTTGGAGCTTAAGCATTCTTCTTCATGCTTTCCAAGTGCAATTCTTTCTCCCTTATCTTTTGAGATGGTGTTATGTCATTCTTGATAATTTTCCTTCATGTTTCATGATTCACAAGTTGTCAGGAATGAGATAATTAAAACCATCATTTCTTTCTCTTTAGGAGATCCTTTCAACCCCTCCTTTTATCTCTTGGAGTCATCTTGGGTTGTATTTCACCTAAAGCTTTTCCCTAAGGATTTTGCTATTATGGTGCTTATAAATGACCCAAGTTCTTCATTTTTCATTCCGGTGAAATAAGTTTATCGTCTCCTTGCTGATCTCAATCCAATCTTTTGTTTCGTTAGTGGCTGGTTGTCACCTCTTAATTTTGAGATGTTTTCCATAAGCCCACATGAAGCTTATTCGTTTTCGTTGTTGATTTTTTTCAATCAACTCAGTTCAACCCTTCTTCGTAAGATGCTCTTTCAAATTTAATTTTGGGAGAAGTTGTCATTTTCTTCTCTGTTCAATTCTTTCATTGAGCTATATGCTATTCTTTCATTCCGGAGGCATTGTGATATTGCTCTCTTTAACCATCATCTCGTTTTTATCGAGAATCATGTTCTTTCTCTTTTATCATTTAACCGGAGTGTTCTAATCTTCATTCAAGTTCCCTAATCTTATCAAGTGTTAACTCTCTTTTAACCGGAGTGCTGTCTGAATTCTTTCTTATCCCTTGTGCCATTCTTTTAATTGTTTCGGAGGCAATATGTTGTTGTTTTCATCAAGTATCTTTCCAACTTTCAAAGTTCTTGTTCAATTCCTTCCATTTTCAGACGGAGTGCTGTCCAAATTCTGTCATTCTTATTCCTGGGCTAAACCATTGCGGTTTCATATTCTTTTGGTCTGTGAGCTCTTGTTTCATGTCTTTCAACCTTCAAGGTTCTCATAATGTTCCTTGTTCCTCCTGCTTACCGGAGTGTTTCATCTTCGTTCATCTCCATTCATTTCTTTCTTTCAAGTTTGTTTAACCTCTCAAGGTTCCTTGGTTTCACTCGTCTGTCAAAGAAGCAACTTTGTTTTACCTCTTCCTCTTCCGTTTTTACCCGGTGATATCTCTAGGATCTCGGGTCGAGATCCTCTGTTAGTGTGGGAGAGTTGTGACGCCCGAGACCGACGTCCCAGAAGATTCCAGAAGCTTCCAGAAGATTACGGATGTTCAGGGTTGCCCGTGTGGTTCTTTGTGCTTGTGTTATTTATTTTTGCATTGCATCATGTCATCATGCCATCATGTCATTTTTATTTTGCATCCCAACCTTAATAATCCGTGTGGACCTTCGGTCCATTTAAATCGAGGGAAGGCGACTTCTCTTTATAACATATCCTCCAAATATTATGGAGCTATATTAATAATTATTCCATTCGTTGGAATTAACCCAACACACTTGCATAATTCCTCATTGTCTTTTCACTTCGTGTTTCACCTTCAAAACCTTGCCGATAATTCTTTCCGTTGTTTCGAGGCTCCTCCAAAAATTCCGGACATTTTTTTGGACACCTCAATAATCTCGTCTTAGTTCAAACCTATTTGAATTAAATTCAAGTATGTTTGAATTATTTCCCGTCCTTGCCTTTTCTATTTTTCTCCGGTCGTGCTCATTTTTACGAGCCCGGGAAAAATAACCTTTGACCTAATTCTTGCCTAAACCCCCTCCTCTTTTTCTTTTTCCTCTCTTTTGTTTTTATTTGTTTCTGCTAAGAGATATAAAGGAAGAGCAGCAGCCCACCTCCCTCCAGGCCTCCCTCAGGCCCATCTCCTTTTCCCCCCAGCCTTCCAACTCCCTCCGGCCCACTCCAGCCCGCTTACCCCCGAACCCTAGCACGCATCGCACTCACCTCCCGCAGCCTCTCCTCGCTCCCTCTCCCCCTCGTGCGGCGCCGCCACTCTCTCCTTTTCCCTCGATCTCCTCTCTCTCTCTCGAACGAAACAGGATCCCGTTTTTTCTTCCCTTCGCCAGGATCCCTTCGCCCCGAGCTGCCTCTCGCGCCCGATCTACTCCAGCGCCAGGAGCCCCAGGCCTGAGGCCTCTTCCCCTTCGCCAGGAGGCCCCGCAGCCCGGGCCTTTTTCCTTCGCGAGGCAAGGAGCCCCAGCGCCGCCGCGCTCTGGCCCGAGCGAGCTCCTCCGGGCCGCCCCTCGCGCCAACTCCAGCGGCCGGAGCCGCTCCCTCCGTGATCTCCCGCGACCTCGCCCCCTGGCCGGCCATCGCCTCGCCAGATCGCCTCTCCGTGGCCTCCCTCGTCCCTGCCCCGCGAGCGCGCCTTCCTCCCTCCGTTCCAGCAGCCGCCGGCCGACCTCCCTCCGGCCAGGAAGGCCCCGCCTCCCCAGTGACGGGAGCAGCCGGGCCGCCCCGACGCGACCCCGAGGCGCCTCCAGCCTCGACCGACCTCGTGCGGCCGTCCTCAGGCAGCCGCGCCCCGACTCCTTCCTCGTCTCCAGGAGCGCGCCTCCCTGTGCCTGCGCCGAGCCGCCCGGTCCCGATGCGCCCGAGGGCCCTTTTGCTTCTCCGTCCAGCAGGTCGTCCGGCGCCCGTCTCCGTCCGCCGCTGTCCCTTGTTGCTGCCGTTTTTGTTTGTTTTGTTGCTGTAATGTTAATCTCAGATAACCAGGAAAACAGCAAGTTTATCTTCTTTTGGACCCTTGTACGACTACATGTACGAGAACGACGACCCGTGTACCCCTTCGAGTCGCCGACGACCCGTCGCAAGAACGAGTACGCCTACACGACGACCAAGTACCCCTACGACCAAGTACCGCGACGACCGAGTACATCTACGGCCCGAACGTCTACCGTCGCCACGAGTACCACTACTTCCTCTACCGTCGCCGAGTACCACTACTTCCTCTACCGTCGCCCGAGTACAACTACTTACCTCTACGAGAACGGCTACTTCCTCTTCGGAGACGTGAACCACTACTTCCCACGACGACCTCGTGAACGACTCCTTCCTCTACGTCTCGAACCGCCCCGAAACGCACGCTTCAAAGGTATAACCCCGAGACGTGCCCGTGACCCGTGGATGCATGCTTGTTGTGTTGTATGAAATGTCTCCCGTGTGTGCTCCGTGCCCGTTGTGCCGTTTCGTCCGTTTGTCATGTTCATCGGTTGCCTCGCCACCGACTCGTGGGAACCCGGCAACGGGATCACCCCATCATCTTGTTCAACTCGTTCACTCCACCTTTTGTTTTGCACCGGTCTCTTAACGAGATACCGGAACCGATATGATGCGTTGCATCATTTTCGGATCGTTGCCGTGGCACCCTTTTCCATTCTACCACGGTGACAAATGCTTCATATCTTGTTAATTGTCAACCTTTAACAAAAACTTGCATAAAACTTGATCATATCATCCGCATCATATTAACAACATTATATGGTTAATTGTTGTTTGCTTATAATTATTAAACATGCATATGGGGATTTTCCGGACTTGTTGTTGTTATTTTCCGGCCTCATTTAAAATGCCTAAAGTGTGTAGTTTCTTTATGCTTCACCTCTTGCCATGTTAAAACATTTAATCTTGTCTTGTTAATAACGAGAGTCAACTAATTAATTAAATGTGGTGTTTCGTCAATATGCAACTCGTTGCATATTGATCTCCACTTAACTTGTAGTTTTTGCTTGTGCTCTTTGCCATGCCATGCATATTTAAACCGGACATGCATCATGCTTGCTTGTGCATCGTATGCCATGTTGATGCTTGTGTGTTTACCCTGTGTTGTTTCCTTCTTTCCGGTTGCTTCTCTTGTTAGCTTCGGTTTCGTTCCGGAGTTGTGAGGATCCACTCGACTGTGTTGCTCCGTCTTCTTCGTGGACCCGTTCTTCTCCCTTGTGGAATCCCAGGCAAGATGACCGAACCCGGATACCATTACTATCTTTGCCTATTGCTAGTAGTTCCGCTCTATAGTTTTGCCTCGATGCCCTTGTCTTTCCTGTCAGCCTCCTACTTGTAACCATTGCCATGTTTAACCACCCTACCTATGCAAACCGTTGCTTGGCTAAGTACGCTTCGCTCAGCCCTCTTATAGCATTGTTAGTTGCAGGTGCAGATTGAAGATGCTTGCTTCATGTTGAAGTTTTGGTTGGGTTATATCACACTATATAAATGCTTAAATGAAATCATCTATATACTGGCAGGGTGGAAGGCTAAGCCTTTTGCTTGGTGTTTTGTTCCACTCATGTCGTTAGGAACCGTATAAACCGGTGTTATGTTCCTTGATTATGCGTTCCTAACACGGTTGGGGTGTATGGGACCCCCTTGATAAACCGCTAAGTGCTAAGTCTTTTCCAGCAAGTCCCAACATTGGTTCTATTTGCCTAATAACAAACTAATAAAACTTACATAAGGGCCTTGCAAACCCTCTTTCTTAATTCTACATAGCAGGGGGGGCCAGTGCTGATGGTGTTGGTCCCAAACTAGAGTCACTTGCGGTACCACCCAGTTATCTGGGGTCTTCGGTACTGTACGTAGCGCTCATCCGGTCGTGGCCTGAGACGAGATACGCGCGGCTACTATCAGGGTGTCGGCACGCCGGGAGGATTTGCTGGATTAGCCTTACCTTAGTTCAGTTTAACTTGAGCACGGGATTCCGAGAATACTCGGGTCTTCCCACCTATGGAGTTGCGACTCCGCGGATCGTGGGCTTGTGATGGGCCAAGTTGGAACACCCCTGCAGGGTTTGAACTTTCGAAAGCCGTGCCCGCGGTTATGTGGCAGATGGGAGCTTGTTAATTCCGGTTGTAGATAACTTGACACAATGTTTCTAATACACTACCAGCGTGTGTACCGTGACTGTCAATTTCCGAATAGGGATTCGGGAGTTGAACACGGTGGGGTTATGTTTGACCGGTTTTAGTTAGGATCACTTCGTGATCATCTTTCGACCGATGCACTTCTCTTCTCGCTCTCTTTTGCGTAAGTTAGTGCTAGTCGCTGCTGCAGACTCTTGTTTGTTCCTTCACCTCATATTTCTTTCTTCAGCCTTATCCTCACCCAAGGCTTAAATAGTCTTGTTACCCGGGAACGGGATTGCTGAGTCCTCTGTGGCTCACAGTTACTTCACCACACCAGTTGCAGGTTCAGCCGAGTTAGATGCAGGAGTTGGATCAGTTCTTCACCAGGAGCTCGATGAAGAGTTTGACCGTTTGCTTGTGTCGTTTCGTTGTTCAGTAGTGGTTTCTACTAGGATTCGATCCTGACCTGTGGCTTTCTGTTGTTTTTGGTATCTTTCTTTTGGTTCTTCACCCGTAGTCGGGTTGTGATGTTTTGTATGATGATTGCTTATGTAATGTATTGTGTGAAGTGGCGAGTGTAAGCCAACTATCTCCTTTTGCAATTTAATCCCTCTTTTACATGAGTTGTGCAAAGATACCAAACTTGAGATCATTCTAGGATGGACTTATGCCTTTAAGTCGTGCCTCGACACGTAGGAGGTATAACTCCATCCTGGGCATTACACCTGCACACTCAAAACATGTTGAGCAACTAAACATTCATACCTGTCAGCATCTTCAGGAGCCATGTATTGCGTCTCATGATCAGAATCGTCTCCGCCATGTTCTTCACGTGTAATAAGATCCAAAGTCTCCTCATCATAGTCACTAGCAGACTCATATCCACCATCCTCAGTAGCAATCATCACACGCTGAGATTTGCATTCTCTCGCAAAATGTCCTCTTCCCTTACAACGACGACAAATAATATCACTGGTGTGCTCTGTTGATGCCATGGAAGAAGAAGAACTCTGTGCAGGCCCAATAGATGTGCTCTTGGCAGATAATGGTGGTTGTGCCTGCTTCCTTGTATCACGGCCGGAGGTAACAGCTGATGGAGGTGTCGGTGTAGTAGAATGTGTGGAAGTAGAGGATGCACGCGGTGTCCATGATGAAGGTTGACCTGCAGAAAAGTTAGTCCGCGCCAATGCCTGTCGATCCTGCACTTCACGTTCAGCTTTACAAGCAAGATGGAATAAACGAGTGATATTATTATAATCCTTATACTCTACAATGGTATGAATCTCTCTATTTAATCCACCCATAAAACATGCAAGCATAGCTTCATTCTCCTCAACAATACCACATCTAATCAGGCCAGTTTGTAATTGCTGATAATATTCTTCTACAGAATTTTTTCCTTGTCTTAAGCGCTGTAATTTTTGAAGTAATTCACGTTGATAATATGGTGGAACCCAACGAGTACGCATAGCAGTTTTCAAAGCAGCCCAAGTAGCTAGAATAGGATATAATCTACAATGTTCAGACCACCAAACAATTGCAAAACTAGTGAAAGCACAAACGGCAGCAGGAACACGTCTCTCCTCGGGATAGTGTAAACATGTAAAACGTTGTTCAGTTTCTAACTCCCAAGTAAGATATATATCACGAACATATCTACCCTCAAATGGTGGAATATTCAATTTCAGTTTAGGAAGATGGTCATGTACCTCAGGTGGTGGTGTAGCCCTACCTTGCGATGATATGCATGAGGACGACCTGGTGGTGGTGGTGCTGGTGGTTGCACGTAGTTCTGATTTTGGTCAACCTCATCCTCGTAATGGTCCTCCACCTCTGCAGTAGCAGCAGGAGCTACAGAAACATCAACAGCGGCACCAGAAGTTTGACCAGGCTCAAGGGGAACGCGTTGTGCTCGTCCCACTTGATTTGGAAGGCGATGTTGTCGTTGTTGTTGTTGTTGTTGTTGTAGAGGTGCGACAGCTGCAGCAGCCGGTGGTGGAGGAAAACGTGAAAGCAATTCAGCAAACTTGTTATCGAGCTTTGTTTCAAACGTCTTCTCCATGCCATCTATCTTCTCCATGGCCTCGTCAAATCTGTTTAGCACATCTTGCACCTGTACACTCATCATTTGCTGAAGCTTATCATGAAGCTCCTTGTTCGTCAAGTTCTCCCAGTCAGTCTCGTCGGCTTGTGATCCTGGCATGGTTAGCAGCAATAGAAACACACAAGAATATGATCCTACAGACTACTAGAAAATGGTGGTGGTCGGGCGTCACAAATCCGTCAAGCAAATCTCAAATTCTTACCAGTTCTTACCCATCAGTAGGTGGTGATCGACAACCGTGGTAGTCAAAACTCTCAAAGGTTGGATAAAGCGATTACCAGGGAGAGTCAAAACGAACGACGTAGATGTATGTGGAGCTGGGAAGGCTTATAAGATGGTAGGAAAAAGGGTCAGCAATAATCAATTCAGAGATGCAAAGTTGAATAAACGCTCAACGACGATACTGTGTTGGTCCTAGGCTAGACCGTGCTAGAGACGCGAGCCTAGAACACTAACAAAATCACGGCGCAGCACGTAAACAAGGGAGGAGCACACTCTGAATTTTTTTTCTCTTTTTTTGCACATTTTTTTCCTCTTTTTTTTTGCTCCGCAACAAATTTTTTCAAAAAAGTCTACAAATGGTCTAAAAACTGCCTAGCCAGAATTTTCGAGACTTAGTTTTTTTTTGAGTTTGGAACTATTTTCTACTGCGGGTAGCACGGATGTTTGGGAGTCCTTCTCCGTCATGACTCGGAGTATGGCGTGATCTGGAAATCCAAAACATAGTAAAAAAATACTGGACTCGGAATAGGACTGGTGGCGGAGATGAATCTGGTGGAACTCGGATTGGTGGCGGAGATGAATCTGGTGGAACTCGGACTGGTAGCGGAGATGAATCTGGTGGAACTCGGACTGGTGGCAGATATATGTTGCAGGTGGACTCGGATTGGCGTGATGGCGGCGGATATGTGGTGGCCTATATGGACTCGGATTGGCGGTGAATATGTGGTGGTGGTATATGGCAGCGGTGATGAAGTTGGTGCGGTGGTGGTATATGGCAGCAGCGATGATGATGATGCGGTGGTGATATATGGCAACGGCGACGTGACAACCTGTGAACAGAACTCGAAGCTCTAAAGGACTAGACGCTAAGACCAGCAACTTGACACGATGATGCAACCGCAAATTCAACAAAGCAAATACATAAAAGATTATGCAAAGGCTCAGATTGGTTCGGATGGGATGAACTAACCCTAATTTTTTTTGGCTTTTTCGTGGACTATAGGTATGAAGAACAAACTCGATCTAAACTACGAAAAACTATAAAATCTCACCGAGCAACGTGGAAATCTGATACCACTTGATAGAGGCAAAGTTGTCCCGTCTTTCGATGAGATGGTGGCTATCGTTTTGGAGGAAGTCGACTTTGACGATCCGACTACGAACGTGCGAGGACGTCGCGCCTTAGCAATCGCTAAATCAACTCCGAGAGGTTATTGACCACGCCGGAGCACGATCAACCTGACCACGAAGGTCTTTTTCCTGCAGGAAAACGAAGAACAAGCAAGATACTGAGATTGCAATCTGGATATTGCGAATTTAAGAGGAAAGCTGTATTGATCAAGTGGTGTTCTGTGACGTCTTTGTCTGGTCGTTGACCACAAATGAAGTACGCGAAGTTGCAGCTATGGCGAACTTTAATCTAAACAAAACCCAAAGTCTAAACGACGCCCTAAGTGTTGTATATATGGGGGAAAGAGGGGGGAATTTCATGGCCCTTGGTGGAGGGGTCCGAAACCAACCCTAACTCTTGTTTCCCCACACATACGAACTCTAAAAACAGCCTATACTCAAGTATTTCGAAATTGCATGGGCCTGGCCCAATAATAAGGTGACGCGGCACCTATAATAGCCTCTGGACGAAATTTATGAAGTGGCATCTTGTATATTTCATCCAAGGCTTCACGCACTCATTATGGTGGCTTCAAAGTCCTGAAATCATCACTTGTAACTCCATTCTTGTTCCCCTTGCGCATGCCATCATCTCTATGCTTGATCTTACTCCAATGTTCATCCTTCTTGTCCAAGCTAGGCCCTTCATTTGTAAGCAAGACAAATGTATCCAATTTAGGCAGCATCATATTCTCATGAACATTAGATTCATTACCAAGAAACAAAAGTACCTGGTAATTTAATTGGCGTGCGCGAGCTCTAGTAATTGGTCATGTATATGTGCCAGTTGGAGCTGTGGGTGTAACATTGTTAGTGATGTCCTCATCAGGTACCACTTCACAATCAACATAATCAGCATATGTAGAGAAACTAAAATGCACACGAACAGCATGTGTTACCTTAACCTTGCCATTGTTGTTAAACCATTAGATGTAGTAAGGATGTGGATGTGGTCTTGTGGTGAGAGATAGCTTCTCCACCATCTCCATGCCAGCCAAGTTGTTGCAGCTCCCTCCATCTATGATGACACGAACAGAACGTTCCTTCACAACTCCCTTTGTATAGAACAAATTATGCCTCTGATTTTGCTCCGCTTGTGTGACCTGCACACTCAAAACACGTTGAGCAACTAAACAATCATACATGCCAGCCTCTTCAGCAGCCATGTATTGCGTCTCATTTTCAGAATCATCTCCACCGTGTTCTTCACGTGTAATAAGAGCCAAAGTATCCTCATCATAGTCACTAGAGGACTCATTACCACCATTCTCAGTAGCAATCATCACACGCTGAGATTTGCATTCCCTCGCAGAGTGACCACGACCAGTGCAATGACGACGTATAACATCATGTGTTGGCCCTGTGGATGCCATGGATGAAGAAGAGCTCTGCCAGGACCGGAAGGTGTACTCCTGGTTGATGGTGGTGGTGCATTTTTTCCTTTATCATGGCTAGAAGTGACGGATGATGTAGACAGTGGTGCAGCCAGACGTGTCGAAGTAGAGGATGCACGCGGTGTCCATGATGAAGGTCGACCTGCAGAAAAGTTAGTATGCGTCAATGCCTGCCGATCCTGCACTTAATGTTCAGCTTTGCAAGCAAGATGGAAAAAAGGAGTGATATTATTATCCTCCTTATACTCTACAATTGTCTGAATCTCTCTATTTAAGCCACCCATAAAGCATGCAAGCGTAGCCTCATTATCCTCAACAATACCACATCTAATCAGGCCAGTATGTAATTCTTGATAATTTCCTCTACATAATTTCTTCCTTGCCTTAAACGCTGCAATTTTTGAAGTAATTCACATTGATAATATGGTGGAACCCAGCGAGTACGCATAGCAGTTTTCAAAGCAGCCCAAGTAGTTGGAATATTATTTGAATATAATCTACGATATTCAGACCACCACACACAAGCAAAACTAGTGAAAGCACAAAGAGCAGCAGCAACACGTCTCTCCTCGGGATATTCTAAACATGTAAAACGTTGTTCGCTTTCTAACTCCCAAGTAAGATATATATCAGGAACATATCTACCCTCAAATGGTGGAATATTCAATTTTAGTTTAGGGACATGATCATGATCGTGTACCTGAGGGTGTGGTGCAGCCCTACCATTGCGATTATTTGCATGTGGACGACCTGGTGGTTGTGTTGGTGGTTGCACGTAGTTCAGATTTTGATCAACCTCATCCTCGTAGTCTCCCGCATAATCGTCCTCCTCCTCCTCAGCAGCAGCAGCAGCAGCAGTAGCCACAGAAGTATCAACAACAGCACTAACAATTTGGTTAGGCTCAAGAGGTACACAGCTCGCTCGTTGGAGGGTTGTTTCACGGCGTGGAGGTAGTTGTTGTTATTATTGTTGTTGTTGTTGTTGTTGCAGAGGTGCGGCAGGTGCAGCCAGTGGTGGTTGTGGAAGATGTGCAAGCAATTCATTAAATTTGTTATCGAGCTTTGTTTCAAACATGTTCTCAATGCCGGCTATCTTATCCATGGCCTCTTCAAAATTATTCAACACATCTTGCACTTGTTTAGTCATCTTTTACTGAAATTTATCATGTAATGCCTTGTTTGTCATGTTCTCCAGTCAGTCTCGTCGGCTTGTGATCCTGCAATGGTTAGCAGCAATAGAAACACACAGAATATGCTCCTACACACTACTAGAAAGTGGTGGTAGTGGTGTGTCTAATCACAAATCTGTCAAGCGAATCTCAACATCTTACCAGTTCTTACCAAACAGCAGGCGGTGATCAGCAACTGTTGTAGTCAAAAAGGCCTCAAAGGTTGGATAGAGCGATTGCCAGGTGCTGTCAAATGCACGACGTAGATGTATGTGGAGCTGGGAAGGCTTATGATATGGTAGCAAAAAAGTCAGCAATAATCAATTCAGAGATGCAAAGTTGAATAAACGCTCAACGACGGTACTGTGCTGGTCCTAGGCTAGACCGTACTAGAGACGCGAGCCTAGAACACTAACAAAATCATGGCGCTGCATGTAATCAAGGGAAAAGCACACTCTGAATTATTATTTTGCGCCTCTTTTTTTCTTTCTTTTTTTGCACTCCTTTTTTTGCCGAATATCACTATAATGGCGAGTGTCTCAAAACTCTTCCCAAGTCAAACTAAGAAGATAGGCACAGAATTGTTTGACTATTTTTTCAGTGACGACCAAAAGTGTAGGAAAAAAACAGTATGATGGCATGTGTCTCAAAAGACTCAGAAAAGCCTAAAAATAGGATAGGGAAAAAATATTTTCACCTGTTGAAATTTTGTCCTAAAAACTATGAGGGGGTCTCCAGACTCGTTTTTTCCGAGACCTACTCAGGCAAGGAAACAAAAAAATGAAACTAGATGGATCTCCAAAATAAATTTAAAACAAAAAGAACTCAGATTGGTGGTGGATATATGGTGGTAGAATATGGCAGCGGTGATGGTATGTGGCACGGGTGGTGGTATATGGATACGGATCGATGGTGGTATCTGGATACGGATTGGTGGTGGTATGTTGCAGGGGCGATGAAGATGTTGTGGCGATGATGCAATCGCAAATTCAACAAAGCAAAATACTGAAAAGACTATGCAAAGGCTCAAACTGGTGCGAATATGATGAACTAATTCTAATTCTTTTTGGCTTTTTCCTGGACTGTAGGTACGAAGAACAGACTCGATCTAATCTACGAAAAACTGTAAAATCTCACCGAGCAACCTGGAAATCTGATACAACTTGATAGAGGCAAAGGTGTCCCGTCTTTCGATGAGATGGTGGCCATCATTTTGGAGGAAGTTGACTTTCACGATCCGACTACGAACGTGCGTGGACGTCGCGCCTTAGCAATCGCTAAACCAACTCCGAGAGGTTATTGACCACGCCGGAGCACGATCAACTTGACCACGAAGGTCTGTTTCCTGCAGGAAAATGAAGAACAAGCAAGAAACTAAGATTGCAATTTGGATATTGCGAATATAAGAGGAAAGCTTTATTGACCAAGGTGGGGTTCTGTGACGTCTTTGTCTGGTCATTGAACACAAACGAAGTACGTGAAGTTGCAGCTATGGCGAACTTTAATCTAAATAAAACCCAAAGTCTAAATGACGCTCTAAGGGGTGTATATATGGAGGAAGAGGGGGGATTCCGTGGCCCCTTGGAGGAGGGGTCTGAAACCAACCCTAACTCTGTTTCCCCACACATAAGGACTTTAAAAACAGCCTATAATGATGTATTTCGAAATTACATGGGCCTAGCCCAAAAATAAGGGGGCGAAGCACCTATATTAAGCTATGGACGAATTTTATGAAAGGGCATCTTGAATATTTCGTCCATGTCCGTGTACATCATCATGGTGGCTCGAAAGTGCTGACATCTCCACCAGAAACTCCGTTCTTGTTCCCCTTGTGCATGCTCTCATCTCCATGCTTGATCATGCTCGAATTTTCATCCTTCTTGTCCATGCTTGGCCCTTCAGTTATAAGCAAAACAAATGTATCCAATTTAGGAAGCATCATATTCTCATGAACATTAGAATCATTACCAAGAAACTAAAGTACAAGGTAATTTAATTAGCGTGCGCGAGCTCTAGTAATCGGTCATGTATATGTATCAGTAGGGGCTATGGGTGTAACTTTGTTAGTGATGTCCCCATCATTCTGTTCACATCATCATAGATAGAGGGAGCTGCAACAATTTTGCTAGCATGGAGATGGTGGAGAAGCTGTCTCTCACCATAGGACCACATCCACATCCTTACTACATCCAATGGTTCAACAATAGCGGCAAGGTTAAGGTAACACGTACTATTTGCGTGCATTTTAGTATAGCTACATATGATGATTATGTTGATTGTGATGTGGTACCCATGCAAGCATGTTCCTAATTACTTGGTAGACCATGGCAATTTGATAAAAAATATGTACACCATGGTAGAAACAATCAGTATAATCTTGTTCATAAGGATAAACATATTACTTTGCTTCCTATGACTCCTGATTCAATTTTGAAAGATGATATTCATCGAGCTAGTAAAGCAAAACAGGGGTAAAATAAGAGTGAAAACAGATTGTGGCAAAAGACTTTGAGAAACAAAAGAAACCTAATAACAAACCATCATGTCATGTTGCATCTAAAATTAAATTGAAAAGTGGATGTTTACTTGCCACCAAATCTGATATTGATGATCTATATTTCAGCAAATTTGTTTGCTATACTTTTTTGTGCAAAGAGGCTTTATTTTCATTCGAGGACGTTCCTTCCTCTTTGCCTCCTGCTATCACTAACATTTTGCAGGAGTTCGCTGATGTTTTTCCACAAGACGTTGATACGTCTCCAACGTATCTATAATTTTTTATTGTTCCATGCTATTATATATGATGTTTTGGATGTTAAATGGGCTTTAGCATACACTTTTATATTATTTTTGGGACTAACCTATTAACCCAAAGGCCCAGTGCAGATTGTTGTTTTTTGCCTATTTCAGGGTTTCGCAGAAAAGGAATATCAAATGGAGTCCAAACGGAATGACACCTTCGGGAGAGTTATTTTTGGAACGATATCTTCACGAGAGACTTGAGCACCAAGGCGGAGGGGACACGTGGTGCCCACGAGGGGCCAGGGTGCGCCCCCTCCCCTTGGGCGTGCCCCCCACCCTCGTGGGCCCCATGTTGCTCCACCGACGTACTTATTCCTCCTATATATACCCATATATCTTAAAAACATCGAGGCAACACAGAAAACCCTAATTCCACCGCCACAACCTTCTGTTCCCGTGTGATCCCATCTTGGGGCCTGTTCCGGAGCTCCACCAGAGGGGGGATCTTCCACGGAGTGCTTCTACATCAACACCATCGCCTCACCATGAGTTGTGAGTAGTTTACCACAGACCTTCGGGTCCATAGTTAGTACCTAGATGGCTTCTTCTCTCTTTTTGGATCTCAATACCAAGTTCTCCTCGGTCTTCGAGGAGATCTATTCGTTGTAATCTTTTTGCGGTGTGTTTGTCGAGATCCGATGAATTTTGGGTTTATGATCAAGATTATCTATGAGAAATATTTGGTTCTTTTCTGAACTCTTTTATGTATGATTATAATATCCTTGCAAGTCTCTTCGAATTATCAGTTTGGTTTGGCCTACTAGATCTATAGTTCTTGCAATGGGAGAAGTGCTTGGATTTGGGTTCAATATTGCGGTGTTCTTTACCAGTGACAGTAGCGGCAGCAAGGCACGTATTGTATTGTTGCCATCGAGGATAAAAATATGGGGTTTATATCATATTGCTTGAGTTTATCCCTCTACATCATGTCATCTTGCGTAAAGCATTACTCTGTTCTTATGAACTTAATACTCTAGATGCATGCTGGATAGCGGTCGATGTGTGAAGTAATAGTAGTAGATGCAGAATCGTTTCAGTCTACTTGTCTCAAATGCAATGCCTATATATAATGATCATGCCTAGATATTCTCATAATTATTCGCTTTTCAATCAATTGCTCGACAGTAATTTGTTCACCCATCATAGAATTCTGCTATCATGAGAGAAGCCACTAGTGAAACCTATGGCCCCCGGGTCTATTCTCAACATATCAATCTACAATCTACTTTACTTTGATGTTTTTACTTTCTGTTCTTACATCCAAAAAATACCAAAAATATCAAACTATCATATCTATCAGATCTCACTTTCGTAAGTGACCGTAAAGGGATTGACAAGCCCTTATCGCGTTGGGTGCGAAGTTCTTATTTGTTTGTGCAGGTGCGAGGGACTCGCGCGTGGTCTCCTACTGGATTGATAGCTTGGTTCTCAAAAACTGAGGGAAATACTTACGCTACTATGCTGCATCACCCTTTCCTCTTCGAGGGAATACAATGCAAGCTCGAGAAGTAGCAAGAAGAATTTCTGGCGCCGTTGTCAGGGAGGCTTACGCAAAAGTCACATACCAAGTACCTATCACAAACCCTTATCCTTCGCATTACATTTATTTGCCTCTCGTTTTCCTCTCCTCCACTTCACCTTTGCCGTTTTATTCGCCCTTTTTTCGTTCGCCTTTCTGTTTTCTTGTGTTTCCATTGTGCCCTCTATTAGCTTGCATCTTCGCTTGCTAAATTATGGAGCCTCATCCACTCGCTAATCTCTTTAAGAGATCCAATTATGTTGAACCAATTGCTAGTGAGTTGAGTGCACTAGATTATCTTTATGGGGTTTTGCTTGAAATTCATGAATATGAAAATTGTGAGGAATTGTTAAAAGAAAAAGTGATTCGTGATAGCTCCTTAAATAAAAAAACATGATTGCAATGATACTATTGTAAATTCTATTAATGTCAATTGTGTTAATGATATGCAAAACCCTAAGCTTGGAGATTCTAGTATTGTTATGTCTTCTACTTGTTGCAATGATCATGATTGGGGCGATTCTTCTTACGATCTTGATACTTTATTTAAACCCCATGATGAATATGAGATTGATAATAATGCTTGCTATAATATTGAAAGTGGGCTTGGAGAGGTCATGACTTTAGTTAATGTTGATCCCACTGTTTTTGGAAGAGTGTCAACTTTGCATGCATATGGATCATGTAGAGAATGTAGCTATATTGTTGAATTTGCATATGATCGTACATGCAATTATTATGAGAGAGGAAAATATGGTTGTAGAAACTTTCATGCTACAAAATTACCTCTCGTTATGTTGAGATTGCTATTGTTTCTTTCTTCTTCCTTGCATATGTTAGATCTTGCTTGTCTTGCTAATTTGTTCTCCTATAAAATTCCTATGCATAGGAAGTATGTTAGACTTAGATGTGTTTTTCACATGTTTTGTGATGCTCTCTTTGTGCTTCAATACTTATCTTTCATGTGAGCATCGTTGAAATCTCAATGCCTAGCTAGGGGTGTTAAACGATAGCGCTTGTTGGGAGGCAACCCAATTTTATTTTATTTGTTTTTGCTTCTGTTTAGGAATAAATATTGCATCTAGATTCTGTTTAGATGTGGTTTTGTGTTTTAATTAGTGTTTGTGCCAAGTAGAACCTTTGGGAAGACTTGTGTGAAGTTTATATGGTCTTGCTGTAGAAAATAGAAACGTTAGTGCTCACGAGAATAGTCACCAGATTTTACTGGAGAGTGCTATTTAGTTGATTCTTGTTGCAGATTATTAATATACAAATTCCTCACGTTTACCAATTTATTTCAATTTTTTGGAGTTACAGAAGTATGTGAAAGTTACAGATTACTACAGACTGTTCTGTTTTTGAAAGATTCTGTTTTTCGTGTGGTGTTTGCTTATTTTGATGAATCTATGAGTAGTATTGGAGGATATGAATCATAGAGAAGTTGGAATACAGTAGGTTTATAACCAATATAAACAAAGAATGAGTTCATTACAGTACCTTTGAGTGGTGGTTTGTTTTCTTATACTAACGGAGCTCACGAGATTTTTGGATAAGTTTTGTGTTGTGAAGTTTTCAAGTTTTGAGTATGGCTTTGATGGACTATGGAACAAAGAGTGGCAAGAGCCTAAGCTTGGCGATTCCCAAGGAATCCCAAGGTAAAATTCAAGGACAACCAAAAGCCTAAGCTTGGGGATGCCCCGGGAAGCCATCCCCTCTTTTGTCTTCATCTATCGGTAACTATACTCGGGACTATATTTTTATTCACCACATGATATGTGTTTTGCTTGGAGCGTCATGTATGATTTGAGTCTTTGCTTGTTAGTTTGCCACAATCATCCTTGCTGGATACACCTTTTTGAGAGAGATAAATATGGCCTAGAATTCGTTAGAACACTCTATGTGCTTCACTTATATCTTTTGAGCTAAATAGTTTTGCTCTAGTGCTTCACTTATATCTTTTAGAGCACGGTGGTGATTTTATTTTGTAGAAATTGTTGATCTCTCATGCTTCATTTATATCTTTTTGAGAGTCTTTTAAAACAGCATGGTAATTTTCTTTGGTTATAAAAGTAGTCCTAATATGATAGGCATCCAAGATGAATGTAGTAAAAACTTTCATACAAAGTGCATTGAATATGATGAGAAGTTTGATACTTGATGATTGTTTTGTGATATGAGGATGGTGATATTAGAGTCATGCTAGTAGAGTAATTATGAATTTGAGAAATACTTGTGTTAAAGTTTGTGAAACCCGTAGCATGCACGTATGGTGAGCCGCTATGTGACGAAGTTAGAGCATGAGGTATTTGTAGAGTGTCATCCTTTGTGTGGAGGTCGGGGGCGCGCGATGGTTAACTCCTACCAACCTCCCCCCTAGGAGCATGCGTTGATTGCTTTGTTTTGATGACTCGTACATTTTTTCAATAAGTATATGAGTTCTTTATGACTAATGTTGAGTCCATGGATTATACGCACTCTCAACCTTCCACCATTGCTAGCCTCTCTTGTACCGCGCAACTTTCGCCGGTACCATACGCCCACTATATACCTTCCTCAAAATAGCCACCATATACCTTCCTCAAAACAGCCACCATACCTACCTATCATGGCATTTCCATAGCCATTCCGAGATATATTGCCATGCAACGTTCCAACGTTCCGTTCATATGACACGCTTCATATTGTCATATTGCCATGCATGATCATGTAGTTGACATTGTATTTGTGGCAAAGCCACCATGCATAATGTTTCATACATGTCACTCTTGATTCATTGCACATCCCGGTACACCGCCGGAGGCATTCATATAGAGGCATACTTTGTTCTAGAACCGAGTTGTAATATCGAGTTGTAAATCAATATAAGTGTGTGATCCTCATTATTAGAGCATTGTCCCAAAAAATAAGGAAAGGCCAAGAAAAAGAAAGGCCCAAAAAAGGGCAAAAAGAGAAAAAGAGAAAAAAAAGGACAATGCTACTATCTTTTTTCCACACTTGTGCTTCAAAGTAGCACCTTGTTCTTCATGATAGAGAGACTCATGTTTAGTCACTTTCATATGCTAGTAGGAAATTTTCATTATAGAACTTGGCTTGTATATTTCAACGATGGGCTTCCTCAAATGCCTAGGTCTTTGTGAGCAAGCAAGTTGGATGCACACCCACTTAGTTTCTTTTGTTGAGATTTCATACATTTTTAGCTCTAGTGCATCCGTTGCATGGCAATCCCTACTCACTCACATTGATATCTATTGATGGGCATCTCCATAGCCCGTTGATACGCCTAGTCGATGTGAGACTATCTTCCTCCTTTTTGTCTTCTCCACAACCACCACTCTATTCCACCTATAGTGTTATATCTATGGCTCACGCTCATGTATTGCATGAAAGTTGAAAGGTTTGAAAAAATTGAGTATGAAAACAAGTGCTTGGCTGAAATCGGGGTTGTGCATGATATGAATATTTTGTGTGATGAAGAGGGAGCATAGCCCGACTATATGATTTTGTAGGGATAACTTTCTTTGGCCATGTTATTTTGAGAAGACATGATTTCTTTGTTAGTATGCTTGAAGTATTATTATTTCTTATGTCAAAATAGACTTTTGTCTTGAATCTTTCGGATATGAACATTCATGCCATAATAAAGAAATTACATTGAAAATTATGTTGGTTAGCATTCCACTTCAAAAATTATGTTTTTATCATTTACCTACTCGAGGACGAGCAGGAATTAAGCTTGGGGATGCTTGATACGTCTCCAATGTATCTATAATTTTTTATTGTTCCATGCTATTATATATGATGTTTTGGATGTTTAATGGGCTTTATCATACACTTTTTTATTATTTTTGGGACTAACCTATTAACCCAAAGGCCTAGTGCAGATTGTTGTTTTTTTGCCTATTTCAGGGTTTCGCAGAAAAGGAATATCAAGCGGAGTCCAAACGGAATGAAACCTTCGGGAGAGTTATTTTTGGAACGATATCGTCACGAGAGACTTGAGCACCAAGGCAGAGGGGACACATGGTGCCCACGAGGGTCCAGGGCGCGCCCCCTCCCCCTGGGCGCGCCCTCCACCCTCGTGGGCCCCATGTTGCTCCACCGACGTACTTCTTCCTCCTATATATATTCATGTACCCTGAAAACATCGAGGCAACAGAGAAAACCCTAATTCCACCGCCGCAACCTTCTATTCCTGCGAGATCCGATCTTGGGGCCTGTTCCAGAGCTCCACCGGAGGGGGGATCTTCCATGGAGTGCTTCTACATCAACACCATCGTTTCACCATGAGTTGTGAGTAGTTTACCACAAACCCTCGGGTCCATAGTTAGTACCTAGATGGCTTCTTCTCTCGTTTTGGATATCAATACCAAGTTCTCCTAGGTCTTCGAGGAGATCTATTCGATGTAATCGTTTTGTGGTGTGTTTGTCGAGGTCCGATGAATTGTGGGTTTATGATCAAGATTATCTATGAGAAATATTTGGTTCTTTTCTGAACTCTTTTATGTATGATTATAATATCCTTGCAAGTCTCTTCGAATTACCGGTTTGGTTTGGCCTACTAGATATATAGTTCTTGCAATGGGAGAAGTGCTTGGCTTTGGGTTCAATCTTGCGGTGTCCTTTCCTAGTGACAGTAGGGGCAGCAAGGCACATATTGTATTGTTGCCATCGAGGATAAAAAGATGGGGTTTATTGCATATTGCTTGAGTTTATCCCTCTACATCATGTCATCTTGCTTAAAGCATTACTCTGTTCTTATGAACTTAATACTCTAGATGCATGCTGGATAGCGGTCGATGTGTGGAGTAATAGTAGTAGATGCAGAATTGTTTCGGTCTACTTGTCTTGGACGTGATGCCTATATATAATGATCATGCCTAGATATTCTCATAATTATTCGCTTTTCGATCAATTGCTCGACAGTAATTTGTTCACCCACCGTAGAATTTTGCTATCATGAGAGAAGCCACTAGTGAAACCTATGATCCCCGGGTCTATTCTCAACATATCAATCTACAATCTAATTTACTTTGCTATTTTTACTTTTTGTTCTTATATCCAAAAAATATCAAAAATATCAAACTATCCCCGGGCCAAAGATGAGATGGGATGTTGAGCGCTTTGTTGCTCGCTGCACTACATGTCAAAATGCGAAGTCACGACTCAATCCTCATGGTTTATATATGCCTTTGCATGTACCTAGTGTTCCATGGGAGGATATATCTATGGGCTTTGTTTTGGGTTTACCTCGAACAAAGACGGGGAGGGATAGTATATTTGTTGTCGCGGATAGGTTCTTGAAAATGGCACACTTTATTCCATGTCATAAAAGCGATGATGCTGCTAATGTTGTTGATTTGTTTTTTCGTGAAATTATTTTTTTGCTTGTTGTGCCAAATACTATTGTTTTAGATCATGACACTAAATTTGTAAGCCACTTTAGAAGATGCTTATGGGCTAAGTTGGAGACTAAACTGCTTTTTAGTACTACTTGTCACCCCCAAATTGATGGACAAACTGAAGTAGTCAATAGAACTTTGTCTACTATGCTTAGGGTTGTTTTGAAGAATAACAAGAAAATGTGGGAAGAATGCTTGCCTCATATTAAAATTTCTTATAATCATTCGCTGCATTCTACTACTAAGATGTGCCCTTTTGAAATTGTGTACGGTTTCCTACCTCGTGCACCTATTGATTTGTTGCCTCTTCCATCTTCGGAGAAGGTTAATTCTGATGCTAAACAACGTGCCGAATTGATCTTAAAAATGCATGAGTTAACCAAGGAAAACATTGATCGTATGAATGCTAAATATAAACTTGCTCGAGATAAAGGTAGAAAACATGTTGTCTTTGCACCCGAAGAACTTGTTTGGTTACATTTGCGTAAGGATAGGTTTTCTGATTTGCGAAAACAAAAGCTAATGCCACGTGTTGATGGTCCTTCTAAGGTGTTAGAGACAATAAATGATAATGCATATATACTTGACCTGCCTGCAGATTTTGGGGTTAGTCCCACTTTTAACATTGCAGATTTGAAGCCTTATTTGGGTGAGGAAGACGAGCTTATGTCGAGGACGTCTTCACTTCAAGAAGGGGAGGAAGATGAGGACATCAATACCATTATTACACACACAACCCTACTGTTATACATATTGTTGCAATTACTAGAGCTCGCGCACGCCAATTAATTTACCAGGTACTTTCGTTTCTTGGTAATGATTCTAATGTTCATGAGAATATGATGCTACCTAAATTGGATACATTTGTCTTGATTACAAATGAAGGGCCTATCGTGGACAATAAGGATGAACACTGGAGCAAGATCAAGCATGGAGATGATGGCATGCACAAGGGGAACAAGAACGGAGTTACAAGTGATGATTTCACGACTTTGAAGCCACCATAATGAGTGCATGAAGCCTTGGACGAACTATACAAGATGCCACTTCATAAATTTCGTCCAGAGGCTATTATAGGTGTTGCGTCAGCTTATTATTGGGCTAGGCCCATGTAATTTCGTAATACTTGAGAATAGGCTGTTTTTAGAGTCTGTATGTGTAGGGAAACAAGAGTTAGGGTTGGTTTCGAACCTCTCCTCGGAGGGCCATGAAATTCCCCCATCTTCCTTCATATATACAACCCTTAGGGTGTCGTTTAGACTTTGGGTTTTGTTTAGATTAAAGTTCACCATAACTGCAACTTCGTGTACTTTGTTTGTGTTCAACGACCAGACAAAGGCGTCACAGAACCCCACTTGATCAATAAAGCTTCCCTCTTATATTCGCAATATCCTGATTGCAATCTCAGTTTTTTGCTTGTTCTTTATTTGCTTCCGGGAAATAGACCTTCGTGGTCAAGTTGATCGTGCTCCGTCATGGTCAATAACCTCTCGGAGTTGGTTTAGAGATTCCAAAGGCGCGACGTCTTCGCACGTTCGTAGTCGGATCGTCAAAGTCTACTTCTCTGAAACCGATAATCACCAGGAAGAGGGGACACCGTTGCCTGTATCACTGTTCTAGCACGGCCAGTTGCCACTTTTAGCACCAGGACATCGTGGTTAGTAACTATGCATGACATCGGTCGAAGCACTTCCCCGCCCATGGTTGTAGAGCGCAAACACACAACACCGGTGATGAGGACGTGGTTGCAGCAACGATGAGCGGCTACCGCCATTGGGAAACCATGTGAAACAGAAAGAAGTGATATGATCATCACCGAAGCTTAGATTTAGTCCATCGGATAAGAAATGAGAATGCAAAATGATAAACTTGAAGCTTCCTTAGCATCTTCCTGAGAATCACCGGATAAGGACATTGAAGGGAAAGAATGAAGAAACATCACATGAATATAAATGGATATCTCATTTGAGAATTTCTGGCTCCGAGAAGAGGAAGGGTGGGAGGGTGGTAAAAACAAAGGCAACTTGAGACGAACGAAACGGACACCATTGAGAAAACTGAGAATTGGTCTTGTGAATGAAAATTGATCGGATTAACTTGAAGAGAAGCACGCTAGTTAAGAAGAATTAACATGACAATCTCGATGATCAAGAAGGACTAGCATGTAATGCCCAGTATGTGACTATGCCTCCCACGTGTCGAGGCACGACTTAAAGGCATAAGCACATACTAGAATGATCTCAAGTATGGTATCTTTGCACAACTCATGTAAAAGAGGGGACGAAAATATAAAAGAGTAGTTGGCTTACACTCGCCACGTCACACATTGCAATACATTAACATACATCATCCAAAACATCAGAGTCCGACTACGGACGAAGATCCAAATGAAAGATACCATAAATAAAGCAACACAAGGTCCCGATCATCCTAGTAAGATCCCTACTGATCCTCGGGGTAAGACACGTAGTATCGCCCACGCTCTTCATCGAACTCCCAATACAACTCTGAACCACCACCTGTGTAGTTCTCAACGGTACCTGCATCTGGTGTTGTGTAGAATCTGTGAGCCACGGAGGACTCAGCAATCCCGTTCCCGGGTAGCAATACTATCAAAGCCTTAGGTGTGGAAAAGGCTTAAAAACAAGGTTGCAGCAGCACTAGCACTAGCTTATGTGTTCAGAGCGAGAAGAGAAGTGCCAACAATCACCAAAGTGATCACGAAGTGATCCTAACTACTCACGTCAATCATAACCCCACCGTGTTCACTTCCCGAACCCCTTCGGAAAGAGACCGTCACGGTTACTCACGCTGGTAGTGTATTCTGAACATGGTGTCAAGTGATCTACAACCGGATATTAACATATTCCCATCTGCCACATAACCGCGGGCACGGCTTTCGAAAGATCAAAACCCAGCAGGGGTGTCCCAACTTAGCGCATCACAAGCTCATGATCTGCGGAGTCGCAACTCCAAGGTGGGAAGACCCGAGTATTCTCGGAATCCCGTGCTCAAGATATTCCGACATAGGTAAAACTAATCCAGCAAGACCTCCCGGCGTGCCGACACCCTGATAGTAGCCGCGCATATCTCGTCTCAGGAAACGACTGGATGGGACATCCTACAGGTGTATACGAGCCCTTGAGTTTCCTCGAGGTGGCCCTGCCGTCCGCCCAGTTCGGACCAACACTCATGAGGAGCACTGGCCCGGGGTTGTTAATTAAGAACTCGGGTTTGCAACGCCCTATGCAAGTTTTAGTTATTAGGCAAATGTAAAACCAATGTTGGGCCTTGCTGGAAAAGCTTTAGCGCTAAGCGGGTTATCAAGGGGGGCCCATAAACCCCAACCGTGTTAGGGATGCAAAATCAAGGAACATAACACCGGTTTAACGGTTCCTAGGGTGGCATGAGTGGAAGAAAACACCAAGCAAGAGGCTTAGCCTTCCACCCATTACTAATATATAGATGATTTAGTTTAACAGATTATATATTGTGATATCCCAACAATAACTTCATCATGAAGCAAGAATCTTCAAATCTTCACCTACAACTAACAACGCTATAAGAGGGGCTGAGCGATGCTTACGTAGCCAAACAAAGGTTTGCTAGGTGGGTGGTTAGAGAGTTTCATGGCAACAATAGGAGGGCTGACAATTAGACATAGGCATCGAGGCAATATCTAATAGAGCGAGACATCTAGCATAGGCAAAGATAGTAGTGATATCTTGGTAAGGTCATCTTGCCTGTTGATTCCACTGAGGGATCGTAACCTTACTCCTCAAACTCAACCTCGGTAGGAACCTCGTACTCCGTATCGTCACCGGGCTCTAACCAAACACAACAATGCAACAACGGAACACAATCAATCATAATGCAATGCTCAGGCACATGATGCATGAACATGATGAACAAGGACAAAAGTAGATATGATGAATGGCCTAGGGTCACAAGAGTGCAACATCATCATATTCAAACAAGATCACTCACATGAAAGAAAAACAAACAAAAGAACAACTAACAAGTTTATGTAGGTAGTTCAAACAAGCATCCAACAAGTTTAAAGGGGTTGGTTAACATGGCAAGGGTGCAACTATCATTACAGCAACATGCTAGCACATTTAAATGGGCTGGAAATAATAAACAACAATTTCCAGAAACTCCCATATTAATTTAAATGCATTTGGGACAGATCTGAAAAACTTCTGTGATAAAGTTGTCAAACATGCTAAACAACAGCACCAAAATATTCTACACGTTTTTCCACCCCAAATGCATATAAAGTTTGTTAAATTTGGAGTTGTAGATAATTAGTTATGATTTTTTCAAGTTTAAGCATATTTAAAACAACAATAAATTCAAACAGCATTTTAAATGTTTTTAAACATGGCAACAAACAGCATATTCATAATCTACATGAAATTCTAAGCACTTTTCATATAGGACTTATTTTCATCAGATGAAAATATCAACATATATTAATTAAACAAGAAAAAGGCAGCAAAAAGAAAAAAGAAAAAGAAAACAGAAACAGAAAACAAGCGCAAGGGTCAAACTGACCCAGTGCTCATCTAGCCAGAGCCATTAACAAGGGGGCCCGGCCTCGCTGAGCTGGCGCCAGCGGGTGCGCGCGGGGGCTAGAGACGGCTGAGTGGTTGACAGGTGAGGCCTACCTGTCAGCCTCTGAGGAAAAATAAAAAGGGGGCCAATAGCCACTTTCCCGCAAAGGATTCGAACACAAGACCTGTGGCTTAACTGACGGAGACACAGCCATTGCGCTATCGATCAGATCTCGACAGAGAATAGGCGCTATATCTGAAGAGGTAACTGCAGAAGCAGATGACTGAAGAAAGCCAGAGGCTCGTCGGAGCTGCTCCGGCGACCAAAAGGCACGGCGGAGTGGTGCGGAGTACTCCTGGAGGAGTTCCGCATCCATACGACGCACTTGCAGCACCTAACGAGCACTACACCGCCGGCGGCGAGCAACGATAGCACGGCAGCGGCGGACAATGATGAGACGATGCAGAGGCCTAGGCGGAGCAACGACTGCTCAGGCAGCTCCTACACGACGCGCTGAAGCGAACGGATAGCAAGCGACGGCCTAGAGGGGTCGGAACACTCGCCGGCGACGAGCTTGGGCGCTCGAGGAACTCGTACCTAGAGGGTGCTAAGGAGGGGGAAAAGGGACGACGAGGAAGAGGAGCTCACCACGAACACGGAGATGTGTTCGGCTGGCCCAGACGTGGACGGAGTCGACGGCGGCGAGTCTCGAACAGGTATGGGCGCCGGAGACGAAGAAGAGGAAGAAGACGTCGGCGAGGAGGCGATCGGCACCACATAGAGGAAGTAGTGGAAGTAGTCGACATCGTGGAAGCAGCCGGACACGTTTGGCGAGGCTGAGGTCGACGGGAGGCTCGCCGACGACGAGGTGGCGCTCTCAGATGCGTGCAGGTACTCACTGGAGCGGCGGATCTGGTGGAGCTTGGCTCTCCAGGCGGCGAGAGGAGGAAGAGGAACCCTAGGGGAAATGGGAGGACACGCTGCGGGTTTAAATGGAGGGCTCGGATCACGTGACCTCGACGTACGTGATCACGGCGCGACGGCGAGGGCACGCTCTGGCTCTGCTTCGCGTGACGGAGGTAGATGGAGACGCGGGCCTGAGAGGCAGACGGGTGGGGCCAGGGGAAAACGACACGGCGCGACTGCGAGCACTGGCTGGGCCTGTGGGAGAGAGGAGGCGGGCCACGGCTGCTGTGGAGAAAGAGATGGGCCTGGGGGAGGAGAAGGAGGATGCCCAAAGCCACTATTGGAGCTGCTGTTTCTTTTCTTTTTCATTTAACTTCAGACAGAAAAGAAAAAGGAAAGCACATGCTAAAAGGAAAAGAGTTAGGGGAAAATAAAAATATCCCCATGCTCCTTGAACTATGCCCTATTTAATAAAATTGGTTTGGACATTTTTAGAGGCAGAAAAATAAAAGGAGTTTGAATATGGTTCAAACTCTTGTCATTTTAAAACCCAACCAAATCAATTCCAAAAGGGGTGATATTTGGCAGAGAGGGTGTATACATGGTGCAAGGTTTTTAGGAAAAGAAAGAACAATAGAGGGCTTGGCTTGGTGGCTTGCATAATGGAGTAAAGAAATGAAAGAAAAGGAAAAGAAGAAGAAGAAGAAGAAGAAGAAGAAGAAGAAGAAGAAGAAGAAGAAGAAGAAGAAGAAGAAGAAGAAGAAGAAGAAGAAGAAGAAGAAGAAGAAGAAGAAGAAGAAGAAGAAGAAGAGGAGGAGGGGAACAAGGAGGGGGGCTAGGGTTTAGCAAGTCAAGGTTGGCTAGAGCCACACTCACAACATTACAAGGGTCTCACACAAACATCACAACAAGAAAGTAAACTATGATGCCATGATGATGAAAGCAATGCATGGATGCAAAATAAAATAAAATGACATGGCAATGCAAAAATGAAATGAGATCAAATGACAAGAACCCCCAAGGATAAGGACAAGGATCAAAATGAGAATGCTTTATTGCCATAATAGGAAAGTATTACATATGGGGTGTTACAAACTCTCCTACACTATAAAAAGATCTCGTCCCGAGATCTAGGACTAGAAGAAGGAAGGATACTCGGAACGAAGGTGATCTTCTCGTTCCCACGTAGCTTCTCGGTCGGTATGGTGTGACCACTTTACTTTCAAGAACTTGATGGACTTTTTGCGGGTTTTGCGCTCAGTTTCTTCAAGAATAGCAACAGGGTGCTCACGATAAGACAAGTCTTGTTGAAGATCAATCTCCTCGAACGGAATGGTGCGTTCAGATGTCTTGAAGCACTTGAGGAGTTGAGACACGTGAAACACATCATGAACATTTGCAAAGTTGGAGGGAAGCTCGAGTTGGTAGGCCTGAATGGGCCCACGTACCTCGGAGCAAGCTTGCCTTTGATACCAAATCTTTGGGTTCCTTTCATAGGAGAAACACAGAGATAGACATGATCTCCAATGTCGAAAGCCAAATCACGATGCTTGCCGTCATAGTAACTCTTTTGACGCGATTGAGCGGCTTTGAGATTCTCACGTATGACTTTGCACATCTCTTCGGCTTCTGAGATCAAATCATTACCAAGAAGTTTTCGTTCACCAGTCTCGGACCAGTTGAGCGGGGTACGGCACTTTCTGCCATAGAGGATTTCAAAAGGAGCTTTGCCGGCACTTGCTTGGAAGCTGTTGTTGTATGAGAATTCAGCAAACGGGAGGCAATCTTCTCACTTCATACCGAAAAAGATGACACAAGCTCTCAGCATATCTTCGAGGATCTGGTTCACTCTTTCGACTTGGCCACTAGTCTGAGGGTGAAACGCAGTGCTGAAGCAAATTTTCGTGCCCATGGCTGACTGAAAGGAGTCCCAGAACTTGGATGTGAACAAACTTCCATGGTCTGAGGAGATGACTTGAGGAATGCCATGCAACGAAACAATACTGGAGGTGTACAGCTCTGCCAACTGAGCTGCGTTGATGGATTCTTTGACGGGAAGGAAATGAGCTACTTTAGTTAGCTTGTCAATCACTACAAAGATATCATCATTCCCCTTCTTGGACTTAGGAAACCCAGTGACGAAATCCATTTCAATGTGATCGAATTTCCACTCGGGAATAGGTAGAGGTTGAAGGAGACCGGCTGGAAGTTGATGCTCTGCCTTCACTCTTCTGCAGACATCACATTCATTCACGAATTGGGCAATCTCCCTTTTCATGCGAGTCCACCAGTACGATAGCTTGAGGTCTTGGTACATCTTAGAACTTCCGGGATGGATCGAGAGGAGGGAGTCATGTGCTTCGTTCAATATGAGCTTCCTGAGATCACCCTTGGGAACCACAATTCTGTCCTCAAAGAACAAGGTGTCTTTCTCATCAACACGATAGCACTTGTATTTGGGAGTACCCTTAGCAATACCATGTTTCACTTTCTGCACCATAGCATCACTGAGTTGGGCCTCACGGATCTGATCTTCCAAGGTAGGAGCAACTTGAAGATTTGCAAGAAAGCCTTGTGGGACAACTTGGAGGTCGAGCTTCCTGAATGATTCACAAAGTTCAGGCTAGAGCGGTTTGAGAAGGAGACTATTGCAATATGCCTTTCTGCTCAAGGCATCTGGAATGACATTGGCCTTGCCAGGTGTGTACTTAATGCTTGGATCATACTCTTGGATCATCTCAACCCAACGAGTCTGGCGAAGGTTAAGGTTTGGCTGTGTGAAGATGTACTTCAAGCTCTTGTGATCGGTGAAGATATCCACTTTTCTGCCCAACAGAAGGTGTCTCCACGTGATCAAGGCATGTACAACTGCTGCTAGCTCGAGATCATGTGTGGGGTAATTCTTCTCATTTGGCTTCAACTGACGAGAAGTGTATGCCACAATCTTCTTGTCTTGCATGAGAACACCACCAAGACCTTGCAAAGAAGCATCACAAAAGACTTCATAGGGCTTGGACTCATCCGGAGGAGTAAGAACCGGAGCAGAAATGAGCTTCTCTTTGAGTCTTTTGAATGCCACATCACAATCAGGAGTCCAGGAGTACTTGACATTCTTCTGCAATAGGTTGGAAAGAGGCTTGGCAATATTGGAGAAGTTCTCAACGAACCTTCTACAATACCTAGCAAGACCAAGGAAGCTTCGGAGTTGCTTGACATTCTGCGGGGGTTCCTAGTTGACAATAGCTTCAACTTTCTCGGGGTTCACAGAAATGCCCTCGGCAGAGATAATATGACCAAGATATAAGACTTTATTCAGCTAGAATTCACATTTGGAGAACTTCGCATAGAACTTGTGTTCACGGAGCCTTTCCAGGACCAAACGGAGGTGCTTGGCATGGTCTTCTTCATTCTTGGAGAATACCAAGATGTCATCCACATAGACAAGAACAAATTCATTGGTGTAGGGGTTGAATATGAAGTGCATCATCCTCAAGAAGGTGGGTGGAGCATTTGCAAGGCCAAAAGACATGACTATGTATTCATAAGAGCCAAACTCGTTCTGAATGCGGTCTTGGGAATATCTTCTTCACGGATACGGATCTGGTGGTAACCCATCCGGAGATTGAGCTTTGAGAACACCTTTGCTCCTTTGAGCTGCTCGAACAATTCATTGTTATTGGGGAGCGGATACATGTTCTTTATTGTCTTCTTGTTCAATGGCCGGTAATCAACGCAAAGGTGTTCTGTGCCATCCTTCTTCTTGACAAATAGAACACCACATCCCCAAGGAGAAGTACTAGGCCTGATTAGACCCATACGGTCTTGCTCATCGAGTTGTTTCTTCAGCTCCTTCAACTCATCAGGGGAAAGCTTGTACGGACGCCGACATGCTGGCTCGGTACCGGGCTCGAGTTCAATGACGAATTCAACTTGACGATGGGGAGGCATGCCTGGAAGCTCTTCAGGGAAAACATCTTCATATTCATTGACCATCGGAATCTGAGAAATGGCATTAATCTCGCCCTTGTCATTGAGAGAGAATAGCCTGATTGTGTTATCTCGAGAGGCGAAGATAATCACGTCTTCGTCAGGATGAGTAAGCTTGACTTCCTTATTTGCACAATCAATGTTTGCATCATGCTTGGAAAGACAATCCATCCCAAGAATAAGATCAATGTCGGAGTTGCCGAGAATAACCGGAGAAACCAGAAAACTGTAATCACCCATATGAATAGATATATCCAGAGCATACAAGCTAGAAGTCATGTGTTTGCCCGGAGAAATAATTTGTAACTCCCTTGGCAAAGTCACTGTGCCCACATTGTGCTTTGATGCAAATGGAAATGACATGAAGGAATGTGATTCACTAGAATCAAACAAAACTTTAGCAGGTTTAAGGTTGACTGGAAGATTACCAAGTATCACATCTGAAGAATTCTCTGCTTGAGCTACATTCATCAGATTCACTCTTGCTGCCTTGGGATTGTGCTTGACAATAGCAGTGCTAACAGGTGGAGGAGGCGGAAGGCGCCTTGGGTTGGGACACTTGTTAGCATAGTGACCCTTCTGAGTACACTTGTTGCAAACCACTTCTGAGAGAGGACGGTGATAAGGACCACTTGATCTTGAAGCTTGAAATTGAGGCTTGGACTGATTGCTTGGGTTGGGTGGGTGGGAGAAACCACGGCCACCTGTGTGCTTGTTGTTGTTTGGAGGACGGAGCACCGGAGGAGGCGGTAGCCAGAACTTCTGCTGCTTTGCAACCACTTGGGAAGAAGAGGAGGAGTGAACAGCATCTCTAATCCTCTTTTTGGAAGCTTCAATCTTGAGCTAGTATGCCTCTTGCTTAAGAGCCATATTGTAGAATTGGTCAAATTCATCCGGCTCGAACAAGGTGAGAGCTAGTTGGAGTTCATCCTTCAGACCACCACGGAACTGATAAATCTTGCTCTTGGCATCTGGGATGTTTTGCTTGGCATAGCGTGCAAGATTCTGGAACTTGACATTGTATTGATAGACGGACATGGTGCCTTGCTTCAGGTTGCGGAATTTCTCACGCATGCCTTCAATGACACTGGTTGGAATGTGGTGAGAGCGGAAATCCTTGCAGAAGTCAGTCCACGAGATCTCACGTCAAACTCTGGAATCTTTGTACTGTTGCCACCAATCAGCAGCTTGGTCCTTGAGTTGGAAAGTGGCAAACTTGACATAAGCCTCAGATCTCACGTTACTGCATTCAAAGTGCTTTTTGATGTCTGTTATCCAGTCTTCAGCATCAAGCGGATCCACACAGTAACTGAAAGACTTCGGTTGGTTTGCCAGGAACTGGTTGAGAGTTGCAAAGTGAGGTTGATTGAACAGATTGCCTTGGCCTTGGTTCCCATGACTACCTTGATTTTCTTGGTTGGCTTGAATGTTCTGCATCATTTGCATAAGCATCTGGGTGTTCTGGTTGGTTGCTTGCATAATTGCTCTCCAGGCCTCAGACGGAGGAGGAGGGGAAGGAGGACGTTCAGGAACACGCTCTTCTTCTGTGATGGCCTAGCTTATTAGGGATGATAGACTACTCATATAAATAAGGAATTCCTTCTTTTCCGGGAGCCCATTCGGATAGAACTCCAAAGTTAAGCGTGCTTAGCTTGGAGTAGTTTCAGGATGGGTGACCGGCCGGGAAGTTGCTCCCGGGTGCGCACGAGTGAGGACAAAGTGCGCAGAAAAGACTAGTATTGATATGTGAGGCCAGTCTAGATCCCGCCAGGAGTAACGACCACCGGCGGGTGTGTCTGGGGCGTTACAAGTTGGTATTCAGAGCCTTCTCCGACCTAGGAGCCCCCACTGATTGATCGAATCGTTGACGGTCGAGTCTAGGCACACACTGAAAATATATTTTGAGTCCTATACTTATATCGGAGAGTAGGATTTCTTTGCTTCTCATCCCTTTCTCTCTGGTGAGGAACCCTGACGACTACTCTTGCCTCTTCTACTTTCAAAAATTGCACCAAATTTTTTTTTAGGAATCTCGCGAGTATTCTGGGATTGTTTCGATGTTCTTGTGACGAGAATATTGTTCTCGATGCCTCCTGACATTAGGGGTTGTGGCAGTGTCCCGGGGAGTTGAGCTTCGGGGTATTGTCGTCACAAGCATATCGCGGCAGTACTAAATACTTAAGACGGCCGACATCGAAAATCTCTCCTATACGGTTAGTGGCAAGATAACCCCGACATCACCCAGTACTGGGGAGGTAGTTCGGGAGTATTGCCATAGCTTGGTATAGTGGATGCTTTTCGAAGGTCCGAGGTAGACAGTTTCCGAGAAAGACTGGTTATGTGTTGAAGGATGGGTACAGCTGGATGTAGGTTTAGAGTTGATTGCGCGGTGCTTCCCCTGTATCCCCAACACCTGATTGCATAACTGGAATCTTTCGGAAATTCATAGGTGGGTTTATCCAGTAGATCGTAGGCATTCTTCCAACGAATGCAGGTTAGTGAGTTCGGGGTTCTACATTGAGTGAAGTGGTTTATGACCGATGTTCCGATCGGGAGTTGCATCTTAAAGGGTCCTTGGCTATGCTGATCCGGGGATTGCAAAACCCTTTTGTAACGCGTTCATATGCTTTCAGCACGAAAATGTCGAACGAAGCTCCTATCTTGTGTTTGTTTCCATCTGTACCTTGTGTTTTTTTATTTACCTTTTATCCCCTATGTGGCTTCTCGTGAAGATTGATGTTATCATTTAAGCTGAGAATTTCATTCGTTCCTCTTGTTCGAATGATTTCATTCGTTCCTCTTGTTCGAATGATTTCATTCGTTCCTCTTGTTCGAATGATTATTGTGAAGACTTGTTGCAATTCATTCCGTTGTTTCAGCTTATACCTTCTTTCAATCAATTGCTGATTCGTGGTCATCTCTTTCAGGATGGCTCCGAAAAAAGTTCCCAATGCTAACCCAGAGGGTGAAGAGGTCCCAGACCGTCCTCCTTCCCCTCCTCCTCCGTCTGAGGCTTGGAGAGCGATTATGCAGACTACAAATCAGAACACCCAGTTGTTGATGCAGATGATGCAGCACATGCAAGCTAATCAAGCTAATCAGGGTGTTCCAGGGAATCAAGGCAACTTCTTCAACCAGCAGCACCATGCTACTCTCAACCAGTTCTTGGCCAATAATCCAAAAGCTTTCAGTTACTGTGTCGACCCTCTTGATGCTGAAGATTGGTTAACCGATATAAAGAAGCATTTTGAGTGCAGTAACGTAAGAGAAGAGGATTATGTGAAGTTTGCAGCCTTCCAACTCAAAGACCAAGCAGCTGACTGGTGGCAGCAGTACAAAGACTCCAGGCTAGGTCGTGTGATCTCTTGGGAGGATTTCTGCAAGGACTTTCGCTCTTACCACATTCCAACAAGTGTCATCGAGGGTATGCGTGAACAATTCCGCAACCTGAAGCAGGGCTCTATGACTGTCTACCAGTATAATGTCAAGTTCCAAAACCTCGCCCGCTATGCTAAGCAAGACATACCAGATGCCAAGAGCAAGATCTATCAATTCCGAGGAGGTCTCAAAGATGAACTTCAACTTGCTCTCACCTTGTTCGAGCCCGATGAATTCGACAAATTCTATAACATGGCTTTGAATCAGAGGCAGCCCAGCTCAAGATGGAGCCTTCCAAAAATAGGATTCGAGATGCCGTTCACTCCTCCTCATCGTCTCAGATGGTCTCGAAACAACAGAAATTTTGGCTTCCTCCTCCTCCAGTGATTCGAGCTCCTTACAACAACTCCAACAACTCCAACAGCAACAAGAATGCTGGTGGTCGTGGTTTATCCCACCCACCCAACTCCAACAAGCAGTCCAAGCAGCAGTTCCAAGCTCCAAGACTAAGTGCTCCTCCTACTCGTCCACTTTCTGAGGTGACTTGCTACAAGTGTGGCCAGAAGGGTCATTATTCCAACAAGTGCAGCAACCCAAGGCGCCTTCCGCCACCTCCACCTGTCAGTTCGGCTATTGTGAAGCATAATCCCAGGCATGCTAGCGTAAATCTGATGAATGCAGCTGAAGCGGAGAATTCTTCTGATGTGATCATTGGTAACCTTTCGGTGAACTCTTTTCCTGCAAAAGTATTATTTGATTCTGGTGCATCTCTCAGTTTCATTTCAAGGCCATTCTTCACCAAGCATAATTTGACTTCGGTATTTCTGGATAAGAAGTTGTCAATTATCTCTCCGGGCAAGCACATGACTTCAAATTTGATGGCTCCGAATGTATCTATTCGCATGGGTGATTATTGCTTTCTGGCTAATCCGGTGGTTCTTGGCAATTCTGACATTAACCTCATCCTCGGGATGGACTGGCTTTCTCAGCATGATGCTCAAATTGATTGTGCACAGAAGGAAGTCAAGATTACTCATCCTGATGAAGATGTGATTATCTTTGCCTCCAGGGATAACACTATCAGGCTTTTCTCTCTCAATGATAAGGGCGAGATTAATGCCATCTCTCAAATTCCGGTGGTAAACGAATACGAAGACGTATTTCCTGAAGAACTTCCAGGCATGCCTCCACACCGTAAGGTGGAATTCGTCATTGAACTCGAGCCGGGTACTGAGCCAGCATGCTGGCGTCCGTACAAGCTCTCTCCTGAAGAATTGAAGGAATTGAAGAAGCAGCTTGATGAACAGGAGCGTATGGGTCTCATCAGGCCTAGTACGTCTCCTAGGGGCTGTGGTGTCTTATTTGTCAAGAAGAAGGATGGCACGGAGCGTCTCTGCATCGATTACCAGCCATTGAACAAGAAGACAATAAAGAACAAGTATCCGCTCCCCAACATCAATGAACTGTTCGAGCAGCTCAAAGGAGCTAAAGTGTTCTCTAAGCTCGATCTCCGAATGGGCTATCACCAAATTCGCATTCGCGAGGAAGACATCCCCAAGACTGCCTTCAGAACGAGCTACGGCTCATACGAGTATACGGTCATGTCCTTTGGTCTCGCCAATGCTCCTCCTACCTTCTCGAGAATGATGCACTACATCTTCAACCCCTATACCGGCGAGTTTGTGCTTGTGTATCTGGATGATATTCTGGTGTTTTCCAAGAATGTAGAAGATCACGAAAAGCACTTACGTCTGGTTCTTGATCGACTCCGTGAGCATAAGTTCTATGCCAAGTTCTCCAAGTGCGAATTTTGGCTCGATAAGGTTTTGTACCTGGGCCATATCATCTCAGCTGACGGTATTGCGGTAAACCCCAAGAAAGTTGAAGCAATTGTCAACTAGGAAGCTCCTCAGAACGTCAAGCAACTCCGAAGTTTTCTGGGTCTTGCCAGCTATTGCAGAAGGTTCGTTGAGAACTTCTCCAAGATTGCCAAGCCTCTTTCCAACTTGCTGCAGAAGAATGTCAAATACTTTTGGTCTCCAGAGTGTGAAGTGGCATTCAAAACTCTCAAAGAAAAGCTCGTCTCTGCTCCAGTTCTTACTCCTCCAGATGAATCCAAGCCCTATGAAGTATTCTGTGATGCTTCTCTTCAAGGCCTTGGTGGTGTGCTTATGGAAGACAAGAGAATTGTGGCATACACTTCTCGTCAGCTGAAGCCAAGTGAGAAGAACTATCCCACACATGATCTCGAACTAGCAGCTGTGGTACATGCTTTGATTACGTGGAGACATCTGTTGTTGGGCAGAAAAGTCGACATCTTCACCGATCACAAGAGCTTGAAGTACATCTTCACACAGCCGAATCTGAACCTCCGCCAGACTCGTTGGGTTGAAATGATCCAAGAGTATGATCCCAGCATTGAATACACTCCTGGCAAGGAGAATGTGATTGCAGATGCTTTGAGCAGAACGGCATATTGCAACAGCCTTCTTATCAAGCCATTCCAGCCTGAGCTTTGTGAAGCATTCAGGAAGCTCAACCTTCAAGTTGTTCCGCAGGGTTTTCTTGCAAATCTTCAAGTTGCTCCTACCTTGGAAGATCAGGTCCGTGAGGCTCAACTCAGTGAAGCCATGGTGCAGAAGGTGAAACATGGTATTGCAAAGGGCACTCCTAAATACAAGTGCTATCGTGTTGATGAGAGAGATACCTTGTTCTTCGAGGACAGACTCGTGGTTCCAAAAGGTGATCTCAGGAAGCTCATAATGGAAGAAGCACATGATTCTCTCCTTTCCATTCATCCTGGCAGTTCCAAGATGTACCAAGACCTCAACCAATCTTACCGGTGGACACGCACGAAAAGGGAAATTGCCCAATTCATGAATGAATGTGATGTCTGCAGAAGAGTGAAGGCAGAGCATCAACGTCCAGCCGGTCTTCTCCAACCTCTTCCTATTCCCGAGGGAAAATTCGACCACATTGAAATGGATTTCGTCACTGGCTTTCCTAAGTCCAAGAGAGGGAATGATTCTATCTTTGTGATGATTGACAAGCTTACCAAAGTCGCTCACTTCCTTCCAGTCAAAGAATCCATCAATGCAGCTCAATTGGCAGAGTTGTACACTTCCAGAATTGTGTCCTTACATGGCATTCCTCAAGTTATCTCCTCGGACCATGGAAGTTTGTTCACATCCAAGTTCTGGGACTCCTTTCAGTCCGCCATGGGCACTAAGATCAGGTTCAGCACTGCTTTTCACCCTCAGACTAGTGGTCAAGTCGAGCGAGTTAATCAGATTCTAGAAGACATGCTCAGAGCCTGTGTCATATCTTTTGGCATGAAATGGGAAGATTGCCTTCCATTTGCCGAGTTCTCTTACAACAACAGCTATCAAGCAAGTGCCGGCAAAGCTCCGTTTGAAATCCTCTATGGCAGAAAGTGCCGTACCCCTCTCAACTGGTCTGAAACAGGTGAACGTCAACTTCTTGGCAATGACTTGATCTCAGAAGCCGAAGAAATGTGCAAAGTCATACGTGAGAATCTCAAGGCCGCTCAGTCGCGTTAGAAGAGCTACTATGACGACAAGCATCGTGATTTGACCTTCAACATCGATGATCACGTCTATCTCCGTGTTTCTCTGATGAAAGGAACCCAAAGATTCGGTATCAAAGGAAAGCTTGCTCCTAGATACGTCAGGGCCTTTCAAGATTCTTGGCAAAAGAGGCGATCTAGCCTATCAACTTGAGATCCCTTCCAACTTCGCCAATGTTCATGATGTGTTCCATGTGTCTCAACTCCGCAAATGCTTCAAGGCACCTGAACGCATGATTCCGTTTGAAGAGATTGATCTTCAACAAGATTTGTCCTACCGAGAGCATCCCGTTGCTATTCTGAAGAAACCGAGCGCAAGACCCGCAACAAGTCCATCAAATTCTTGAAAGTCAAGTGGTCTCATCATACCGACCGAGAAGCTACGTGGGAACGAGAAGATCATCTTCGTTCTGAGTACCCTTCCTTTTTCCAGTCCTAGATCTCGGGACGAGATCTTTTTGTAGTAGAGGAGAGTTTGTAATGCCCCGGATGTAATACTTTCCCTTTTGGGCATATAATATATCTCTGGCTTCATCTATTCCATTCCGGGTTCTTTGTCTTTCGGGTTTTCATCGTTTTGTCGTGTGCGTGTGTGGCATTCATTCATATCATGTAGTCATGTGCATCGCATTGCATTTGTGTTGTCGGTTGCATTCGGTTCCACACGTTCCTTCCCGTTGTCCGTTTCGCGTTCCGGAGCTCCCTCATGTGTCCGTGGCGTCCCGTAGGCCTACTTTGGTGTTTGGCCGTGTAACGTTACCGGTTTGGCGCGAGACTTGTCGTGTGTTGTTGTTTTGGTATGTGTAACCCGCCTATCAAATCTCGTCGTGTTTGGAGTCCGTTTGCTACCCCAACAGTTATTCTCGTGGGCTCAAAGTGCCTCCACTTTGAGGCCCAAGACACCCCTTCAACAGCCCACCAAACCACTCCAAACCCCTCCTTTCATCTAGGCCATCCAATTCTAAAACCGCACTCCATTTGGGCAACCCTAGCTCCTTGTGCCTATATATTTGTCCACCTTCCACAATTTTTCCCCAAAACAAGGAAACCCTAGCCCACACCTTCTCCTTCCTCCAGCCACCACCACCTCGCCGGAGACTTCGCCGGAATTCCGCCGGAGTTTCGCCAGAGTTTTCCTCCGCGCCACCCCACTCCTCACCGCTATCTCTCCTCTCCACCACGAACCCGTTCCTCCTCCCTCTCTCCTCCACAGCCGCCCCACGCCCTCAGGCCCGAGGCCAGCAGCGCTCGAACCGGGTCCTTCGCTCGTCCACCACCAGATCGCTCCAACGCCGCCGCCAGGATCTCGATCGGGGCAGGATCCCGATCCAGATCGGGGTCAACGCCCGAGCTCGCCTCGATCTCTCAGCAGCCGAAGGCCAGGCGCTCGCCTCCCTCGCGTCGGCCCGATCCCCAGCGGCCCAGCTGGGCTCTCCTTCCCGCATCGCCGAAGGCCCAGGGAGCCGAGGCCTCGACTCCGCGTCGCGCGCTCCCTCCGATCGCCAGGCGCCCGAGGCGCACCGAGCCGGCCGCCTCCTGGGCCGCGTCGCCTCCTCCCCGCGGCCTGTCCCGCTCCCTTCGCCAGGCCTCCAGCCACCGCAGCCGCCAGCGGCCTGAACGCCAGATCCGCGGGCCGCCGCCGCACCGTCTCCAGGCCGGCCCGTTCGCCAGCTCTCCGGGCCGCCGCATCAGCCGCCGAGCGGGCCGCCAGATCCAGCCGCGCAGATCCCGGGCCGCCTCTCCGATCCGGCCCGTTTTTCTTCAGATCTAGGTTGTTTTCAATCTCCTAAGTCCCCAGATTTTTGTGTGCTGGTGCAATTTTCAAACTGTGATAACTTTTTGTGTGATGATCCGTTTTGCGCAAATGACATGTCCAGACGTTCGTGGTGACTAGCACTACGTTTCATTTCATTGTGCCATGCATGTTTGAGATCATCTAGATGCTTATTTTTCTGTTGCAAGAGTGCATCCCGATATAAACTGCTGTTAGTGATGTTTTTATGCCATCTTTGCATAGTGATATCTTTTAGCTCGTTATCCAAGTGATGCAAATGACATGTCCACGTGTTTGTCTTGCCACACTCTACATGTTGTTTGTGTTAGGTTGCATGATAGATTTATTCTTACCATGTTTATCTCCATTGCAAAGTGCCATGTGGATGTTTAGTTGTTTAACTTGTTATAAAATGCCATCTTGATGAGCTCATTGCTATCGTTGTGTTTATCTCCATGATGCACGCTTAGGTGTTTTGGAATCACCATCATATGTAATTTGATGTGGTGCTTACCACTTGCCATGTTTAGTTTTGAGGTGACTTAAACTTGCTCTCAAAGATGCCATGATGAAACTGTTGTTTTAACACTTAGTGGAATTTCACTAAGTCTGGAATCTGTAATTTCCAGATGCCATGTTTGCTTGCTGTTCTAGGCCAATCCATGATAGTTTTGGGGTGACTCTTGATGATTCCTTGTAGTATATATTGTTGGCTTTACATTCATGCTCTCACATGCTTATTTGAGTGGCTGTAGCATATTTAACTTTTGCTCCGAAGTTGCAATAAATTACTGCTGTCAGGATTTTGTTGTCAAGTTCAATGTGTCCAAGCTTGTTGCTATTGATCCGTGACTCCTTTGGGGGTGCACCAATGGACTTATTTGCTGTAGGATATGTCTAGTTTATGTTCATGCTCTTTGCCATGATGTTTGAGTGCTGTAGCTTATTTATCTAGTGCTCCGAAGTTGCTATGTTGCTGTAATTTTCAGCTTTCGCATGTTTATTGTTTTGTGTGTAACTTTTAGCCCGTAGCTCCGATTGCAGCGAGTCTTATATGAAACTTGATTGATTTTCCGTGTAGATTCATAATATCCTATTGTTATTATGTTTTGAAGTATTTTGCTTGAGTGCTATTTTCCGTGCTCCGTGTGCTCTCTTAGTGCATCAATCATGCATCCATCATGTTTGTGTGCGCATTGCATCTTGTTGATTCGTGCCTTGTGTGATTGTATTGTTTAGAGCCGGAAGCTGAGACCGGGTACGAGTACGAGCACGAGGTTACTACTGAGGTTGAGCACGAGGACCCTTCTTACGATCCGAACGACAACTTTTCAGGCAAGATGACCGAACCCGGATACCATTACTATTTTTGCCTATTGCTAGAAGTCTCGATCTATAGTTTTGCCTCGATGCCCATGTCTTTCATGTCAGCCTCCTACTTGTAACCATGATCATGTCTAACCACCCTACCTATGCAAACCATTGATTGGCTATACGTAGGCTTCGCTCAGCCCCTCTTATAGCGTTGCTAGTTGCAGGTGAAGTTGAAGATGCTTGCTTCATGTTGAAGTTTGTTGCATTATATCACACTATATAAATGCTTAAATGAAATCATCTATATATTGGCAATGGGTGCAAGGCTAAGCCTTTTGCTTGGTGTTTTGTTCCACTCATGCCGCTAGGAACCGTATACACCGGTGTTATGTTCCTTGATTATGCGTTCCTCACACGGTTGGGGTTATGGGGCCCCCTCGATAAACTGATAAGTGTTAAGTCTTTTCCAGCAAGTCCCAACATTGGTACTATTCGCCTAATAACTAATAAAACTTGCATAGGGTCTTGCAAACCCGAGTTCTTAATTAACAACCCCCGGGCCAGTGCTCCACATGAGTGTTGGTCCAAACTGGGCAGACTGCGGGGCCATCCGAGGGAACTCGAGGATTGGTATATACCTGTAGGCTGACCTATCCGGTCGTGGCCTGAGACTAGATACGTGCGGCTACTGTCAGGGTGTCGGCACGCCGGGAGGATTTGCTGGATTAGCCTTGCCTTAGTTCGGAGTATCTTGAGCACGGGATTCCGAGAATACTCGGGTCTTCCCACCTTGGAGTTGCGACTCCGCGGATCGTGGGCTTGTCATGGGCCAAGTTGGAACACCCCTGCAGGGTTATGAACTTTCGAAAGTCGTGCCCGTGGTTATGTGGCAGATGGGAGCTTGTTAATATCCGGTTGTAGAAAACTTGACACATTGTTCTAATACACTACCAGCGTGTGTACCGTGACTGTCAATTTCCGAATAGGGATTCGGGAGTTGAACACGGTGGGGTTATGTTTGACTGGCTTTAGTTTAGGATCACTTAGTGATCATCTCTCGACCGAGGCGCCTTCTCTTCTCGCTCTCTTTTACGTAAGCTAGTGCTAGTTGCTGCTGCAGACTCTTATTCTTTTCTGCAGCCTTATCCACACCCAAGGCTTAAATAGTCATGTTACCCGGGAACGGGATTGCTGAGTCCTCTGTGGCTCACAGTTACTTCACCACACCAGATGCAGATCCGGTGGTGAGCTATCCAGGTGATGGCACCGAGCTAGACTGGGAGTACGACGAGGAGCGTAGTCGATACTATGTTCGTTATCCTGATGATCAGTAGTGGTGACTTCTACTAGGATTCGATCCGACCTGTGGATTTAAATTATGTTTGGTATCTTGACATTTGGATTTTACCCTTAGATGGGCTGTGATGTTCTTTTGTATGATGATTGAAACATGTAATGAATTTGGGTGACGTGGTGAGTGTAAGCCAACTATTTTATGTTTTCCATCCCCACCTTTTACATGAGTTGTGCAAAGATACCAAACTTGCGATCATTCTAGCATGGGGTTATGTCTCTAAGTCGTGCCTCAACATGTAGGAGATATAGTCCCATCCTGGGCATTACAAGTTGGTATCAGACCCGACCCTCGCGGTTACACGGATGTTTGCGGACAGTTTACAGTCATGTTGTGCATGACGTTTGTGAGCCGTCGTGGCACACGGCATGGCACATGTGTTGTCCTGGAAGCACAGACGTTTGTGCCAAGAGGGAACGTTCCTATGGCCCGACGAGGACATCGGTTCCTCTGAGTGAGGGTGTATGTGATGGCCTGGCTTATTAGGGATGATAGACTACTCATATAAATAAGGAATTCCTTATTTTCCTGGAGCCCATTCGGATAGAACTCCAAAGTTAAGCGTGCTTAGCTTGGAGTAGTTTCAGGATGGGTGATCGACCGGGAAGTTGCTCCCGGGTGCGCACGAGTGAGGACAAAGTGCGCAGAAAAGACTAGTATTGATATGTGAGGCCAGTCTAGATCCCGCCAGGAGTAACGACCACCGGCGGGTGTGTCCGGGGCGTTACATCTTCACCCTCTGGGTTAGCGTTGGGAACCCTTTTAGGAGCCATCCTGAATGAGATGACAACTATTAGCTATTGATGGAAAAATATATAAGCTGAATCAACGGCTAGAAATTGCAACATAAGTCTTCACAAGAACATACGATCAAAATGAACGAATGTATTCCACAGTTTAATGATACAACAATCTTCTCAAGAAGCCACTTGGGAGAACAAAAGGTAATAAAAACAACAAGGAGCAGATAGAACAAATGCAAGATAGAAGCTTCGTCCCGCATGTTCGTGCTGAAAGCTCATGGAACGTGTTACAAAAGGGTTTTGCAATCCCGGGATCAGCATAGCCAAGGACCCTTTAAGATGCAACTCCCAATTGGAACAACGCCCATAAAACCTCTTCACTCAATGTTGAACCCTAAACTTCATACCGTGCACTCATTGGAAGAATGCCTAAGAGCTACTAGAAGAACCCACCTATTAATTTCCGAAGGTTTCCGGTTATGCAATCGGGTGTTGGGGATACAGGGGAAGCACCGCGCACTCAACTCTAATCCTACATCTAGCTGTATCCATCCTTCAACACATAACCAGTCATCCTCAGAAACTGTTTACCTCGGACCTTCGAAACGCATCTGCTATACAAGCTGTGGCAATACTTCCGAACTACCTCCCCAATACTGGGTGATGTCGGGGTTATCTCAACACTAACCGCATAGAAGAGTTTTCGATGTCGGCCATCTTAAGTATTCTAGAACCGATGCGATAGATTTGTGACGACAACACCTCGGAGCTCAACTCCCCGGGACACTGCCACAACCCCTAAATGACAGGAGGCATCGAGAACAATGTTCTCGTACCAAAGATATCGGAACAATCCAAACAATACTCGCGTGATCCTAAAAAAAATTGTGAATTTTTTAGAGTAGAAGAGATAGAACATCGTCAGGAGTCCTCACCAGAGCGATGAAGGGATGAGGAGTAAAAAGAAATCCTACTCTCTGATATATATATATATAGGACTGAAAACAATTTCATGTGTGTGCCTAGACTCAACCGTCAACGATTCGATCAATCAAGGGGGCTCCTAGGTCGGAGAAGGCTCTCATTACCAACTTGTAATGCCCAGTATGTGACTATGCCTCCCACGTGTCGAGGCACGACTTAAAGGCATAAGCACGTACTAGAATGATCTCAAGTATGCATCTTTGCACAACTCATGTAAAAGAGGGGATGAAAATGTAAAAGAGTAGTTGGCTTACACTCGCCACATCACACAATGCAATATATTAACATACATCATCCAAAACATCAGAGTCCAACTACGGACGAAGATCCAAATGAAAGATACCATAAATAAAGCAACACAAGGTCCCGATCATCCTAGTAAGAGCCCTACTGATTCTCGGGGTAAGACACGTAGTATCACCCACGCTCTTCATCGAACTCACAATACAACTCTGAACCACCACCTGTGTAGTTCTCAACGGTACCTGCATCTAGTGTTGTTTAGAATCTGTGAGACACGGAGGCTCAGCAATCCCGTTCCTGGGTAGCAATACTATCAAAGCCTTATGTGTGGAAAAGGCTTAAAAACAAGGTTGCAGCAGCACTAGCACTAGCTTACGTGTTTAGAGCAAGAAGAGAAGTGCCAACGATCGCCAAAGTGATCACGAAGTGATCCTAACTACTCACGTCAATCATAACCCCACCGTGTTCACTTCCCGAACCCCTTCGGAAAGAGACCGTCACGGTTACTCACGCTGGTAGTGTATTCTGAACATGGTGTCAAGTTATCTACAACCGGATATTAACATATTCCCATCTGCCACATAACCGCGGGCACGGCTTTCGAAAGATCAAAACCCTGCAGGGGTGTCCCAACTTAGCCCATCACAAGCTCACGATCTGCGGAGTCGCAACTCCAAGGTGGGAAGACCCGAGTATTCTCGGAATCCCGTGATCAAGATATTCTGACATAGGTAAAACTAATCCAGCAAGACCTCCCGGCGTGCCGACACCCTGATAGTAGCCACGCGTATCTCGTCTCAGGCAACGACCGGATGGGACATCCAACAGGTGTATACCAGCCCTTGAGTTTCCTCGAGGTGGCCCTGCAGTCCACCCAGTTCGGACCAACACTCATGAGGAGCACTGGCCCGGGGTTGTTAATTAAGAACTTGGGTTTGCAACGCCCTATGCAAGTTTTAGTTATTAGGCAAATGTAAAACCAATGTTGGGCCTTGCTGGAAAAGCTTTAGCGCTAAGCGGGTTATCAAGGGGGGACCATAAACCCCAACCGTGTTAGGGATGCAAAATCCAGGAACATAACACCGGTTTAACGGTTCCTAGGGTGGCATGAGTGGAAGAAAACACCAAGCAAGAGGCTTAGCCTTCCACCCATTACCAATATATAGATGATTTAGTTTAACAAATTATATATTGTGATATCCCAACAATAACTTCATCATGAAGCAAGAATCTTCAAATCTTCACCTACAACTAACAACGCTATAAGAGGGGCTGAGCGATGCTTACGTAGCCAAACAAAGGTTTGCTAGGTGGGTGGTTAGAGAGTTTCATGGCAACAATAGGAGGGCTGACAATTAGACATAGGCATCGAGGCAATATCTAAAAGAGCGAGACATCTAGCATAGGCAAAGATAGTAGTGATATCTGGGTAAGGTCATCTTGCCTATTGATTCCACGAAGGGATCGTAACCTTGCTCCTCAAACTCAACCTCGGTAGGAACCTCGTACTCCGTATCATCACCGGGCTCTAACCAAACACAACAATGCAACAACGGAACACAATCAATCATAATGCAATGCTCAGGCACATGATGCATGAACATGATGAACAAGGACAAAAGTAGATATGATGAATGGCCTAGGGTCACAAGAGGGCAACATCATCATATTCAAACAAGATCACTCACATGAAAGAAAAACAAACAAAAGAACAACTAACAAGTTTATGTAGGTTGTTCAAACAAGCATCCAACAAGTTTAAAGGGGTTGGTCAACATGGCAAGGGTGCAACTATCACTACAGCAACATGCTAGCACATTTAAATGGGCTGGAAATAATAAACAACAATTTCCAGAAACTCCCATATTAATTTAAATGCATTTGGGACAGATCTGAAAAACTTATGTGATATGGTTGTCAAACATGCTAAACAACAGCACCAAAATATTCTACACATTTTTCCACCCCAAATGCATATAAAGTTTGTTAAATTTGGAGTTGTAGATAATTAGTTATGATATTTCCAAGTTTAAGCATATTTAAAACAACAATAAATTCAAACAGCATCTTAAATGTTTTGAAACATGGCAACAAACAACATATTCATAATCTACATGAAATTCTAAGCACTTTTCGTATAGGACTTATTTTCATCAGATGAAAATATCAACAGATATTAATTAAACAAGAAAAAGGCAGCAAAAAGAAAAAGAAAAAGAAAACAAAGAAAGAAGACAAGCGCAGGGGTCAGAGTGACCCAGGGCTCATCTAGCCAGAGCCACTGACAAGGGGGCCCGGCCTCGCTGAGCTGGCGCCAGCGGGTGCACGCGGGGGCTGGAGACGGCTGAATGGCTGACAGGTGGGGCCTGCCTATCAGCAGGAAAAATAAAAAGGGGCGAATAGCCACTGCCCCGCAACGGATTCAAACACAAGACATGTGGCTTAACTCACGGAGACACAGCCACTGCGCTATCGATCAGATCTCGACAGAGAACGGGCGTTATATCTGAAGAGGTAACTGCAGAAGCAGATGACTGAAGAAAGCCAGAGGCTCGTCGGAGCTGCTCCGGCGACCAAAAGGCACGGCGGAGTGGTGCGGAGTACTCCTGGAGGAGTTCCGCATCCATACGACACACTTGCAGCACCTAACGAGCACTACAGCGCCGGCGGCGAGCAACGACAGCACGGCGGCGGCGGACAATGATGAGACGATGCAGAGGCCTAGGCGGAGCAGCGACTGCTCAGGCAGCTCCTACACGACGCGCTGAAGCGAACGGACAGCAAGCGATGGCCTAGAGGGGTCGGAACACTCGCCGGCGACGAGGCCCGACGGCGACAAGCTCGGGCGCTCGAGGAACTCGGACCTAGAGGGTGCTAAGGAGGGGGGAAAGGGCACGAGGAGGAAGAGGAGCTCACCACGAACACAGAGATGTGTTCGGCTGGCCCATACGTGGACGGAGTCGACGGCGGCGAGTCTTGAACAGGTACGGGCGCCGGAGACGAAGAAGAGGAAGAAGATGTCAGCGAGGAGGCGATCGGCTCCACGTAGAGGAAGTAGTTGAAGTAGTCGACGTCGTTGAAGCAGCCGGACACGTTTAACGAGGCTGAGGTCGACGGGAGGCTCGCCGGCGACGAGGTGGCGCTCTCATATGTGTGCTGGTACTCACTGGAGCGGCGGATCTGGTGGAGCTTGGCTCTCTAGGCGGCGAGAGGAGGAAGAGGAACCCTAGGGGAAAGGGGAGGACACGCTGCGGGTTTAAATGGAGGGCTCGGATCACGAGACCTCGACGTCCGTGATCACGGCACGACGGCGAGGGCACGCTCTGGCTCTGCTTCGCGTGATGGAGGTAGATGGAGACGCGGGCCTGAGAGGCAGACAGGTGGGGCCAGGCGGGAAAAGACACGGCACAACTGCGAGCGCTGGCTAGGCCTGCGGGAGAGAGGAGGTGGGCCGCGGCTGCTATGGAGAAAGAGATGGGCCTGGGGGAGGAGAAGGAGGAGGCCCAGAGCCACTGCTGGAGCTGTTGTTTCTTTTCTTTTTCATTTAACTTCAGACAAAAAAGAAAAAGAAAAGCACAGGCTAAAAGGAAAAGAGTTAGGGGAAAAGAAAAATATCCCCATGCTCCTTGATCTATGCCCTATTTAATAAAATTGGTTTGGACATTTTTAGAGGCAGAAAAATAAAAGGAGTTTGAATATGGTTCAAACTCTTGTCGTTTTAAAACCCAACCAGATCAATTCCAAAATGGGTGATATTTGGCAGAGAGGGTGTATACATGGTGCAAGGTTTTTAGGAAAAGAAAGAACAATAAAGGGCTTGGCTTGGTGGCTTGCATAATGGAGTAAAGAAATGAAAGAAAAGGAAAAGAAGAAGATGAAGAAGAAGAAGAAGAGGGGAACAAGGAGGGGGGCTAGGGTTTAGCAAGTCAAGGTTGGCTAGAGCCACACTCACAACATCACAAGGGTCTCACACAAACATCACAACAAGAAAGTAAACAATGATGCCATGATGATGAAAGCAATGCATGGATGCAAAATAAAATAAAATGACATGGCAATGCAAAAATGAAATGAGCTCAAATGACAAGAACCCCCAAGGATAAGGACAAGGATCAAAATGAGAATGCTTTATTGCCATAATAGGAAAGTATTACATATGGGGTGTTACATAACACTCCCATAGAAATATGAGAACACCAATTAGGAAAGGTATTGATCAACACTTGACATCGAAGCAACTCGAATACCACAACTCAAAACAAAACAAAGGATTTGGCTTGCAGAGCCGGAACAAACATATGATAGAGATTTCGTCCAAAGTTTTCGTGATGAGGCCCCCCGGGCACGACGTTACAAAGGACATTGCATCCCCGAATCAGCATAGCCAAGGATTCATTAAGACGCAACGTAACCAGTGTAAAATCGACCGTGAAAAGAGAACCACTAGACGTTGAACCCCAACCTCATATCATGTATTTGTTGGAAGATTACCTAGAGCTACTTGAATTACCACCTACTAATTCCCGAAATTTTCTAGTTATGCAATCTGGTGTTGGGGATACAAGGGAAGCACCGTATCTCACACAACTAACAAGACCTACATCCAGTTGTATCCGTCCGTCAACACGTAACCAGGCACCTTCGGAAACCGTGTACCTGAGACCTTCGAAAAGCATCCGCTATACTAGCTGTGGCAATACTCCCGAACTATCCCCCCAGTACTGGGTGACGTCGGGGTTATCTCACCACCAGACACACATAGAAGAGTTTTCGATGTCGGCCACCTCCGGTATTCTGGAACTGCAATGATACAATTGTGACGACAAGACCTCAGAGCTCAACTCCCCGAGACTAAGCCTAAGCAGACGGGAGGCACCAAGATAGAATTCTCGTCACAAAGATATTGGAATGATCCCAACAATACCCGCGTGATTCTAATTTTTTTTAGTGAAAATTGAGGAGAGTGGTGTTAAAACAAAATGTCAGGAGTCCTCACCAGAGCGACGAAGGGGATAAGGAGTAAAAGAATTCCTACTCTCAAATATATGTATTCCTAAGACTCAAAATAGTTTTTGTTTCTAGACTCAACATCGGCAGCGGTTCGATCAAGCAGGGGCTCCTAGGTCGGGGAAGGCTCTGATTACCAACTTGTAACACCCAAGATGCGGCTATATCTCCTACGTGTCGAGGCGCGACTTAGAGGCATAACCGCATTTTGGTATGATCTCAAGATGATCATCTTCACACATTCCCATGTACAAGAACAATGTAAAATAGATAGTCGGCTTTAAATCGCCACTTCACACAATGCATAAATAAGTCATACATTCATCCAGAGTACACACATAGTCCGGCTACAGACGAATCCAAATGAAAAGAAGATAACCAACCACTATGCCCGATCGGCCCTAGTAGGAACCACTACTGATCATCGAGGATCGTCACGTACATACGCCCACGTTCCTCATCGAACTCCCATTTGAGCTCCTGGCCATCACCTGCATCGTACTCGGTTGTACCTGCATCTGTGCTTGTAGTAAACCGTGAGTCATGAGCACTCAGCAATCCCATTCCTAGGTATCAAAACTACCAAAGCCTTTGGGTAAGGAGAAAGTGTATAAGTGGGCTGCTGCAAGCGCTAAGCGTAGATGAGGTGGCTAGCTTAGGTATCTTCAGAGCAAGAAGAGAAGTGAAAGCCATCTGTCATGAACTATTCATGATCACTAGATGATCATGTCTACCTACGAGTCATCCATAACACAGCCGTGTTCCCTTCCTAAACTCCCTCGAAAAGAGACCATCACGACTACTCACACGGTAGTGTATTCTGTTTGAGTTTTTGTGTCAATTTATCTACAACCGGATATTAACAAACTCCAATCCTCCACATAACCGTGGGCACGGCTTTCGAATGATCATAACCCTATAGGGGTGTCCCAACTTAGCCCATCACAAGCTCTCACGATCAGCAGAGGTAAAACCTCTTATCTTAGGGACAACGCGATCAAACTCGGAATCCCGGTGCACAAGATATTTCGACAATGGTAAAACAAGTCCAGAAAGACCTCCCGACGTGCTGACACCCCGATAGGAGTCACGCGTATCTCGTCTCAGGCCACTATCGGATGAGCAGTCCATACAACTAAAACATGTCTTCAAGTTTCCTCGGGGTGGCTCTGCAAGGGGCTCTAGTTTGGACCAACACTCGTGAGGAGCACTGGCCCATAAACCCCAACTGCGTTAGGAACGCAAAATCAAGGAACATAACACTGGTTTATCAGTTCCTAAGGCGGCATGAGTGGAACAAAGCACCAAGCAAAAGGCCGAGCTTTCCACTCATTACCAAGTATATATGTGCATTAATTAAATAAGATATATATTGTGTTATCCCAAAGAATCCATGTTCCAACATGGAACATCTTCCGTCTTCCATCTTCACCTGCAACTAACAACGCTATAAGAGGGTTGAGCAAAAGCGTAACTGAGCCAATCAATGGTTTGCTAGGAAGGCGGTTAGAGTGTTTCATGGCAACATAGGAGGCTGACGAGACAAGAATGGGTAGCGCGACATAGCTATAGAGTGAGACAACTAGCAAAGCAAAGATTGAGGTGATATCGAGGAACGGTCATCTTGCCTGGGATCCCGCAAGGAAGAAGAACGAGTCCATGAACAAGGCAAACGGACATAGCCAAACGAATCCTCACAACTCCGGAACAAAACCGAAGCTAACGAGAGAAGCATACCAGAAAGAAGCAAACAACATGGTAAACAAACAAGCATAAACGTGGCATGATGCACAATCAAGTATGATGCATGTCCGTTTTAAATATGCATGGCATGACAAAGTGCAACAAACAACACTACAAATTAAGTGGAGCTCAATATGCAACGAGTTGCATATTGACGAAACACCACATTCAATTTATTTAGTTGACTCTCGTTTATGTACACAACAAATTTAAATGCTAATTAACATGGCAAGAGGTGAATTATAAGTAAACTAACTATCTAGGCATTTTAAATGAGGCCAGAAATAACAAACAACAATTATGGAAAATCCGCATGTGCATATTATGAATTTGGCACTGTTCTGACTATTACTAAATTTTAAAGTTATTAAACAGCAAAAGTAAAAGCACTATGTTATTCTACACATTTTTCTACCCCAAAAGCATATAAAGTTTATTTAATTTGGAGCTACGATTAATTAGTTATTCAATAAACCATTTTAGCATGTCATTTGCACAAACTTAGCTAAACAGCAAGTTAAACATTTTAGACATGCATGAAAGTTGGTTATTATGATTCTACAAAGAATTCTAAGCAAATTACATGTTTAAAACATTTTCATCCCATGCACGGTTGTTAAGTTATTAATGCATGAAGTACAAGTTTTTTTTGCAAATATGTAATCCCCGGTTATATCCTAAAATCGTCCAGATGAAAAAACCAGAACAGGGCTGAAACTGCTGGTTGCTGGGCTTGCGGTGGCTCACCCATGAGCCTCGGCCCGGAACTGGAGAGGAAGCAGCAGGCCGGGCAGCTGGGCCTTGTGGGAAGCAGGCCGTGGTCAACTGGAGCGGGCGGCGTCGATCCTGGTTCCAAGCAGAGGCGAGGCACCTGCGGAGAGAGGGTCAAGCGGGTTGCGGGTGCTGGTGGCGTGGGACTCGCCACAGGGAAGAGGTGGACTTGGTGCTTCGACAGGAGGAACTTGAGGCGCAGGGGGCGGCGAGCTCGAGCAGATCCATCGGGAGGAGCTCCGGTGGCTGGACATTTTCTGCCGAAGAAGAAAACAATGGGCTCCTGTGAGAGGGACGTGTGAGAGGAAAGGAAAAGAGAGACAGAAGAGAAGGAGGATAGGGGCGGATCACTGGGGTGCTGCTGCTCTGGCGGCTCGCCGGCCGGCCGGATGTGGGAAGGAGGCGGCAGGGTCGAGAGGCTCGGGAGAAGCTCGCGATCCAGATCGAGGAGGCAGCTCGAGAGGCGCGGCTGCGGGTCGCCTGGATGGCTGGTGGCCGTCGGATCTCCATCCGGTGGTCCCAGATGCTTGCATTGGCGGTTGGTAGATCTGGTGGTGCGAGGTGGCGGCTATGGGTTGGCCAGGTGCGAAAAACAAGGAGCAGTGGCGGCTGCTCGGGAATGGAGGGCTAGGGCTACGTTTAGTCCAGATTTGGAATGTGGTGGCCCCTATTTATATATAGGGGCTATTGGTACAGATTTTTGGGCCCTCCGATTAGATCGGACGGTTGAGAAAATATGTCAGGGAGTGTAAACAAAGAAGCGAAGATATTTTAGGGGTGTTTGGGGATGATCCGGACCCAGCGGTGATGACAGCCCAGTTCGGGTCCGAGGAAGTTTTGGACGCGCTCGAGGGGGGTCTGAGAGAGGTCGACAAAGAGAAAGGTGCCTGACAAAATGTCAACGGAGGCAAAGAGAGAAGCGACAACTACGAATGGCTACATGTTTTATGAAAACATGCAGATGCAATGCACATGATGCCATGATGAAATGCAACAAGCAAATAAATCACACGATGAAACTCGGAATAGCTGGAGGTTGTAGGATCGAAAGTTTGTCTAGAGGGGGGTGATTAGACTACTTGACCAAATAAAAACCTAGCCTTTTCGCAATTTTAAGTCTTGACAGATTTTAGCAATTATGCAAAAGTCAAGCAATCAACCTACACATGCAATTCTAAGAGTATAGCAGCGGAACGTAAAGCAATTGCATATGAAGGTAAAGGGAGGAGTTTGAGGGAACAAACGCAATGTAGACATGGAGATTTTTTATCCATGGTTCCGATAGGTGGTGCTATCGTACATCCATGTTGATGGAGACTTCAACCCACGAAGGGTAACGGTTGCGCGAGTCCAAGGAGGGCTCCACCCACGAAGGGTGCACGAAGAAGCAACCTTGTCTATCCCACCATGGCCATCGCCCACGAAGGACTTGCCTCACTAGGGTAGATCTTCACAAAGTAGGTGATCTCCTTGCCTGTACAAACTCCTTGGTTCAACTCCACAATCTTGACGGATGCTCCCAAGTGACACCTAACCAATCTAGGAGACACCACTCTCCAAAAGGTAATAGACGGTGTGTTGATGATGAACTCCTTGCTCTTGTGCTTCAAATGATAGTCTCCCCAACACTCAACTCTCTTTCATAGGAATGGATTTGGTGGAAAGATGATTTTAGTGGAAAGCAACTTGGAGAAGGCTAGAGATCAAGATTTATGTGGTTGGAATGGAACATCTTGACCTCAACACAAGTGTAGGTGGTTCTCTCTCAGAAAATGGATGTTGGAAGTGTAGGTATGTTCTGATGGCTTTCTCCACTAATGAAGAGTGGGTGGAGGGGTATATATAGCCTCCACACAAAATCTAACCATTACACACGATTTACCAAACTCGGTGGGACCGAATCAAACAACTCGGTCAGACTGATTTAGTTCATAATGTGACCGTTAGGCATTTCGGTGGGACCGATATGATCAACTTGGTAGGAACGATTTCATTAGGGTTAGGGCATAACGTAATCTCGGTGAGACCGATTACACAAACTCGGTAGGACCGATTTTCGTAATAAGCTAAGCAAAGAGTTGGTCAGGCAAACTCGATGGGACCGATTCGCTCGTTTCGGTTGGACCGAAACGTTACAAAGGGGAAACAGAGAGTTTGCATTGCAAACTCGGTGGGACCGATCGCTCATCTCGGTTAGACCGAAACGTTATGAAGGGAAACTGAGAGTTTGCAATCCCATCTCGGTGAGACCGAGATCCCTATCGGTGAGACCGAAGTGACTAGGGTTTGTGGCAATGGCTATGTCACTCATCACCAAGCAAAGTGAACGATCATATAGGGATTTAAAAGATATTATCATTCAAGCAAGCATTAAAGTAGCATATAATCAATCACATGATCAAACAAGTATCTCACACAAGGACCTAAAGTATAAACCAAGCACACAATAAAGTTCAACCAAAAACAAGAGAGACAAAGAAGCAAAACACTCTCTCTCAAAGCCTTTGATCTATACATATTTCTCCCCCTTTGGCAACAAGTTACCAAAAAGTTCAAATATGCATAGTGATATGCGTCTCTCAAGCTTGGTCTTTGGGAGGCGGTATAGAGAGAACTCCGAGGATGAAGGCATCAGTTGATGTAGTTGGAGTTGGTGGAGTGGCCGCTGGAGGTGGCACTGAATCTGTGGCTGCTGGTGCTGATGTTGTTGCTCTTGTATCTGGTACATGCACTGCAGAAGACCTCTGTCCTCTAGCCACTCGTTGAAATGCATCAGTAGTTGCCTTCCCTTTTCTCTCTTATGCTTCCTCCAGGAGCTGCTCAACTGTTGTTTGTATCTCAGTAATCTTCAGATCAAGATCATAAAATTTGGTTTCTATGATCCTCTCCAAGCTCTCCTGGTTTTGAGTCAGGGTGGCCAAGCTCTTCTCAATCCTCAAAGTTGCTTGAATCAGATATGCCATTTGATCTTGTTTAGATTTGAGGGACACTTGAGATGCCTCTTCAACACTTGGCTTCTTTGCTGCTTTCTCAGCTCTACCTTTCTCTCTCTTTTCTTGTGCTTGCACAGATGTGGAATCTTCTTCATCCATGACAACTGTGTTGTCCTCAAATTCAGGCAACAAGGGAAGATGTTCTTTGTCCAATAAGTATGTGTCTGTGCCCATCTTGGAGTTGATGAGCATCTGGATGTGTGGAGCATACCCACATGATCTCTTCTGGTCAGCATTTGTCCTCTTGATTGTCTCTACAATCAGACTCATGACCTTGAACTTTTGAGGGACATAAAAAATGTGCAGCAAGTTGATTGAATGCCCTCTAATCATCTTGTGATCTCCAAATTTGGGCAACAATGTATGCCTCAATATAGTGTTGATTGTAGCTAGACCAGACAACAAGTAATGTACAGATCCAAGCTTATGTGTTTCCAATGCTTTGTCTGGGATCTCTTTGTACATGTTGGCCATAAAATTGTGGTCTTTCTTCTTCTTGGCATAGACATCCAAATCATCCTCATGCTCTTCAGGGGCTTTTATCAACTTGGCCCACTCATCAACAGTTGACTGGTACCTTGTACCTTCAGACATCCACACAATTCTACCATCTGGATAAAAATGAGCCGTGGAGTAGAATTGCATGATGAGTTCATCATTCCATTTTGTCAAATTCTGACCCGCAAACTTGTCAACACCACATGATTTGAAACTTTCATGCACACTTGGAAAATGATCTTCATTTTCCTTGATGTATTCCCAATCAACCCATCTCATGTCACATACCATTGGCTTCTTGTCAAGCAGAATGGTCTCATGGAAATCTTGTTGTTCTTTTGTTTGAAATATGTAGTCAACAGCAGTCCTCCTTCTCACAGCATAGGGATCAGACTGTCTCCATCATCTGAGACATGCATCCTTCCTCAACTTCATGTCATTGGCAACAATATGATTATCATCATGATCAAGAATCTTGGGCTTGAGCTTCCTAAGCACTTTGACTTCATCATCTTCTTCAATTTTAGGCACTGGGGCCTTGTTCTTTTCTGCAGCTGGAATGTTCCTTGTGCCTCTCTTGGGTGCAGACTTGGTGGCTTGAGCAGCAGCTTTGAGGGCAGCCTTGGGCTTTGAAGGAGCAACCCCTGACATAATGGCATCCCCCATCAGCTTCTGAAATTTAGGTGCTGGTGCAGCATCCTCTTCTTCTGCTGCTACTTCATCATCATCATCATCATCTCTCATAGATGGCTTGCCAATCACTCTGGCTGTGGTTTTCCTAGCCCTTTTCTTAGTTCCTGCTGGCTCATCTTCTCTGGTTTCAAGAGTGAACACCATTGTTTCTTGAGTTGATGCTCTGGCCTTTGACATTGGAGCTCTCTTGGCAGGGACCTTCTTGTTCAGTCCAGGCTTGGTTGAAGCAGTTGTGCCATATTCCTTCCTAGCAACTTTCTTCTTTGAGCTGACTTCTTCAACTTCAAAATCTTCATCCTCTGAATTTGAGGTTTTCTTCTTTCCCTACCTAGTTGATGCCTTAGGCAGGTTGCTTGGTGTGCTCCTGCTACCCTCATGAGAACTGCTAGAGGGACTAGTGCCCTCACTCAACAGTGCTTGCTCCTTTGACCTGTTCTGGCTGTCACATTGATCAGACATTGTTGACACTTCAAATTGAAAGCTAACCCTGTGAATAGATGTAGATGAGATAGAGTGGATGAGCATCACAACGTGCAGAGTTTTTGCAAAACAGATGACTCAAAAACTTAGTTTTAGTTCTCCACAGAAAGCATTTCGGAGCTACCGATTTGTTAAACTCAGTGATACCGAAGCAACTTTGGAACCTAAACTAGTGAACTCGATCAGACCGAGTCATAGTTCGGTGGCACCGAGATTGCTAGGGTTTCACAAAGAGTCGAACTCGGTCACACCGATTTGCAGTTTTCGGTCAGACCGAAAATCGCATGTGCGATGGCCTAAGCCAAATCGGTGAGACCGATTCTACAACTCGGTTGGTCCGAGATGAGTTCAGCGGAGACCTAACCCTAATTTTTTAGATCAAATCTAATCTAAGGATGTTTTTTCAGTGGATAGATAGTTTGCATACGTGGTAAAGATCATGGCAAAGTAATGTGCTATGAATCAGAGTTAAAGGAATAGCACATAGAGTCGAACCCATACCCTAGTTCGGCGAGAGTTCGCTACGGCGACAACGGCGGAGCAGATTTCCACTGACGGCGATGGAAACTAGCGGCGGGATGTCGCTGGCGGCGAGGAGACGATCCGGAGACCCGAGGAGGTAGAGTGGGACACACGCGCGGGCTGAGGAGTTTGAAGAAATTTCCAAAATCTCGCCCGTGGGTATGTATATCCCGACCCTGTCGGTGTGACCGAGTGGAACAACTCGGCGGCACCGAGATACAGAATAGCAAGCGGTTACTGCAACTCGGTGTGACCGAAAAGTTCAAATTGGTTGCATCGAGATTGAAAACCTAGAACAACTTAGTGAACTCGGTGTGACCGAAGTGGATGACTTGGTCATACCGAAATGCACAAAGAGGTTTTGGAAGTTTAAGTCTATGACGAATCGGAAACTCTGAGTGCTCCTCACACAGAGTGGTTCTAATCTGACTTGATCAAACTTTGTGATGTAACATGAACAGAGTTTGAGACGAGAAAAGCATAGATAGATAGAGGGAGTTCTTATGCATTCGTGTCCATGCATTTGGCAAAAGAGAAAGAACTAAACAATCAAAGCAACAAATGGATGTCCTCGAATGAGTAAAATATGCATCCAACATGCTCACACAATAAGATGGCAAATGAAATATGTGACAAAGCATGCACAATCACTCTAGCATTTATCAAGCAATTTGGCGATGACTAGGTCATCTATATATGAGTATATTGACTTAGGAGTCAAATGAGAATATTTAATCATAGGTCATACCCATCCTTCAAGCACAAGTGGGGTTACCACTATTACATAAAGCATTATTGTGTTCACAGCATTAGAGTTGCTTTAGCTCAATTGATTAGAGTAAAGCTCCCCCTATATGTGATATCCCCCCTAAGAGGGATGAGCTAACCTTGGGTTTTGTCGATGATGACTTCATGTAGGTGTTGAAGATGTAGATGCTCAATGTTGATGTAGATCATTTGGAGCAATCCATTGGAGTGAATCACACTTTCAATACCTACACGGGTTAGTCCCACAAGGAACAAACAAAGATATCCATGGACATAGAGTGAATTGCACACAAGATGATGTCCATGAAAGCATTAGGTTACCTTGTCCCTTGTCTTACCAACAAGAAGATCTGTGACTCCTTGAACTAGTGCAAGATATGGAAGTTGTTTGCACTTGCCCTCGCCAAAATGATATGAGTAAAGTATAGTGACACCCCGATACCGATGCGCCAGGTGTCATCCTCTTATTCACCGTCATTGCCATGTCATCTGCTTGCGTGTCGCATCTTTGCCTTGTCATCATGTGCATTGCGTCATCATGTTTTCAAAACTTGTATCCGTCTGAGTCTGCCCGTCCTTTCCATTGTTCGTTCTGATCCCAGACACACTCGCACGTGCCCGCGGCACCTCTGAATATTTATCTTATAAGTGGCCAAAAAATGTTCTCGGAATAGGATGAAACTTGGTGGGTGGTCTTATTATGGTGTAGACAAACCGTCTGTCAAATTTCATCGCATTTAGAGCTCGTTTGATAGCCCAACCGTTAAACTGGAGTGGCACCGTTGCCGGTTATATCGTCGGACATTTTCGGTCTCCAGAAACCCAATGTCGGGCTGCCATCTCCTTCTCTTCACAGCCCGCCGAGCCCAACTACCTACCCTCCTCTCGCCGGAGCCGTCCGATCTAGATCGAACGGCTCAAAAACCCACCTAGACCCAAACCCTAGCCAAAACTGCCTATTTAAACCCCCTCCCCTTGCCATTTTGGGCATCCCTAGCCCCCCTAACCCCATCCTTCACCTCCAGCCGCAGCAATCCCACCTCCTCCCTCGAATTCCGCATCGAGCCCCTCCTTCTCCGCCACTTGGCGGTGAACCACAGGCCCAGCCGCCACCTGAGCCGCCGCCCGCGCCCAACCGGCGCTTGCCACGTCGCCCTTTGTCCTCCCCTCCAGCCACCTCGGCCCGGCTGCCGCCGCCCGGCCCGCGCTCCCGCGCCCGAGCCGCGCGTCCCTCCGCTCCTCGCGCCAGGCTCTGCCCCGAGCGCCAGCTGCCACGCCTCGTCCCTCCGGC
>LR738712.1:336529931-336582226 GCA_902687465.1 Secale cereale
CCACTCCGAGCTCCCTCCATCATCAGCGAACCCCTTCGCACCCACCGCCATCGCGCCTCGCCACCCGCTCGCCCCGCCGCCGTGCGCACCACCGCCGCCTCCGGCGAGCCTCGACCATGCCGCTGCTCCTGAAGAAAGTCGCCACCTCCGCTGGTCAGATCCGGGGCCCGGCCGCCCGGATTCGTCCCCTCCCCAGCGCTTCCCGGCCTCTGCGCTCGCCGCCGTCGCCGGAGAGGTCCCGACCGCCGGCCTCCTCTGCCCAGATGCCAGACATGTTCGATGCGGCCGGACATGTCCGCCCTCCCCTCTGTCGTGCCACTGACAATGGGCCCGTGCGCCCTCACCGACGGACACGTCTGAACCCCTCCGGAAAATGTCCGCCTAGTCACCCCGAGGTTGTTTTTTTTCACTAAGTCCTTGGAAATGTTCTCTTGATGCATTCTTGTGTGGTTAATAACTTTGTGCATGTTTTTTCAAAATGAGACATATGATATATCAAAATGTTCATGGTGATGTGCTCTACATGTTAGTTGCATTTACATGCATGTTACTGGTCATCTTGTTGTCTTAATCTTCGTTGCAAAACTGCTATGTGATGTTAGTGTCAAGTCCTTGTTGTCTGTCAACAATATGTTACCATGTTTGAGAGGTCACATCTTTGTGCATGTTGGTCTAAATGGAGTGTATGATATGTCAAAATGTTCATTGTGAAGTGCTCTACATGATGGTGGCTGTTGCATTCATGTTAGGTGTCATATTGCCATGTTTATCTCTGTTGCAAAAGTGCATGTGGCTGTTAAGTGCTGAAACTTGTTATGCAATGCTGATTTGTCATTTTTGTATCTTTATGTGTGATTTTTGTTTGAGCAACATGTCAATGTGTTTTAGAAGCACAATCATGTCATCTTTGTTGTGGTGCAATCCACTTTTCATGATATGCCTTGTGGTGTTTGCAACAAGCTTGTAAAGTGGCCTACTCGCTGTTGTTATTTTCCAAGACTTGTTGAAAACTGCTAAGTCTAAAACTATTATATCCTGATGCCATGTTTGCTTGATGTCCCACTCAAATCCATGAATGTTTTGGGATGCCCAATGACCAAGTCTTGATGTACATGTTATGCTCTATCCATCCATGCCCTTGTTTGTACTTATGGCTTGTTGTAGCTTGTTTTTTTTATGCTCTCAAGTTGCTATAAAATGTTTCTGTCAGCCTGTTAACAGTAAGTTCAGTTTTGCCATGTGAATAGCTAGTGTTTTGTGCATCCTATGACCATGTTCTTGCCATGAGTAGCTTCATAAACATGTCTTCTTGTTGTTGGTTATATTCATATGCCATGATATGCTTTGAAATGAGTTGCACAAGCTTGCAAACATGCCTACATGTCGTTGTTGCTGCCATGTTCAGTTTATTTCACTAAGTCTGTGAAACTATTATCTTTGCAGTCTTGCCATGATGTTTTGAACATGTTCTAGTGGTGTTTGGTAGTGGCTCAGTGATCATGATTGTAGTGCTTGATATGTACATGCTTGACATGCCCTTTGTTGCCATGAAATGTTATTGTATCATGTTGTTTTGTTGTCGACTAAGTGCCATGTTGTTGTTTTGGACAGCTTGTTGTTATATCTTGTTTCGGGTGTATGTGTTGAACCGATGCTCCGTTTTGAGCATGTCCTATATAAAACTTGTGTGTTTTTGCATATAGATGCATAATAACATGTTGTAAACCTATTTGGAGTGTGTTTGCTTGATGTTTGGATGCGTTTTGCATCGATGTCATGCTTAACTTGTTTTGCTCATATCTTCTAGGCCTTAGCTCCGAATTAAATAAACTTTATATGAAACTTGATTAGAATTTCGTGTAGATCATCATGGTGCATGTTAACTTACTGTTTAACAACTTTAACTTAAGGTTTGTTCAGATCTGGACCAATTTCGAAATGTGCATATGAGGACTTACCGGAATTGTTATATGTTGTTTCCGGTCTCATTGTTTGGTTGTATTGTTCTTGTGTGCTTCATCCCTTGCCTTGAATTGCATCATACTTGGTTGAACATCTTGTCATGTTCTTGAGTGGTGTGTTTACCATGTTGTATGCTTCTTGAGTGGATTTGTTCGACTACACTTGGTTCGTCTTCGAGGCTTCTTCTTCGTCTTCTTCATGGACTCGTTCTTCTTCCTTGTGGGATCTCAGGCAAGATGACCATCACCTTGGATACCTTTACTATCATTGCTATGATAGTTGTCTCGATGCTATCATTATATGTCGCGCTACCCATCATTTATTGTCAGCCTCTCTCCTTGTTGCCATGAAACCTCTAACCTTTGACACCTTCCCAGCAAACCGTTGTTTGGCTATCTTACCCGCTTGCTCAACCCCTCTTATAGCGTTGTTAGTTGCAAGTGAAGATGAAGATTGCTCCATGTTGGATCTTGGTTGTTGGAATATCAAGATATCTCTTAAATATATTAACACACCTATATACTTGACAATGGGTGGAAGGCTTGGCCTTTTACTCGGTGTTTTGCTCCACTCATGCTGCCTTAAGAACCGATAAACTGGCGTTATGTTCCTTGATTTTGCGTTCCTAACGCGGTTGGGTATATGGGGACCCCTTGACAGTTCGGTTTTGAATAAAACTCCTCCAGCAAGGCCCAACTTTGGTTTTAATTTGCAACATAATAAAAACTTAATTAATTAATTAATTGCATAGGGAGTTAGCGCTACCCGAGGATTCTTCTACATACAGGGGGTCCAGTGCTGATTGTGTTGGTCCCAAACAGGGGTGTTGCGGGGCCGCCACGGGGAAACTCGAGGTATCTGGCTCTCGTACGATCACCCATCCGGTCATGGCCTAAGACGAGATACGCGCGGCTACTATCAGGGTGTCGGCACATCGGGAGGTCTTGCTGGACTTGTTTTACCATTGTTGAAATGTCTTGTGCACCGGGATTCCGAGTCTGATCGGGCTGTAAGGGGTATTATTATTTTTACCTCTGCTGATTGTGAGAACTTGTGATGGGCTAAGTTGGGACACCCCTGCAGGGTTATGATCTTTCGAAAGCCGTGCCCGCGGTTATGTGGCAGATTGGAATTTTTCAATGTCCGGTTGTAGAAAACTTGACAGAGGATCCGAGATAAAATACACAAACCGCGTGAGTAACCATGACCTTCTCTTTTCACTTTGAGAAGAGAACACGGTGGGGTTATGTTTGACTCGTATGTAGATCAGGATCTTTAGCGATCATTACTAGTTTGCGACCGTTTGCGTACATGCTCATCTTATTCTTATACTCGTAAGTTAGCCACCATATTATGCTTAGCCATTGCTGCAACCTCACCACTTGACCTCTTCCTACCCATTAAGCTTTGCTAGTCTTGATACCCATGGTTATGGGATTGCTGAGTCCTCGTAGCTCACAGATACTACAACAACAGTTGCAGGTGCAGGTTTTCGATGACTTAACGTGAGAGCGATGTTCTTTGAGTTGGAGTTCTTTCTTCTTCTTCTTCGTCAGCCTTGGGTTAGGTTCCTCGTCGGCAGCCTGGGATAGCAGGATAGATGTCGTTGTGCTTTTCATGTTTGCATCTGTAGTCGGATGTCTTGTATTTATATTCTTGTATTCAAGTGACTTGTATGGATTGTTGTATCCCCATCTATGTATGTAATGGTACGATGTAATGATATCCATCTTGCTAAGCGCCCGAAATGCGGTTGTGCCTCGATCACAAGTTTTTATCTAGTGATCGAGATAGAATCGCATCTTGGGTGTGACAAGTATGTTGGCGGAGTCACCCTCAAGAACTCTGTAGTTCTTCTTCTTCGGGATCCAGACCATCTTGATGGGAATCCTTGGAGTTGTAGTCGTACTTGATGAAGTCGAACTCGATGTAGTCTAGGTAACCCACTTGACCAAGGCCTTGGGAGATTCTTCAAATGCATCAATCTTCTCTTAAAGCTTGTCCTTGCCCTTTTGCTTGTGGTCTAGTGGTGGAAGATCATCTTGAGCTTGTGTTCCTTGAAAAGAAGTAGGATCATACTTCTCTTGTTGAGGAACAAACTTCGTCTTGGGGTATTGATCTTCTTTCCACTCAACTCCATTGGCATTGAACTTTCGTTCAAGACCAACACCTTGATTCTTCCGGTGTCTTCCTTGCTTGCGTACAATCTCCTCAAATTGCTTACTTCCGGCAAGGCTCTTGTAAACACCTTTCTCTATAATTCCCTTCAATAGGCTATTTTCTTGCTCAAGTGTAACTTGGCTAAGAGAATCATTAGTGGAACCAAGAGTACTACTAGAAGCAACAATATTTGATTTAGCATGATTATTGTTACTACTAGATGAAGAATCTTTATTGTTCTTGTTGCTAGATTTAACTTGTGGCATGCAAGTAGACAAGAGTAAACGTTTGGCAATGTAAGAAGAAATTTTCTTGCGAAGATCATCATTGATTGCTTTCAAGAACTCGTGCTCTTGCTCAAGGTTGAGCTTTTTAAAGCGTAACTTCTCATGAGTCTTTAAAAGTTCTCGGTGATCTTCCAAGGTAGTTTCATGAGCTAACTTAAGAGTGTTTAGTTCTTTAGTTAGATGCTCAATCTCCTTCTTATCATCGTCATTCGTTTTATCTTGATTATCATGATTAATAGCAAGTTCATCAGAGTTTTCATAACTAGAGTTGTCAACAAGTGAATCATCATCTCCTAGCAAATCATCTTCATCACTATTGAAATCAACATACTCGGGGTGTGATACCTTTGGGCCTTTAGCCATGAAACATCTTCCAATTCCTTCATTTGGTGAGTCAAATATGTCGTAGGTGTTGGTTGACACAAGGGCTAGACCGACAACACCTTCATCTTGAGTATATTCGGTGTCGGAGTGATAACTTCTTTCGAAGTGATGGTCGGAGTCGGAGCCGGATACCCATTCACCAACGTGAGCTTGATGTCTTCATTTTGTGTAGCTCTTTGATGACTTGTCTGTCCTTTCCGAATCCTTGCTTCTCTGAGAGGGTCTTCATTCATAACGATCATCTCTACTCCTTCTCTCTCTTGGTGGTGATTCTTCTCTCCTACTCCTTCTTTTGGGAGAATCTTCTCTTCTTTTGTAGGGAGTCGTACACACATTGGAGTAGTGTCCAGGTCTTCCTCAATTGTAGCAAGTTCGTTCACGACTTGAATATCTTTTTTCATTGTAGGACCTTGACTTGGAACTTCTCTCCTTGCTTCTACTCTTGTAAAACTTGTTGTAGTTCTTCACCATTAGGCTCAATTCTTCATTGAAGGTTTGTTTCTCACTTTATGATGTGGGAGCATCACATGAGGCTTTGTAAGCACCACTTGACTTGTTGTTGAGCTCTTCCTTATCCTTAAGTGACATCTCATGAGCAACAATTCTTCCAATGACTTTCGTAGGCTTGAGATCTTTGTAATTGGGCATCATTTGGATCAATGTGCACACGGTATCATATTTTCCATCCAAGGCTCTTAGGATCTTCTTGATAATGAATTTGTCGGTCATCTCCTCACTTCCTAAGCCGGCAATCTCATTTGTGATGAGAGCAAGCCTAGAGTACATTTCAGCGACACCATCACCATCCTTCATTTTGAACTTGTCAAGTTGACTTTGAAGCACACCCAATTTGGATTCCTTGACAGAGTCAGTACCCCCGTGCGTGTCAATCAAAGTATCCCAAATTTCCTTTGCATTCTCAAGATGGCTAATTTTCTTCAATTCTTCGGGGCACAATCCGTTGAAGAGGATATCACAAGCTTGAGCATTGTATTGCAGCATCTTCAACTCTTCCGCGGTAGCTTCACAGTTTGGTTCTCTCCCATCAAAGAATTCACCTTGCAAGCGAACACACACAATAGCCCAAACGGCGGGGTTATGTCCAAGAATATGCATTTTCATCTTATGCTTCCAATTAGAAAAATTAGTACCATCAAAGTAAGGACCTCTACGGTGGTAATTTCCCTCACTAGACGCCATACTCTCCTAGGTTGTGAAACCAAGGCTATAATCACCAAAAGCTATGGAATCAAGGCAAATGGAGACCTTACCTCTGATACCACTTGTAGGATCGAAAGTATGTCTAGAGGGGGATGATTACACTACTTGACCAAATAAAAACCTAGCCTTTTCCCAATTTTAAATCTTGGCAGATTTTAGCAATTATGCAGAAGTCAAGCAATCAACCTACACATGCAATTCTAAGAGTATAGCAGCGAAATGTAAAGCAATTGCATATGAAGGTAAAGGGAGGAGTTTGAGGGAGCAAACGCAATGTAGACACGGAGATTTTTTATCTATGGTTCCGATAGGTGGTGCTATCGTACATCCACGTTGATGGATACTTCAACCCACGAAGGGTAACGGTTGCGCGAGTCCACGGAGGGCTCCACCCACGAAGGGTCCACGAAGAAGCAACCTTGCCTATCCCACCATGGCCATCGCCCATGAAGGACTTGCCTAACTAGGGTAGATCTTCACGAAGTAGGCGATCTCCTTGCACGTACAAACTCCTTGGTTCAACTCCACAATCTTGACGGAGGCTCCCAAGTGACACCTAACCAATCTAGGAGACACCACTCTCCAAAAGGTAACAGACAGTGTGTTGATGATGAACTCCTTACTCTTGTGCTTCAAATGATAGTCTCCCCAACACTCAACTCTCTTTCATAGGATTGGATTTGGTGGAATTATGATTTGAGTGGAAAGCAACTTGGAGAAGGCTAGAGATCAAGATTAATGTGGTTGGAATGGAATATCTTGGCCTCAACACAAGTGTAGGTGGTTCTCTCTCAGAAAATCTATGTTGGAAGTGTAGGCATGTTCTGATGGCCTTCTCCATGAATGTAGAGTGATTGGAGGGGTATATATAGCATCCACACAAAATCTAACCATTACACATGATTTACCAAACTCAGTGGGACCGAATCAAAGAACTCGGTCAGACCGATTTAGTTCATAATGTGACCGTTAGGCATTTCGGTGGGACCGATATGATCAACTCGGTAGGAACGATTTCATTAGGGTTAGGGCATAACGTAATCTCGGTGAGACCGATTACACAAACTCGGTAGGACCGATTTTGGTAATAAGCTAAGCAGAGAGTTGGTTAGGCAAACTCGGTGGGACCGATCGCTCGTTTCAGTTGGAACTAAACGTTATGAAGGGGAAACAGAGAGTTTGCATTGCGAACTCGGTGAGACCGATCGCTCATCTCGGTTAGACCGAAACGTTTCGAAGGTAAACAGAGAGTTTGTAATCCCATCTCAGTGAGACCGAGATCCCTATCGGCGAGACCGAAGTGACTAGGGTTTGTGGCAATAGCTATGTTAAGAGAACTCGATGGCGCCGGATAGAAGGTTTCGGTGGGGCCGAGTTTGACTTTTGGTTTGGGACATATGTGGATGTGAGAAAGTGTTTGAGGGTTTTGGAGCATATCACTAAGCATTTTGAGCAAGAAACCCATTAAGCAACACCTCATCCCCTTTTAATAGTATTGGCTTTCCTATGGACTCAATGTGATCTTGGATCACTAAAATAGAAAATGTAGAGTCTTGAGCTTGATCTAATATGTGTCCTTAGCATTTTGAGGGGTCCACATTTCTAATCCATGCCATGCCAATCATTGAACTTTCCTGAAATATTTATCTTGAGATAGCATTAGTTCAATGAGCTATATGTTGTTAGTAATTACCAAAACCACCTAGGGATAGTTGCACTTTCAGAAGTCTTCTGGAGCGTCGGTCTTGGGGCGTCACATGTTGCCCACCACGTCCTACCGCCTTAGTCCACGGCGATAGGTGACGGCACGACGTTAGCTGGGTTGATGGCCCGCTGACGTGGATAGTACACCCTACCGCCACGGCCCCCGGTGGTAGGGTCCCTGGATAAGGTTGGGGGCTAGGGATGTGCTCTCCACCCACTCATTTACCCTCATTCCTCATTCTCTTTCGAGCTGAAGACCTCTTCTCCTCTCTTCTCCTCACACAAGGCCCTCTCAAATCTCACTCATTTGATTGAGATTTGTCCGGTGGATCCGGAGCACTTTCATCACCCAAGGTACCTCTCTCACTCTCCTAATTTTTGGTTGGTTGAATTATATATTTTGGTCATTTTTTTGCAAACCTAGTTCATGTTTTTGTTATGGTGGAATCAATGTATATGATGCATTTAGGGTAATAATGTTTGTGCTTTGACAATGTATTGTGTGACTAGCATTGTTTAGGGTACTAAGAAGTAGCATTAGTGTTTTGTTATGGTTAGGTTTAATGTCATGGTTAGGATCAAGGATTTTTACCTTGGGTGACCGTTATATTAATCCTTGACTTGTAGGATGGCATCGATCATCTTTGTTGAGACTTCTGTGGAGGCGGCGGCGAAGCGTGAACGTGCGGTCATTGAGGCAAAAATGGACACGTGGTCCAAGACGTCGATGCGTTGAATGCGGCTTGTAGAGACTTTTCAAAGTACTATGTGTCCAAGTGCAAGGATCGGCTTTTGAAGTTGTACGAGGCTAAGGAGAGATTTATAAGGCTCAAGAAGGACGAGCAATTTCATAGACGTCCTCTTGCAAGGCAAATTGCATTGTGTGGAATAAGGGATGAAGTGTGTGAGATGGACTTGAAAAATCCTGGCCAGATCATTGACTGGCTAGTTAGGCAACCGTCATCGCCGATAGCTAGTCGGGGTTCTCGTTGGGCTTGGGTTCGTGAAAGAAATGATGTCACTTGTTGCAACCCGCGACCGTACAACATATATATTGTTTTGATGGTCGAATAAAGGTGGTTGAACAATGCTCGTGTCGGCAGTGTTATCGGACATGATATGTCATTTGAACCAAGTTTTGGGTGTTGCACGTCATTTAATTTGCCATATTTATTTAGCCATGTACAACAAAATGTCACAAGATGCCACAAGATGTCATCAAAATTCCCTAACGCCATAGTGTGTGGTGGTAGGAGGAGGGAACCTACCGCCACAACCCTCGGCGGTAGGTTCCATATTTCCTGTTCTGCGTGCTGTGACCGACGTTTTTTTGGGACGGTAGGGTTGGCTACCCTACCGCCGCAGCCAACCCTACCTTCCAAAAAAACGTCGCTCACAGCACCCAGAACTAGTATATAGCGCCCCCTACCGCCGCAGGCTCTGGCGGTAGGGTAGGAAAAACATAGAACCCTCCGTTTTTCGTTCATTTAACACGTCCAACAAGAACTTTTGACGTATAATTCATCACAAAGATAGACAAATAAATTCCAAACAAACTACTAGCAAATAGTTCTCACGACAAGTTCATTACAAATGACAAATTTAGGTCCATGACAAATTTAGGTTCACGACACAAGTCTTTTTGCCTTAGTACTAAATAGTTCATGATAAAAGTGGCATGGCTTCATCCGGTTACATGACTCCACGGAATCGTGCCTACTGAGTCATCCAAGGCCATTTCCCCTTTTTGTCACATGCCTCATCCTCCTCTTGCACCTCGCGAGCCTTCGCAAGCTTTCTTGCCCTCTCCTCCTCACGAGCAAGCTTCTCTTGGTGTGCCCTCTCCTCCTCTCGTTTCTTTCTCTCCAACCTCTCCTTCTGACGACGCTCCTCCTCCAAACCTCTTTGAAACGATTCCTCGAACCGCCGTTGGTGCCTAAGACAATCTTGATATTGGTCCTTTTTGACATCTTCTGACACTTCATGATTTATCCATGCATAGATGAGGAGGTGACTGCATACACAAAATTCGTGAGTGCTCTCACAAATTTGAAAGCAACATGTTATTTTAAGACATACCAGCGGTAGGTCATAGGCCTTAGTTGGAAGTGCACGATCATGGGCATAGTTGGGGCATATAAAAAATCTCTGTCCCTCCGTCCATGACGTCTTTCGGTCGGTGGAAACCTTCACCTTGCAAACATCTCCACACCAACATTATGGGATTTTCACATCTTTCTCCTTCACCTTATCCAAAGATGTGTTCTCCCATTTGGTTGGCATGTCTTCTTGGTTAGCACACGATGGCCTCGTCATGGAACCGGATGAAACCATGCATACAACAATTACAGGTGATAAGTCAAACATATGAACACATTGACATGTAAAGAAGCAAACAATTAAAGATATTAAACAAATATATTAACAAATTGAAATGGAAGAATACAAGTAGTACCATTCACATTATTTCAACCATTCGAATTTAGCAACACGTCGATAGGCCTTCCTCTATCAACCCGACGTGTCCAATAACCACCGGATCCACGACCCGCTCTAAGACTAGTCCTTCCTCCATGGCCCACTCTAAGACTAGTCCTTCCTCCTCATGTGCCGGCGGAACCTCCTCTATCGCCACGTGTTTGACTAGTGTTCGTGTTGGTTCTTGGTATTTTTGTGCACCTCCTAATGCTGTGTCCCATCTCGTTGCATTCTCCACAATTGTTGGTGTCCACTGCCTCCATGAAATGACCACTACCAAATTGCTTCATTCCGGTGTATCCAGCTAGATCATCCATGTCACTCCTGAACAACAATAGCATCATCATGAACATGACCACTAGCATCTTCTTGAACAAGAGGATTAGCATCATCTCGGAGTACTATAGCGCTAGCATTGATATGATCTTCATTGGGTTGGCGACTTGGTGGTTGGCTAGACCAATTGGGGACATACACCTCGGCACCACAATCGTGTATTGGGGAGGTTACATTGCGGTTCAAATCAATTTGTAAGGGAGGAGGAGGATCAACCTTTGTGGCAAATATCTCAAGAGACTTGTCTTGTGATGCGTCTACTTTGTATTTGTATACATTCCAATGCAATTGGGAGGTGATGGGCATACTCTTTAATCGGGACTTTACTCCCAATCCAGCGTCATACCTCCAAATAAGCTTAACCTCGGCATTTGGGTCATTCCAATGTAGGACGCTTTTCACTTTCACTACAAGATCATCAAAGCTTGGACTTGTGTCAAAAACCATAGCATCTTCCCCTTCATCGTCACTTCCAAACATAAACGTCGTTTTGTCCAAATAATGAACATTTACGAGCTTATGCATCTAAGAACAATGGAAACAATAAAGTCATCCATCTATGTCATTGTAGCGACCCGACCCGAATGGATCAAGTCTCTGTGCTTTAGTGTCATCCCTGGATCGGTAATGCTGACACACACAGTACTCGAAGGATTTATAACAGAGTGGCAATCACACACTTATTACATCGAATGTCTCAAAAGAGAACTTATTACAAAAGATATGGCATAAGAACATCTAACACGAAAAGAGCGGAAGGCTTGGAAGATAAAGTGAGTCCATCAACTCCAACGGCATAGCTGAGTGCATGACAAATGACCTAGCGCACCTTAATCTTCTTCTGAAAAGTCTGCAACATGATATGTTGCAGCCCGAAATGGGTCAGCACATGGAATATGCTGGCAAGATAACACAGTAGAGCAAGTAGCAGATAAATGCTATCACTACATGCATATATGGCTGGTGGAGGCTCTAAGGTTATAATGTTTTGCATAAAGCCAATTTTTTCCTACAACAAAGGAATAAATTTTATTTTAACTATCATGGTAGTTGAAACATCATTGAGAAGGTTCCTCCAACTCAATCCCAATTAAAGTAATCATTATCAACCCAACAAATTAATTTTAGAGTGATGAGATCAATCCAATAATTCAAGTACCAGATACTCAAGATGTCCATAACTGGGGATATGGCTAATCATGATTAGTTTGTACACTCTGCAGAGGTTTGCGCACTTTTCCCCACAAGACTCGATCTCCTCCGTTGAATTTCTCACACTGTATGGTGTTTGAGAAACGGATGACCGAGACACAGTCTTTCAGAAGCATTTACTCTTTACCCTGGGTGGACCCGTACACCTACTTTCCCCTACATCTGCTAGTCCACCATTGAAAGAGCTCACACAACATACTCAACTATGCCAGAGCCCATAATGGCATTGTGGCTGCACACGGAAGTTTCTAGCATGAATAGTCTTATGATCCCTTTTTGCCTAGGTGGCATTCCATAGGATAATCACACGAGTCCTCCGGGATTTCCTAGGACAACACTGGATTCTCCAGGTGCCCTGCAACCAATCCACCCAGATGTGTATTAAAGTTGCCACCTTAAGTTGAACCATTAATTAGCAATCTCACATCTGTCATGGATACTCTCAAACCCAATCCATGTCTACGAGCATAGCATGGCAACCTAAGCATAACGTAGAAGTAACTCCCAGGGTTTGATAAAAAAATAGGTAATAGGTTCTACCTCATCATCTACTTCCCAGACACACATGTTAAGAGATCCTACTCATGCAATGTGTGAGAGTTGAAACTAATGCATAAAAACTGGGTAATAACGGGTATGATCAATGTGTTACTTCCCATGCTGACGATTCGCAAAACCTAGGGACTCGTAGTAGCACACTTCGCACTCTGGGAATTCTATCGCAAACAAACAATAGCATACATAAGGAATCAAGCAAATATGCACGGGTAAAACTCAAATAAGAATATCTAACCAGAAAGTTCAGCTGAAGAACTCCGGTTTGCAAAGAGAATCAAATCAAACGGAGCAACGAAACTCAAACTACGAAAGAAACAATATCCATTTACTAAATTGTACTAAAGTCAAATTTTATAGTACCAAAATCTTGTTCAAGTTCGTTAAACAGAAAGAGGGCTTCGAGGCGAAGATCTCGGTGCTTGTTTCACCTGATTTCGACTAACGAGCGAAAAGATAAACTAAAAAGAAGATCATGGCAGAAATCGCGATCGAAAATAATCGCGAAAAAACCATGAAAAAGAAAACGAGACAAACAAGCTAACCAATGAATGTTCACTGTCTGCGGCAAACTAACAAAAAATGTTCGTTAAAACGAACGAACGGACGAACGTCCGCTAAATAACTAAACTGACAAAAACCGAACCGATCTAACTAAAAAAACAAACCGATCTAGTTTTTTTTGAAAACCAGGGTTTTTACCTAAAACTAAAAAAATGGCGGCGAATCCGGCGAACGGCGGCGGCTCCGGCGAGGCTCCGGCGGCGGGGCGGCTTCGGGAGGCGGCGGCAGCAGGCTCGGCGGCGGCGTGTGACGCCCCAAGACCGACGCTCCGGAAGACTTTCAAATGTTCCGGGTCTCGCAGTGTGTTTTATTTGTGCTTGTGTCATATCATCATGTCATCATGTCTTAAATATTTTGCATCTCAACTAAATAAATTATGTGGATCTTCGATCTATTTAAATCGAGGGAATTCACATGGTGATTCTCTTTAAAACATACCCTCTCAATATTTAGGGAGCTATTACAAAATATTCCATTTTTCGGAATCACCCATTAACACACTTGCATAATTTTTCCCCATGTCTTTTCTACTTCAAGTTTGACTTCAAACCTTGCCAACAATTCCTTCTCTTTTATCGAGGCTCTTCCTAAATTTCCAACATTTTCTTGGACTCTTCAAAACCTTGAATTCATTCAAATCATTTGAATTAAATTCAAATGCATTTGAACTTAAACTTTCTATTGTGCCTACTCTTATTTTTCGTGGGTCGCACTCATTTTTTTACAAGTCCAAGAAATTTTCATCATGCCCAAACTCTACTCCTAACTCCCTCTTTTCTTTTCTTTTAATTCTCTGTTTTTTCTCTCTTAATGATTAGAGAGAGCAGCCCAGCCCCCCAGCCAGGCCGCCCTGTTGCTCCCCACGGCCCAAGGCCCATCTCCTCGCCACTTAACCCTAGCCCGACCTCCCTCCTCTCGCTCTTCCCTCGTTCCCCTCCGTGTGCCGCCACCCATCGCCCGACCTCCCTCCCGATAACATCTCTCCCTCCTCTCGTCGTCCTCCCGCTCAACCCCCCTGTCTGCCTCGTCGCTCGAGCCCTCCACCTACCTCATTGCCGGACCGCGCCTCCCTGGCCTCGCCGTCATTCTTCCTCCATGTCGCGCTGCCACCGCCTCCATCTCCCTTGCGCCACGTCGCCCCCACCGTCGTGGCATCCACCAGGAGGCACAACCCGAGCGCCGCCCCGCCGCCTCTTCGCCCCGCGCCTCGCCGGCTATCGAAGCCAGCCAGTGCCTTCCTCCCCTCCACCTCGCCAAACGCCGGCGACCAAGGCCCCGAGCGCGCCCGTCAACCACCTCCTCGCCCGCGTCCCCGTCTACCCGGCGCCGTCTCCTTGCAAGCTCTGCCGCCGGACCTCGCCTCCCCGACCTGAACTGGCCCGGAGCCGACCAACTTCGACGCCTTGGGTCACCGACCACATGGAGGCCCGAGCTTCGGCTGGGAGCAGCCGCATCTACGTGGTGCTCTGCCACCAAGAAACCATGCATCGACGGCCATGTCTCCGCCGCCTCCAGCGCACCCGTGCTCCTCCCGAAGTCTGCGACGCTCGACCCGGCCATCTTCGGTTGTTTTTTCCTTCACGGCCAGCGCGCACAGAGCTCCACTGCCCTGCTATCCTCGTCACCCCTCTTGTCGTTGCCAAGACGCGGCAGCCAAGGATGCCCAAGTACGCTTTCGTGGAATACGCCAAGACCCGAGAACATCAAGTACCACTACCGTTGACCTCAGATTCATCAAGTTCCTCCCCGACGACCGTGTACCACTACCGTCGCTAGAACCGAGACCGGCAAGTCCGAAGACCCCAACTACCACGTCACCGACGACATGTACATCTACGGAACGTGTACGACTACATGACGATACACCAAGTACCTCGACACCCGAACGACTACTTCCTCTCCGATGTCGTGTGCCACAACTATCGCCAAGTATCTCGTCGACAAGTGAACGACTACCACACCGGAAAAGTACATGGATATGCCAAGTTCCTCAACAAAAACGTGTACCACTACTGTCGCCGAAGAACCATGTACCACTACTTCCACGACGTCCGTGAACAACTACTTCCCTTGACGACTCGAACCGCTCAAAACGCACGCTTCGAAGGTATACCGCGAGACGACACCCGTGAACGAATGCTTGTTGTATGAGATGCACCTTATGTTTGAACCGTGCCCGAATCGTCGCTTGCGAAGCCCCCTCGTTTCCTTGCCACCAACCCGTGGGAACCCGGTAACGGGAGCACCCCACCATCTTGCATGACACGCTCACACCACCCTTCTTTTGCTCGACATCTCAACGAGTTGACGGATCATCCGAATGTTGTTGTGGCACCATTTCCCTTGTCGTCGCCGTGGCACCCCTTTCCACCACGGTGAAAAATACTTCATATCTCTTATGTCAACTTTTAACAAAAGTTGCATAAAACTTGAAAATGTCATCCGCATCATGATAACAACATTAAAATGTTTAAATTGTTGTTTGCTTTAAAATTGCTAAATGACATGTGGGGATTCCCGGAATTGTTGTTGTTATTTTCGGCCTCATTTAAAATGACTAGATAGCTAGTTTACTCATGCTTCACCTCTTGCCATGCTAAAAACAATTAAACTTGTTGGGTACATAATCGAGACCAAACTAAATAATCGAATGTGGCGTTTCATCAATATGCAACCCGTTGCCTATTGAGCTCCACTTAAATTGTAGTGTTGTTTCTTGCACTTCTCCATGCCATGCATTTTTAAACCGGACATGCATCATACTTGTTTGCGCATCATATGCCATGTTATGCTTGTGTTTACTGTGTTGTTTGCTTCTTTCCGGTATGCTTCACTCGTTAGCTTCGGTTTCGTTCCGGAGTTGTGAGGTTTTGTTCGGCCACTTCATGGACCAGTTCTTATTCCTTGCGGAATCCCAGGCAAGATGACCGTTCCCTGATATCATCTCTATCTTTGCTTTGCTAATTGTCTCACTCTGTAGTTATGCCTCGATGCCTATTCTTCTTGTCAGCCTCCTATGTTGCCATGAAACACTCTAACCGTCTTCCTAGCAAACCGTTGATTGGCTCAGTACGCTTTTGCTCAGCCCCTCTTATAGCGTTGTTAGTTTCAGGTGAAGTTTGTGGATTGATCCATGTTTGGACTTGTTTATTGGGATAACACAATATATATCTTAATCAAATTAATGCACATATATATTGGCAATGGGTGGAAGGCTTGGCCTTCTGCTTGGTGTTTCGTTCCACTCATGCCACCTTAGGACCCAATAAACCGGTGTTATGTTCCTTAATTTTGCGTTCCTAACACGGTTCGGGTTTATGGGACCCCCTTGATAATTCACACTTCTTAAAGCTTTTCCAGCAAGGCCCAACTTTGGTACTACATTTGCCTAACGCCGAGGGAGTAATTAACCCGAGGATTTATTAATCAACAACCTGGTCCAGTGCTCCTCATGAGTGTTGGTCCAAATTGGGGGTTATGCGGGGCCACCTTGGGGAAACCCGAGGGCTGGTATTACCTGTAGGATCGCCCATCCGGTAGTGGCCTGAGACGAGATACGCGCGGCTACTATCATGGTGTCGGCATGCTGGGAGGTCTTGCTGGATTAGTTTTACCTTTTCTCGAAATATCTTGAGCACGGGATTCCGAGAATACTCGGGTCTTCCCACCTTGGAGTTGCGACTCCGCAGATCGTGAGCTTGTGATGGGCTAAGTTGGGACACCCCTGCAGGGTTTTGAACTTTCGAAAGCCGTGCCCGTGGTTATGTGGCAGATGGGAATTTGTTAATATCCGGTTGTAGTTAACTTGACACCATATCCTTAAGAATACACAACATGTGTGAGTAACCGTGACGGTCTCTTTCTGAAGGGCTTCGGGAAGTGAACACGGTGGGGTTATGCATGAACGTGAGTAGCTAGGATCACTTATTGATCATCTTTGGTGACCGTTGGCACTTTTCTCTTCTCACTCTGACTTCATAAGCTAGTTGCTTAGTGCTTGCTGCAGCCAGTTTATTACCTCTCCACACCTATAAAGCTTTGTTTGTTTTGATACCCGGGAATGGGATTGATGAGTCCTTGTGACTCATAGATTACAACACACACCAGATGCAAGTACAACTGAGTACGACGCAGGAGATGGACAAGAACTTCACTTGGAGTTCGATGAAGAGCTTGGTCGTATGTGTGTGACATTTTTCGACGATCAGTAGTGGTTCCTACTAGGGGCGATCAAGCCTTGTGGTTGTGGTAACTTTCTCGTTTGGATTTCGTCCGTAGTCGGACCATGTGTTATTTGAATGAATGTATTCTATTGTATTCATTGTGTGACGTGGCGAGTGTAAGCCAACTATTTTTACTCTTTCATGCTTGTTCTTTTACATGAGTTGTGCAAAGATACCACGCTTGCGATCATTCCAGAATGCGCTTATGTCTCTAAGTCGTGCCATGACACGTAGGAGACATAGTCGCATCCTGGGCATTACAAGTTGGTATTAAGAGCCTTCTCCGACCTAGGAGCCCCCTGATTGATCGAACCGCTGACGGTTGAGTCTAGGCACACACACAAATGTTTATATATATATATATATATATATATATATATCGGAGAGTAGGATTTCTTTTTACTCCTCATCCCCTTCGTCGCTCTGGTGAGGACTCTTGACGTTGTTTTATCATCACTATCCTCAATTTTTCACCAAAAAATTTTAGGATCACGCGGGTATTGTTTGGATTGTTCCGATATCTTTGTGACGAGAACATTGTTCTCGATGCCTCCTGTCATTTAGGGGTTGTGGCAGTGTCCCGGGGAGTTGAGCTTCGAGTTGTTGTCGTCACAAATGTATCATTGCGGTTCTAGAATACGAGAGGCGGCCGACATCGAAAACTCTTCTATGCATGTCTGGTGGTGAGATAACCCCGATGTCACCCAGTACTGGGGAGATAGTTTGGGAGTATTGCCATAGCTAGTATAGCGGATGCGTTTCGAAGGTCCGAGGTAAACAGTTTTCGAAGATCACTGGTTATGTGTTGACGGATGGATACAATTGGATGTAGGTTTTGAGTTGAGTGCGTGGTGCTTCCCCTGTATCCCCAACACCAGGTTGCATAATCGGAAAGCTTCGTGAATTAATAGGTGGGTTTCAAGTAGCTCGTAGGTAATCTTCCAACGGATGCATGGTATGAGGTTTGGGATTCAACATCTAGTGAAGAGGTTTCATGGGCGCTGTTCCAATTGGGAGTTGCTTCTTAAAGGATCCTTGGCTATGTTGATCCGGGGATTGCAAGACCCTTTGTAACACATGCCATGGGGCATTCAGCACGAACATGTGGGACGAAACTTATATCATGTATTTGTTCCATCTGTACCTTGTTGTTTTATTCTATCATTTTGTTCTCCCAAGTGGCTTCTCGACAAGTTGATGTACCATTAAGCTATGGAATTCATTCGTTCAATTCTCTGTTCGAATGATATTCTGAAGATTATGTCGCAACATATCTATCCTTTGTTTTGTTTTATTATGGTATCCGAGTTGCTTCGAAGTCAAGTGTTGATTCCATACCTTTCCTAATTGGTGTTCTCATATTTCTATGGGAGTGCTAGTCCTTCTTGATCATCGAGATTGTCATGTTAAATTCTTCTTAACGGCGTGCTTCTATTCAAGTTAACCCGATCCTTTTAATATGTGCAAGACCAATTCTTGGTTTTTCTCAATGTTGTCTGTTTCATTCATCCCAAGTTGTCTTTGTTTTACCCACCCTCCCACCCCTTCTTCTTCTTGGAGCCAGAATTCCTTAGTCAAGTATCCATTATATTCATGTGATGTTTCTTCATTCTTGTCCTTCAATGTCCTTATCCGGTGATTCTCATGAAGATGCTAAGGGAGCTTCAGTTTATCATTCCCTGTTCTTGTTTCTTCTCCGGTGGATTTAATTCAAGCTTGGTATTGATCATATCTGTTCCTCTTGTTTCACATGTTTTCCGTGTTGGAATTTCGTATCCAAGGCTCTCTTATTTCTTCACATCTCTTTATTCATATCCGGAATGTTGAAGGTATCTCAGAAGATTCATGTTTCCATTCTTAATCCGTTCAAGCTATTTTGAGGGTTGTCATCTTATTCAAGCCATGTAATTCAACTGGTGCAATATCTCTTCAAGTAATCAGTTCACCGGTGTTTCTTTTGAGTGGGCCATAACCCACAGGTCTTTCCCAAGATCTTACCTGACTCTTCTAATTTATTTTTCGGGAGTTATTCTGAAATTCCTTTCAAAGTGTGACGTAAGAATGGATTACATCAGTAATATGCCTTCTCCAAGATCGCTTTCAAATTCTTTTCAACTTTGGTTCAACCTTCTCTCTTCTAATTCGTCCGGAGTATCTCGAAATTCTTCATGGCATTTCTCTTCTTCATTCTCAACATTTGAAGACCGAAGAAGAGTTTCTCTTAAATATTGGCCCGTTCTCTTGAAGATTCTTGGTTCTAGCTTCATGCCATCCTCATAATTATTTTCGATTGTGGGAATTGTTTTCATGCCCCTTCAGAGAAATTCATGAGTTCTTCCCATTGTGATCCTCCGAAGGCCATCATTTCAGAAGATTTCTTCGTTCTCAGTTTTCAACTTCGTCCTCCAACTATTCTTAATTGATGCCTCTTCGTTCGTCTCCGTATTCTTCCCGGTGATTCGTTCTATTTTCTTCGTCCATCTTAAAATTCTTACGGTGGTTCCTTCAAGATTACTCTTTCGTTGTTATCGTATCAATTCATCTGTTCTTTTCATAATCCTACCAGTGATTCGTTGAATACTTTCTCAAGTTTGTGCAAGATCTCTCTTTAATTCTTTGCAACAAGAATAAGTAGTATGCCAAATCCATTGGTTGTCATCAATTTAAATTGGTGAAGGATATGCATAACATAATTCTTATTCTAGTTTCTTCCAAGAGGTTAATCCCTTCCTTTGGAGTTTGTTCAGGAGGAATAAATTCTTGGTTTCAAGTTGTTTGTCTTGTTTCCCGGTGTTCTAAGCTCTCTCAATTTTCTCATCGCGAAGATCCATCTAATCATTACAAGGCTTCAATCTTATTCTTTTCATCCTTCACTTCTCATCATCGTGTTACCGGAGTTCTTCATGGTGGCTCATCATGATTTAATTCATCCTCGAAGTGTTCATCAAGATTCTTGTTGGAGCTCAAGCATTATTCATCATGCATTCTGAAGTGCAATATTTGCTCCCTTATCTTCAGGTGGTGTTATGTCATTCTTGACAATTTCCTTCATGTTTCATGATTCACAAGTTATCAAGAATGAAATAAGTAAACTCATCATTTTCTTCATTCAGGAGATCATTTCAACCCCTCATTTTTCTTCGTTGGAGTATCTTGGTATAGATTTCACCTAAAGCCTTCCATTGGGAATGTTGCTATTGTGGTGCTTATCAATGATCCAAGTTATCTCTTTATCATCTTGGTGGAAGAATTTTTTTCATCTCTTTGGTGATCTCAATCCAATCAATTGTTTTCCGTTAGTGGTCGGTTGTCACCTCATAATTTTGAGATGTTTTCCATAAGCCCCCAACAAGCTTATTCTTTTGTTGTTGATTTTCTCAACAACTCAGTTCAACCCTTCTTTGTAAGGATGCTTTCCAAATTCATTTGTGGGAGAAGTTGTCATTTTCTTCTCAGTTCTTTTCCTTCCAACGATTTAGCATCTATTCTTTCGTTCCGGAGGCTTTTTGATATTCCTCTCTTCGAACCATCATCTTTTCATATCAAGATCATGTTCTTTTCCTTTCTCGTCCATTCAACCGGAGTGTTGTGTCCTCCATTCTAGTTCTCTCATCCTATCAAGTTTTGCCTCTCTTTTCAACTGGAGTGATGTTTGAAGCCTTTCTTACCCCTTCTGCCATTCGTTCAATAGTTACGGAGGCAGTGTATTGTTGATTTCATCAAGTATCATCCAATCTTCTCAAGCTCATGTTAATTCCTTCCATTTTCAGACGGAGTGCTGTCCAAATTATGTCATTCTTATTGCTTGGCCATACCATTGCGGTTTCATATTCTTCTGGTTCCTAAGATCTTGTTTCATGTCTTTCAACCTACAAGGTTCTCGTAATGTTCCTTGTTCCTCTTTTCTAACGGAGTGTTTTCATCTTCGTTCATCTCCGCTGTATTTTTTCTTTCAATTTGTTCAACCTCAAGGTTCATGGTTTCACTCGTTTGTCAAAGAAGCAACTTCGGGTTACCTCTTCCTTTTCCTCTTCTATCCGGTGCCATCTCCAGGATCTCGGGTCGAGATCCTCTGTTAGTGTAGGAGAGTTGTGACGCCCCAAGACCGACGCTCTAGAAGACTTCCAAATGTTCCGGGTTTCGCCGTGTGTTTTATTTGTGCTTGCATCATATCATCATGCCATCATGTCTTAATCTTTTGCATCTCAACTAAATAAATTGTGTGGATCTTCGATCTATTTAAATCGAGAGAATTCACATGGTGATTCTCTTTAAAACATGCCCTCTCAATATTTAGGGAGCTATTACAAAATATTCCATTTTTCGGAATCACCCATTAACACACTTGCATAATTTTCCCCCATGTCTTTTCTACTTTAAGTTTGACTTCAAACCTTGCCAACAATTCCTTCTCTTTTATCGAGGCTCTTCCTATAATTCCAACATTTTCTTGGACTCTTCAAAACCTTGAATTTGTTCAAATCATTTGAATTAAGTTCAAATGCATTTGAACTTAAACTTTCTATTATGCCTACTCTTATTTTTCGTCGGTCGCGCTCATTTTTTTACAAGTCCAAGAAGTTGTCATCATGCCCAAACTCTACTCCTAACTCCCTCTTTTCTTTTCTTTTAATTCTCTGTTTTTCTCTCTCTTAATGATTAGAGAGAGCAGCCCAGCCCCCCAGCCAGGCCGCCCTGCTGCTCCCCTCGGCCCAAGGCCCATCTCCTCGCCACTTTACCCTAGCCCGACCTCCCTCCTCTCGCTCTTCCCTCGTTCCCCTCCGTGCGTCGCCACCCATCGCACGACCTCCCTCTCGATCCCATCTCTCCCTCCCCTCGTCGTCCTCCCGCTCGACCACCCTGTCTGCCTCGTCGCGCGAGCCCTCTACCTGCCTTCTTGCCAGACCGCGCCTCCCTGGCCCTACCGTCATTCTCCCTCCATGCCGCGCCGCCACCACCTCCATCTTCCTTGCGCCACCACGCCCCCGCCGTCGTGGCGTCCACCAGGAGGCACAACCCGAGCGCCGCCCCGCCGCCTCTCCGCCCCGCGCCTCGCCGGCCATCGAAGCCAGCCAGCGCCTTCCTCCCCTCCACCTCGCCAAACGCCGGCGACCAAGGCCCCGAGCACGCCCGCCGACCACCTCCTCGCCCGCGTCCCCGTCTACCCGGCATCGTCTCCTTGCCAGCTCCGCCGCCGGACCTCGCCTCCCCGACCTGAACTGGCCCACAGCTGGCCAACTTTGACGCCTTGGGTCACCGACCACATGGAGGCCCGAGCTTCGGGTGGGAGCAGCCGCAGCTACGTGGTGCTCTGCCACCAAAAAACCACGCATCGACGGCCATGTCTCCGCCGCCTCCAGCGCGCCCGTGCTCCTCCCGAAGTCTGCGATGCTCAACCCGGCCATCTTCGATTGTTTTTACCTTCACAGCCAGCGCGCACAGAGCTCCATTGCCCTGCTGTCCTCGTCGTCCCTCTTGTCGCTGCCAAGACGCGGCAACCAGGGACGCCCAAGTACACCTTCGTGGAATACACCAAGACCCGAGAAAATCAAGTACCACTACCGTTGACCTCAGATTCGTCAAGTTCCTCCCCGACGACTCTGTACCACTACCGTCGCTAGAACCGAGACCGGCAAGTCCGAAGACCCCAAATACCACGTCACCGACGACATGTACATCTATGGAACGTGTACGACTACATGACGATGCGCCAAGTACCTCGACGCCCGAATGACTACTTCCTCTCCGATGTCGTGTACCACAACTATCGCCAAGTACCTCGTCGACAAGTGAACGACTACCACACCGGAAAAGTACATGGATACGCCAAGTTCCTCTACAAAAACGTGTACCACCACCATCGCCGAAGAACTATGTACCACTACTTCCATGACGTCTGTGAACAACTACTTCCCTTGACGACTCGAACCGCTCCAAACGCACGCTTCTAAGGTATACAGCGAGACGACGCCCGTGAACGAATGCTTGTTGTATGAGATGCACCTTATGTTTGCATCGTGCCCGAATCGTCGCTTGCGAAGCCTCCTCGTTTCCTTGCCACCAACCCGTGTGAACCCGGTAACGGGAGCACCCCACCATCTTGCATGACACGCTCACGCCGCCCTTCTTTAGCTCGACATCTCAACGAGTTGTCGGATCATCGGAATGTTGCCGTGGCACCATTTCCGTTGTCGTCGCCGTGGCACCCCTTTCCACCACGGTGACAAATCATATCTCTTATGTCAACTTTTAACAAAAGTTGCATAAAACTTGAAAATGTCATCCGCATCATGATAACAACATTAATATGTTTAAATTGTTGTTTGCTTAAAATTGCTAAATGACATGTGGGGATTCCCGGAATTGTTGCTGTTATTTTCGGCCTCATTTAAAATGACTAGATAGCTAGTTTACTGATGCTTCACCTCTTGCCATGCTAAAAACAATTAAACTTGTTGGGTACATAATCGAGACCAAACTAAATAATCGAATGTGGCGTTTCATCAATATGCAACCCGTTGCCTATTGAGCTCCACTTAAATTGTAGTGTTGTTTGTTGCACTTTGCCATGCCATGCATTTTTAAACCGGACATGCATCATACATGTTTGCGCATCATATGCCATGTTATGCTTGTGTTTACCGTGTTGTTTGCTTCTTTTCGGTATGCTTCGCTCGTTAGCTTCGGTTTCATTCCGGAGTTGTGAGGTTTTGTTCGGCCACTTCATGGACCCGTTTTTCTTCCTTGCGGAATCCCAGGCAAGATGACAGTTCCCCGATATCACCTCTATCTTTGCTTTGCTAGTTGTTTCGCTCTGTAGTTATGCCTCGATGCCTATTCTTCTTGTCAGCCACCTATGTTGCCATGAAACACTCTAACCTCCTTCCAAGCAAATCGTTGATTGGCTAAGTACGCTTTTGCTCAGCCCCTCTTATAGCGGTGTTAGTTGCAGGTGAAGTTTGAAGATTGCTCCATGTTTGGACTTGTTTATTGGGATAACACAATATATATCTTAATCAAATTAATGCACATATATATTGGCAATGGGTGGAAGGCTTGGCATTCTGCTTGGTGTTTTGTTCTACTCATGCCACCTTAGGACCCGATAAACCGGTGTTATGTTCCTTAATTTTGCGTTCCTAACACGGTTGGGGTTTATGGGGGCCCTCGATAATTCGCACTGCTTAAAGCTTTTCCAGCAAGGCCCAACTATGGTACTACATTTTCCTAACAACTAAAACTTAACGAGGGAGTAATTAACCCGAGGATTTATTAATCAACAACCCAGGCCAGTGCTCCTCATGAGTGTTGGTCCAAACTGGGGGTGCGGGGCCACCTTGGGGAAACCCGAGGGCTAGTATTACCTGTAGGATCGCCCATCCGGTCGTGGCCTAAGACGAGATACGCACGGCTACTATCAGGGTGTCGGCACGCTGGGAGGTCTTGCTGGATTAGTTTTACCTTTGTCGAAATATCTTGAGCATGGGATTCCGAGAATACTCAGGTCTTCCCACCTTGGAGTCGAGACTTCGCAGATCGTGAGCTTGTGATGGGCTAAGTTGGGACACCCCTGCAGGGTTTTGAACTTTCGAAAGCCGTGCCCGCGGTTATGTGGCAGATGGGAATTTGTTAATATCCAGTTGTAGATAACTTAACACCATATGCTTAAGAATACACTACCTGTGTGAGTAACCGTGACGGTCTCTTTCCGAAGGGCTTTGGGAAGTGAACACGATGGGGTTATGCATGAACATGAGTCGCTAGGATCACTTATTGATCATCTTTGGCGACCGTTAGCACTTTTCTCTTCTCGCTCTGACTTCGTAAGCTAGTTGCTTAGTACTTGCTGCAGCCACTTTATTACCTCTCCACACATATAAAGCTTTGTTTGTTTTGATACCCGGGAATGGGATTGCTGAGTCCTTGTGACTCACAGATTACAACACACACCAGATGCAGGTACAACTGAGTACGACGCAGGAGATGGACAAGAACTTCACTGGGAGTTCGATGAAGAGCTTGGCCGTATGTATGTGACATTTTTCAACGATCAGTAGTGATTCCTACTAGGGGCGATCAGGCCTTGTGGTTATGGTATCTTTTCTCGTTTGGATTTCGTCTGTTGTCGGACCCTGTGTTATTTGGATGAATGTATGCTATTGTATTCATTGTGTGACGTGGCGAGTGTAAGCCAACTATTTTTACTCTTTCATCCCTGTTCTTTTACATGAGTTGTGCAAAGATACCACTCTTGCGATCATTCCAGAATGCGCTTATGTCTCTAAGTCGTGCCTCGACACGTAGAAGACATAGTCACATCCTGGGCATTACACGGCGGCAGCGGCAGGCGGCGCGAGCTGCGGCGGCGGGCGGTGAGGTGAGGTGGAGGCGAGGGGGGCTCGGCTTTTAAAGGGGGCCGGGGGGCTCCGACTTGGGCGAGGGGCGCGGCACCCGTGTGGCGGCCGGACTCTGGCCGGGGTCCTGGTCGGACACGGCGTGGGCACACGGAAGGCGGCGGCTGGCGCTGGGTCCTAAAAATCCTAGAAAAATAAATAAAAATATAAAAATGCCAAAACAAATTTTCACCGTATAAAAAAAATTTAGAACATGATGAACATTTTCTTGGTCCTAAAATGCAACTTTTAAAAATATGCAAATTTTTCTAATGCAAATAAAATAGCAGAAAAAAATCAAATAAAACTATTTATTTGATTTTAATATTTTTCTTCCAATATTCCATTTAGTTTGGAGAAGTCATATTATCTCCTCTCATATATTTTAATATGAAATATTTTCGGAGAGAAAAATAATTAAACCAGATGATCCTCGTTCCAATATTTGAGAAAATTCAAATATGAAAACGGTGAAATCCCCAACTCTCTCCGTGGGTCCTTGAGTTGCTTAGAATTTTCAAGGATCGCGAAACGAAAAGCAAATAAAACATGATATGCATAAGATGACCTATGTATAACATTCCAAATAGAAAATTTAGGATGTTACAGTCATCCAACCAATTCAAATGGAGCAATAACGTAATTTAAGCACATATGGAACAAAAAACCTGTGATAGCCTGGCTAATTAGGGATGATAGACTACGCATATCAATAAGAAATTCCTTATTTACTGGAAGCCCATTCGGACAGAACTCCAAAGTTAAGCGTGCTTAGCTTGGAGTAATTTCAGGATCGGTGACCGAGCGGGAAGTTGCTCCCAGGTGCGCATGAGTTAGGACAAAGTGCGCAGAAAAGACTAGTATTGATATGTGGGGCCTGTCTAGATCCCGCCAGGAGTAACGACCACCGGCGGGTGTGTCCGAGGCGTTACAAGTTGGTATCAGAGTCGACCCTCGCGGTTACACGGATGTTTGTGGACAGGTGCGCGGTCATGTTGTGCATGACGTTTGTGACCCGTCGTGGCACACGACATGGCACATGTGCCGAACTGGATGCACAGACGTATGTGCCAAGAGGGAACATTCATGTGGCCCGACGAGGACGTCAGTTCCTCTGAGTGGGGATGTATGTAATAGCCTGGCTAATTAGGGATGACAGACTACGCATATCAATAAGAAATTCCTTCTCTTCTAGAAGCTCATTCGGACAGAACTCCAAAGTTAAGCGTGCTTAGCTTGGAGTAATTTCAGGATGGGTGACCGGAAGGAAATATGCCCTAGAGGCAATAATAAATTTATTATTTATTTCCTTATATCATGATAAATATTTATTATTCATGCTAGAATTGTATTAATCGGAAACTTAGTACATGTGTGAATACATAGACAAAACATAGTGTCCCTAGTATGCCTCTACTAGACTAGCTCATTGATCAAAGATGGTTATGTTTCCTAACCATAGACATGAGATGTCATTTGATCAACAGGATCACATCATTAGGAGAATGATGTGATGGACTAGACCCATCTGTTAGCTTAGCACTATGATCGTTTAGTTTTACTGCTATTGCTTTCTTCATGACTTATACATGTTCCTATGACTATGAGATTATGCAACTCCCGAATACCAGAGGAACACCTTGTGTGCTATCAAACGTCACAACGTAACTGGGTGATTATAAAGATTCTCTACAGGTGTCTTCGAAAGTGTTCGTGGTGTTGGCATAGATCAAGAATAGGATCTGTCACTCCGAGTGTCGAAGAGGTATCTCTGGGCCCTCTCGGTAATGCACTTCATAATAAGCCATGCAAGCAAATGAGTAATGAGTTAGTCACGAGATGATGTATTATGGAACGAGTAAAGAGACTTGCCGGTAATGAGATTGTACTAGGTATTGAGATACCGACGATTGAATCTCGGGCAAGTAACATACCGATGACAAAGGGAACAACGTATGTTGTTATGCGGTTTGACCGATAAAGATCTTCGTAGAATATGTAGGAGCCAATATAAGCATCAAGGTTCCGCTATTGGTTATTGACCGGAGATGAGTCTCGGTCATGTCTACATAGTTCTCGAACACGTAGGGTCCGCACGCTTAACGTTTAATGACGATCAGTATTATGAGTTTATGAGTTTTGATGTACCGAAGGTAGTTCAGAGTCCCGTATGAGAACACGGACATGACAAGGAGTCTCAGAATGTCCGAGACGTAAAGATCGATATATTGGAAGGCTATATTCGGACATCAGAAAGGTTCTGAGTGGTTCGGGCATTGTTCCGGAGTACCAGGAGGTTACCGGAACCCCCCGGGAGAAGTTATGGGCCTTATGGGCCATAAGAAGGAAGCACACCAGCCCACAAGGGGCTGATGCGCCCCCCTTGGGCAGGAGACCGAATTGGAAAAGGTTTGGGGGTGGCGCCCCCCTTTCCTTCTCTCCTACTCCTCCTTCCCTTCCTCTCCTCCTCCAACTAGGGAAGGGGGGAATCCTACCCCCGGTGGGAGTAGGACTCCTCCTAGGCGCGCCATAGAGGGTCGGCCCCTCCCCCTCCTCCACTCCTTTATATACTGGGGTGGGGGGCACCCCATAGACACAAGTTGATTAGTTGATCTCTCCCAACCATGTGCGGTGCCCCTCTCCACAGAAACACACCTCGGTCATATCGTTGCAGTGCTTAGGCAAAGCCCTGCGCTGGTAGCTTCATCATCTCCGTCACCACGCCGACGTGCTAACGAAACTCTCCCGCAAAGTTCTATTGGATCAAGAGCTCGTGGGACGTCATCAAGCTGAACGTGTGCTGAACGCGGAGGCTCCGTACGTTCGTCGCTTGATCGGTTGGATCACGAAGAAGTTCGACTACATCAACCGCGTCACTAGACGCTTCCGCTCCCGGTCTACGAGGGTACGTAAACACACTCTTCCCTTTCATTGCTATGCATCTAGTAGATAGATCTTGCGTGATCGTAGGATTTTTTTTGAAATACTACGTTCCCCAACAGTGGCATCATGAGCCAGATCTATGCGTAGATGATATGCACGAATAGAACACAAGTGAGTTGTGGACGATACTAGTCATACTGCTTACCAGCATGTCATACTTTGATTCAGCGGTATTGTTTGATGAAGCAGCCTGGACCGACATTACGCGTATGCTTACGCGAGACTGGTTCTACCGACGTGCTTCGCACACAGGTGGCTGGCGGGTGTCAGTTTCTCCAACTTTAGTTGAATCAAGTGTGGCTACGCCCGGTCCTTGTGATGGTTAAAACATCACATACTTGACAAAATATCGTTGTGGTTTTGTATGCGTAGGTAAGAACGATTCTTGCTAAACCCATAGCAGCCACGTAAAACTTGCAACAACAAAGTAGAGGACGTCTAACTTGTTTTTGCAGGGCATGTTGTGATGTGATATGGTCAAGACATGATGAGTGATACGTTATTGTATGAGATGATCATGTTTTGTAAAGTTATCGGCAACTGGCAGGAGCCATATGGTTGTCGCTTTATTGTATGAAATACAATCGCCATGTAACTGCTTTACTTTATCACTAAGCGGTAGCGATAGTCGTAGAAGCAATAGTTGGCGAGACGACAACGATGCTACGATGGAGATCAAGGTGTCGCGCCGGTGACGATGATGATCATGACGGTGCCTTGGAGATGGAGATCAAAAGCACAATATGATGATAGCCATATCATGTCACGTATTTTGATTGCATGTGATGTTTATCTTATTATGCTTCTTATTTTGCTTAGTACGACGGTAGCATTATAAGATGATCCCTTACAAAATTTCAAGGTACACGTGTTGTCCCTGAGTATGCACCGTTGCGAAAGTTCATCGTGCCGAGACACCACGTGATGATCGGGTGTGATAAGCTCTACGTTCACATACAACGGGTGCAAGCCAGTTTTGCACACGCAGAATACTCGGGTTAAACTTGATGAGCCTAGCATGTACAGACATGGCCTCGGAACACTGGAGATCGAAAGGTCGAGCGTGAATCATATAGTACATATGATCAACATAAGATGTTCACCATTGAAAACTACTCCATCTCACGTGATGATCGGACATGGTTTAGTTGATTTGGATCACGTGATCATTTAGATGACTAGAGGGATGTCTATCTAAGTGGGAGTTCTTAAGTAATATGATTAATTGAACTTTAATTTATCATGAACTTAGTCCTCGTAGTATTAGCATATCTATGTTATAGATCAATAGCTCGCAATGTAGCTCCCCGTTTGTTTTTTTATATGTTCCTAGAGAAAACTAAGTTGAAAGATGTTAGTAGCACTGATGCGGACTTGTTCTGTGATCTGAGGATTTTCCTCATTGCTGCACAGAAGAATTATGTCCTTGATGCACCGCTAGGTGACATACCTATTGCAGGAGCAGATGCAGACGTTATGAACGTTTTTGACAAAAGCTCGGTATGATGACTACTTCATAGTTTAGTGCACCATGCTTTACGGCTTAGAACCAGGAATTCAAAAACATTTTGAATGCCACGGAGCATATGAGATGTTCCAGGAGTTGAAATTAGTATTTCATACTCATGCCCGTGTCGAGAGGTATAAGACCTCTGACAGTACATTGCCTACAAGATGGAGGAGAATAGCTCAACCAGTGAGCATGTGCTCAAATTGTCTGGGTACTACAATTGCTTGAATCAAGTGGGAGTTAATCTTCCAGATAAGATAGTAATTGACAAAGTTCTCTAGTCACTATCACCAAGTTAGTAGAATTTCGTGATGAACTATAATATGCAAGGGATGATGAAAGTAATTTCCGAGCTCTTCACGATGCTGAAATCGGCAAAGGTAGAAATCAAGAAAGAGCATCAAGTGTTGATGGTTAACGAGACCACTTGTTTCAAGTAAAGGGCAAAGGGGTAGAAAGAGAACTTCAAGAAGAATGACAAGCAAGTTGTCACTCCCGTGAAGAAACCCAAAGCTAAACTCAAGCCTGAAACTAAGTGCTTCTACTGCAAAGGAAATGATCACTGGAAGTGTAACTACCCTAGATACTTGGCGGATAAGAAGGATGGCCAAGTGAACAAAGGTATATTTGATATGCAGATTATTGTTGTGTACTTTACCAGTGTTCATAGCAACCCCTGGGTATTTGATACATGTTTAGTTGCTAAAATTAGTAACTCGAAACAAGAGTTGTAGAATGAACATTGACTAGTTAAAGGTGAAGTGACGATGTGTGTTGGAAGTGGTTCCAAGATTGATATGATCATCATCGCACACTCCTTATACTTTCGGGATTAGTTTAGAACCTAAATAAATGTTATTTGGCATTTGCGTTGAGCATGAATATGATTTGATCATGTTTGTTGCAATACAGTTATTCATTTAAAGTCATAGAATAATTGTTATTCTGTTTACATGAATAAAGCCTTCGATGGTCATACACCCAATAAAAATAGTTTGTTGGATCTCGATCATAGTGATACACATATTCATAATATTGAAGCCAAAAGATGCAAGGTTAATAATGATAGTGCAACTTATTTGTGGCACTGCCGTTTAGGTCATATTGGTGTAAAACGCATGAAGAAACTCCATAGTGATGGACTTTTGGAATCACTTGGTGCTTGCGAACCATGCCTCATGGGCAAGATGACTAAAACTCCGTTCACGGGAACAATGGAGCGAGCAACAGATTTGTTGGAAATCATACATACTGATGTATGTGGACCGATGAGTGTTGAAGCTCGCGGCGGGTATCGTTATTTTCTGACCTTCACTGATGATTTAAGCAGATATGGGTATATCTACTTGGTGAAGCACAAGTCTGAAACATTTGAGAAGTTTAAAGAATTTCATAGTAAAGTAGAGAATCATCGTAACAACAAAAATAAAGTTTCTACGATCTGATCGTGGAGGTGATGTGGGGACCCCGACTTAGAAGTCGAGATCACCGAATGCACGTGTACAGTGATCCCAGAGATCAATGCTCACTGAACACACAACAGCTGAAATAACAAGAGTCTTACATCCATACAAATAGTCTTACACGAATTAAGGCCATTATGGCCAAGTCTTACATAGATAGAGCCTCACGGGCTGAATAGCAAATAACTCAAATAGCGGAAGTCTTCGATAACGGGTAGAACCCATGCCATCTGCCTTAACCCTACATGCATTCTGACTGGGATAGCGTCCTAGTTCGCATGTTCGTCTCCGAAGAACTCTTCCTCATATTCCTGTTCTTCCATGCCTGGCCAATTAAATAACCAGTGGCAAGCCAATGAGTACTTTGAATGTACTCGCAAGCAACCCATGATGTGGTTCAAAGTAACAGTGCAGTTGAATAATAATGATCAATCTAGCAAGGCTAGAACAAATATCAAGTTTATGCATCAATAAACTCGCGTAGCCTCGAAGACAGGTTACCGATATCAACATGAATATGATTCAACTCATCGAGTCAAGTCACCACCTTGACTCATATACACACACATGGTTCCACAAACATTGGACGTAGCCCAAGAGCGGTTACCCAACTGTCCATGACCGTGGACACGACTATTCGAATAGTTTTACACTCTGCAGAGGTTGCGCACTTTACCCACAAGATCCGGGGAACTTCCGTGTCATCCATGACCCGCGGTACCTCAAGTACCCGGGGTAAGCACCCGGTCATTACCTTTCCTTAGACGACACTAACATAGGGTCCACTCGTTGGTACACGGCCCTCGGGTACAAACAATAGATCACGGGACTTGCCCTAATTTCAATGTCACGCGTACCCGAAGGGACCAACGGTGTGTCCGATGCCCTGTAAAAACAGTCATGGCCGTCTATCCAAGCACGACCCCGTCCCGGGAAAGACCTCAAGTCTTCCCGTCACTACTAATGCGGGCACCATGCTAGTATCGACCTAAGTAATCAATAAAGCCCCGTCCCATAAGGGGTAGTGTGGTTGCACATGTATGGTTGGAATAACGGTCGCAACTTAAACCAATCCGTTTGAAAGACACACACTCTTGTCTTGGTACACCACTTCGTCATCAAGTGGTCACCCAACTCATCATCTCCCTCGGGCATGAATGGCACCCGACGGGGTTTTATGCAAAGGCTTCAACCACGAAGGTTCATGTCACACATGCATCACTAAGTATCACTACTAGCTATTTGCATGACATCTAGCACATAGCAAGATCAAGAATAAAGCATGCATCATGTGGTGGGTTCAACTAGGTCACCACCGTAACCCTAACATCATGCATCGGAAACAAACGGGTTCCGAAGAACGAGTGTATCATGGTCAAAGGGCTGCTTGCCTGGATTGGCTTGGTCTTCAAAGTCTTCAAATCCTTCTCCTTCTCCTTCCACAGCAACTTCGTCAAATACGGGATCTATACGTCGCATGATAACCACGGGAAAATAAGACCACAAATAAAACAGAAAAATCAAAGTGCTCAGAAAAATGTCAACTCATTTTTATAAAATACTAGAGGGATTTCTAAGATGGGGAAAATTCTTAGTTGGAGTTTTGGAGTAACAGAATGGATTCTATTGATTTTTGAACAGGAGTTTTATGCTCAAATTTGAATTTAAATTTGAACAGTACAGAAAAGTTTCATAGATGTGAGTGAAAGTGGTACCATTAAATAGGTTGGAATATTACAAGAATTTAGGAGTTGGAATTATTTTATTTGGACCATTATTCTTTTCTGTAAAAATGTTTAAAACAATTACAGAAAAGAAAAAGAAAAGGTGCCCTGTGCAACTGGGCCAGAGAGGCCACAGTGCACGGCCCAGGGCGGACCAGCCCAGCCGCACGGGTGCCTGCGCGCGCACGTCAGGTTTTTGAACCTGACGGGCGGGGCCCGGCGGCCAGTGGCTGAGAGGAGGGGGAGAGAGGTGCGGGGATGACAGGTGGGGCCTGCCTGTCATCTCCAACCCCACGGCCACGGCGACGGCGAGCTCACCGACAAGGTTTCCGGCCACGGCGACGGCAACGGAGGGTAGGAACGTGACCAGCGTCGTGTTGCGGATGTAGGGGTGGTGGTGCGGCACGCCGGGGAGGTCTGGTTCGCCGGCGGCGAGGTGGGACGGCGGAGGAGCTACGGGAGGTCGTCGCTCCGGCCGTTTCCAACTGCCACAGAGAGGGGAAACAGGGGGGAAAGAGTCAGTGAGGCACTACGGTTCTAGATCGGGCAAAAGGAAGGGCAGGGGAGGCCCGTACTGCGAGATCACCGGCGGCCCGACGCGGCGGAGCTCCGGTCGATCCCGAGTACTGGGACTACCTGGGGAGGAACTGGTGGTGTTGGGGTGTTGCTGGTGATGAGGAGGAGCTGATGGTGCTGTTGGAGAGGCCCGGGGGGTCCTATTTATAGGGGAACGACGGAGGCCCGTGGTCCAGTGCGCCGGCGAGCTCCGGTTCGAAGCTACAGCGCAAAGGGGGCTAGGGGAATGAGTCCACGGAGTTGCTGGACGAGCTCCACGCCCAGCTGAGGTGAGAGGAGGAGCGGGGGAGCTTCTAGACCGCGCGCGCGTGCGAGGCAGAAGAGTGGCCGTTGCGGGCGGCCGGTGCGCGTGCGACGATGATCACTGGAGGGCACAGGAGGAGGGGGGACAGCGCCGGGGTGGTTGCGGACGTCGAGGGGCCTCGACTGGCGCGAGGGAGGAGCCCGAGGCTGTCGGGGGTGGCTGATTGGCTGGAGCTACAGTGCGTGGGTGCACTGTAGCGTGCTCCAGAGCGCGCGTGTGGCTGGCACCTTCGTGCCCTCACCGCTCTGGTCAAAACCAACGTGCCCAAGGGTGTCTAGAAGGTCAGGGGAGGAGTAAAGAAATGGCCTGTGGCCTTGGATGCCCTGGAGGTGCTGAGAGAGAGTGAGGATGCTGGTGACTTGGTGAAAATTTGTTGTCCAGCAGGGTAAACTAGGGTTCTTACCCCTCAATCATGGAGCTGGGGTGCTGGGGAAGTTACTCGGGGTAGCCAGTAACTGAATGAACATGTGGTAACAAGTTGAGGCCATGGAGATGAGTAAAAGTGATCAAGATGGAGGTTTTAGTAAAAAGCCAGAAGGTGTTTGATCAGTGTTTGGTCAAGCAAATGACCTCCACTTGACATGGCACTTAAAAGGATTGAATAGCATGTGAAAATAGGGTGCTTCACCAAGTTTGGGCTCATTTGAAGAAACTAGCCAATGTAACTTTGGTGAACCCTAGAAATCAACAGAAACAGCTTCATCTTGATTGAGTCAAGCTAATCATCTCCCCTTGATGCACCACTTGGTGTAGCATCATCATTTGGGGTATTGATCATGCCCACAAAGTTTGAAGCTCCAGGTAAAAAGTTGGTAATGTAAAGTTGTTCAAATTTGCATTTGAACAGAAAGGGTTTTGAGGTGATCTGATCAAGTTGCTCTATTCCAAATCTTGTGCCATTTGGTCTAGATTCCTCATTAGGCATTTCTAGCATGTGCACCAAGTTTGAGAGCATTTGGACAAGTTTGGCAATGTAAAGTTGCTCAAACTTCAAATATGGACAGAATGGTTATGAAGGGGTTTGATGATGTTTTCTTGCTTCCCAAGGCATGGGACTTGGCAAGATCATCAAATATGTCATATATGACATGATAGAATTTCCCTAGAATTTTTGAAGAAAATTTCCTTTGTAAATATTTCAAAAGCTTGAAATATCCAGAAAGGGTTTTGGAGGGTTTAGCCCATTATTTTGAACATTACCAAGTGCTGAAACTCTTATATATGGACAATATATGTCCTCTGATTCTCCCTGAATTTTGGCAAATATTTTTGAAATAGTTAAATAATTTTCCCCTATTAAAGACCATTTCTGGCCTTAAGAAAAAGCTTTTAAATAAAATAGGAAAATAACTTTTAAAATTATACTCTTGGGGTTTCTGGGAGTCCTATGACTACTAGGTCTCAAATAAACCTTTTGAAATAATTTTCTCACCCTAAATCAAGTACTTGCAGTGCAAATCTTAATTCAGGGGTTTTTGGAAAACTAAATTTATAAAATACATTTTGGCCAAATTAATTTTGTAAGAAAATACTATACTGTTATATAACACTTGGCATGATCATTGGGCAGAAGTTTTGGGTATGGAGATGAATTCTACAAGAGGTCATAGTTGACTTTAATGAGCACAAGAAAAAGCACATGAAGAAAACTCAATTTCAAATAAAAGCCAAATGATGCCAAAAAAATTTGTTGGTCCAATTTTTCATGCTTCAAAGATACAAATAACATGTCACAAAATGCAGGGTGTGACAGACCTACCCCCCTTACAAGAATCTCGTCCCCGAGATTCCTAAACTAGGGCTTAAAAGAGGTCGGGAAACTCGGATCTAAGATAGTCTTCACGTTCCCAGGTTGCTTCTGCTTCGGTGTGATTGCTCCACTGGACCTTGAAGTACTTGATGGTACGGCTTCGCGTACGTCGTTCTGCTTCGTCCAGAATACGAATGGGCTTCTCGTGGTAGGTCTAATCAGGCTGCAGATCAATGGCTTGGTGATCGACATCCTTGTAGAGATTGGGCTTGTCTGGAACTTGGAGACACTTCCGGAGTTGTGACACATGGAATACATTGTGCACATCGGATAGCTCAGGTGGTAGTTCCAACTGGTAAGCCACTCCTCCTCGTCGGTCGGTGATCTTGAAAGGGCCAATGAACCTTGGCGCGAGCTTCCCCTTAACGTGGAAACGCTTGGTTCCTTTCAGAGGAGTTACCCGCAGGTACACATGATCTCCGACACGGAAACTCATGTCTCGGCGTCGAGTGTCAGCATAACTCTTCTGCCTTGACTTGGCTACCTTCAAACGTTCTCTAACTAGTTGGACTTGCTCTTCTGCTTCGTGAAGGATATCCGGTCCAAAGACTAGTCCTTCTCCAGTCTCTGACCAGTTGAGGGGTGTGCGGCATCTACGCCCGTACAACACCTCAAATGGTGCCATCTGAAGGCTCGACTGGTAACTGTTGTTATAGGAGAACTCGGCAAAAGGGAGACAATCTTCCCACTTGGCTCCATATGCCAAGACACAGGCTCGGAGCATGTCTTCGAGAATCTGATTGACTCGCTCTGTTTGACCTCCAGTCTGTGGGTGGAAAGCCGTGCTGAAAGACAACTTGGTTCCCAAGGCTTCTTGGAATCTCTTCCAGAACCTTGAAGTGAACTGGGTGCCTCGATCTGAGACAATCTCCTTGGGAACGCCGTGAAGACTTACGATTCTGTTGATGTAGAGAGCTGCCAGCTGGTTGCCTGAGTAGGTAGTCTTGACAGGAATGAAATGGGCCACCTTGGTTAAATGATCGACTATGACCCAGATAGAGTCATGTCCTCTATTAGACCTTGGTAATCCAGTGATGAAGTCCATTCCGACTTTATCCCACTTCCACTCAGGAACTTTGAGTGGTTGAAGCAATCCAGCAGGTCGCTGATATTCAGCCTTGACCTTTTGGCACACATCACACTTTGCAACATAGGTTGCAATCTCTCTTTTCATCCCGTGCCACCAGAATCGTGCCTTCAAGTCTTGGTACATCTTGGTTCCTTCGGGGTGGATGGAATACGGAGTGTTGTGGGCTTCTTGCAGAATCAGGGTCTTCAACTCGATGTTGTTTGGTACGCAGATGCGACCTTTGTACCAAACAATCCCGTGCTCGTCTTCAGAGAATCTTGGGGCCTTGCCCAGCTTCATCTTCTTCTTGATGCCTTCAATGCTTGCGCGTCCATCTTGTGCCTTCTTGACGTCGTCCATCAGGGTCGGTCTGACTTCCAAATGATCCAGAAATCCAGGGGTGACCAATTCCAAACTGAATTGTTCGATTTCCTTAAACAAGGCTGGCTGCCTTTCTTGAATAACGACATTCAAAGAGCAAGCCTTCCTGCTTAAGGCATCGGCCACCACGTTAGCCTTCCCGGGGTGATATTGGACACTGAGGTCATAGTCTTTGATGAGTTCCAACCATCTTCGCTGCCTCATGTTCAATTCCCTTTGGGTGAAAATATACTTCAGACTTTTGTGGTCTGTGTAAATCTCACACCGTTTCCCGAGGAGGTAATGCCGCCATGTCTTCAAGGCATGAACTACTGCCGCTAGCTCAAGATCGTGAGTAGCGTAGTTCTCCTCATGGGGTCGTAGCTGCCTGGAGAGGTATGCTATGACGCGGCCTTCTTGCATCAGAACGCTTCCCAATCCGGTTTGAGAGGCATCACAATATATCACGAACTCCTTGTGAATATCAGGTGTTGCCAGAACTGGGGCAGTGGTCAATCTCTTCTTGAGCTCTTGGAAGCTCTCTTCGCATTTTGGCGTCCACTCGAACTTCTTGTCCTTCTTGAGGAGCTGAGTCATTGGCCGTGCAATGCTAGAGAATCCTTCCACGAACTTGCGGTAATAGCCCGCTAGTCCGAGGAAGCTTCTGACTTCCTTGACGGTCGTTGGAGATTGCCATTGGGTCACAGCTTCGATCTTCGCAGGATCAACAGATAGTCCTTCCTCGGTCAAGACGTGACCTAAGAATCCAACTTTATGCAGCCAGAACTCACACTTGCTGAATTTGGCATACAGTTGGTGCTCACGAAGCTTGTCTAGGACCATCCTCAGATGTTGCTCGTGCTCTACCTCCGACTTCGAGAACACAAGGATGTCATCAATGAAGACGACAACGAACTTGTCCAAATATTCCATGAAGACTTTATTCATGAGATACATGAAGTAGGTTGGGGCATTGGTTAACCCAAAGGACATGACCGTGCACTCTTACAGGCCATATCTGGTTACGAATGCCGTCTTCGGAATATCTTGGGGTCTGATCTTCAGCTGGTAGTACCCAGATCTGAGGTCGATCTTGGAGAACACCTTGGCTCCGCTGAGCTGATCAAACAGATCTTCGATCTTGGGAAGTGGATACTTGTTCTTGATTGTAACTTCATTGAGGGAACGATAGTCAATGCATAAGCGGATGGTATCATCCCTCTTTGCCACAAACAGAACGGGAGATCCCCAAGGGGAGGCACTTGGGCGGATAAATCCCTTCCTTAGTTGCTCTTCCAGCTGCTTCTTCAACTCGGCTAATTCTTCCGTCCCCATTCTATAAGGCTTCTTATAGATGGGTCCTGCTCCGGGCACGAGCTCGATGATGAACTCAATGTCACGGTCAGGGGGCATTCCCGGTAGTTCATCTGGAAAGACATCAGGATACTCACAAACCACCGGTACTTGATCTAGCCCAACTTCAGACAGACAGTTGACTTGAGCGGCTTGAGTGGAAGAGGAGTTGGAAGCAAACTTGACTTCGACTCCTTGGTCATTGGTCACAGTGACTGTCCGATTGGCACAGTCTAACAAGCCTTGGTGCTTGCTGAGCCAATTCATGCCTAGGATCACATCCAAGCCTTGTGATCTCAGGACGATAAGGTCTGCTAGGAAGTCTACACCGTTAATGGTAATACTGACTCCTTTACAGCCTATCTTGGCTCTCATCTCGGCTCCGGGGGTTTGTACCACCATAGGGTTATTCAGGGGTGTATGGGTCATGCCACTTTTTAATGCAAATCTTTGAGTGACAAATGAATTCGTTGCTCCAGAATCAAACAAGACAGTTGCACGTGCTGAGTTGACAAGGAACGTACCCAGCACGACGTCCGGCTCTTCCTGGGCTTCTTCAGAAGTGACGTGATTCACACGCCCCTTCCCATGGTTAGGTGGATTGCGAGGAGGTGGGTTCCTTGGTGGCATCCCGCGGCCTTGTCCCTGGTTCTGCGCATTGGGGCACGGGGCATCAGGCTTCTTGTTGGGGCACACCCTTGAGATGTGTCCAGGCTGACCACATCCAAAGCAAGTGACTTGGCTTGGATTGATCTTGTTGCCACCACTGGTATTGGGGTTGAAGGCTGGCCTGGGGTTGGCATACTGCTGAGGCTGAGGGTTGGCACGAGGTGCAGGAGCTCTTGGTTGCTGATAGGTTGGCTTGGCCGGGGCTGACTGCCATGGACGAGGCTTCTGGTTGCTGGAACTTCCCTTGCTGACCAACTTGCGCTTGCGAGTGTCTTCCAAAGCACGCCGCTTGTCTTCAAGCATAAGTGCCTTGTTCACCAGGTCAGGAAAGGATGGGCAGTCGCACACAACAAGCGAGTATTGCAGAGTCTGATTGAGGCCTTCCATGAAGCGCTCCCTTTTGGCAGCATCAGTGCTGACATCTTCAGGGGCATACCTTGACAGAATATTGAACTTCTGCATGTACTCCTTGACAGTGCCACTTCCTTGCTTCAGGGCTCGGAACTCACGCTTTTTGATAGCCATGATTCCGGAAGGAATGTGGGCCTTGCGGAATTATGCCTTGAAGTTGACCCAAGTGATGTCTTGTTCAGCGTGCATGACCTTGAATCCATCCCACCAAGCTCTAGCAGTTCCCCCGAGGCAGTGGGCTGCATAAGCCACCTTCTCGCGATCTTCGGTGCATCCGACTAGTTCCAGTATCTCCTCAATGGAACGGACCCAGTCGTCTGCATCCAGGGGTTCAGCAGTCTCGATGAAGGTTGGCGGTGCATGCTTCTTGAACTCTGCCAACGTGGAACGTCCATTTCCATTCCCCGCCGGCTGGCGGTTGTTGGTGACAGCTTGAGCAATCAGCTAGAGAGCTGCAGTGTTGGCTTGGCGTTCCTCTCGGAAAGCTTGGAGAAGCTGAGCCATGTCCATGCTTGGAGGAGGTGGTGGTGGTGGAGCTTGGTCGTTGGTTTGGTCGTGGCCTGCCTCTGGCTGAGTGGATGCTCCGGCTTTGGGCTGCTGGGTAGAGGTACCAGTACGAGTTACAACAGGCATCCTGTTGGGAGTGGTAAAAGGTCTCATGACTTGGAAGAGGGAAAGCAAGATAGATGGGTGCCTAGTAAGCGGGTGGGTGTGACACTAAATCAAATCATGCAAGGGCTGAAAGGCCAAAACACATTCATTAAAATCCAAATGGGTGATGTAGTCGTTTACACATTCCTGAAGGGAGAATACGACATACATCCAGACACAACAAAAGCAAACACTAGATGGTTTCATATGAACCATACAAGGACTCGACTGCGCATAGGGGTTACACGACCTATCCTACCGTAGAGGTCACAACTGGCATATCCGAGTAGCGAATAATGCCTAAGCGGCGGAATGCTCGGTCGCGCATTCCAGCTCTTTTGGGTCTTCCTCCTTGTCTTCATCTGTCTAGGCCTCCTTGTCACTTGAGGGTGTGGGTGAGTGAAGGAGTTGGATACGACGGTGCTTTGTCGGCGGTGCAGGGAAAAGCTTGCGATATTCCCTTGCCGTCATCTGGCGTCGCCGAGGTGGTTCTTCATTCTTGGAAGATACATCCTCGGAGGGCCTTCCGCCTCGATATGCGATAGCGGACTGTCCAGAAGGTGCTCCTTCCTTCTTGATCCTATTTGCCTTCTCTTGAGCTCGACAAAGAAGTGCCTTGGTCTTGTGAAGTTCTTCTCGAAGCTTCATCGATTCCGAGGCCAAGTCTTGTGCCAAGCTATCGGCACATAGACTGAAGTAGGTCTGGAATCGAAGCGAGAGTCCTTCCTTCAGTGGAGGGGCTAGTGCGCTGCTTTCTTCTTCACCTTCCTTCCGGTAAGGTAAGAAGCGAGTTGTCATCTTGGCTGCCATCTCCGGAAGAAGCTCGCGGAGACGGGTTAGTGCCTTGAGTGCAGCAGCCTCGACAATGAGAGGTAGTGTTGCCATCTGGGGTCCCTCGAAGAACCAACTTGTGGGAGGATCGTTTGCCTTCACGATCGCTTCCACATGGTATTCCACCTCAGTGTCGCTAACCCAATGCTCAAGGTAGGTGAGGATGGGTGCTCGGTGGAACTGACACTCCTGGAGGCTATCCTCGAGAAGTAAGGGAAACCCAGTGGTCAGGTGCTCTTCGGGTACAGCGGCCATCTACAAAGGTGGAATAGGAGGGGTTAATAAGCTGATGAAATCTCAGGTTTAGAAAAGAAGAGAGGTTCAGAAGGTTTTTGAAAAAGGGTCTCATCTAACTAACGCCCATGCTAACTAAGGCTTCCTATAGTCAGGATGGCTCTGATACCAGCTCTGTGGGGATCCCGACTTAGAAGTCGAGATCACCGAATGCACGTGTACAGTGATCCCAGAGATCAATGCTCACTGAACACACAACAGCTGAAATAACAAGAGTCTTACATCCATACAAATAGTCTTACACGAATTAAGGCCATTATGGCCAAGTCTTACATAGATAGAGCCTCACGGGCTGAATAGCAAATAACTCAAATAGTGGAAGTCTTCGATAACGGGTAGAACCCATGCCATCTGCCTTAACCCTACAGGCATTCTGACTGGGATAGCGTCCTAGTTCGCATGTTCGTCTCCAAAGAACTCTTCCTCATATTCCTGTTCTTCCATGCCTGGCCAATTAAATAACCAGTGGCAAGCCAATGAGTACTTTGAATGTACTCGCAAGCAACCCATGATGTGGTTCAAAGTAACAGTGCAGTTGAATAATAATGATCAATCTAGCAAGGCTAGAACAAATATCAAGTTTATGCATCAATAAACTCGCGTAGCCTCGAAGACAGGTTACCGATATCAACATGAATATGATTCAACTCATCGAGTCAAGTCACCACCTTGACTCATATACACACACATGGTTCCACAAACATTGGACGCAGCCCAAGAGCGGTTACCCAACTGTCCATGACCGTGGACACGGCTTTTCGAATAGTTTTACACTCTGCAGAGGTTGCGCACTTTACCCACAAGATCCGGGGAACTTCCGTGTCATCCACGACCCGCGGTACCCCAAGTACCCGGGGTAAGCACCCGGTCATTACCTTTCCTTAGACGACACTAACATAGGGTCCACTCGTTGGTACACGACCCTCGGGTACAAACAATAGATCACGGGACTTGCCCTAATTTCAATGTCACGCGTACCCGAAGGGACCAACGGTGTGTCCGGTGCCCTGTAAAAACAGTCATGGCCGTCTATCCAAGCACGACCCCGTCCCGGGAAAGACCTCAAGTCTTCCCGTCACTAGTAATGCGGGCACCATGCTAGTATCGACCTAAGTAATCAATAAAGCCTCGTCCCATAAGGGGTAGTGTGGTTGCACATGTATGGTTGGAATAACGGTCGCAACTTAAACCAATCCGTTTGGAAGACACACACTCTTGTCTTGGTACACCACTTCGTCATCAAGTGGTCACCCAACTCATCATCTCCCTCGGGCATGAATGGCACCCGACGGGGTTTTATGCAAAGGCTTCAACCACGAAGGTTCATGTCACACATGCATCACTAAGTATCACTACTAGCTATTTGCATGACATCTAGCACATAGCAAGATCAAGAATAAAGCATGCATCATGTGGTGGGTTCAACTAGGTCACCACCGTAACCCTAACATCATGCATCGGAAACAAACGGGTTCCGAAGAACGAGTGTATCATGGTCAAAGGGTTGCTTGCCTGGATTGGCTTGGTCTTCAAAGTCTTCAAATCCTTCTCCTTCTCCTTCCACAACAACTTCGTCAAATACGGGATCTATACGTCGCATGATAACCACGGGAAAATAAGACCACAAATAAAACAAAAAAATCAAATTGCTCAGAAAAATGTCAACTCATTTTTATAAAATACTAGAGGGATTTCTAAGATGGGGAAAATTCTTAGTTGGAGTTTTGGAGTAACAGAATGGATTCTATTGATTTTTGAACAGGAGTTTTATGCTCAAATTTGAATTTAAATTTGAACAGTACAGAAAAGTTTCATAGATGTGAGTGAAAGTGGTACCATTAAATAGGTTGGAATATTACAAGAATTTAGGAGTTGGAATTATTTTATTTGGACCATTATTCTTTTCTGTAAAAATGTTTAAAACAATTACAGAAAAGAAAAAGAAAAGGTGCCCTGTGCAACTGGGCCAGAGAGGCCACAGTGCACGGCCCAGGGCGGACCAGCCCAGCCGCACGGGTGCCTGCGCGCGCACGTCAGGTTTTTGAACCTGACGGGCGGGGCCCGGTGGCCAGTGGCTGAGAGGAGGGGAAGAGAGGTGTGGGGATGACAGGTGGGGCCTTCCTGTCATCTCCAATCTCACGGCGACGGCGAGCTCACCGGCGAGGTTTCCGGCCACGGCGACGGCAACGGAGGGTAGGAACGTGACCAGCGTCGTGTTGCGGATGTAGGGGTGGTGGTGCGGCACGCCGGGGAGGTCGGGTTCGCCGGCGGCGAGGTGGGACGGCGGAGGAGCTACGGGAGGTCGTCGCTCCGGTCGTGTCCAACTGCCACAGAGAGGGGAAACAGGGGGAAAGAGTCAGTGAGGCACTGCGGTTCTAGATCGGGCAAAAGGAAGGGCAGGGGAGGCCCGTACTGCAAGATCACCGGCGGCCCGACGCGGCGGAGCTCCGGTCGATCCCGAGTACTGGGACTACCTGGGGAGGAACTGGTGGTGTTGGGGTGTTGCTGGGGATGAGGAGGAGCTGCTGGTGCTGTTGGAGAGGCCCGGGGGGGGGTCATATTTATAGGGGAACAACGGAGGCCCGTGGTCCAGTGCGCCGGCGAGCTCCGGTTCGAAGCTACAGCGCACAGGGGGCGAGGGGAATGAGTCCACGGAGTTGCTGGACGAGCTCCACGCCCAGCTGAGGTGAGAGGAGGAGCGGGGGAGCTTCTAGACCGCGCGCGCGTGCGAGGCAGAAGAGTGGCCGTTGCGGGCGGCCGGTGCGCGTGCGATGATGATCACTGGAGGGCACAGGAGGAGGGGGGACAGCGCCGGGGTGGTTGCGGACGTCGAGGGGCCTCGACTGGTGCGAGGGAGGAGCCCGAGGCTGTCGGGGGTGGCTGATTGGCTGGAGCTACAGTGCGTGGGTGCACTGTAGCGTGCTCCAGAGCGCGCGTATGGCTGGCACCTTCTTGCCCTCGCCGCTCTGGTCAAAACCAACGTGCCCAAGGGTGTCTAGAAGGTCAGGGGAGGAGTAAAGAAATGGCATGTGGCCTTGGATGCCCTGGAGGTGCTGAGAGAGAGTGAGGATGCTGGTGACTTGGTGAAAATTTGCTATCCAGCAGGGTAAACTAGGGTTCTTACCCCTCAATCATGGAGCTGGGGTGCTGGGGAAGTTACTGGGGGTAGCCAGTAACTGAATGAACATGTGGTAACAAGTTGAGGCCATGGAGATGAGTAAAAGTGATCAAGATGGAGGTTTTAGTAAAAAGCCAGAAGGTGTTTGATCAGTGTTTGGTCAAGCAAATGACCTCCACTTGACATGGCACTTAACAAGATTGAATAGCATGTGAAAATAGGGTGCTTCACCAAGTTTGGGCTCATTTGAAGAAACTAGCCAATGTAACTTTGCTGAACCCTAGAAATCAACAGAAACAGCTTCATCTTGATTGAGTCAAGCTAATCATCTCCCCTTGATGCACCACTTGGTGTAGCATCATCATTTGGGGTATTGATCATGCCCACAAAGTTTGAAGCTCCAGGTAAAAAGTTGGTAATGTAAAGTTGTTCAAATTTGCATTTGAACATAAAGGGTTTTGGGGTGATCTGATCAAGTTGCTCTATTCCAAATCTTGTGCCATTTGGTCTAGATGCCTCATTAGGCATTTCTAGCATGTGCACCAAGTTTGAGAGCATTTGGACAAGTTTGGCAATGTAAAGTTGCTCAAACTTCAAATATGGACAGAATGGTTATGAAGGGGTTTGATGATGTTTTCTTGCTTCCCAAGGCATGGAACTTGGCAAGATCATCAAATATGTCATATATGACATGATAGAATTTCCCTGGAATTTTTGGAGAAAATTTCCTTTGTAAATATTTCAAAATCTTGAAATATCCAGAAAGGGTTTTGGAGGGTTTAGCCCATTATTTTGAACATGACCAAGTGCTGAAACTCTTATATATGGAAAATATATGTCCTCTGAGTCTCCCTGAATTTTGGCAAATATTTTTGAAATAGTTAAATAATTTTCCCCTATTAAAGACCATTTCTGGCCTTAAGAAAAAGCTTTTAAATAAAATAGGAAAATAACTTTTAAAATTATACTCTTGGGGTTTCTGGGAGTCCTATGACTACTAGGTCTCAAATAAACCTTTTCAAATAATTTTCTCACCCTAAATCAAGTACTTGCAGTGCAAATCTAAATTCAGGGGTTTTTGGAAAACTAAATTTATAAAATACATTTTGGCCAAATTAATTTTGTAAGAAAATACTATACTGTTATATAACACTTGGCATGATCATTGGGCAGAAGTTTTGGGTATGGAGATGAATTCTACAAGAGGTCATAGTTGACTTTAATGAGCACAAGAAAAAGCACATGAAGAAAACTCAATTTCAAATAAAAGCCAAATGATGCCAAAAAAAATTGCTGGTCCAATTTTTCATGCTTCAAAGATACAAATAACATGTTACAAAATGCAGGGTGTGACAGGTGAATATTTGTGTTACGAGTTTGGTCTTCATTTAAAATAATGTGGAATAGTTTCATAGCTCACGCCACCCGGAACACCACAGCGTAATGGTGTGTCTGAACGTCATAACCGTACTTTATTAGATATGGTGCGATCTATGATGTCTCTTACCGATTTACCACTATCATTTTGGGTTATGCATTAGAGACAGCTGCATTCACGTTTAATAAGGGCACCATCTAAATCCATTGAGACGACGCCTTATGAACTGTGGTTTGGCAAGAAACCAAAGTTGTCGTTTCTTAAAGTTTGGGGCTGTGATGCTTATGTGAAAAAGCTTCAACCTGATAAGCTCGAACCCAAGTCGAAGAAATGTGTCTTCATAGGATACCCAAGGGAATGGGTACACCTTCTATCACAGATCCTAAGGCAAGATATTCGTTGCTAAGAATGGATCCTTTCTAGAGAAGAAGTTTCTCTCGAAAGAAGTGAGTGGGAGGAAAGTGGAACTTGATGAGGTAATTGTACCTTCTCCCGAATTGGAAAGTAGTACATCACAGAAATTAGTTCCAGTGATTCCTACACCAATTAGTGAGGAAGCTAATGATGATGATCATGAAACTTTGGATCAAGTTACTACTGAACTTTGTAGATCAACCAGAGTACGTTCCGCGCCAGAGTGGTACGGTAACCCAGTTCTGGAAGTCATGTTACTAGACCATGATGAACCTACGAACTATGAGGAAGCGATGATGAGCCCAGATTCCGCAAAATGGCTTGAGGCCATGAAATCTGAGATGGGATCCATGTATGAGAACAAAGTGTGGACTTTTGTTGACTTGCCCGATGATCGGCAATCCATCGAAAATAAATGGATCTTCAAGAGGAAGACCGACGCTGACGGTAATGTTACTGTTTACAAAGCTCGACTTGTTGCGAAAGGTTTTCGACAAGTTCAAGGAGTTGACTATGATGAGACTTTCTCACCCGTAGCGATGCTTAAGTCTGTCCGAATCATGTTAGCAATTGCCGCATTTTATGATTATGAAATCTGGCAAATGGATGTTAAAACTGCATTCCTGAATGGATATCTTAAAGAAGAGTTGTATATGATGCAACCAGAAGATTTTGTCGATCCTAAAGGTGCTAACAAAGTGTGCAAGCTCCAGCGATCCATCTATGGACTGGTGCAAGCATCTCGGAGTTGGAATATACGCTTTGACGAGGTGATCAAAGCATATGGTTTTATACAGACTTTTGGAGAAGCCTGTATTTACAAGAAAGTGAGTGGGAGCACTACATCCTTTTTTGATAAGTACATGTGAATGACATATTGTCGATCGGAAATGATGTAGAATTTTCTGGAAAGCATAAGGGAGTGTTTGAAACGAGTTTTTTCAAAGAAAGACCTCGGTGAAGCTGCTTACATATTGAGCATCAAGATCTATAGAGATAGATCGAGACGATTGATAAGTTTTTTCAATGAGTAACATACCTTGACAAGTTTTTGAAGTAGTTCAAACTGGATCAGTCAGAGAAGGAGTTCTTGCCTGAGTTGTAAGGTATGAAGTTGAGTAAGACTCAAAGCCCGACCTCGGCAGAAGATAGAGAAAGAATGAAAGTCATTCCCTATGCCTCAACCATAGGCTCTATAAAGTATGCCATGTTGTGTACCAAACCTGTTGTGTACCTTACCATGAGTTTGGCAAGAAGGTACAAAAGTGATCCAGGAGTAGATCACTAGACAGCGGTCAAAATTATCCTTAGTTACTAGATGACTAAGGAAATGTTTCTCGATTATGAAGGTGATAAAGAGTTTGTCGTAAAGAGTTGCACCGATGCAAGCTTTACACTAATCCAAATGACTCTAAGTATCAATCTAGATGCATATTAGAAGTGGGAGCAATTAGCTAGAATAGCTTCATGCAGAGCATTGTAGACATATAAATTTGCGAAATACCTACGGATCTGAATGTGTCAGACCTGTTGACTAAACTTCTCTCACAAGCAAAACATGATCACACCTTATTACTCTTGGGTGTTAATCACATAGGGATGTGAACTAAATTATTAACTCTAGTAAACCCTTTGGGTGTTGGTCACATGGCGATGTGAACTATGGGTGTTATTCACATAACGATGTGAACTATCGGTATTAAATCACATGGAAATGTGAACTAGATTATTGACTCTAGTGCAAGTGGGAGACTGAAGGAAATATGCCCTAGAGGCAATAATAAAGTTATTATTTATTTCCTTATATCATGATAAATGTTTATTATTCATGCTAGAATTGTATTAACCGGAAACTTAGTACATGTGTGCATACATAGACAAAACATAGTGTCCCTGGTATGCCTCTACTAGACTAGCTCATTGATAAAAGATGGTTATGTTTTCTAACCATAGACATGAGTTGTCATTTGATCATCAGGATCACATCATTAGGAGAATGATGTGATGGACTAGACCCATATGTTAGCTTAGCACTATGATCGTTTAGTTTTACTGCTATTGATTTCTTCATGACTTACACATGTTCCTATGACTATGAGATTATGCAACTCCCGAATACCGGAGGAACACCTTGTGTGCTATCAAACGTCACAACGTAACCGGGTGATTATAAAAATGCTCTACAGGTGTCTCCGAAAGTGTTCGTGGTGTTGGCATAGATCAAGAATAGGATTTGTCACTCCGAGTGTCGGAGAGGTATCTCTGGGCCCTCTCGGTAATGCACATAATAATAAGCCTTGCAAGCAAATGACTAATGAGTTAGTCACGAGATGATGTATTGCGGAACGAGTAAAGAGACTTGCCGGTAATGAGATTGAACTAGGTATTGAGATACCGACGATCGAATCTCGGGCAAGTAACATACCGATGACAAAGGGAACAACGTATGTTGTTATGCGGTTTGACCGATAAAGATCTTCATAGAATATGTAGGAGCCAATATGAGCATCCAGGTTCCGCTATTGGTTATTGACCGGATATGAGTCTCGGTCATGTCTACATAGTTCTCGAACCCGTAGGGTCCGCACGCTTAACGTTTGATGACGATCGATATTATGAGTTTATGAGTTTTGATGTACCGAAGGTAGTTCGGAGTCCCGGATGAGAACACGGGCATGACAAGAAGTCTCGGAATGTCCGAGATGTAAAGATCGATATATTGGAAGGCTATATTCGGACATCAGAAAGATTCCGAGTGGTTCGGGCATTTTTTCGGAGTAGCGAGAGGTTACCGGAACCCCCCGGGAGAAGTTATGGGCCTTATGGGCCATAAGAAGGAAGCACACCAGCCCACAAGGGGCTGACGCGCCTCCCTTGGGCAGGAGACCGAATTGGAAAAGGTTTGGGGGTGGCGCCCCCCCCTTTCCTTCTCTCCTACTCCTCCTTCCCTTCCTCTCTTACTCCAACTAGGGAAAGGGGGAATCCTACTCCCGGTGGGAGTAGGACTCCTCCTAGGCGCGCCATAGAGGGTCGGCCTCTCCCCTCCTCCACTCCTTTATATACGGGGGTGGGGGGTACCCCATAGACACAAGTTGATCGGTTGATCTCTCCCAACCGTGCGCGGTGCCCCTCTCCACAGAAACACACCTCGGTCATATCGTTGCAGTGCTTAGGCGAAGCCCTGCGCCGGTAGCTTCATCATCTCCGTCACCACGCCGTCGTGCTGAACGCGGAGGCTCTGTACGTTCGGTGCTTGATCGGTTGGATCGCGAAAAGTTCGACTACATCAACCGCGTCACTAGACGCTTCCGCTCCCGGTCTAGGAGGGTACGTAGACACACTCTTTCCCTCTCGTTGCTATGCATCTAGTAGATAGATCTTGCGTGATCGTAGGATTTTTTTTGAAATACTACGTTCCCCAACATGACCGACCGGGAAGTTGCTCCCGTGTACGCACGAGTGAGGACAAAGTGTGCAGAAAAGACTAGTATTGATACGTGGGGCCAGTCCAAATCCCGCCAGGAGTAACGACCACCGGCGAGTGTGTCCGGGGCGTTACAAAACCATGATTAAATTGACCTTAACCTTAACCTTAACCACATCACTAATCGTAATCCTAACCCGAACCCTAACACTAACCCCTCACATTAACACTATAACCCCTAACCTAGGCAAGCACAAGCACAAACATAACCATTAATGCATCATAAATATGCCATAAATGCATCATAAATGCACAACAAGGTGAGCACCTAGGGTTTGCAATAAATTGAGCAAATGAACACAAAACAAAGATTCCAACCAATCAAAATGAGGGAGATTGAGAAAGGTACCTTGGGGGATGAAAACGCTCCGGATCCACCGGTGAACCTCAAGCAAATGTAGTAGATCTAGGGGGTGTTTGGGTGGGGGGAAGAGAGAGGGGAGGAGCTGGCCACGGGGAAGAAGAAGAATGGGGAAGAAGACACCCTCACAACCTTATCCACTCCCAGGACCCTACCGCCGGGGTCCCTGGCGGTAGGTACTAGTACCCTATCGCCGGGGCCGGAGGCGGTAAGGTACTTTTCCACATTAGCATTGCTAACGGCCGTGATGCGCCGTGTCGTCACCTACCGCCGTGAACTAAGGCGGTAGGACGTGGGGCCTACCACCGGACCCCTTGGCGGTAAGCAAAAGGGTCAGATCCCAATTTTTTTCGAAACAAGGTCAAATCTCAAAATCTTTACCTAATAATAAAGCAAATTGGGTTTTTTCTCGTCCGTCATGGCATTTTTTCAGAAAAGTCCCTCTATTTCAGAGAATTCAACCCGCGGTCATATTTCAAGTTAAAACGAATCGTTTTTTGTATTTTACACAAAAGTCCGTGTATTTTCTTGAAATCAACCCGCAATCCGGAATTAAGTTATACCCGAACCATTATTTTACATATTTCGGAAACCCCCTGATGTTTTAGGTAATTCATCCGCGGATCATATTTAAGTCAAATATGTTTTTTAAAAGCATCCATATCTTTTAAACCGTAACTTCGATTTGAACATGTTATATATGAAATTTGATTAGAAAAATATGTAGAATATGAATATGAGATTATTTTTACCTGTTAGTATTTTTTAAATATTATTTTGGAATATATTTAAGTCTAACAAATAATTTTCTAAATTATACGTATCTTTTAAACCGTAACTTCGATTTTAACATATTGTATATGAAATTTTATTAAAAAAATGTGTAGAATCCAAATATGATGTTAATTTTACTTGTTAAATATTTTTGAAATATTGTTTAGGAAGCATACTTATAATTTATAGTGCAAGATCTATTTTTTTCGTACCGGTGGCGATCCGGATTGCAAATAAACACCCCACTATAACCATATAGGGAAAAGAAAACATCGAAAACATCAATTTTTCTTTCGTACCGGTGTCAATCCGGATTGCAAATAAACATCCCACTATAACCATATAGGAAAAAGAAAACATCGATAACTACACATGCATACCTCTGAAAAATGTTGCAGGGGAAAACAACATATTTCTCATCGCGAGAGTGAGAGAAAGCGAGAGAGAGAGAGAGAGAGAGAGAGAGAGAGGAGGGAGGATAGAGTAAGAGAAAGACGTCTTAGGATTAACCATATTTAAACACGTTATTTGATTTGTTTTGTGTGAACACTCAGGCCATCGCCGGCGAGGGTGAGAAAGAGGATAAGCGGCAACACGAATATGATGCCTCGCAAAAATAAAGGAGATGGACCTATTGTGGTCTAGAGTGATGTTTTTTTTAGCATCAGTACAGACGCAAACACTCATATACACGCGCATACACTCACCCCTATGAACGCACACACGCACACCCTACCCCTATGAGCACCTCCGAGAGACTGAGGAGGCATATCATCTTGAGATTTACGAAGTCACAGTAGGCGCCTCGTCGTCGACGGGAACGTCTCCTCCCACTGAAAGCGCATCGCCGGAAATCCTGAAATAAATCCAAGAATAATGCGAGCACCAGGATTTGAACCATGGTGGGTTGAAGATACCACTGTCCACCTAAACATTTCAATCACAGGTTGGGTCTTGAGTGATGTTTGCTGGGTTAAAAGCGTGTGTTATGTTTTCTCTTCTGTTGCAACGCACGAGCTTTTTTGCTAGTTATACGAGAAAAACATCAAAACACGAAAATTAGCCAAAAGAGGATCACACGTCCCGCACGCGATCGTCCGAGCGTCGGCCGGCGCGCTGAACCAAAAGTTTCCTAAAATACATACATCGATCCAATAAACAGTGAACACCGGACGGATCCAACGGTGGTCGAGCTGGCCAGAAACAAAAAAACTGGTAGAGAGATCTAAGGTAGAGAGCGAGAGAGGAAAACAAGAGCACGCGGACGGAGCACCTCGTCGCCAAAAATACCATAACCAAAAGCACCCCCCCCCCCCCCC
>LR738712.1:336582315-336621258 GCA_902687465.1 Secale cereale
CCCCCCAATCCACCCGCCATGGGGAGGGATTCGCACCTCATCCTTCTCGCCGTCCTCCTCGTCTCCTCCCTCGCCGCCGCCGCAAAATCTGCCGATGAGGACGTCATCTTTGGCTTCGCCAAGTTGTTGTCCAACCCGCCCTCGTCCTGGGGTGCCGGTGGCGACGTCTGCGTCTTCGACGGCATCACCTGCGAGCGCGGCGGCTCGGGCCGGGTCACCTCCATCGACCTAGGGGACATGGGGCTCACCGGGACCCTGCCCACCTCCCTGTCCTCCCTCACTGCGCTCAAGGAGTTGCATCTCCAGGGCAACGCACTACACGGCGACTTCCCGTCGCTCGCCGGCTGCACCGACCTCACCCGCCTTGTGGTCGACGGCAATGGGTTTACCTCCCTCCCAAGTGACTTCCTCAAAGACCTGCCCTCCCTGCAATACCTCAGCCTTGAGGACCTGCCACTCAAGCCGTGGTCCGTCCCTGACGCCATTGTCGGTTCCTCCTTCCTCGAAACCTTCTCCGCCTCCAATGCCTCCATTGCGGGTGCCTTCCCGGCGGTTCTCGCCAACCTGTCATCGTTGAGGTCTCTGCGTCTGTCATATAATAACCTCACTGGTGGACTCCCTGCCGGGCTGGCTGAGCTGATTGCCCTAGAGAGTCTACAGCTGAACAACCAGGTGTCGGATGGGAAGCTGTCAGGGTCTATTGATGTTGTTGCTGCAATGAAGAACCTAAGGCTGCTGTGGATCCAGTCTAACAAATTCACGGGCCCAATCCCGGATTTTAGCAACTCACAGCTAGAGGCGTTCAATGTCAGGGACAATAGGCTTACTGGTGTGGTGCCAGCCTCACTCTATCAGATCAAGACACTGCGTAATGTGTCACTGACTAATAATCTTTTTCAGGGACCGATGCCTGATTTTCGTGGTGTAAATGTAGACCTCGCTGCCGACACTGTGAGCAGGTTCTGTCAGTCAAGGCCTGGGCCGTGTGATCCGCTGGTTACAACTCTGCTTGCGGTGGCCGCAGGGTTTGGATACCCAGCTGAACTTGCGGAAACGTGGAATGGGAACACACCATGTGGTAATTGGATTGGTATTGTATGCTCAAATGGGGATGTTAGCATTTTTGATTTGCACAATCGTGGTTTGTCAGGGACGATATCACCAGCTATTGCAAACCTGACTAGTGTTGGAAAGCTAGATCTCTCAAATAATCACCTCACTGGGGTGATACCGGATACTCTGACAACAATGTCAAACCTGAAAATTTTCATTGTCTCAAATAATAGCCTCGATGGTGAACTGCCCAAGTTTAAGCCTTCAGTCAAGGTACTGGCGGACAGAAACCAGTTTGGGAAATCAGATGGTGGTTCCCAGAGTGTTTCTGCAGGTGCACTGAAATGGAAGTCGGATGCTGGCATGATTAGTGGAATTCTTGTAGCTGTGGTTCTTCTTGTCATCATTGTTGGGCTTTTGGTACATCATTGTAGGAAGAAGAATGCAGAGAAGTTCAGGCCAGTCTCGTCAAAGGGGTCTGCTGTTGAATCTGAGATGACGAAAATTCAGGTGATTGAAACAAATTGGAGTGTCAATGGAAATACTGCAGTTCCAGCTGATTACAGCCAGGTGAGTGCTGGTAGCGCAAACATTACTCATCTGTTTCAGTCCCATGGAATGCAATTGCATATTGAAGTTCTGCTAAAGGCCACAGATAACTTTAATGAGAACTGTATTTTAGGTAAAGGGGGGTTTGGGGTGGTCTTCAAGGGGAACCTCAATGGGAGGTTGGTTGCTGTGAAGAGGTGTGACAGTGGCACGATGGGGACTAGAGGGCAGCAAGAGTTCATGGCTGAGATTGATGTGCTTACGAAAGTAAGGCATCGACACTTGGTTGGACTACTTGGGTACTGTACCCATGGCTACGAGAGGCTCCTGGTCTATGAGTATATGTCTGGCGGAACATTGCGTGAGCACCTGTGTGATCTTCAGCGGAGTGGTTATACTCCTCTTACATGGACACAGAGAATGACAATAGCTTTGGATGTTGCGAGGGGGATAGAATATTTGCATGGCTTGGCACAGGAGACTTTCATCCATAGGGATCTGAAGCCTTCCAATATACTGCTGGACCAGGATTTAAGAGCCAAGGTATCAGACTTTGGGTTGGTCAAGCTTGCTAATGACACAGACAAATCAATGATGACAAGGGTGGCAGGGACATTTGGATACCTTGCGCCTGAATACGCTAGTATGTGCATTTCTCATTGCTCATCTTTCATTCTCAAGTACCAATCTGTATTTGTCTTGCACAAGTTTCCTGTATCACATCCATGTTACTCTTTTTCGGGAGTGACATCACTCTTTGCTTGTTTTTTTTCGGATAACATTGTGGTCTCTTTGCTAGTCAGCACCATGCAATTATGGAATTAGGATTGCTACTTTGCACTGGACACTAATGCTTGGCACTTCCTACAAGGCACGTTACCACTTAGAACTGTAATATAGGCGTCTTAATAGTCAGATATGTGCTTTTTCTTCGAGTGAAATACCAAACTCAAGTTGGAACTGGATATGTCAGAATTATGGCTGTTTCCTTATCTTCCAAATTAGAAGAGGTTAGGTTGTTCTGGGCATAAGTTCTCACTACTGTCAGGGAGATAGAAGAAACTCTAATTACTTTAGGCCTAATAGATAGTAATACTCTGAATACTGATGCTTTAGTGATTGTGGGAGAAGCCCAATATATATGAGGAATAGCTTGGCTTATAAGCCGACTCAAAGGAAATACAATCTGGAATCTTAAACAGATTCTAATATGGACGCTGTGCCTAATACGAATCTGAACCTAACAAGTAACTTGTAGCAGTAAAGGAATCCTAGTCACTTTGGGCTGGACTGCCAGGGCTGGGGCCCTCTAACCATATCTGGTTCCCAGCATAACATCTCTCACTCATTGCACAAACAGCTCGTCCTCAAGCTGAAACGAGGGAGAACGAGCAATGAGTTCCTCCAACGCCTCCCATGTTGCATCATCTTCAGACCCAACCCACCGCACAAGGAAATGCTTCACTTGGCGGCGAAGGCTGGACCGAAGGACCTTGGTTGGCGTAAGCACCACATGACTATCCTCAATGGTGGGGAGTATAGCAAGAGTGGCCGATGGCTCACTATGAAACTTTTTGAGGAGACTGATATGGAACAAATCATAGAGCCGAGTACCAGCAGGCAGCACGAGTCTATGTGCAACAGACCCAATGATTTCTGTAACTTGGAAAGGCCCATAGAAGCGAGGAGACAACTTGCCATGCTTGTGGCTTGGTATGCAACCACACCATAGTGAAGGCGAAGCAACACAATAGTGTAGGTGAAGCCACACCTAATCTCCGACGTCAAATGATCCGCTGATGGTGTTTGCCATCATAATAATGCTTGGCCCTATGTTGCACTTGATGGACACACTCACCGACCTCACAAACGAAGATCACACGATCCTGAAGGGGCGTCTCCATGGCTGCCATCCTGACATTGCTGGGAACATAGTAGCGAGGACGTGGTGGCGGCCAACTAGAAACAACCTCCAATGGAGTGGCACGAAGAGCGGAGTGGTAGGATGTATTGTACAAGTTCTCTGCCCAGGGCAACCATTTATTCCAGAGCCCGCTAGGGGCGATCGACTTAAGTCTGCCGATCAGACTGGGGTGAAATGCCGAGCTCATGTGAAATTGAATGCCAAACAACTTGAATAATTCGTGCCAAAAATTGTTGGGAAGATAGGATCGTGATCACTGACGATGCGACCGGAACTCCATGGAGGCGTACAATGCCCTCAAAAACACCTTTGCCATATAGGCAGTCGTGTATGGGTGGGACAATGCAATAAAGTGCACATATTTGGAGAAGTGATCAACGATAGAGAGCATCACGGACTTTCCATGCACCCTTGGCAGTGGCAGTGCATCGATGAAATCCATGGAGATATCACTTCGCACAGACGTTGGGATCCGTAAGTAACTTGGCAGGCAGGAGTGTTTCCGTCTTGTTGCGCTGCCAGACCACACAACCACGTACGAAGTCCTAAACCAATTGGCGGTCGCCAGGGACATGGAAATCAGCTCGGAGTTGATGCAACGCGTTTTGGACCCCCTCGTGAGTGGCATGAGCGTGCTGCAAAATCATTGGTACGGATGGGAAGGCGTGCAACACATGCTCCTGACAGCCATGGAGAATCAAGTTGTCGACACCACTCTAGAGGTGGTCACGATCATAGGCACGAATACCGTCACAAATGAAGGTCAACTCGGGAGAAGCATTAATCTCGCGCCATAGGTCATCGAAGATGGCGAAGAGTGCCAATGAGAGAGCACAAAGTGTAGGTGTTGCATCAACATCATGACAGAAGAGGGTGTGAGAGATTCAACTGCACCAAGCAACAATAAAAAAGCACACAAACTAGTAAGTAAAGAGTTAATTCCATTATTAGGAATCCAGTTATTAGGTCGACATTGAGGCGGCACGGGTGGAACTCGGCTGTGAAGTCGTACCCAAGCAACTTGCTCACCCACTCTTATTGAGGGGTTGTTGATAGCCGCTGGTCAAGGTAAAGTTTAGACTATAGTGGTTGGTGCGTGCAATGAAGGCACGACACCAAAGATACGATCCCTAGTGACGTACGACTTGAACTAGTCCGATGAGTTCCCGCTCTTAGGCAGTGAGCTTGGCATGGCGGGGAGCGATGGGCCATCCGAAGAAGGCCAAGAGCCAACGCCTTGGTGAAGAACGGCGTCAGAGCCAAATCCCGGAGGATTGCGTGATCTTTAAGGAAGGTCTCATGGCTGCCATCCTGGCATCACCAGGAACATAGTTGCGAAGACGTGGTGGTGGCCGACCAGAAACAACCTCCAATGGAGTGGCGCAAAGAGCTGAGTGTTATGATGTGTTGTGCCAGTTCTTAGCCAAGGGCAACCATTCAATGCAGCGCCCACCGTGGGCGGTCGACTTCAGTCTGCCAATCAGACTGGGAGTGAAACGATGAGCTCATGTGAAATTGAATGCCGAACAACTTGAATAATTTGTGCCAAAAGTTGTTGGGAAGATAGGATCGCGATCACTGACGATGCAATCGGAACTCCATGGAGGCGTACAGTGCCATCAAAAATTGCCTTTGCTGTACATGCAGTCGTGTATGGGCGGGACAATGGAATGAAGTGCGCATATTTGGAGAAGTTATCAACGATAGAGAGCATCATAGACTTTCCATGCACCCTTGGTACGGCCTCGATGAAATCCATGAAGATGTCACTTCGCACAGACGTTGGGATCGGTAAGTAACTTTGCAGGCAGGAGTGTCTGATAGCGGCAAAGGTGTCCCCGTCTTTCGATGAGATGATGATTATCGTCTTCGGAGGAGTAGACTTTGACGATCCAACTACGAACGTGCGATGGCGTCGCGCCTTAGCAATCGCTAGACCAACTCCGAGAGGTTATTAACCACGCCGGAGCACGATCAACCTGACCACGAGGGTCTATTTCCTGCAAGCAAACGAAGAACAAGCAAGAAACTGAGATTGCAATCTAGATATTGCGAATATAAGATGAAAACTTTATTCATCAAGGTGGGGTTCTGTGACGCCTTTGTCTGGTCCTTGAACACAAACGAAGTACGCGAAGTTGTAGCTATGGTGAACTTTAATCTAAACAAAACCCAAAGTCTAAACGACGCCTTAAGGGGGAGGAAGAGGGGGGGGGGGATTTCGTGGCCCTTGGAGGAGGGGTCTGAAACCAACCCTAACTCTTGTTTCCCCACACATACAGACTCTAAAAACAGCCTATACTCAAGTATTTCGAAATTACATGGGCCTGGTCCAATAATAAGCTGACGCAACACCTATAATAGCCTCTGGACGAAATTTATGAAGTGACATCTTGTATATTTCGTCCAAGGCTTCATGCACTCATTATGGTGGCTTCGAAGTCCTGAAATCATCACTTGTAACTCTGTTCTTGTTCCCCTTGCGCATGCCATCATCTCCATGCTTGATCTTGCTCCAATGTTCATCCTTCTTGTCCAAGCTAGGCCCTTCATTTGTAATCAAGACAAATGTACCCAATTTAGGCAGCATCGTATTCTCATGAACATTAGAATCATTACCAAGAAACGGAAGTACCTGGTAATTTAATTGGCGTGCGCGAGGTCTAGTAATTAGTCCAGTATGTATAGCAGCAGGGGCTGTGGGTGTAACAATGGTATTGATGTCCTCATCAGTGTCTCCGTCTTGTTGCGTTGGCAGACCACACAACCAGGTACGAAGTCCTAAACCAATTGGCGGTCGCTAGGGACATGGAAATCAGCTCGGAGTCGATGCAACAACTCTAGAAGCGGCCGCGATCATCGGCACGAATACCGTCACGAATGGAGGTTAATGTGAAGGAGTATTAGTTTAGGTCTAGGAGTCCTTATTAGTCTATGTTACTTTCCTTGCACCTCAAGTCTTGTGTAATATATATATATATATATATATATATATATATATATATATATATATATATATATATATATATATATATATATGCCCCTTGGGCCTTCAATAAAGATAAGTTGCTTTCCTAACATGGTATCAGAGCTAAGGTCTTGAGTTCAAGTACCGGCTTTCGCAATTTATTAAAAAAAATGCTGGTAGCCCCCCTTTGTGTCCACGCAGAGGCCTCTTGAGTCATCTGTGAGTTTCGCGCGCCGTCGCTCTCTTCCGGTTGCACGTGTTGACTTGTCTTCCCCGTCACACATGACAGGGGGTGTTACAGTACATGTGGATTGCACTAGCCCTTTCCATCAGTTCGGACTTTTGGTTGCGTTGGCTAGTGCATGAAGCTTAACATCCATACCTTTGCTTTTCCACCAAATTCGATCTTAGAGCGATTCCTTTCTGTTCTCCTACAAATTGCTCACCCTGAACAAGTTTGATCTGCCCACAGCCGACACAAGTGCTGTTCTGAATCAAAGTTCTCAACCATATTGAAGCACCAGATCTCCACCACTCATTGCACCTGCTGCCCGACCTCCGCCCTTGACCTACTGCTCTCCGCCCTAACTCATGAATATGTTGCCTTTTAGTCGGCCAACACTCAGCACCAAAGAACATTACGGGTCGAATGGCCATCCTATAGAACCTGCCTTTTAGCTTTTGTGGCACTCTTGTGATAGAGAACGCCAGAAGCTTGGCAGCACTTCAGCACTCCATCCATCCAGCTTTGATTCGATGACTCACATCTTCATTGATATCTCTATCCTTCTACGACATTGATCTCAAATATCGAAAGATGTCCTTTTGAGGTACCACCTGCCCATCAATGCTACCCCCCTCCTTTTCTCGTGCCTAGTAGTATTAAAACCACACCTCATATACTCGGTTTTAGTTCCACTAAGCCTATAACCTTTTGATTCGGAAGTTTGCATCCATAACAAATGGAACAGTAAATAGTAAAAACCTCTTTGGTCTTCACCTGGATTGCTGGAAACCAGGTGGATTACTAATTTAAAATAAGTAAAGACATGTCATGAAATTATTTTTTCATGTAACCTCATGGTACAGTTTCTATCTAACCAATCTAAATATCTCTTATTAATTAGTGGACAAAAGGTAATTTGACTGCACGCTTTCTGAATGTCATCTATTTTGGTACAGTGGTCCTATATCCGATTGTACTTATCCTCCTTTTTTGCATCCCCCCTTTCTTTTGTCTTCCGTTTTCATGTAATAGTGATGAGCATGCAATTTATATGTTTACAGCTACAGGGAAAGTAACTACAAAAGTTGACGTTTATGCATATGGCGTCATACTAATGGAGATGATTACTGGAAGGAAAGTACTTGATGACTCATTACCTGATGATGAAACACATCTTGTAACAATCTTCCGAAAAAATATGCTTGACAAAGAAAAGTTCAGAAAGTTTGTGGATTCTACACTAGAACTCAGTACTGAAGCTTGGAAGAGCCTGCTGGAGGTAGCTGATCTTGCCCGGCATTGCACAGCACGAGAGCAAAACCAGAGGCCCGACATGTGCCACTGTGTGAACCGACTTTCCAGTCTGCTCGATGAGTGGAAGCCTACAGAAGTTGACGATGATGACGAGTGCGAGACAAGTGAGATGCATCTCAACCAGCAACTTGAGAAATGGAGGTGTGATGATTTTACCATATCAGATTCAGATACTTTCAGCACATTCAGTATGTAAGGAAGTAAAACTGACAGTTTGCAACCTACCCTATGATGTCATGTATAAATGGGGGAACACAGACTACCGCATCAAGCGGGCTATCATTAGCTCTTGCAATGGCCGACTGCAGCGGAGGTCGACATGCCAGATTCTGTAATTAGCCCATTGAGCAGCTAACGGAGAACCCGGTAGCTTGATTATCAGCGTGTTACTCTGCCTGCTTTGGTGAGTGCTAAAGCCAAGCATAGCTTTAAGTTTGGTACTTTTACGAGTTGTTGATGTGTCTATAGCTTGTTCACTCTATATGGCGCGTAACATTGAACAGCCGATCCATTTGTTCTTGGATGGTCTGGAGAAGGAAAGAAGAAAGAAAGATGAAGCAAGCGTGCATAAGTCTACGGCAGAGGCGTTTTCTAGATTGTAGAACAGTTGTTTTGTGAACTATCAAGCACGAGGAATTCTTTTTGCGTGCGAAAATGCCGAATAGAGGCTGAGCTTCATATAGGCCTTAATTTTGAAAAATTCAAACTCATACTTTTACATTTTGCAAATTAAAAAAAAATTACACATACCTAGTGGCACAATGTACATGTGTACACATTTTCAAGATGAAATGCGTTAAAATGAGAGCTACACAAAGAAAAAGGCAATTTTGTGGCTTGTCGGAGCATCTATAGTCGGACTTTGCAAATCCGGCCCTGCAAATCCGGCCCCTCAAACGTGATGCGGAACATCCTATGGATATCATCATGTTAAGAGTCCGCTTGGCAAGTGACACGTGCTACCTCTATTTCTCATACATAAAGGTGAATCATCTTCTTTACACGTGTTCATTTGATCCCTTCGAGGATGATATAGTAGTTGACCCTTCACTCGTGTGCATGCATAGGTATTGTTGATAAAGAGGAGTGCAAGCGCCAAGGATCACCTACACCATCCGCGAGGGAAGCGTGGAAGAGAAGACGGAAGAAACGGAGCTGCTGCAAACTACAGCCACCGAACGACCGCCCTGCACCGGACGTTCGACGACTTCCAGGCTCCGGACGTCTGATACCCACTGGACGACCGGCCACCACCGGACGTCCGACGTTTCGCAACAGAATGAAATTAGTAGAAGTCCGGTCCCTCGCGAGCCAGCGGACGTCTGGTAGCCAGCGGACGTCCGCTACGAATCTGCGCACAGCTTTTCGGCCCGAGGCCCATGTACCCCTTTCGCCCATCACTTACCCATTCGTGGCCCTAGACTATATATACTCCTCCACCTCCACCATTTTAGGGTTAGCAAATATGACAGCTCATTCTTAGGTGAGCTTTGCTCCTTGCACTACTCTACTCTTGAAAGAGAGAGAGAGAGACTACCACTCCCATGGAGTTCAAGACCTTCATGTGAGCATGTGAGAAGATCCTATGGGATTCAAGACCCCTCACGGGAAGATCCGTCTAGGATATCATCAAGACCTCCTCTTGGAGATGAACTTTACCTTGTATCTTTTCCTTTGTTGTTCATGTATCTTGTGGATCTATGTGTTGTTAGTCTAGTGGATGTGTGATTGGACTTGTTCTTGAATGTTTTTCCTTGTGATTTCTCTCCGTTCTTCCCTGTGTTCATCGTGTTCTTCGCGGGATCTCCTCCATTTCATGAAAGATCGGCCTTAGGGTCTCCATCCTACATCATCTTGGTATTTAGAGCCAAGGTTTCTCACGAATTTGGAGCCCGACCCACCGTTTTCTAGCCTTGTTTTGTTGTGTTCTTCCCCAATTTTGAAAATCCCCACCAAAAATAGCCCTAATTTTTTTTTTTGTGATTTGTTGGTTTGATGATCTTTTGTTGATTTTGATTCATGGATTTGCTTGGTTTCAAATGGATCTAGCATTTCCCCAAGTTTCCCCGTCTTTAACCCACGAAATCTCATCAATTTCGAGCCCAAAATCTCCATTTTCCGTCCAAAATCGCGTCCCAAAACTCGCATCTCGCGTTGACCCAGACCCACCGGCCGACCGACGTTTTACCGGACGTTCGGACCCCACGAAGCACCGGACGTCCGCAACCCACCAGACGACTGTAACCACCCAACAGAAGAAAATAACGGGTTTCTGACGATTTCCGGACGTCCGGTCACCGGACTTTCGACCATTTCCGGACGTCCGCTACCTGTAGATTCCCACTTCGGCTGATTTTTGTTTTGGTCATAACTAATTCATCCGAACTCCGATTTTGACGTTCTTTAACTCATTTTGAAGCTCGACATCCCTCATACCACAAAAATACTATCATCATCATTTGACTCCATCAAATTTTGTCAAATTTGGCAAGTTTGCCAAGGCCTTCCACCATATCATCCGCATAGCCACCATAGCCTTCCGCAACCTAACCTATTTTGTTCCCCATAGCATTTGTGGTTGCTTGAGTAGTGATTCGAGTCTCCTAAGGTGTTTCGGCTACTTAGGGACAATTGATTCTTCATCAACCACCACCACCACTTCCGCATACCCATTGCCCACTATACATTTACGCCAACCCAACCTAACCCAATTTTGTTGAGCTTGTTTGAGTTATGGCTTGTGTCTCCTAAGGTGTTTCAGCTACTTAGGGACCGTGTCGTCAATTCCGACACCGTGTATAGCCCATCATACCCTTCCGCCACCATAACCCATTTTGACCGGGTTTCCACCATTAATTCCGCAACCACCATCGCTTTTCCGCTATCACCATTTGACATTTGTCCTTGAGATTTTGAGTTGTGATTTTTTTTGTTTCCTAAGGTGTTTCGGCTAATTAGGAACGGTTCTACATCGAGAACACCGCCTCCCATCATCATCATCGGACGATAGTTAACCCCTAGCCCAGTTTGCGTCACTTGTCTATCGAGACTAGCCTTTGAGTATTGCTGGCAACGCTACTTGTGCACATTAGTGATCATTGACCCGCGCATCCATTGCCTACATACCCTATCATATTGGTATCATCATATCATCCCTTGTGTCACAAGATTGTTCCCTCATATACACAATTGCTATCTTGGATTGTGCATTTCGCATCGTGGCCATACAAAAAAAGAATAATCTTTTAAGCAAAAATAGAAAGACAAAGAAGCTTGTAAGCAAGAGACATAGCATCATAGTGCATCACAATATATCATATGATATCATATCCGATCATCTTGGATCATCTTGTGCTAAAAGCACTGGAACATCATACACAAATAGCATACTTGGGATAGAAAGTTGATACATTTTACATCTCATAGGTTGTGCACAAGTGTCGTATCCGCCTATAGAGCAATCGTGCTAGTGTCTCTCTTGAGTTGTGCAACACGAGCGTTTTCCGTGGATTTCACATTTTGTACTCATTCCTTGATTGCACGACCCCATTTATCTATCCGTCTGTGTGTTTCCGTGTGCCATTCATTGCTATTGGTCTACTTGTTGCATTTGCAAATTTGTGAATCTCTTTCAACATCATTGACTCTTTCTAACATTTTGCATCATATTTTTGTGGCACTATCCTCACCGAGCTACTACATAAGCTTTACTTGATAGGTGTGAGTGAACAAGTCCGGTACCAATTCCACTATTCTTTCATTTCACATTGAGTGAAACAGGATACATCCTCAACATTCGGAAAAGGTAACTTGGTATTGTTTATCTCATTTCCTACTCACCTTTGCTCGAGTCTTGTGATGGATAGGCAAAGCATTTCATCTTCGGTCTACACCAACAACACGAGTTCGATGCCACAAACCCCTTCTTCAACGCCAAGATGTGTGCTCAAATGGAGGAGCTCAAAGCCCTCATCAAGAATCGCACGAGGTCTCCTTCATCTTCGAGAAGACGCTCAAGTGCACATGCTTCTGAGCTACCATGTTCGGCAAGATCACATCGGCATCGACACCATCAACGACAAGAACGTGAAAGTCAAGAGCTCAACACCAACAACCGCTCTACAACTTCACCATCTACCTTAGCATCTTCGCCAAACGACTTCAAGGCATCTCCGCCCTTGGATGTGCGACATCTTCGCCCACACGCACCTCAAACTTATGCTCAAGAGAAGCCCCCAAGCTCAAGTCCGCGACTTCCACGAGCTACTACGACCTTGACAACGACCACGAGATTCCTTTCTATGGGACTTAAGAACTTGAGGAGTATCTCAAGTGGGAGCGCTTGATGGACGACTACCTCACGCTACTTCAAGTTACATACGAAGATCAAGTGAAGTGCGCCACAAGGAACTTCCATGACTATGCGTCGACATGGTGGTTTCACACACCTTAGGAGGACTATGACATGAGTTGGCCCAAGACGAACAGGGCTTTGCGGCGAGAGTTTATGCCTCCCACCTACACGGAACATCTTCTACGCCAATTGGAGAACACCATACAAGGATCCAAGTCCATCGACGAGTACTTCAAGGAGATGAAGAATGCCTTGCGACGAGCCGGCGTGGACGACCCCATTTCACTGAAGTTCCACTTCATGATGGGATTGAACAACGACATCTCCAAAACTATCTTCCTCGGGAACTACAAGTCCCTAGACGACAACTACATTGGTGCTCTCAAGGCGGAACAAGAACTCATGAAGGCCAAGGCTTCTCCACCGCAAGCACACTTCTCGAAGACCAAGCTCCAAGACGGCGAGCATGCGGCTAGTACCACCATGATGTCCAAGCCCAACGAGCTCCAAGAGGACGTTCCCAAGTTCAACTTCATCGCCATCCCTCTTTGTGGCGTTGATGATGCCGAGTCTACTTCGACTCTTTTTCAAGACGGTGCGGCGACGACTACGACTACAGAGCCATTCGAGGACCAAGCTTTGGAGGCGAGCGACAAGGTGGCGAGCAAGGATGATGCTTCCATCTTTGGAGGCGAGAGTGATGATGTGCCATCTTCGGCCTTCATCCACGTCGACGATGATGAGATGGTTGAGCATGGGATTTTCCCTTCGATCACGACGGTGTATGATGACTTGAGTGACTTGTGTCACCATATTAAGAGTGAGAGCGAGTTCACCACTAGCCCCATATATGACGAGTTGCCCCAATTCCCATGTGAGGAGAGCCACAACCCCACCACTTGAGTGAGATGAGTGACTCCACCATATGCGACATTGAGTGCATCTACCTTGAGGGAGTGAGTGAGCCACCACATAGAGAGAGTGAGATAGTTGATAGTTCATGTGAGGCCATGTTCAACACTAACGACTTGACCTCTACCTCTATTGTGTCTTCTCATTTGGTGCTAGGTCCCATTTATGATGACGCGCCGATCCTCGACGACTTCGTCCTTCCATTGGACAAGACAATGCCCATGGTGGAATATGATGCACCCCCACATGGTTCCATCAAGATGAAGATGATGACCACCATTTGGTCTTTCCCACCTCACCTACACCACATGAGTGGAATGAAAAAGGTAACAAAGGTGAAGGTGTAATGCCCAGGATGCGACTATATCTCCTACGTGTCGAGGCACGAGTTAGAGACATAAGCGCATTCTGGAATGATCGCAAGCGTGGTATCTTTGCACAACCCATGTAATGAATAGGGATGAAAGAGTAAAATAGTTGGCTTACACTCGCCACGTCACACAATTAATTCAATATTCATACATTCATCCAAATAACACAGGGTCCGTCTACGGACGAAATCAAACAAGAAAATATACCACAACCACAAGTCATGATCTCCCCTAGTAGGAACCACTACTGATCGTCGGGGTACGTCACATACAGACGACCACGCTCTTCATCGAACTCCAACTGAAGTTCTTGTCCATCTCCTGCGTCGTACTCAGTTGTACCTGCATCTGGTGTGTGTTGTAATCTGTGAGTCACAAGGACTCAACAATCTCATTTCCGGGTATCAAAACTAACAAAGCCTTTAGGTGTTGAGAGGTAATAAAGTGGCCGCAGCAAGCACTAAGCAACTAGCTTACGTAGTCAGAGCGAGATAAGGATATGTGCCAACGGTCGCCAAAGATGATCAATAAGTGAACCTAGCTACTCACGTTCATGCATAACCCCGCCGTGTTCACTTTTCGAATCCCCTTCGAAAAGAGACCGTCACGGTTACTCACACAAGTAGTGTATTCTTAAGGATATGGTGTCAAGTTATCTACAACCGGATATTAACAAATTCCCATCTACCACATAACCATGGGCACGACTTTCGAATGTTCATAACCCTGCAAGGGTGTCCCAACTTAGCCCATCACAAGCTCACGATCTGCGGAGTTGCAACTCCATATTGGGAAGACCCGAGTATGCTTGGAATCCCTTGCTCAAGATATTTCGACAAAGGTAAAACTAATCTAGCAAGACCTCTCGACGTGCCGACACCCTGCTAAGAGCCACGCGTATCTCGTCCTAGGCCACAATCGGATGAGCACAACATACAGTGACCAAAAGACCCAAGTTGCCAAGGGGTGGTACCGCAAACGACTCTGGGTTGGACCAACACTCATGAGGAGCACTGGCCCGGGTTGTTGATTAAGAACTTGGGTTAATTACACCCTATGCAAGTTTTTAGTTGTTAGGCAAATGGTAAAACCAAAGATGGGCCTTGCTGGAAAAGCTTTAAGCAATGCGAATTATCAAGGGGGGCCCAATAAACCCCAACCGTGTTAGGAACGCAAAATCAAGGAACATAACACCGGTTTATCGGGTCCTAGGGTGGCATGAGTGGAACAAAACACCAAGCAGAAGCCCAAGCCTTCCACCTATTACCAATATATACGTGCATTATTAAATAAGATATATATTGTGTTATCCCAATAAACACGTCCAAAATGGAGCAATCTTCAACTTCACCTTCAACTAACAACGCTATAAGAGGGGCTGAGCAAAAGCGTACTTAGCCAAACAACGGTTTGCTAGGAAGGCAGTTAGAGTGTTTCATGGCAACATAGGAGGCTGACAAGACAAGAATAGGCATCGAGGCCTATCTAGTAGAGCGAGACAACTAGCAAAGCAAAGATAGAGGTGATATCGGGGAACGGTCATCTTGCCTGAGATCCCGCAAAGAAGAAGAACGAGTCCATGAAGTAGTCGAACAAAACCTCACAACTCCGGAACGAAACCGAAGCTAACGAGAGAAGCAATCGGAAAGAAGCAAACAACATGGTAAACACACATATCATAACCATGGCATGATGCACAAACAAGTATGATGGATGTCCGGTTTAATTATGCATGGCATGGAAAAGTGCAACAAGCAAATCTACAAGTTAAGTGGAGCTCAGTATGCAACGAGTTGCATATTGACGAACACCACATTCTATTTATTTAGTTGCCTCTCATTTATGAACCCAACAAGTTTAAATGTTTTTTTAACATGGCAAGAGGTGAAGCAAAAGTAAACTACCTGTTTAGGCAAGTTTAAATATGGCCGGAAATAACAACAACAATTCCGGAAAACCCCCATGTGCATAACTAGCAATTTTAATGCAAACAACACTTTTAAATTTTTTAAATGTTGTTATCATGATGCGGATGACAAATGCAAGTTCTTATGCAATTTTGTTAACAATTGACATGGGCAAGATACAAAGCATTTAGTCACCGTGGTGGGGGGAAAGTGGTGCCACGACAATGAATCCGAAAATGATGCCACGACAACATATCGGTTCCGGTAACTTGTTGAGAGACCGTTGCAAAAGAAGTGATGTGATCGTGTCAGGCAAAAGATGTGGGGTGATCCCGGATACTGGGTTCCCACGAGACGGTGGCAAGGAAACGAGGAGGAACATGCAAGCGACAACTCGGACACGGTGCGAACAAGTGATACATCTCATACAACATGCATTCATTCCACATCTCGGGGTTATACCTTTGAAGCGTTCGTTTGAAGCGGTTCGAGTTCGTCGAGGGAAGTAGTGGAAGTAGTTGTACACGCTCGTAGATGTTTGGGGTAACGGCGAGGAACTTGACGTCCACGGGGTCTTCGAGGGTCGACGATAGCGGAAGTAGTGGTTCACGTTTTCTTGGAGAGGTACTTGATGATTCCAAGCCCTTTGCGGTCGACGGTAGTGGAAGTAGTGGTACTTGGTGATCCAACATGGAGCAGCACCAGCACGACGGTGGTCTTTGTCACGGCCACGGTGAGGTCGGGCGAAGCTCGCCGGGCAGCAAGGAGGCAGGGGCAGCAACGAGGACGTGATGGTGCAGCGGGAAGCAGGCAGAGGGACTTGAAGCGGAGGAAGGAGGTCCGGCGGGCCGGCTCGCCAGCAGCGTTGGGCTACGCCTGGCCGCAGAGGTGCGGCCGCTCGCTGCAAAGGAGACGGGCGGAGGCGCGACGACTTGGAAGCGGGGACGAGGTCGGAGACGCAGGGCCTCGTCGGATCGGGCTGAGGCAACGCGAACATAGCAGGACGGCGAGGGGAGCTAGGGCTTCGTCCGGTGTCGCCCAAAGCAGGGGCGGAGAGGGTGGATCAGCGAAGGTGACCGGCGGCGGCGCGGGAACGAAGGCGGCCGGAGCGACGAGGACGACGGGGAGGCGCAGGCGAGGCGGTGCTCGACAGGGGGTCGGGGTGCGGCTGGCGCGAGGTCGTGTTGGAGTGCGCCTGGCGGCGGAGCGAAGGAGAACAGGTCGGGAGGAGGGAGAGATCAAGGGAGAGAGAGTGGCGACGGGCAAAGGGAATGAGGGAGAGATGGATCGAGAGGGATTGGGGATAGGGTTCGATGGGGTGTCTGACTGGGCCTTGGTCCAAGCGAGGCCTAGTGGCCGGCTGGGCCTAGCTGCGGCTGGGCCTATGGGCCAAGGAAGGTTTCGGTTGGTCTGCACGGAGGTGCAAGTGGCCAGCCTGCTGGGCTCTTCTCCCTCTCTCTTATACTTATTTCTATTTACAGAAAAAGAAATAGCAAAGAAAGAAACCGAAGAAGGAAAGGTTAAACAAAGAAGTTAGGCATGCGAATTATTTTCTCGAACTCACAAAATGTGTTTGTTCCAAGAAAAATAGGAATGGCCACGATTGCAAGATTTAAATTCAAATCCATTTGAATTTAATTTTAATGGTTTGAACAAAGACTAGGTTTTGATGAGTCCAAAAATGTTGAGACTTTAGGAGGAGCCTCGATAAAAGAGAAAAGAATTGTTGACAAAGTCTGGGCAACCAAACTTGAAGTAGAAAGGCCGTGGGAATTTTTGCAAGTGTGTGTTTATGAGTGATTTCAAAGAATGGAATATTTAGTATAGCTCCCTAAAATATTGGGAGGATATGTTATAAAGAGAAATCATCATATGACATCCCTCATTTTAAATAGATCGAAGATCCACGCAATTTATTTAGTTGAGATGCAAAGATTAATGACATGATGGCATGATGACATGATGCAATGCAGAAATAAAAGTGAAGCAAGCAAAATGAAACACACGGCGAAACCCGGAATAGCTGGAAGTCTTCTGGAGCGTCGGTCTTGGGGCGTCACAACTCTCCCACACTAACAGAGGATCTCGACCCGAGATCCTAGAGATGGCACCGGATAGAAGAGGAAAAGAAAGAGGTAAAACAAAGTTGCTTCTTCGACAAACGATTGAAACCATGAACCTTGAGGTTGAACAAATTGAAAGAAAAGAAAACAATTGATATGAACTAAATTGAAAACTCTCTGTTAGCAAAGAGGAACTAGGAAATTTACGAGAATGAAGAGCTTAGTGACAAGATAGGCAATGAAACCACTCCGGTTAAAACAAGGTAGAGAAGGAATAAGAACGAAAGAATTTGGACATCACTCCGACTTAAAATGGAAGGAATTGAACATGAACTTGCCAAGTTGGGATGATACTTGATGGAATCAACAACACACTGCCTCCGGAACATTGAAAGAATGGCACAAGGGGTAATAAATATTTCACACAACACCCCCGTTGAAAAGAGAGGAATTTTTTTGATAGAATGAGATAACTTGAATGGAGGACACGACAATCCTGATAAATGGACTGGCAAGGAAAATAACATGATCTTGACAAAAAGAGATGATGGAACGAAGATATCAATATTACAATACCTCCAGAACAAAAGAATAGAGGCTAGATTGTTAGGAAGAAAGAAAGTAGAAGAAAATGATAACTTCTACCACCAATGAATTTTGAAAGCATCCTTGGAAAGAAGGATTGAATGAAGTTGTTGGAAAATCAGCAACAAAAGAATAAGATTGTTGTGGGCTTATGGAAAACATCTCAAAACTTGAGGTGAAATTCTGCCACTAACAGAAACAATTGATTTGATTGAGAGCACCAAAGAGATGAAAAATGTCTTCCACCAAGATGATAAAGAGATAACTTGGATCATTGATAAGTACCACAATAGCAACATTCCCAACGGAAGGCTTTAGGTGAAATCTATACCAAGATACTCCAACGAAGAAAATGAGGGGTTGAAATGATCTCCTGAACAAAGAAAAAATTGATGGGTTTACATATCTCATTCCTTACAACTTGTGAATCATGAAACAAGTAGGAAATTGTCAAGAATGACATAACACCACCTCAAACGATAAGGTAGAAAGAATTGCACTTCGGAGTGCACGATGAAGAATACTTGGGCTCCAACAAGAATCTTAAAGAACACTTCGAGGATGAAGTAAATCATGATGAACAACCAAAAGAACTCCGGTAACAAAAGGATGAGAAGTGAATGATGAAAAGAATAAGATTGAAGCCTTGCAATGATTACATGGAGCTTTGAAATGATATAACTGAAATAACTTGGAGCTCCAGAAAAGAAGATGAACAACTTGGAACCGATAATATGATATGATGAACAAGCTCCGGAAAGGAGAGATTAATCATCTCGAGGAAATAAGAATAAGATTTACTGTATGCTTATCCTTCATCAAATTAAATTGATGACAAGCAACGAATTTGGCATACTACCTATTCTCATTGCAAAGAATTAAGAGAGATACCGCACAATCTTGAGAAAGTATTCAACAAATCACCGGTAGGATTATGAAAAGAACAATGAATTGATACGATAACAACGGAAGAGTAATCTTGAATGAACCACTGTAAGAATATGGAGACGAACGAAGAGGCATCAATAAAGAATAGTTGGAGGGCGAAGTTGCAAGCTGAGAACGAAGAAATCTTATGAAATGATGGCCTTCGGAGGATCACAATGGGAAGAATTCATGAAATGCTTTGGATGATATGAAAAGATTCCTCGTGATCGAAACAACTATGAGGATGTATGAAGCTAGAACCACGAATCTTCAAGAGAACGGGCCAAGATTTAAGATAAACTCTTCTGTGGTCTTCAAATGTTGAGAAGAACGACGAGAAATACCATGAAGAATTTTGAGATACTCCGGAAGAATGAAAATATAAAGGTTGAAGCAACAATGAATGAAAGCGATCTTGGAGAAGGCATATGACTGATGGAATCCATACTTACGTCACACTTTGAAAGAATTTGGGATTAACTCCGGAAAAAGAAATTAGAAGAGTCAGGTAAGATCCTGGGAAAATACTATGGGTTAGGGCCCACTCAAAAGAAATCACCGTTCAAAAAGATTGCTTAAGAGATATTGCATCGGTTGAATTAAATGGCTTGAATAAGATGACAATCCTCAAAATAGCTTGAACGGATTAAGAATTGAAACATGAATCTTCTGAGATACCTTGTACACTTCAGATATGAATTAGAGAGAGTTGGATAAACAAGAGAGGCTTTAGATAAGAATTTCAATATGGGAAAATATGTGAAACAAAAAGGAAGAGATATGATCATGGCCGAAGCTTGAATTTAGTCCATCGGAGAAGAAAAAGATAACGAAGAATGATGAACTTGAATCCTGAGCATCTTCACGAGAAATCACCGGATGAAACATTAAAGAATATTGATGAAGAGGCATCACAAGAATATAGGGACACTTGATTAAGGACTCTGGCTCCTTAAAGAAAAGGGTGGGAGGGTGGGGGAAAAACAAAGACAACTTGAGATGAATGAAACAGACACCGATGAGAAAAACCAAGACTTGGTCTTGCACATATTAAAAGGATCGGGTTAACTTGAAGAGAAGCACGTCGGTTAAGAAGAATTTAACATGACAATCTTGATGATCAAGAAGGATTAGCACTCCCATAGAAATATGAGAACACTGATTAGGAAAGGTATGGAATCAACATTTGACATCGAAGCAACTCGAATACCACAACTCAAAACAAAATAAAGGATTGATATGTTGCAACATATAGTCTTCACAATGAACATCCGAACAAAATTGAACGAATGAATTCCATAGCTTAATGGTACATCAACTTGTCGAGAAGCCACTTGGGAGAACAGAATGATAGAATAAAACAACAAGGTAACAGATGGAACAAATACATAATAGAGGTTTCATCCCACATGTTCGTGCTGAGACCCCATGGCACGTGTTACAAAGGGCCTTGCAATCCCCGGATCAGCATAGCCAAGGATCCTTGAAGATGCAACCCCCTAGTGTAACAGTGACCATGATAACCTCTCCACTAGATGTTGAACCCCAACCTCATATCATGCACCCATTGGAAGATTACCTAAGAGCTACTTGAATCCCACCTATTAATTCTCGAAGCTTTCCGGTTATGCAATCTGGTGTTGGGAATACAGGGGAAGAACAATATCTCACCCAACTAGTAATACCTACATCCAGCTGTACCCATCCGTCAACACATAACCAGGCACCTCCGAAAACCGTTTACCTCGGACCTTCGAAACACATCGGCTATACTAACTATGGCAATACTCCTGAACTATCCCACCAGTACTAGGTGACGTCGGGGTTATCTCACCACCAGATACGCATAGAAGAGTTTTCGATGTCGGCCGCCTCTGGTATTCTAGAATTGTAATGATACACAATGGGACGACAATACCTCAGAGCTCAATTCCCCGGGACTCAGCCTAAACAGATGGGAGGCACCAAGACAGAATTCTCGTCACAAAGATATCGGAACAATCCAAACAATACCCGCGTGATCCTAAATTTTTTGAGGGTGAAAATTGAGGATAGTGATGTTAAAACAACGTCAGGAGTCCTCACCAGAGTGACGAAGGGGATGAGGAGTAAAAAGAAATCCTACTCTCCGATATATATATGGACTCAAAACATTTTTGTGTGTGTGCCTAGACTCAACCGTCAGCGGTTCGATCAATTAGGGGGCACCTAGGTCGGAGAAGGCTCTGAATACCAACTTGTAACACCCCGGACACACCCGCCGGTGGTCGTTACTCCTGGCGGGACTAGACTGGCCTCAGATATCAATACTAGTCATTTCTGCGCACTTTATCCTCACTCATGTGCACCCGAGAGCAACTTCCCGGTCGGTCACCCATCCTGAAACTACTCCAAGCCGAGCACGCTTAACTTTGGAGTTCTTTCCGAATGGGCTCCCGGAAAAGAAGGAATTCCTTATTGATATGAGTAGTCTATCATCCCTAATAAGCCAGGCTATCACATACACCCCCACTCAGAGGAATCGACGTCCTCGTCAGGCCACAGGAACGTTCACTCTTGGCACATACGTCTGTGCATCCAGTCCAGCACATGTGCCATGCCGTGTGCCACGACGGGTCACAAACGTCCTGAACGACATGACCGCACACCTGTCTGCAAACATCCATGTAACCACGAGGGTTGGCTCTGATACCAACTTGTAATGCCCAGGATGCGACTATATCTCCTACGTGTCGAGGCATGAGTTAGAGAGATAAGCGCATTCTGGAATGATCACAAGCGTGGTATCTTTGCACAACTCATGTAATGAACAGGGATGAAAGAGTGAAATAGTTGGCTTACACTCGCCACATCACACACTTAATTCAACATTCATACATTCATCCAAATAACACAGGGTCCGTCTACGGACGAAATCAAACGAGAAAAGATACCACAACCACAAGTCCAGATCACCCATAGTAGGAACCACTACTGATCGTCGGGGTACATCACATACATACGACCATGCTCTTCATCGAACTCCCACTGAAGTTCTTGTCCATCTCCTGCGTCGTACTCAGTTGTACCTTCAACTAGTGTGTGTTGTAATCTGTGAGTCACAAGGACTCAGCAATCCCATTCCCGGGTATCAAAACTAACAAAGCCTATAGGTGTGGAGAGGTAATAAAGTGGCTGCAGCAAGCACTAAGCAACTAGCTTACGTAGTCAGAGCGAGATGAGGATATGTGCCAACGGTTGCCAAAGATGATCAATAAGTGATCCTAGCTACTCACGTTCATGCATAACCCCACCGTGTTCACTTTCCGAATCCCCTTCGAAAAGAGACCGTCACGGTTACTCACACAGGTAGTGTATTATTAAGGATATGGTGTCAAGTTATCTACAACCGAATATTAACAAATTCCAATCTGCCACATAACCGCGGGCATGGCTTTCGAAAGTTCATAACCCTGCAGGGGTGTCCCAACTTAGCCCATCACAAGCTCACGATCTGCGGAGTCGCAACTCCATATTGGGAAGACCCGAGTATTCTCGGAATCCCGTGCTCAAGATATTTCAACAAAGGTAAAACTAATCCAGCAAGACCTCCCGACGCGCCGACACCCTGATAAGAGCCGCGCGTATCTCGTCTCAGGACATGATCAGATGAGCACAGCGTACACTGACCAAAAGACCCAAGTTGCCAAGGGGTGGTACCGCAAACGACTCTGGGTTGGACCAACACCCATGAGGAGCACTGGCCCGGGTTGTTGATTAAGAACTCGGGTTAATTACTCCCTATGCAAGTTTTTAGTTGGTAGGCAAATGGTAAAACCAAAGTTGGGCCTTACTGGAAAAGCTTTAAGCAATACGAATTATCAAGGAGGCCCATAAACCCCAACCGTGTTAGGAACACAAAATCAAGGAACATAACACCGGTTTATCAGGTCCTAGGGTGGCATGAGTGGAACAAAACACCAAGCAGAATGCCAAGCCTTCCACCCATTACCAATATATATGTGCATTATTAAATAAGATATATAGTGTGTTATCCCAATAAACAAGTCCAAAATGGAGCAATCTTCAACTTCACCTGCAACTAACAACGCTATAAGAGGGGCTGAGCAAAAGCGTACTTAGCCAAACAATGGTTTGCTAGGAAGGCGGTTAGAGTGTTTCATGGCAACATAGGGGCTGACAAGACAAGAATAGGCATCGAGGCATATCTAATAGAGCGAGACAACTAGCAAAGCAAAGATAGAGGTGATATCGGGGAACGGCCATCTTGCCTGAGATCCCACAAATAAGAAGAACGAGTCCATGAAGTAGTCGAACAAAACCTCACAACTCCGGAACGAAACCGAAGCTAACGAGAGAAGCAACCGGAAAGAAGCAAACAACATGGTAAACACACATATCATAACCATGGCATGATGCACAAACAAGTATGATGCATGTCCGGTTTAATTATGCATGGCATGGAAAAGTGCAACAAGCAAATCTACAAGTTAAGTGGAGCTTAGTATGCAACGATTTGCATATTGACGAACACCACATTCTATTTATTTAGTTGCCTCTCGTTTATGAACCCAACAAGTTTAAATGGTTTTTTTAACATGGAAAGAGGTGAAGCAAAAGTAAACTACCTATTTAGGCAAGTTTAAATGAGGCCGGAAATAACAACAACAATTCCGGAAAACCCCCATGTGCATAACTAGCAATTTTAATGCAAACAACACTTTTAAATTTTTTAAATGTTGTTATCATGATGCGGATGACAAATGCAAGTTTTTATGCAATTTTGTTAACAATTGACATGGGCAAGATACGAAGCATTTAGTCACCGTGGTGGGGGGAAAGTGGTGCCACGGCAATGAATCCGAAAATGATGCCACGACAACATATCGGTTCCGGTAACTTGTTGAGAGACCGGTGCGAAAGAAGTGACGTGATCGTGTCAAGCAAAAGATGTGGGGTGATCCCGGATACCGGTTTCCCATGAGACGGTGGCAAGGAAACGAGGAGGAACATGCAAGCGACAACTCAGACACTGTGCGAACAAGTGATACATCTCATACAACATGCATTCATTCCACATCTCGGGGTTATACCTTTGAAGCGTTCGTTTGAAGCGGTTCGAGTTCGTCGAGGGAAGTAGTGGAAGTAGTTATACACGTTCGTAGATGTTCGGGGTAACGGCGAGGAACTTGACGTCCACGGGGTCTTCGATTGTCGACGGTAGCGGAAGTAGTGGTTCATGTTTTCTCGGAGAGGTACTTGATGATTCCAAGCCCTTCGCGGTCGACGGTAGTGGAAGTAGTGGTACTTGGCGATCCAACATGGAGCAGCACCAGCACGACGGTGGTCTTTGTCACGGCCACAGTGAGGTCCGACAAAGCTCGCCGGGCAGCAAGGAGGCAGGGGCAGCAACGAGGACGTGATGGTGCAGCGGGAAGCAGGCGGAGGGACTTGAAGCAGAGGAAGGAGGTCCGGCGGGCCGGCTCGCCTGTAGTGCTGGGCTACGCCTGGTCGTAGAGGCGCGACCGCTCGCTGCAAAGGAGGCGGGCGAAGGCGCGATGACCTGGAGGCGGGGACGAGGTCGGAGACGCAGTGCCTCGTCGGATCGGGCTGAGGCAATGCGAACAGTGTACGGCGGCGATGGGAGCTGGGGCTTCGTCCGGTCTCGCCCGAAGCAGGGGCGGAGACGGCAAATCGGCGTAGGTGACCGGCGGCAGACGCGGGAACGAAGGCGGTCGGAGCGACGAGGACGACAGGGAGGCGCATGCGAGGCGGTGTTCGGCAGGGGGTCGGGGTGCGGCTGGTGCGAGGTGGTGGTGGAGTGTGCCTGGCGGCGGAGCAAAGGAGAGCGGGTCGGGAGGAGGGAGAGATCGAGGGAGAGAGAGTGGCGGCGGGCAGAGGGAATGAGGGAGAGATGGTTCGAGAGGGATTGGGGGCTAGGGTTTGATGGGGTGTCTGACTGGGCCTTGGGCCAAGGGAGGCCTAGTGGTCGGCTGGGCCTGGCAACGGCTGGGCCTACGGGCCAAGGGAGGTTTCGTTGGTCTGCACGGAGGTGCAAGTGGCCAGCCTGCTGGGCTCTTCTCCCTCTCTCTTATACTTATTTCTATTTATAGAAAAAGAAATAGCAAAGAAAGAAAACGAAGAAGGAAAGGTTAAAGAAAGAAGTTAGGCATGCGAATTATTTTCTCGAACTCACAAAATGTGTTTGTTCCAAGAAAAATAGGAATGGCCACGATTGCAAGATTTAAATTCAAATGCATTTGAATTTAATTTAAATGGTTTGAACAAAGACTAGGTTTTGATGAGTCCAAAAATGTTGAGACCTTAGGAGGAGCCTCGATAAAAGAGATAAGAATTGTTGGCGAAGTCTGGGCAACCAAACTTGAAGTAGAAAGGCCGTAGGAATTTTTGCAAGTGTGTGTTTATGAGTGATTTCAAAGAATGGAATATTTAGTATAGCTGCCTAAAATATTGGGAGGATATGTTATAAACAAAAATCATCATATGACATCCTTCATTTTGAATAGATCAAAGAGCCATGCAATTTATTTAGTTCAGATGCAAAGCTTAATGACATGATGGCATGATGACATGATGCAATGCAAAAATAAAAATGAAGCAAGCAAAATGAAACACACGGCAAAACCCGGAATAGCTGGAAGTCTTCTGGAGCGTCGGTCTTGGGGCGTCACAGAAGGTGATTCTCTCATCCCACTAGTGGACTATGTTAACATTGATTGCTTGCATGATGTTGATCCACCTATTGCCATGCTTCATTCTAGTATGATTTCCCCATGCGATGATTCACCCATTAATGATGAGTTTGATGATTGCCATGTGGAGTCTATTAGTTGTGATGCCATGCTGCATAGGATTTCTTGTGATAATTCTCTTGGTCACATCATGTTTGATAATCCACTTGACTTGTCATATGCTATGCATGAGATCAATCATATGTCATATTTGCAATCTCTTCGTAGTAACTATGCACATGCCATTAAAATAAACCCAATTTGTACTTATGGCATAGATGACAAGCCCATGGTTATTGGCATTTTTTTTCTTGTGATGATATTGACATGCTTCCTTTGCATCATATCCATCATATGCCATGCCATGATTACCTAGTTTCGGACATGCATTGCTTTGGATGTTGTTCCACTTCTCCACAATATGCTTTCAATTTTGCTCATGAGGAGACCCCCATAGTTTCCTCATACATTTTAGGAGATTTTGACCCATCCCATCCATTGCATGATTCCCATGTTTGTGTGCACAATATGCTCCCCATGAATGAAAATGATATTGTTGTGCCACATACTTGCTCTAATTTGTGTTCCCATCATGCTAGACATGACAACTATTCTTTCATGATGGATGACATATTTCTCTATCGTGCCTCAAATTTCTTTGAGATGCTTATCTTGTGCTAACTCATACGTGCACATACACATCATGATGGATGATGTGTACATTTACCACGCGCACAATTTCTTTGGTTTCTGTATCTTTTGTGTAGGTACCCATGCATACTCGTCAACCTCGCAAGAGCACGAGTTGACGAAATGAGCTCTAGAGAGCAACGATGACTTGGGATTCTGTGGATTATCCTTCCCACCGCTCCCTTCGCGCAAAGACTTTGCACATTTCTTCTACATGGCACTCACATGGTTATGGGTTATTGTCCATTATATCTCTTATGCCCATCTTGCCATGTTCACATTGCATGATATGCCCATTCCTATGACTTTGCCATGCATTTGTGACCCATGCTTTGCATTTCACATGATCCATGATCCTACTACTTGTATGTGTATTTGCAAGCTTGGTGGATATATTGCTTGTTCTTGCCATGCTTCCTTGGTACCTCATGCCTATTATGATGCTTTGATCTTGATTTGTGATCGTGCTTGCGATATGTCATGTGCATTGCCTATATCCACCATTTGCTCACATGACATGATTGCCATGATGTCCTATAGTGTGTTGCATCCTCACGCCACTAGTTTGCATGACATGATTTCTATGCTTGACTATGTTGCATCACCAATGATTGATACTTGCTCATTTGATGCGGTTGATGACAACCATTGCCATGCTTTGCACTTGATTGCTATTGCTTCTTATCATATATCTCCACATGTTGCCTCTCTCATGCTATATGACTTTTCATGTATTGAGTGCAACCATGATTCTAGTCTTGCTAATGAGATTTCCCCCATAGCATTCTCGCATTTATTTGGAGATTTTGACATATTTCTTGTGAAGCATGCTTGTCTTACCTCTTTGCACCATATGCCATGTGCCATGAATATAGCCATTGTTGCATCATATTATTCATGCACTTTTGCTTCTAATAATTATGTGCAAGAGAAGAGAACCATCATGATGGATGATGTGTTCATCTACCATGCGCATACGTTCTTCCTTTTGTTGTGTGCATGTGTAGGATACTTGAACTTCGTGTCGACTTCCACTTCATGTGAGTTGCCCATTCGAGCTCTTGAGAGCAAACCACCCTCCACCACGACGATTCTACATCGCACTTGCTTGTGCTTCGGCAATGTGAAGGACACACAAGGACACACTTTCGAGGTGATATCCTTCTCTTTCGAGAAACCACAATCCATGAGCATGAACATTGTGGATCATACTACTTGTGTTGGTTGCACCATGACACTTTGCACACATGCTAGAGATCTATCTTCGACTTGCCATTGCCACATTCCATGCTTCATGATATATATGCCTTGTGTGTTGCATCCGACTTGTGGATTACTTGTCCTTATCATATGCTTGGGTGCAACAATATCATCTCTTCACATATGTCATGTCCCATTGATTTCTACATGCTTGACATGATTGCCTCACACATGATGAACAATTGCTCTTTCTATTGTGTTGAGTGTCATACTACCTTCACTACACCATATGCACGTTATGCTTGGATTGTCTTGCACTTGACCAATGTGTTTAGACACTTCATTTTAGTCGGTGTTATGAATGATTCATATGCCTACCATAGACCTTTCATTGAGCGCTTTATGCATGCTTGCTATGACCATGAGGTAGATGCTTCTTCTCTTGTCACACATATTTGCATTACTACCTCACATTTACATGCTTGTTTCCATGATGACCTTGATTGTGCTCAATTTATGCGCTTACATGCCATGTCACAATCCTTTCTCACACCGTATGCTATGCTTGATGACGATGCTTGTTTGGTGAATCACCTCTTGAATGCTTGGTTTTGCACTAATGCTAACCACATTTGTTTTTCCAAGTGCTTGTTGTTCTTGCTCCTTCTGAAGGAATCACTAGACGGTGCAACATTGGAGAGTGCCAACTTTGAGCTTCAAGAAGATGAGTACTTGGTGATCGTCCACTTCTACACGGCGAGGCCATCTCTTTGCCATGGTGATTTGGTTTTTGATCCGAGGTCGGATCTTTCCCAAGGGGGAGGGGATGATGCAGAGCATCCTATGGACATCACCATGTCAAGAGTCCGCTTGGCAAGTGACACGTGCGACCTCTATTTCTCATACATAAAGGTGAATCATCTCCTTTACATGCGTTCACTTGACCCCTTCGAGGATGGTATACTACTTGACACTCCACTCGTGTGCATGCATAGATATTGTCGGAGCTTCACGGACGATGAGGAGGAGTGCAAGCGCCAAGGATCACCTACGCCATGCGCAAGGGAAGCGTGGAAGAGAAGACGGAAGAAACGAAGCTGCTGCAAGCTACAGCCACCGGACGACCGCCCTGCACCGGGCGTCCGACGACTTCCAGGCTCCGCACGTCCGAAACCCACCGTACGACCGGCCACCACCGGACGTCCGACGTTTCGCAACAGAATGAAATTAGCGATAGTCCGAAGACTTCCGGGCGTCCGGTCCCTCACGAGCCACCGGACGTTCGGTAGCTAGAGGACGTCCGGTACCTGTCTGCGCACAGCTTTCGGTCCCGAGGCCCATGTACTCCTTTCGCCCCTGACTTACCCCTTCGTGGGCCTAGACTATATATACTCCTCCACCTCCACCATTTTAGGGTTAGCAAATATGATAGCTCATTCTTAGGTGAGCTTTGCTCCTTGTACTACTCTACTCTTGAGAGAGAGAGAGAGAGAGAGAGAGAGAGAGAGAGAGAGAGAGAGACTACCACTCCCATGGAGTTCAAGACCTCCATGTGAGCATGTGAGAAGATCGTACGAGATTCAAGACCCCTCATGGGAAGATCCGTCTAGGATATCATCAAGACCTCCTCTTGGAGATGAACTTTACCTTGTATCTTTCCCTTTGTTGTTCATGTATCTTGTGGATCTATGTGTTGTTAGTCTAGTGGATGTGTGATTGGACTTGTTCTTGAGTGTTTTTCCTCGTGATTTCTCTTCGTTCTTCCCCGTGTTCATCGTGTTCTTTGCAGGACCCCCTCCATTTCGTGAAAGATCGGCCTTAGGGTCTCCACCCTACATAAAAACGTCTGCGAATTCGTCCCCTCAAACATCCGTGGACACTGAACGATCACGTCTCAAATAATGCATTCCACATTCGGCTACCTTAAATTATAAATCTCAAATCCATATTGTTACATGCAATGTAAAGCGATCTTTAAGCGGAGCTCGTCCGGCTCCACCGTGTCCCATGTCCGGTAGCCGACTGCGCTCCCTAGAGTGTTGGTCCGGTCGCCGGCTAGGTAGAGTAGGGCATGGGACACGAGCCGGCTCACGGGAGTCAAGGCGTCGCCATCTTCCAAGCCCTTCTCTTTCTCATTGGAGACCAGAACCCGTTGGGTACCGGTGGACGTTAAATCGATGGTGGATCCATCCTGAGATGAGCCGGCAACATCCGCAATGACGCGGTTGCGGCTCCCGGATTGGTGCACCATACGGGGGCACCGGAGAATATGAGTTCGTTTCGCCGGTGTCCACCGTCCCGAGGGCTGCCGCCGCCTCCCACGCCCACTGCCTCGCACATTGGGCAGACCATTCCATGTTTGCGTTGTCCGATGTCCGCCATGCCGGAGATGGCCGGAGGTGAGCTTGGGTGGCGGGAGGAGTAGAGTGACCGGTGAGCGATCGGGGAGGAATATATGTGGGGTCAGGTGGGCCAGCGTGGGCTGGGTCCGACATGGCGGACATGCCCGGGCGTGCTCGGGCGCCCCATATCCGCTCTATATTTTTGTTGGATATGAGGGGTTCCTGTTAGCCCGGGCATTTGAGGCCTGTTTGAGGCACTCATCTGGGTCAAAATTTCATGGCCGGTCAGTGACTGTGTGGTCTGCTCGGGCGTATGAGGCTGGTTTGGGGTGCCAGACTGTAGATGCTCTTAGCACATGATTGTTTAATCATTAAAGTCCATGATTATTTTTTGTGCAGCTCACAATTCAAAGTATTTTCTATCATGAAATTTATACACATATACATTACATCATTTTATACATGTGAATTTTCCCCAGAGTTTTTTGAAACTGAAAAGTATTTTGAATTTTTCAAAATTAAGCCCTTCATGGAGCTTGGCCTCGAAAACACTCTACTTTTTTGCGTGGTATTTATAATTGGGTGTACGCGGCTGAAATTTGTGTGCTTCCATCATCCTCTACAGTTTTTTTGCTCCCCTCCCCCTCCAGCTTGCCTTAGGTTTGATGAGTGAGTGGCTATCATATCATTTTGTTCAGGTAAACGTTTGCCACCGGCAGGCCGGCCGAAGTTTCAGCCGTTCGAGTGTGCTTCGTTGGATTACTTTTTGATTCAATTAGCCATGTCATCACACCTAGGCACTAAACGCGTGGCTGTCGGGGGACCCAGGCACCGCCCGTGACTCATGTCTTCTGCTTCTTATCTGTTCGGTGCTCATCCGTATTCCTATTCAGCTGGCCGCGTGTTCCTCCCCATCCACCCGCACCCAGGAGGCGCGCTCATCGCCATGGCCCCTGGCAAATCAATGCACCTCATCTATTCGTGTGTGGATCACCGGCGTTGGATGCACCCTTCTCCATGTCCACTCGCAGTCATGGGCACACTCGTTGCCTTGTCGGCCTCCGCCAACAGCTGGATGCGCGCCCTCTCCATGGCCGCCGCACCCAGTGTGTGCCCGTCACCATGGCCAAGCTGCAACCAACCATGGTGGCGGCGAGTTCGTGTTGGAACCGAGGTGGTTTGTTGGAACGAGGTATTTTTTTGTTGGATCCACCTTTTTGTTTTGCTACAACCCTTTCATTTTTTTGTACCGTCGATTTTGATGAACATCTTCGTTGTTTGATGGAACCGGTGCCCATGTTTGCTGCAACCAGCTATTGTATGTGCTACAAGGTCGATGCCTCGCCGGAGGAAGCTACATCCAGCGGTGTAGAGTGCTGCATCCAACGACGTTCGATATCGGGAGTTGCAACCGTGCACGTCGGAGCTGCAACCGTGCACGTCGGAGCTACAACCATGCACGTCGGAGCTGCAACCGGCTACTGGGGGAGCTCCAAGAGGGGTGGCCACTTTTGCAGATGCGTTTTCTTTTTGCCGAACCATTATTTCTTGTTTTTGCTGAAACCGAGATAATTTTGTGATTCAATGATTTGAGAGCTCTCAAATGCTCATGTCGTTTTTGATGCAAGCGTTTTTGATTTTGCTTCAACTGACCACCGGACTTTGACCCGTGGCAAAGATTTTTGCCGCTTCCGATTTTTGTTGCTAGGCACTCTGACCCGCGGCGAGCCAGAGACACAGAGATGCTGCAACTAGCCACCCGAGTGGTACCACGGTCATCACTGGAAGCTGAATCCAGCAAATTGTTTTGCGGCCACCATCTCTCTTTTTTTTTTACTGAAAACAGCTCCAATTGCTCCCATCATGTTTTGCTTTTGTTGGATCCAACTATATTTTTGCTTCTACCATGACGAGGACCGGTAGCGACACGGTGAATGTCGGCCGACAGCGACGACGACAACCGACGACCGGCGGGGAGGGTAGCGACATGCGAGTGCGTCGGGTTGGTCTTCGAGGCCGGGTGCATAGCTCATCCATGGCGGCGCGTTGGAAGTTTTTTCTAAATGAAAAATACTTCTGATGAAAGAAGAAGAGATAATCATGCGGCTAAGCGTTATTCTATCATCCCTGGTACGACCAGCCCAATGTTGTGCCGAAGCGCCGATGCATAGTAGTGCTCTTTTGTTAAGCGTTGGACCGCCTAGGGGCCTAGATCTTGTCGTGCCCACGGAGTCCCCACTGGTATATAAAACATGAAGAGAAACACTACTTTGAAGCAATTTAGTGTACACTAATAAAGGCTAATGCTGTTGCTCCTTCTCTTGTCCTATTTTTCTTATTCTTTTTTACACCTGTGTGGTAGATCTTTTATTTGATCCTTTTCTTTGGTAGGAGCAACACCTTACATGAATGACCAGTACACTTTGGAATATATCCATAACTCTTTCTCAATACATTAAGAAGCTAAAAAGATGCTATGGCAAGACGAATCTATAGACTGCATGCTAAATACATTGCATAACATGTGAAAAATAAAAATATAATCATGTAATGTAAAACAATGATGATGGAAGTTGCATCACAATATATTTCGGAGTGACTATGGAAGTGCCATGATAGGTAAGTATGGCAGTTGTTCATAGGAAGATAATGCAGGAGAACATGAGAAAACCCTTCCACAAGATTCATACGTATTAGGGAAATATGCGCCATGTCTCGAGGAGAGAGTGGGCAATGCTCGATAATGAACAAGCTAGGAATTTTAAGATGAAATGGAAGTGCATAAGGTATTCAAACACACATTAGTCGTAAAGAAGTCAAGCATCATACTCATGCATTGTGGCATTAACATAGAACTATGCAATATAGTACTCCGCGGGTGTATTTCGGTTGAAGTTAACCGCCTTGCATCCCGATGTAAACTAAAAATGGTACTTACCACACCAAGTCATAATTTTATTCTACTCCAATGTTTACAGAAGTGCGGGGGTCTGATAAACAAATAAGAATGTCGAACCCAACGAGGAGCAGAAAAACAAGTTCTTCGACATGGAAGTCGATGACTCGCATGTGTAGGGGGTCTATCATAGCCTTTTCGGTAACTAATAAAGTCGTACCCAACGACGAGCCGGAGGAATTGGTTGGTGAAAACTTGCAAGAGTTCAATGTGAAGCTACAAAGAGTGTTTGCTAATTTGTTTGGAAGCAAGAGTGATAGGGGAAAATGTATCTCGTGTTTCGATAAGATGGTGGCTATCATTTCTGGAGGAGTAGACTTTGACGATCCGACTACGAACGTGCGAGGACATCGCACCTTAGCAATCAGTAAACCAAACCCGAGAGATTATTGACCACGCCGGAGCACAGTCAAAGTGACCACGATGTTCTATTTCCTGCAGGCAAACAAAGAACAAGCAAGAAACTAAGATTGCAATATGGATATTGCGAATTTAAGAGCAAGCTTTATTGATGAAAGTGGAGTTCTATGCCATCTTTGTCTGGTCATTGAACACAATGAAGTACGCGAAGTTGCAGCTATGGCGAACTTTAATCTAAACAAAACCCACAGCCTATACGGTGCCTTAAGGGATGTATTTGTAGGAGAAAGGGAGGGGTTTCGTCCCCCATAAGGGCTGTATATATCGAGGAAGAGGGGAGGGGGGGATTTCATGGCCCTAGGAGGAGGGGTCAAAAACCAACCCTAATTCTTGTTTCCCACACATACGGACTCTAAAAGCAGCCTATACTCAAGTATTTCAAAATTACATGGGCCTGGCCCAATAACAAGGTGACGCAACACCTATAATAGCCCCTGGATGATATTTATTAAGTGGCATCTTATATATTTTGTCCAAGGCTTCACACACTCATTATGGTGGCTTCAAAGTCCTGAAATCATCACTTGTAACTCCGTTCTTGTTCCCCTTGCGCATGCCATCATCTCCTTGCTTGATCTTGCTCCAATGCTCATCGTTCTTGTCCAAGTTAGGCCCTTCATTTGTAAGCAAGACAAATGTATCCAATTTAGGCAACATCATATTCTCATGAATATTAGAATCATTACCAAGAAACGAAAGTACCTGGTAATTTAATTGGCGTGCACGAGCTCTAGTAATTGGTCCAGTACGTATAACAGTAGGGGTTGTGGTGTAACAATGGTATTTATGTCCCCATCACCCCCCTTCTTGAAGTAAAGCCGTCCTCGACGGAAGCTCATATTCCTCACCCAAATAAGGCTTCAAATCTGCAATGTTAAAAGTGAGACTAACCCCAAAATCTGCAGGGAGCTCAAGTTTATATGCATTATCATTTATTTTCTCTAACACCTTAAAAGGACCCTCAACACGTGGCATTAGCTTTGGTTTGCGCAAATCAGGAAACCTATCCTTACACAAATGTAACCAAACAAGATCTCCTGGTGCAAAGACAACATGTTTTCTACCTTTATCTCCAACAAGTTTATATTTAGCATTCATACGCTCAATGTTTTCCTTAGTTAACTGATGCATTTTTAAGATCAATTCGGCACGTTGTTTAGCATCAAAATTAACCTTCTCCGAAGATGGAAGAGGTAACAAATCAATAGGTGCACGAGGTAGGAAACCATATACAATTTCAAAAGGGCACATCTTAGTAGTAGAATGCAGCGAACGATTATAAGCAAATTCAATATGAGGCAAGCAATCTTCCCACATTTTCTTGTTATTCTCCGAAACAACCCTAAGAATAGTAGACAAATTGACTACTTCAGTTTGTCCATCAGTTTGGGGGTGACAAGTTGTACTAAAAAGCAGTTTAGTCCCCAACTTAGCCCATAAACATCTCCAAAAGCGGCTAAGAGATTTAGTATCACGATATGAAACAATAGTATTTGTCACACCATGCAAGCGAATAATTTCACGAAAGAACAAATCAACAACATTAGTAGCAGTATCACTTTTATGACATGGTATAAAGTGTGCCATTTTCCAGAACCTATCCACGACAACAAATATGCTATCCCTCCCCTTCTTTGTTCGAGGTAAACCCAAAATAAAGTCCATATATATATATCCTCCCATGGAACACTAGGTACATGCCAAGGCATATGTAAACCGTGAGGATTGAGTCGTGACTTAGCTGGTTGACATGTAGTTCAGCGAGAAACAAAGCGCTCAACATCCCGTCTCATCTTTGGCCAAAAGAAATGTGTAGCAAGTACATCCTCCGTCTTCTTCACGCCAAAGTGTCCCATTAACCCTCCTCCATGCGCTCCTGCAACAACAAAAGGAGAATGGAGCTAGCTGGAATGCATAGCTTGTTAGCACGGAACACAAACCTATCATTAACGACGAACTTGTTACATGTTCTCCCTTCTTTACAATTCTGCAATACATCTTTAAATTCAACATCATGCAGATATTGATCTTTGTTGGTCTCCAAACCAAATATTTTAAAGTCAAGTTGTGAAAGTATAGTATAACGACAAGACAATGCATCAACAATAACATTTTCTTTACCCTTCTTGTGTTAAATGACATAAGGGAAAGTCTCAATGAATTCAACCCATTTGGCATGTCTACGGTTCAATTTAGCTTGACTTTTAATATGCTTCAATGATTCATGATTAGAATGTACAACAAATTCTTTGGGCCATAAATAATGTTGCCATGTTTCCAAAGTCCGAACAAGAGCATATAATTCCTTGTCATAAGTAGAATAGTTCAGACTAGGCCCACTCAATTTTTCAGAAAAGTATGCAACATGTTTACCATCTTGTAATAACACACCTCCTAATACAATTCCACTAGCATCACATTCAAGCTCAAAAGTCTTATTAAAATCAGGAAGTTGGAGTAATGGAGCATGTGTCAACTTATCTTTCAATACCGCAGAGGCTTCTTCCTGTGCAGTACCCCAAACAAAAGGCACATCCTTCTTTGTAAGCTCATTGAGAGGTGCATCAATGGTGTTGAAATCTCTCACAAAACACATATAGAAATCAGCAAGTCCTGGAAAACTCCTCACTTGTGTGACCGTTTTGGGTTGCGGTCAACTCTCAATAGCTTCAGTCTTGGCTTTATCAACTTCAATTCCCTGTGGAGTAACTACATAGCCAAGAAAAGGTACTCGGTCAGTGCAAAAGGTGCACTTTCCAAGGTTACCAAACAAACATGTATCACGTAGAGCAATAAAAACATCACGTAAATGTTCCAAATGTTCCTCCAAAGATGTAATATAAATCAGTATATCATCAAAGTAAACTACCACAAATCGCCCAATGAAAGCACATAAAACTTCATTCATTAATCTCATGAAAGTACTAGGTGCAGTAGTTAACCCAAAAGGCATGACGAACCACTCATATAATCCAAACTTAGTTTTAAATGTTGTTTTCCATTCATCTCCGAATTTCATATGAATTTGATGGTATCCACTACGCAAATCAACTTTGGAGAAAATAGTAGAGCCACTTAATTCATCAAGCATATCATCGAGCCTAGGAATAGAATGACGATAATGAATATTAATATTATTAATGCCTCTACAATCAAAACACATACGTGATGTACCATCATTTTTCGGCACTACAATAATAGGAACATTACAAGGACTAAGGGATTCACATATATAACCTTTATCTAGTAGCTCATGTACTTGATGCATAATCTTTTTCGTCTCATCTAGGTTGGTACGGTATGGTGCACGGTTGGGTAGCGATGCACCGAGAATTAAGTTAATCTGATGCTCAATCCCTCGAATAGGAGGTAATCCCGGTGGTACATCTTGTATAAAGACGTCAGCGAACTCCTGCAAAATGTTAGTGACAGCAGGAGGCAAAGAGGAAGGCACGTCCTCGAAAGAAAATAATGCCTCTTTGCACACAAAAGCATCGCAAATAGATTTGTGTAAATCTGGATCATCAATATCAGATTTGGTGGCAAGCAAACATCCACTTTTCAATTTAATTTCAGATGCAGATGATGGTTTGTTATTAGGTTTCATTTGTTGCTCAAATTCTTTTGCCACCATCTGATTTTCACTCTTAGTTTGCTCCTGTTTTGCTTTACTAGCTCGATGAATATCATCTTTCAAAATTAAATCAGGAGTCATAGGAAGCAAAGTAATATGTTTATCCTTATGAACAAGAGTATACCGATTGTTTATACCATGGTGTACATAATTTTGATCAAATTTCCATGGTCTACCAAGTGATAAGGAACATGCTTGCATACCACATCACAATCAACATAATCAACACATGCAGCTATACTAAAATGCACACCAACCGTACGTGTAACCTTAACCTTGCAGCTATTGTTGAACCATTGGATGTAGTAAGGATGTGGATGTGGTCTTATGGTGAGAGATAGCTTCTCCACCATCTCCATGCTAGCTAAATTGTTGCAGATCCCTCCATCTATGATGACGCGAACATAATGTTCCTTCACAAGTCCCTTTGTATGGAACAAATTGTGCCTATGGTTTTGCTCAGCTTGTGTGACCTGCACACTCAAAACACGTTGAGAAACTAAACAGTCATACCTGTCAGCATCGTTAGCAGCCATGTAATGCATCTCTTGTTCAGAATCATCTCCAACGTGTAATAAGAGCCAAAGTCTCCTCATCATAGTCACTAGCGGACTCATACCCACCATCCTCAGTAGCCATCATCACATGCCAAGATTTGCATTCCCTCACAAAATGACCTATTCCCTTACAACGATGACAAATAATATCACTTGTGTGTCATGTTTATGCCATGGATGAAGAGGAGCTCTATGCAGGCCCGGTGGGTGTGCTCTTGGCAGATAGTGGTGATTGTGCCTGCTTTCTTGTATCACGGCTGGAGTTAGGAACTGACGGAGGTGCCTGTGCACCAGAATGTGTGGAAGTAGAAGATGCACGCGGTGTCCATGATGAAGGTCGACCCGCTGAAAAGTTAGTCCGCGCCAATGCCTGTCGATCCTGCATTCCACGTTCATCTTTGCAAGCAAGATGAATTAAGAGAGTGATATTATTATACTCCTTATACTCTAGAATGGTCTGAATCTCTCTATTTAAGACGCCCATAAAACGTGCAAGCATAGCTTCATTATCCTCAACAATACTACATCTAATCATGCCAGTTTGTAATTCCTGATAATATTCTTCTACATAATTTTTTCCTTGTCTTAAACGCTGCAATTTTTGTAGTAATTCACGTTGATAATATGGTCGAACCCAACGAGTACACATAGTAATTTTCGAAGCAGCCCAAGTAGTTGGAATATTATTCGGATATAATCTACGATGTTCAGACCACCACACACAAGCAAAACTAGTGAAAGCATAAAGTGCATCAACAACACATCTCTCCCAGGGATATTCTAAACATGTAAGATGTTTTTCAGTTTCTAACTTTCGAGTAAGATATATATCAGGAACATATCTACCCTCATATGGTGGAATATTCAATTTTAGTTTAGGGAGATGGTTAGGATCTCGTACCTGAGGTGGTGGTGCATCCCTACCATTGCGATTATATGCATGTGGCTGGCCTGGTGGTGGTTGCACGTAATGCTGATTTTGATCAACCTCATCCTCGTAATTGCCCGCATAATCGCCATCCTCCTCGGCACCGACAGTAGCAATAGCAGGAGCCAAAGAAGCATCAACAGTAGGTACAATTGCACTAAAAGTTTGGCCATCCTCAAGAGGAACACGCTTCGCTCGTCCGAACTGATTTGGAAGGGGCCTATGTTGTTGTTGTTGTTGTTGTTGTTGTTGTTGTTGTTGTTGTTGTTGTTGTTGTTGTTGTTGTTGTTGTTGTTGTTGTTGTTGTTGTT
>LR738712.1:336624902-336707267 GCA_902687465.1 Secale cereale
TTGTTGTTGTTGTCGTCGTCGTCGTCGAAGAGGTTCAGCTGGTGGTGGTTGTGGAAGATGCATCTAGGTACCTGATCATGCATAGGGTTTCCGCCTTAGGTAGTAGCCATGTCTTATATGAGGAAAGTGGTAGTTTGGAGAGGAGCGAGTTCACCTTATCTTCGATAGCCTTGGCTCGGGCTCTTGTCATAGGACCAAGTGGTGTCGTGGGAGATGTAGATACATCCATGGGGATGCTCATGGGATGCTCCACATCATCTCTCCCCTCCCCTTGGGAAAGATCCGACCTCGTATCAAAAGCTTCATCACCATGGTAGGGAGAGAGGTCTTTGACATTGAAAGTGTCGCTCACGGAGTACATATTGCGTGGGATGTTGATCTTGTATGCATTGTTGTTGTAGCATGCAAGCACCTTGAATGGTCCATCGGCTCGGGGTACTAACTTGGACTAGCGCTCATTGGGGAACCATTCCTTGCGAAGGTGTAGCCAGGCAAGATCTCCAATGTCGAATATCATGGGTCGCTTGTGGACGTTGATCTGGAATGCGAGTCGTTGAACTTGACGCTCGATGGTGTGGCTTGTATCTTCGTGCATCTTCTTGAGATAACTTTCTCATGCAGTTGCGTCCTTATTGATGCTCTCTAGTAGAGGTAGAGGAAGAATGTCCAATGGGGGCAACAGGTTGAAGCCGTAGACCTCGATGGCGGACTGGACAGTTGTTTAGTGTCTTGCATGGTTGTATGTGTACTCGGTGATGGGCAAACATTGCTCCCATTCCTTGAGGTTCTTCTTGATCAACACGCAAAGAAGTGTCGATAGCGTGCGGTTTGTCAGCTCTGTTTGGCCGTCGGTTTGTGGGTGGTATGCCAAAGAGAATAGTAGCTTGATTCCGAGCTTGGCGCAAAGCTTCTTCCAAAAGTAGCTTAGGAACTTGATGTCGCGGTCCGAGACGATCGTCTTGGGCACTCCATGTAAGCGCAAGATTTCCCTACAAAATAGATTTGTAACATGTGAAGCATCATCTATCTTGTTGCATGGAATGAAATGAGCCATTTTGCAAAAACTATCCACAACAACAAAGACGGAATCCTTTCCATTTTGAGCTCTTGGCAGGCCCGTCCATAAGCCTGTGCGAGAGGTGTGATGGAACAGGGCCCCCGAAATCGTAGGGGCCCCAATCGAAGGAAAAACGATGTAACGGCCGCGGTTCATGCGGTGGTTTGCTGCCTTTTATGGTTGACTCGCTCAATCCGATTTAATCGGAAGCAACCTTATTTTCAAAAAAAAAAAAAAAATTGGAAGCAACCTTGCACGAGGAGCGGAACGTACGGTGCGCTAATACCCAGCCAACAGGCCCTCCGTTGGCCTATTTATCCACTCCCCTTTCGGCCTGTTTGTAAAAGAGCAAGTAGGAAAACAAGCCTGACTAGTTACGCTAATGGACCTAATCGCTATGGCCGAGAGTGCTTGTTTCCTCTAACTACAGGAATATTTTCCAAGGTAATTCGTAGCCATATGCCTGGGATCAAAATAGATGAACGAAACACTAGTTATGGTTACTATTTTTTTGTTACAATCATTCTCTTTCTGTTCCTTTTGATGTCTTCCTGCCGTATCGAATGCAATGCCTAATATTACAAAAGTGCTTCTCGATTCAGCATGCGCTTAATTTTAATCAAAATTAATAATATTATCACACTAGCCGTAAGCTAATTTTTATTTTGCGAGAATAGAGTCAATGGATTTAAAGATTTCGTTTTAACAAATACTCCTCCCGTCAGGAATTATTTATCGCGGAAATAAATGTATTTAGACGTATTTTAATTCTAGATATATTTCTTTTTATCCATTTCTACAACAAGTAATTCGGGTCAGAGAGAATACTGCACAGATGATGCTTTTCAGTAGAACACGCGCTCAATTTACTATTTTATTACAATTCAGAGAAGAGAAGTTTATTATTTCAATACTATGCCTTATTTTTAGCATTACTATATAATACATATTTCAACTATTGTATGAAATAACATATATTTCAAGCTATATATTAAGTAAAACTATGTCTAATTATATTAGTAATACAATTTGTTGCTAAATTTTAGGCCTCATTTCGCACCGGGCCCCCGAATTCCTGGAGACGGCCCTGGCTCTTGGCAAACCAAGGACAAAGACCATGCTAATGTCTTCCCAAGGTCGATATGGAATAGGAAGTGGCATGTAAAGACCATGGGATTGAGCTTGTGACTTAGCTTTGAGACATGTTGAGCACCGGTTGGTTAAGCGTGAGACGTCACGGAACATCTTGGGCCAATAGTAGTTCTTGGACAGCGTCGCAAATGTCTTTTCTTGTCCGAAGTGTCCCATAAGTCCTCCTCCATTAAATTCTTGCAAAAGTAGCAAATGAAGAGAAGACTCGGGAATGCAAAGTTTGTTAGCTGTCATAAGATAACCATCCTTGATGTAATATCGTTCCCAAGATGTATGCGTCAAACACTTAGCATAAGGATTTGCAAAGAAAACATCATGCTTATACAAGTCTTTTATGTGCTCAAAGGCAATAACATTCAATTCAAGTTGAGTAACAAGCATGAATTTGCGGGATAAATCATCGGCAACTACATTCTCCTTTCCTTTAATATACTTGATCACATAAGGAAAGGACTCAATGAATTCACTCCACTTAGCATGATGCTTGTTCAACTTAGTTTGACCCTTAAGATGCTTAAGTGTTTCGTGGTCCGTGTGAAAAATGAACTCATGAGGTCGTAAATAATGTCCCCAAACATGCAAGATTCTCACTAAAGTATATAGCTCTTTGTCATAGATGGGGTAGTTCAGTTGCTCTCAGTTTTTTTTACTAAAATAAGCAATCGGGCGCTTCTCTTGCATTAACACGCCTCCTAGTCCGGTACCAGTAGCATCGCAATGTACCTCGAAAGGTTTGTCAAAGTTGGGTAAAGCAAGCAAAGGTGCATGTGTAAGCAAGTTTTTAAGCTCATGGAACACGGTATCTTGAGATGGACCCCAAACAAAGGGTGCGTTCTTGTTGCTCAAAGCATGTAAAGGCATAGCAATCATGCTAAAATCCTTGAAAAATCATCGATAGAATCCGGCTAGGCCTAGAAAGATACGCCTTTGTTGTAAGTTCATTGGTTTAGGCCAAATTTTAATAGCTTCAATCTTAGTTTCGTCTACATGCACACCGTTGGATGAGACAACGAGTCCTAGGAATAGAAGTTTGTCTACACCGAATTTGCACTTGTCCATGTTGGCATAGAGTTTCTCCTTGCGAAGGGTTTGTAAAATGGTGCTAAGATGAGTGGCATGATCTTTTAGAGACTTGCTAAACACGAGGATGTCATCAAAGTAGATTACTACAAAGATTCCAATGTAAGGTCGAAGAACATAGTGCATCACTCTCATAAACGTGTCGGGTGCTTCGAATAAACCCATAGGCATAACAAGCCATTCGTATAATCCGAACTTCGTTTTGAAAAAGGTTTTCCACTCATCACCCTCTTGTATGCGGATTTGATAGTAGCCACTCTTAAGATCAATCTTGGAAAATATTGTGGCTCTGCTAAGCTCATCTAGCATATCATCTAAGCACGGGATTGGGTGACGATATCTAACGGTGATAGCATTGATTGGACGGCAATCGGAACACATTCGATAAGTGCCATCTTTCTTGGGGACAAGGATTACCGGAATAGCACAAGGGCTCATGCTTTGGCGTACGTGACCGTTGTCGATGAGTTGTTGAACTTGCCATTAGATCTCCTTGGTTTCTTCAGGGTTCACACGGTAAGGTGCCTTGTTAGGAAGAGGCGCTCTGGGATGAGGTCGATGCGGTGCTCGATGCCACGAAGAGGAGGTAGACCCGGAGGTAGCTCATCGGGAAAGACATCTTGGAATTCCTGCAACAATTGAGACAACACTAGAGGAAGGTGTGATGAGTCGTTAGTTTCTTCTGCCTCGCCTTTGCATAAAATCACAAGGTGAAAGACACTTGATGGGTTCTCACACACTCCTCTCATCTCAATTTTTGTAGCAAATAGCACTAGTTGCTTCTTGTCGCTCATCGTGGAGGTACTCGATTTGGGCTTGTGGATTTCACTCTCCTTTTGGTGGATCACTCTCTCACCATTCTCTCTAGGATGTGTAGATACTTGTTTGTCGGAGACCACTTGACTTGGCAGCATGGGTCGTAACACAAACTACTTGCCCTTCATCTTGAAACTATAGTGATTGGTACGTCCATTGTGGATGATTCCACAATCGAATTGCCATCGCCGTCCAAGAAGGAGGTGGGAAACGGACATGGGTACCACATCACATTCCAAGGTGTCCTCTTAGGAAGCTATCTTGAAGGATACTTGCACGGCATGCTCGACTCGAATAGTTCTGGCACCGCTTAGCCATTGGACCTTGTAGGGGTGGGGGTGCTTCATCTTGACCAATTGAAGCTTGCCACATAGCTCTTCACTTGCCAAGTTGTGACAACTTCCTCCATCGATGATAACCTTGACGGAACGTCCATTGATGCCGGCCTTGGTGTGGAAATGTGGCAACGTTGGTCCTCATCTTGTTGATGTTGAAGTGTCAAGACTTTGGAGACAATGAGATTGGGGATCGAATCAATGTCACAAAAGACTTGATTGTCTTCATCCTCATTCACTCTACGATGCATGGCCACATGCTCAAGGGCTTCCATCTCGTTATCACTCATAGAGTCATAGGAGCCATCATCGTTGATGATCTTGGTCCGTACGTTTTTGCACTCAAATGACTTGTGGCCTCGTCCTTCACATTTGAAACATTTGATGGAACTCGTCTTGGAGGTATCCTCGGTAGGAATTGTAGATGATGAAGCTCTCAGCTTGAAGTTGGTCATAGTTGTAGGATGACGACTTGATGTTGTCAAAGTCTTGTAGCTTGACTTGTCACCTATGCTTGTAGATGGTTTGGTAGAGGTAGGAGGCGCCTAAGTCGTTGAAGCTTGGTTGTAGGAGCCATAGTTCTTGGAAGTGAACTTGGAGTACTTGTAGTCTTCTTGTACTTGTCGCTCCACTTTGGTTGCTTGGTGTACTAGCTCAAGGAGATTCGTGTACGATTGGAAGTCCGCAATTATCTTGATAGGATGGTTGAGTCCATTCAAGAATCTTGCCATCATTTGCTCTTCATCTTCCGTGATGTTGCCTCTTATCATGGGAATCTCCATTTCCTTGTAGTAATCTTCAACGGACTTGGTTCCTTGCTTGAGGAGTTGCAACTTCTTGAATAAGTCACGGTTGTAGTGTGTTGGCACAAAACGCTCTCTCATGACATCCTTCATTTGGTTCCAAGTGGTGATGTGTGGTTCACCTTTGGCCTCTCCCCTCTCATTGACTTGCTCCCACCAAATAAGAACATAGTCTTGGAACTCAAGGGATGCCATTGCGATCTTATTTTCTTCATCATAGTTGTGGAGTTGAAAGATCTTGTCAACTTTCAATGCCCATGAGATAGTCTTCGGGATCGATTCTTCCGGAGAATTTTGGCATTGTGAACTTGAGATTGACACAGTGATGCTCTTCATTGTTTGCTTGTCTATTGTTAGGGCGTTCTTGACGTGGCACGTTGCTCTTGGCGTGGTTGATGCTCATTGTCTTGTTGCTCTTGCCGAACTTGTGGTTCTTGTCGAGCTTGTTCTAGTTCTTGTCTAGCTTGAGGAGGAGCTTGGCGTTGCATTATCGCTTGGTAGCGCCTTTCTTGAACTTCATCTTGAAGTGCTTCTTCCTCTTGGCGAGTATATCGGTTGCGTGCAGCACGACACGATGTGAGTCACGTAGTGCACGTTGCGCCTCAAGGGCTTGCTCTTCTCACCATTGTTGTTCTCGACGTTGTGCCTTGGCATCTTTCTCAAGTTGGTGTTGGTGCACTCGCTCTTCCTGTTGTTGGCGTAAGTGTTACCGTTCTTGCGCTTGCTCAAGTGTAGCTTTGTTTTGACGGTGTCGACGTTCTTGTTCTTCCTGTTGCTCTTGTGAGATCTTACCGTGAAGTGGATGTAGGAGTACTTGAGCCGGAGATGGAGTCGGAATGACGACTTGAGCGACTCCGTCTTTGAGATGACGTGGATGAAGAGCATCGATTGATCATCAAAGTCCGTAGCTCATCAAATTGAGAAGACATGTTGTCATTGATGTGGTCGAATTGTTCTTTTGTTCACCCTTAGGAATGCCTCGGGTCGGTGGCGATTAGCTCAATGCGCTCTTGCATAGCTTCATTCTCTTGATGTAGAGCTCGTTGAACACCAAATAAGTGAATCTTCGTGACGTAGTTATTCGATTCTTGAGGATCATCAAATAGCGGGTTCATAGATATACTCATCCTATCCATCATTGCAAGCAACTATGTGAGTGGGAGAATGGATGAACTATACCAAATGTACCTTGACCGAAGTTGAAGATGGATCAATTATCACTCGATAATGTAACCTGAAAATAGCACAAGTGGTACCAATTCTTGTCGATTCTCACACCTACACATATAGAGCTTTTGGAGGAGCTCGATGAAGATAGTGGCACGAAATTTACGCAATTTGTGAGTAAGACTGGATGATGTAGAAAATTATTCGCAAATAAGCAAATGTCACAAGAAGACCAATAGCTATATAGGTACACGGAAACACACACACAAATAGATAAATGGGGTTGTGCAAACCATGGGGTGAGCGAAAAATGCTCTTGTTGCACAACACTAGAGAGACGCTAGCACGATTGCACAATAGGAGGATACGAGACTTGTGCATGACCTACTAGGAAAAAATGTAACGACTTCTATCCCAAGTATGCTATATGTTTGTTGTTTATATGCGATGATCCAAGATGATCAAGTCTGACACCATATGATATATTGTTTTGTGCTATGGTTCTTGCTTAAAAGCTCTTTGCTTATCTTTCTCTTTTGCTTAAAAGCTTGTTTGGCTCTTTTGTCTATGACCTCTTTTGCTAGGACACTTATGCAAAACTACTCAAACTAAGATAGCAATTGTGTATATGCTATGACAACCTTGTTGCAGACGAGATGATGTCAAGATACCAAAATGATACCGCAATGTTGTATATATGCAATGCATGCTCACTAATGTGCACAAGTAACGTTGCCAAGCAATACTCAAATGGCTAGTCTCGATAGGAAATCTACGCTAAATGGTCGATGACGGTTATCAATGTAAATTCAAGGTAGGATATACAAGGTGTCATCGATGTTACCATCCTTGTCGAGGTTTAGCGGTGGTGTTGTCGATGTCGTTCCATTCCAAGTTAGCCTAAATACCCGAGGAAACGGATAAACCACAACTCACATGATCCAAGACAAAACGTGTCAACTTGTTGAAGATGGAAATGGGTAATCGGCAGTGTTTTGCGAAAAGCGTTTGCGCTTTGTGGTATTGCAAGTGTGTGTATTGGAAGGGTTTTGTGGTGTATAGTTGTATTGGTATGCGTATGCAGAAGTGGGAAAGTATGGGTGGTATAGGAGTGCATATGCATATGCGGAAGTGGATCGGAAGCTGAAAAAAAATCAGTTTCGTCAGGTTCGGTCGGACGTCCGGTAGTGGTCGAATGACCGGTCATCGTCGGACGTCCGGTAACGGTCGGACGTCCGGTGCCTGGGCGATTTTGGGCACGGGATGAACAACTAGGGTTCTTGGTGGAGGGGCGGATTTTGGTCAAAATTGGCCGAATTTGTGGATGGAAATTGTGGAAGAGATGGGGGAAAGCTATATCTGCCTGCCACACATGAAATCCATGGATAAAATCCAACAAAACTTCATCAAACACACAAATCACAAACAAATTGGTATGGCTATTTTTGTGAGAATTTTCGAAGTTGGACGAAAAACAACAAAATCAGGCTAGAAAGCAAAGTGTGCAGCTCCAAATTCGTGATCAACCAAGGCTCATGATACCATATGACGCGGGGCTGACCCAATCTAGGCCGATATTTCATGATTGGAGAGGAATCCCACGATGAACATGAAGACCATGAGGGGAAATCACAAGGGGAACGAGAGAGAAACACTCAAATCAACAAGAAATAGTCACACATATGCTAGGTTCGGGAACACATAGAGATACACGATGCAAGGTCAACAACGAATGATACAAGTGGCGGTAGTCTTTTCCGTGAGGAGGTCTTGGCGATCTTCTCTCGGAGGAGGTCTTGAATCCGGTGTGGATCTTCTCCGTAGAGGCCGGGGTCTCTTAGTGGAGTAGAACCACTAGGGATGAGCAATGCTCTAGTATAAAATGAGATAACACAATGCCGACCCTAACTAGGAGGACGAGGTAGAGTATATATAGTCTAGAGCCACGAAGGGGTAAGTGAGGGGTACATGGGCCTCAGCCCGGTACGCTGTGCACAGACAGACGTCGGACGTCGGACGGTTACCAGACATTCGGAGGCTCGCGAGAGTCTGGACGTCCGAGAAGCATCAGTCGTCCAATGTTTTGGCTCGGGTGTTGGAGTGTCGGACGTCCGATCGGGGTTGATCGTCTGGTGCATCGGTCGTCCGGTGGAGCACGTTCTTCCAATGTTTTGGTTCTGTCGTGGAGGCATCAGTCGTCCGGTGGGCGTCGGTCGCCCGGTCGCTGGAAGGTGTCGAACGTCCGGTCAGCATCGGACATCCGGACACTGTAGACTTCGCGAGCATCGATTTTGCTGGCTGGAACCTCCAGGCGTCGGACATCCGGTCCTCGTCGGTCGTCCGAGGGCTGTGATCTTCAGGCAACTCCTTCTCTTGGTCCTTGTACTTGTCATCCTCGCCAGCTTGTCCTTTGGATGTAGTTGATCCATGGCTATCCTCTAGGTACCTGATCATGCATAGGGTTTCCGCCTTAGGTAGTAGCCATGTCTCATATGAGGAAAGTGGTAGTTCGGAGAGGAGCGAGTTCACCTTATCTTTGACAGCCTTGGCTCGGACTCTTGTCATAGGACCAAGTGGTGTCGTGGGAGATGTAGATACGTCAATGGGGATGCTTGTGGGAGGTGGCTCGTAAAATACATACAAAGTCAAACCTGAGGAATAATTTTAGAAACACGTGTGTATAGGAGAGTCAAGTTTCGATCCTGTGGCACTGTGGACTCTTGTCATAGGACCAAGTGGTGTCGTGGGAGATGTAGATACGTCAGTGGGGATGCTCGTGGAAGGTGGCTCATAAAATACATACAAAGTCAAACCTGAGGAATAATTTTAGAAACATGTGTGTACAGGAGAGTCAGGTTTCGATCCTGTGGCACTGTGGGTTATGAGCCCACTATGTGGATTAAAAGTAGGGAGGGCACTGACATCTTACATGGTCATGACAGCAAGGCATCTCAGAGGATAGCCTGTCAGTTATGTTGGCAACAACGCAGATACCAAGGGCGAGGGACGAAGAGAACCATTTTCCTGTTTGCAGGAACGAGGCGGACCAATAGGCAAAGTTCTCGTCCATCGAGGTTACCAGAATGGCATCAACAATAGTAACAGGGTCTTACTGACAGAGTGGCACAACGAGTTGCTTACATAAGTAGGAAATTATCACTACTCAAATAAGTCATATTACAAGAAAGGTTAAACAAAACAATGGAAAGGAAAATATGATTAATAGATTAATCAAACCACTCGAAAGGAAAATGTGTTTAAACACAATATTAGGAGCACCTCCCTCACAAGAAAGCAGATCATGATATACATGATACAACATCAAGTACACCATCACTTAGATAAAGGGGCAAAGAAATTGATGATGTTTACCCATACAATGGTGTTTGGATAACTGATCAAGAGGCATTTAGCATTGCGCTTCCAATGTTCTTGTTGGTGCTCGGAGTACCACATACATGCTTCGAGAAAGCATTGACATGGTCATCAGGTAAAGGTTGGACTTTGGATACACAAAGAATCCATCGGAAATAACTTATAAAATAAGTCATACAATTTCATCATGAAAAAGATGAGGATGTGGCTGATGGGCTCAGCAACAATTTGTCGAGATTTCCATAACCATGTTTTTCCACAACTAAGTGAACAAGGTGGTAGCATTGGACACACCAAAGTATACAATGAAGTATGTCCGAGGAGAACATCCGCAACTAAACATTGAACAAAAATGCCCCTGGAATTATGGACCAAGTAGCACGATCAATGTTAGAATGGTGATTCAATAACCTAAAGACATGGATTGAAATTATCGACCATTCACTTCAAAGCAATAGGGTTGCTAGAAGTTTTGAATTCACACATCATAGTTCAATTGCTGGTATTCCGGTTAGAAACAACATGGGTACCAAGAAAGAATGGTGATGGTGAGAAGTATCACTATACCAAGAATTCTTAAGAGGTGGAGCAATTCTCACGACATTCTTGACATAAGAGATGGTAATACTCCAAGGTCGTACATAACATAAATTGGATAGTAAGGAACTCAAGGTACAACACAAAACAGGAACAAGTTTGTGTTGGGAGGGAATACAATAATGTTGTCGATGATAACATAAGTCATCGAGGGGCAATGATGGTATTCCTCATCATGTATTCAATTGATATTCTGGAAGAGCTCAGAATGTTGATGATGATAATGGCATATTTGTCGAGAGGTTTTCATGAAGATGTAATCATTTAACAACGACCTCCAGCAAAAGGAATGGTGAAGCGAAAAGTTATCGGAACCACAAATAGGATTGCAAGCTCAGTATCGAAGTCGACTTTCAAGACAAACAACAAATGTTGATGGGTCGATGTAGCTTAACACACTGTTGGGATTGTGTTCCGGGGATGAAGGTCATAGATAGCATGGTCAAGCTTTAGCATGACGATGCTGTTGTGGCCAATCGACTGCGAATGACATGGCCACGTACAAACTCGTAAGCAATGAAGATTACTAAGAGTTATTGAATCGTAGTGCGGACTCGATTCAGTTATCGAGGTCCTTGAGTGGCTAGCCACTCAAAACCCATTTTTTGTGGAATCGATGGGAACTAATACTTGATGAAGGATCATAATTAACCAACATGATTATGTGATATTATCTAGATACCAAAGGGTAATACCCAAAGGTAGAGCGGAATAAAGGCCGGACATGTGTGTGATCTGCAGAAGACAACTACTCCAACTTGTCCGAAAAATGGGATCATAGAAAAACAATCATGGTCGGAACCACGGTTGCAAGGGACCAAGCATAGATACAAGATGAACTTATAACAAGGGGATTATTATTATTTATAAGAAGCTTCTATGATAGGTTCCACATCGGGTACATGGCAAACACAAAGTTCAAGGTCGGCTCCCATTTCTGCAAAGCACAACCTTACATTTTTCTGAAGGGTTAGACAGTGGGAAAGGCTCCTACTGCTTTGTATATTGCCAACTTAAATCAAGTACAAATGTTACATTACATATGGATAGGTGACAACCCAAGCAACCCCTGGTTGGGGGGAGGCATCACTAGTGTCAGGGTGGCTATAATAATCATAGCAATCATCAGCAGTAGCAACAATCAGGTTACCAGAGCAACCCGAAGCAGTTAAGAAGTGGGCAATATCATGTCTTCACCACAAGTTTATGTAAGCGCGATTAGAAGGTTTACAAGAGGGCAATGCACTCTGTTGAACCGGCGGTGCTTCATTATTTACGCTGGTCGGAACAGCCCAAGGTGTGGAGTCGAGAGGATCATCCGCCCCGGGTTGACAATCCAGGTCAGCTAGCTCTGGTGGTGGCGCCTCAGGTTGGGGGCTATAAGTTCACCAAGGTGCTCATGGACGGAGGAAGCATCATCAACATTCTATATTATGAGACATTTCGTCGCATGGGGTTGACAGACAAAAAGCTCAGGCAATCCAACACTATTTTTCACGGCGTGGTACCTGGTAAATCGGCGTATCCGATCGGTAAGATAGACGTAGAGGTTACCTTTGGAGATGAGCATGATTTGAGGTCGGAAACTTTGACCTTTGAAGTGGTAAAGATCAAGAGCCCGTATCACGCCTTGTTCGGGCGGACGGTTTATGCTAAGTTCATGGCAAGGCCTTGTTATGTTTATTTGCAGCTTAAGATGTCAGGCCACAAGGGAACTATTACGGTCCACGGGAGCCGTAAGATCGCTTTGGAGTGCGAGGAAGGAGATGCGGCCTATGCGGAGGCGGTTTGTGCAACGGAGAGTTGAAATTTTACAAGGATAATGTTGATTTTAGCAGACATGTCTCCGTTAAAGAAGCCAACTACGGAGCACGATCCAGCCTTGAAGTTTAAATCAGCTGATGAGACCAAGCAGGTTGACTTTGTTCCTGGCGATTCATCCAAGCAGTTTACCATCAGTGCTAATCTGGATCCAAAATAGGAAAGCGCGCTCATCGAGTTCATCCGTGAGAATCAGGACACCTTTGCATGGAAACCTTCTGACATGCCATGTGTACCGAGGCAACTCGCTGAGCACACTCTTAATATTGATCCCAAGTTCAAACAGGTTAAACAGTTTCTCCGCCACTTCAATGAGGAGAGACGCAAAGCTATTGGTGAAGAGGTGGCCAGGCTCTTAGCAGCAGGTTTTATAGTGGAGGTGTTTCACCCTGAGTGGTTAGCTAATCCGGTTCTGGTGCTTAAAAAGAATGGCACTTGGCGAATGTGTGTTGATTACACAGATCTGAATAAGGCCTGCCCAGTTGATCCTTTTGCCCTCCCCCGTATTGATCAAATCATTGATGCTACGACATGTTGTGAGCATTTAAGATTTTTGGATGCATATTCCGGTTATCATCAGATCAAGATGGCAGTTAAGGACCAGGAGAAAACAGCCTTTATAACTCCCTTTGGAGCCTTCTACTATGTATCCATGCCTTTTGGGCTCAAAAGTGCCCAGGCGACCTATCAATGTTGTGTGCAGAATTGTCTTCATGGACAGATTGGGCGGAACATTCATGCATATGTGGATGACATTGTGGTGAAATCCAGGAAGGAGGAGACGCTGATAACAGACTTGAAAGAAACCTTCGATAATCTCCGGGTTTATAAGATGATGCTTAATCCGACAAAGTGTGTTTTTGGTGTTCCAGCAGGCAAGCTCCGGGGGTTCTTGGTGTCAAACAAAGGAATTGAAGCTAATCCAGAGAAGATCAAGGCTATTACATCCTTGGCTAGACCGGCGTGCATCAACGATGTCCAACGCTTGGCGGGACGTATTGCAGCGCTAAGCCGGTTTATCAGCCGCTTGGGAGAGAAGGCCATCCCGCTCTATCAGTTGATGAAAAAGACATACCGCTTTGTTTGGAGTGAAGCTGCTGATGCTGCGTTTGAGGACTTGAAGAAGCAGTTGGCAGAGCCGCCTATCCTTGCTGCACCAGTTGATAATGAGTCATTGTTGTTATACATGGCTGCTAATGCCCGAGCAGTAAGCGTTGCCATTGTAGTAGAGCGCAAGGAGGCAGGAAGGAATATCCGGTTCAACGGCCGGTTTACTATATCAGCGAAGTGCTCATTGAGTCAAAGCAAAAATACCCGCATTGGCAGAAATTGGTATATGGATTCTTCATGGCAAACCGGAAGCTTAAGCAGTATTTTCAGGGCCATCCAATCAACATGGTCAGTTCAGCCCCTCTAGGAGATATAATACAGAACAGAGAAGCAACGGGCTGGGTTGCCAAGTGGGCCATTGAACTTAGTCCTCACGGGTTAAAGTATGTGCCTCGTACTGCAATGAAATCTCAGGCACTGGTGGACTTCATCAATGATTGGACGGAGTTGCAAGCACCGGAGGAAAAACCGGATCATACGTACTGGACTATTCACTTTGACGGATCCAGGCAATTGGAGGGCTCGGGGGCTGGAGTCGTGTTAACTTCCCCACGAGGTGATAAGTTCTGTTATGTCCTCCATTTAATGTTCCCTTGTACTAACAACACAGCTGAGTATGAAGCTCTCCTCCATGGTCTGCGAATGGCTAAGGAGATGAATTTAAGCCGAGTTAAATGTTTCGGCGATTCAGACCTAGTGGCACAACAGGTATCTGGTACTTGGGATTCCAAGGACCGACTTATGGCAGCGTATCGTCGAGAGGTGGACGCTGTTGCTGGACACTTCAAGGGTTATCGGGTGGACCATGTGGACCGGCTAAAGAATGATGCGGCCGACGCTTTAAGCCGGCTGGGTTCTCAACATAAACCGGTTCCGCCTAATGTCTTCCTGGACGTATTGCATAATCCCTCGGTGAAATTGCCTTCAGAAGAGGATTTGGCTGTTCCTGATCCAGAGGCTCAATTGGTGGCGACGCTTCATGCTATTCCGGATTGGACGGTCCCGTACCTGGTGTACATGAACCGAGGTGAGTTACAGAAGATGAAGTCTCAGCTAGACAGATAGTCCGGCGGTCTAAATCAATGACTATTGTCAATGGAGAGCTGCATCATTGTAGCGTGTCTGGGGCATTTCAATGTTGTGTGTCACCAGACGAAGGCCGGGATATTCTTCGAGAGATCCACGAACGAGATTGTGGTCACCATGCCAGTTCAAAATCTTTGGTAGCTAAAGCTTTTCGTCATGGGTTCTATTGGCTGACGGCTCACGCCGATGCAAATGACTTGGTCAAAAAGTGTGACGCTTGCCAGAAATTCTCACGTCGTGCTCATATACCGGCTCAAGAATTGAGGATGATTCCGATTACTTGGCCGTTCGCGACTTGGGGGCTAGACATGGTTGGGCCCTTTAAGAGATCTCTAGATAAGAAGACCCACCTTCTGGTGGCGGTGGATAAGTTTACCAAGTGGGTCGAGGCGGAACCAGTCAGCAAGTGTGATGCAGCAACGGCAGTTCAATTCATCAAGAAGGTGATTTTCCGGTTTGGTTTTCCACACAGTATTATAAATGATAATGGTACCAATTTATCCAAGGGGGCTATGGAGGAGTTCTGTCAATGAGAGCACATCCGGCTTGATGTATCTTCAGTGGCGCACCCCCAATCCAATGGTCAAGCTGAGAGAGCCAATCAAGAGATCTTGAGAGGCATCAAACCCCGACTAATGGTATCTTTGCAGAGGACGCCAGGTTGTTGGGTGGAGGAATTACCCTCTGTGTTATGGAGCATCAACACCACACCTAACAGGTCTACGGGTTACACGCCTTTTGATGTAGAGCATCCTATGGATGTCACCATGTCATGAGTCCATTCGGAAAGTGACACGTGCAACCTCTACTTCTCATACATAAAGGTGAATCTTCTCCTTTACACGTGTTCACTTGACCCTTTCGAGGATGGTATACTACTTGACACTCCACTCGTGTGCATGCATAGGTATTGTCAGAGCTTCACGGACGACGAGGAGGAGCGCAAGCGCCAAGGAACGCCTACACCATCCGCGAGGGAAGCATGGAAGCGAAGACGGAAGAAGAAGGGCCTGTCCAGTCCGGAACGGGCAGTACTACCGCCTACAAGAGGTACTACCGCTCCCAAGCGGTACTACCGCCTACAGGCGGTACTACCGCTCCCAAGCGGTACTATCGCCCGAGGTCCGGTACTACCGCCCTGCCTGTGCGCAGACACGGGCCTTTCACCTTGTATCCCTCTCCACTTACCCCTTCGTGGCTTAGACTATAAATAGACCGCCCCAACCTTCTTTCTAAGGTTAGCAAATATGATAGCTCATTTGTATGTGAGCTTTGCTCCTACCTTCTCCTTTTGAGAGAGAGAGACTACTCCATTGGAGGCCAAGACCTCCACCTTGGAGAAGATCCCTAGTGGGTGCAAGACCTCCCAAGGGAGAAGAATCCTTGTGGATTATCAAGACCTCTCTCCTCATAGGATTGGGATGAAATCTACCATGTATCTTATTTCCCTTTGATTGTTCGTGTACCCTGTGGATCTCATGTGTTTGTGAGTCTAGTGGATGTGTGATTTGGGCTTGTTCTTGAGTGTTTCTCTTGTGTTCTTCCCTTTGTGCTCCTCTTGTTCTTGGGGATTCCCCTCCAATTCGTGAAAGATCTCGACCTAGGGTTCCACCCTACAACATCATGGTATCTAGAGCTATGGTTTCTCACGAAATTGGAGCCCCCCTTCATGTTTTCTAGCCTTGTTTTGTTGTGTTCTTGCCCAATTTCGAAAATCCCCACCAAAAATAGCCCCAATTTTTTTTGATTTGTTGGTTTGATGAGGTTTTGTTGGATTTGATCCATGGATTTTCTTGGTTTCGAGTGGATCTAGCATCTCCCCAAGTTTCACCACTTTCCATCCACGAAATTCATCCAATTTCGCCCCCGAAATCATCCATTTCCGCCCATAATTCGCCTCGATCCCGATCTGCAAAGTTTTCCCGACACCAGCGGTACTACCGCCCCTCCAAGCGGTACTACCGCCTATAACCACAAGCCGTACTACCGCCCTACAAGCGGTACTACTGCCCAGCACATTTTCAGCCTTCTGAGTTTCACCGTTTTGACCATAACTAATTAATCCGGAGTCCGATTTTGACGTTCTTTAGCTCGTTTTGAAGCTCTTGACATCCCCCATACCACAAAAATACTACCATCATCATTTGACACCATCAAATTTTGTCAAATTTGGCATGTTTGCCTAGGCCCTCCACCATATCATCCACCATACCACCATAGCTTTCCGCAACCTAACCCCATTTCGACCCATAGCATTTGTGGTTGCTTGAGTAGTGGCTTGAGTCTCCTAAGGTGTTTCGGATACTTAGGGACGAGTGCTTCTTCATCAAACTCCACCACCACTTCCACATTGCCATCTTCGACACCACCACCATCACTTTCCGCTACCACCATTTGACTTTGGCCTTTGAGATTTTGAGTTGTGGTTTTTCCGTTTCCTAAGGTGTTTCGGCTAATTAGGAACGGGTCGCCATCGACAACACCGCCTCTCATCATCATCATCGGACAGTAACCTCGACGACACCGTTGTATATACCCCTTGCAATTGCATTGTTAACCCCTAGCCCATTTTGCGTCACTTGCCCATCGAGACTAGCCATTTGAGTATTGCTGGCAACGTTACTTGTGCACATTAGTGGTCATCGATATACACCATCCATTACATATATACCATATCATATTGGTGTCATCTTGCTATCATATAACCATCCCTTGTGTGCCACAAGATTGTTCCCGCATATACACAATTGCTATCTTGGTTTGTGCATTCCGCATAGTGGCCATATATATATATATATATATATATATATATATATATATATATATATATATATATATATATATATATATATATATATATATATATATATATATATATATATATATATATATATATATAAAAGAATAAGCTTTTAAGCAAAAAGAGAAAGAGATCAAAGAGCTTGTAAGCAATAGCCATAGCATCGCCACATTGCATATCATACTACCATATTGATCATCTTGGATCATCGTGTGCGAAACACCGGAACATCATACACATAGCGTACTTGGGATAGAAGGCTCATACATTTTGCATCTTATAGGTTGTGCACAAGTGTCGTATCTGCCTATTGAGCAATCGTGCTAGCATCTCTCTTGAGTTGTGCAACACGAGCGTTTTCCGTGGACTCCACATTTTGTGCTCATTCCTTGGTTGCACGACCCCATTTATCTATCCGTGTGTGTGTTTCAGTGTGCCACATATTACTATTGGTCTACTTGCTGCATTTGCGAATTTGTGAATCTCTTTCAACATTATTGACTCTTGTCTAACATTTTGCATCATTTTTTCTGTGCCAGTATCCTCACCGAGCTCCACCATAAGCTTTAATTGGTAGGTGTGAGTGAACAAGTCCGGTACCAATTCCACTATTCTTTCATTTCACTTTGAGTGAAACGGGATACATCCTCAACTTTGGGAAATGGTATCTTGGTATTGTTTATCTCATTTCCTACTCACCCTCTGCTCGAGTCTTGTGATGGATAGGCAAAGCACTTCATCTCCGGTCTACAACAACAATGACGAGTTCAGTGCCATGACTAGATCACATCGGCATCGACACCATCAACGACAAAAGCGTGAAGGTCACGAGCTCAACATCAACAGCCGCTCAACGACTTCACCATCTACCTTGGCATCTTCGCCAAATGACTTCAAGGCATCTTCGCCTTTGGACTTGCGGCATCTTCGCCGACCCGTACCTCAAGAGAAGCTTCCCAAGCTCAAGTCCGCGAGTTCCACGAGCTACTACGACCTCGACAGCGACCACGCGATTCCTTTCTATGGGACTCAAGACCCCGAGGAGTATCTCGAGTGGGAGCGCCTGATGGACGACTACCTCATGCTACATCAAGTTCCTCCCGAAGATCAAGTGAAATGCGCCACAAGAAACTTCCACGACCGCGCGTCGACATGGTGGCTTCACACACCTTCGGAGAACTACGACATGAGTTGGTCCAAGACGAAGAAAGCTATGCGGTGAGATTTCGTGCCTCCCACCTACACGGAACAACTTCTTCGCCAATTGGAGAACACCATACAAGGATCCAAGTCCATCGATGCGTACTTCAAGGAGATGAAGAATGCCTTGCGACGAGCCGGCGTGGACGACCCCATTTGGATGAAGTTTTACTTCATGATGGGATTGGACAACGACATCTCCAAGACTATCTTCCTCGAGAACTACAAGTCCCTCGACGACAACTACATTGGTGCTCTCAAGGCGGAACAAGAACTCATGAAGGCCAAGGCTTCTCCACCGCAAGCACACTTTTCGAAGACCAAACTCCAAGATGGCGAGCATGAGGCTAGTACCACCACGATGTCCAAGCCCAATGAGCTCCAAGATGATGCTCCCAAGTCCGACTCCACCGCCATCCCTCTTTGTGCATTGTTGATGCCGAGTCTACTTCGACTCATTTTCAAGATGGTGCGGCGACAACTACGACTACGGAGCCATTCGAAGACCAAGCTTTGGAGGCGAGCGACAAGGTGGCGAGCGAGGATGATGCTTCCATCTTTGGAGGCGAGAGTGATGATGTGCCATCTTCGGCCTTCATCCACGGCGACGATTACGAGATGGTTGAGCATGGGATTTTCCCTTCGACCACGGCGACATATGATGACTTGAGTGACTTTTGCCACCATATTGAGAGTGAGAGTGACTTCACCACTAGCCCCATATATGACGAGTTGCCCCAATTCCCATGTGAGGAGAGCCACAACCCCCACCACTTGAGTGAGATGAGTGACTCCACCATATGCGACATTGAGTGCACCTATTTTGAGGGAGTGAGTGAGCCACCATATAGAGAGAGTGAGATGGTTGATATGGCATGTGAAGCCACTTCCTACACCAACGACTTGACCTCTCCCTCTATTTTGTCTTCTCATTTGGTGCTAGGTCCCATTTATGATGACGCACCGATCCGCGATGACTTCGTCCTTCCTATGGACAAGACAATGGCCATGATGGAATATGATGCACCCCCCCACATGGTTCCATCAAGTTGATGATGATGACCACCATTTGGTCTTTGCCACCTCACCTACACCACTTGAGTGGAATGAACAAGGTAACATAGGTGAAGGTGATGCTCTAGTCCCACCAGTGGACATTTGTGACATTGATTGCTTGCATGACATTGATCCACCTATTGCCATGCTTCATGCTAGTTCGACTACCTCATGGGATAAATTACCCATTTATGATGTGTATGATGATTGCCATGTAAAGTCTATTCGTTGTGATGCCATGTTGCATAGGATCTCTTGTGATCATTCTTTAGGTCACATCATGTTTGATAATCCGCTTGACTTGTCATATGCTATGCATGAGATCACTCGTATGTCATATTTGCAATCTCATCGTAGTAACTATGCATATGCCATTAAGATAAACCCAATTTGCACATATGGCATAGATGACAAGCCCATTGTTATTGGCATTTGTTTTTCTTGTGATGATATTGATATGCTCCCTTTGCATCATTTATCTCTTATGTCATGCCATGACCACCTAGCTTCGGATATGCATTGTTTTGGATGTTGTCAATATTCTCCATATGATGTTTCTACTATTGCTCATGAGGATACCCCCATAGTTTCCCCATACATATTAGGAGATTTTGATCAATCCCATCCATTGCATGATCCCCATACTTGTGTGCACAATATGCCCCCCATGAATGCAAATGCTATTGTTGTGCCACATACTTGCTCTAATTTGTGTCATCATCGTGTCATACACAATAACTATTCTTTCATGATGGATGACATGTTCTTATACCATGCATCAAATTTCTTTGAGCGATGCTTATCTTGTGCTAACTCACACATGCACATACACATCATGATGGTTGATGTGTACATTTACCACGCACACACTTTCTTTGGCTTGTGTATCTTTTGCGTAGGTACACATGCATCCTCGTCAACTTCACAGACGCACGAGTTGACGAAACGAGCTCTAGAGAGCAACGACGACTTGGGACTCCACGTGTTATCCTTCCAACCGCTCCCTTTGCGCAAAGACTTCGCGCATCTCTTCTACATGGCCCTCACATGGTTATGGGTTATTGTCCATTATATCTCTTATGCCCCTCTTGCCATGTTCACTTTGCATGACATACTCATTCCTATGCCTTTGCCATGCATTTGTGACCCATGCTTTGCATTACACATGATGATTGCTTCTACTACTTGTATGTGTATTTGCATGCTTGGTGGAGACACTAGTAGCTATTGCCATGATTTTGTTGTGCCCCATGCTATTGATGAGACTTTGTTCATTTCTCTCTTTCATGCTTGTGAAAGGCCATGTGCATTATTCATGCCTACTATTTGCACAAATGACATGATTACCTCTAGTATGTTGCATCTTCGCACTACTAGCTTGTTTGACTTGATCACTATGATTGCTTGCTATATTGCATCACCCATGTTCCACTCTTACTTGCTTTCTTGGGTTGATGACATCTATGTTCATGCTTTTCACATGATATATCTTGATCATTGTCGCTTGTCTCCAATAGTTGCATCTCTCATATTCACTTGTTGTGAGTGCAACCATGCTATACTTGTTGATCTCGGAGACTTGGACACCTTACTTGTGATGCATGCTTGCTTGTTTGAGCTTAATGCCTTTGGTTGTTATCGCATCATATGCTTCCGTACATTGACATGTCCCCTTGTTCTTTCTTATGATAAGAATGACGAACATACTTGTTGGGTGACTCACCACACGAATAGGTTTTGCATCTTCGCTAACCTCATTTGTTTTTCCGAGTGTTTGTCATGTTCTTTAATTTTGAAGGATTCACAAGGCGGTACCATCACGAGGCATCTTGGGCATGTGAAGGCATACACATTGCGCGACAACAACATTTTCGACATCCTCATCAAGGTGCATTCCTTCCTAGTGAGCCATCCTCACATATGCTTGGATTTCATGGATGCACCATCGGTCTACCACACTTGCCACGACTTTGAGCATGGGTATATCAACACTCCTTTGGCACATTGCATCCAAACCTTCATATTTGTTGATTGTGCGCCCACATGCCATGCTCCATGGTCATATCATACCCATAACAAATTTGCATCTTATGCATGGATTGACTCTCATTATGATTGCCTTGTTGCATCTTGTATTCCCATGTCATCCATGATATATGAGCTTTTTCATTTCCTTAGCAAATTTGTTGTGATCTTTCTTGATGGACTCTTCATACATATTGATCACATTGCCAAGCATCAATTGCATGATCACATACTCACATTGAGCATCATTTACCATGTTCATGCTTTTGATACAGAATCCCATTATGACATCATTTTGTACAAAGGTAGCATTTGCAACTTCTTGCACAATGAGCTTGATCACATGAATGCATTATATGCCATGCTCTTTCATTTTGCTACAATTCATGCTCATTGCCACTACCGGTTTCATTGGATGGACTCATGCTTAAATGATGGACACCTTGCGTCCGCTAACAATTGTATTTCCAAGTGTCCCTTGTGTTTGCTCTTTTTGCATGTCTACCATTCCGACAACATCTTGGAGTACTTTGCTCGAGGCGTGACATACACATCGTCCAACTACAAGTTCATCCATGCCTTCCGTGTACATGGTGATTTGGTTCTCGATCCGAGGTCGGATCTTTCCCAAGGGGGAGGGGATGATGCAGAGCATCCTATGGACATCACCATGTCACGAGTCCGTTCGGAAAGTGACACGTGCAACCTCTACTTCTCATACATAAAGGTGAATCTTCTCCTTTACACGTGTTCACTTGACCCTTTCGAGGATGGTATACTACTTGACACTCCACTCGTGTGCATGCATAGGTATTGTCGGAGCTTCACGGACGACGAGGAGGAGCGCAAGCGCCAAGGAACGCCTACACCATCCGCGAGGGAAGCGTGGAAGCGAAGACGGAAGAAGAAGGGCCTGTCTAGTCCGGAACGGGCGGTACTACCGCCTACAAGCGGTACTACCGCTCCCAAGCGGCACTACCGCCTTCAGGCGGTACTACCGCTCCCAAGTGGTACTACCGCCCGAGGTCCGGTACTACCGTCCTGCCTGTGCGCAGCCGCGGGCCTTTGGCCTTGTATCCCTCTCCACTTACCCCTTCGTGGCTTAGACTATAAATAGACCGCCCCCACCTTCTTTCTAAGGTTAGCAAATATGATAGCTCATTTGTATGTGAGCTTTGCTCCTACCTTCTCCTCTTGAGAGAGAGAGACTACTCCATTGGAGGCCAAGACCTCCACCTTGGAGAAGATCCCTAGTGGATGCAAGACCTCCCAAGGGAGAAGAATCCTTGTGGATTATCAAGACCTCTCTCCTCATAGGATTGGGATGAAATCTACCATGTATCTTATTTCCCTTTGATTGTTCGTGTACCTTGTGGATCTCATGTGTTTGTGAGTCTAGTGGATGTGTGATTTGGGCTTGTTCTTGAGTGTTTCTCTTGTGTTCTTCCCTTTGTGCTCCTCTTGTTCTTGGGTATTCCCCTCCAATTCGTGAAAGATCTCCACCTGGGGTTCCACCCTACAACACCTTTCTTCATAGTATATGGAGCAGAAGCGGTCCTCCCTAGTGACGTTCGTCATGACTCGCCACAGGTGGTGGCTTACGTTGAAGCTGATAATGAGAAGGCACGGCAAGACGCGTTAGACCGGCTCGGCGAAGAGCGTGACATGGCAGCAGCTCGATCGTCGATTTATCAGCAAGATCTGCGCCGATACCATAGTCACCGGGTTAAAACCAGAACATTTCAAGAAGGTGATCTAGTGCTCCGGCTCATTCGGGACCAGACAGACATGCACAAGCTATCCCCGCCTTGGGAAGGACCCTTCGTGGTTAGCAAGAATCTACACAACGGATCGTACTACCTCGTCGACGTTCGAGAACACAAGGACTCACGCACCGCGGAGGAAGAGACCCGACGGCCGTGGAATATCGCTCATCTTCGGCCTTAGTACACTTGAGCCATAGGCTCCACTTTATGTACATATATTCGCAATGTATATATTATGATCAATATAATAAACCAGCATCCCTATTAAAGCGGCGTATCTGTTGCTTTTTTCATAAGAGTTTGTCACATGGGGGCTTCTGTGTGTAAATGAGTTCCTATGGCCCTCTTAGACCCGCTATCAAGCCAATATCATCATAAGAGCACAGCTCTGGTTACTTCGATAATCCGGCTATCAAGCCAACATGATGGTAAGGGGCAAAAGAGAGTTTGATGCATAGCACAACTCAAACATAGGCACCCGACGAGCACAGCTCACAATGCTACCTGGGGGCTCCTGTCGCACAGCGGCAACGAGTTTTTAAGACCCTTGTAGTAGGCTATCAAGCCACGGCTTGGAAGCGTGGTGTATACACCTAAAACCCCGGGTTAACCTTCCTGCATAAAGTAAGTCACTCCGCCAAGGTAAACCTGGTATGACCCGTCGAACGTTTCACAAGTGAATCTTATCACAGACCCTGAACTTGACAACGTTAAATCGACGATTGGTTAAGGATTGAGGACCATCTTAACATGCTATGTGAAATGGTTCAATTCAGTGGCTTGGCAGCCCATGAAAAGCCTCGAATTTGGAGCCTAGCAGCTCGTAAAAAGCCTCGACTACATGATTTTTATTTCGACAGGTGTTTCTTTGTTTTTGCCAAGTTTCTTATTTTTTGAGATCATTGGTATTTAGCCAAAGTCTATTGATTCGGCTGAGTGGATGACTATAAGTTGCCACTGTTGGGGAACGTTGCATGGGAAACAAAATTTTTTCCTACGTTCACCAAGATCAATCTAGGAGATGCATCTACGAGGGGAGAGTTGGATCCACATACCCTTGTAGATCGCTAAGCGGAAGCGTTCAAGAACGCGGTTGATGGAGTCGTACTCGCCGCGATTCAGATCGCCGAAGATCCTAGCACCGAAGCAACGGTGCCTCCGCGTTCTTCACACGTACAGCTCGGGGACGTCTCCTCCTTCTTGATCCAGCAAGGGGGAAGGAGAGGTTCATGGAGACACCGGCAGCACGACGGCGTGGTGGAGATGGTGGTGGAGGATTCCTGCAGGGCTTCGCCAAGCACTGAGGAGTTCGCGAAGATGGATGTGGGAGAGGGAGGGCAGCGCCGAGGCACGAACGTGTGTGGCTGCCCTCCCTCTGCCTCTCTTTATATAGGTGGAGTAGAGGGGAGGGGGCGCCCTAGGGTTTACCCCTAGGGGCGGCGGCCAAGGGGAGGTGGGAGGGGCGGCGCCCCAGGGTTAGGGTTCCCCCCCCCCCCAAGTGCCTTGCCCCCCAAGCCTAGGGGGGTGCGGCAGCCCTAGGGGGGGGGCAGCCCCCTTGGCGCATGAGGAGAGGGCCCAGGGGGGGCGCACAGCCCTATGAGGGCTGTTGTGTCCCCCTTTGTGGCCCATTAGGCCCGAAACTCTTTCCGGGACCCCGAAAACCCTTTTCGGTCATCCGCCGTCTTCCCGATACTCCCCGGAACACTTCCGGACTCCGAACACTCTCATCCTATATAACAATCTTCGTCCCCGGACCATTCCGGAGACCCTCGTCACATCCGGGATCTCATCCGGGACTCCGAACAACCTTCGGTAACCATGCACTGTTCTCACTAACAACCCTAGCGTCACCGAACCTTAAGTGTGTAGACCCTGCGGGTTCGGAAACTATGCAGACATGACCGAGACACTCCCAGGTCAATAACCAATAGCGGGATCTGGATACCCATATTGGTTCCCACACGTTCCTCGATGATCTCATCGGATGAACCACGATGTCAAGGATTCAGGCAATCCCGTATACAGTTCCCTTTGTCTCGTCGGTATGTTACTTGCCCGAGATTCGATCGTCGGTATCTCTATACCTAGTTCAATCTCGTTACCGGCAAGTCTCTTTACTCGTTACCGTAATACATAATCCCGTGACTAACTACTTAATCACTTTGAGCTCATTGAGATGATGTATTACCGAGTGGGCCCGGAGATACCTCTCCATCACACGGAGTGACAAATCCCAGTCTCGATCCATGTCAACTCAACAGACACCTTCGGAGATACCTGTAGAGTACCTTTATAGTCACCCAGTTACGTTGCGACGTTTGGCACACACAAAGCACTCCTACGGTGTCAGTGAGTTACATGATCTCATGGTCATAGGAACTTATACTTGACATGCAGAAAACTATAGCGATAACTGATACGATCAAAAGCTATGTTTAACGTTTGGGTCTCGTCCATCACATCATTCTCCTAATGATGTGATCCCGTTATCAAATGACAACTCATGTCTATGACCTGGAAACCGCGGTCATCTTTGATCAACGAGCTAGTCCTGAAGAGGCTTACTAGGGACACAAAGTTTGTCTATTTATCCACACATGTATCTGAGTTTCCAATCAATACAATTATAGCATGGATAATAAACGATTATCATGAACAAGGAAATATAATAATAACTCTTTTATTATTGCCTCTAGGGCATATTTCCAACAGTCTCCCACTTGCACTAGAGTCAATAATCTAGCATTACAAGGTAATGAATCTAACACCCATAGAGTCTTGGTGTTGATCATGCTTAGCCCGTGGAAGAGGCTTAGTCAACGGATCTGCAACATTCAAATCCGTGTGTACTTTGCAAATGCTTATGTCCTCCTCCTTGACTGAATCGCGGATGGAATTGAAGCGTCGCTTTATGTGTCTGGTCCTCTTGTGAAACCTTGGTTCCTTGGCTAGAGCAATGGCACCAGTGTTGTCACAAAACAGAGTCATTGGGTTCAATGCACTAGGCACAACTCCAAGATCTGTCATGAACTCCTTCATCCAGACACCTTCCTTTGCCGCCTCCGAGGCAGCTATGTATTCCGCTTCACATGTAGAATCGGCTACCACGCTTTGCTTGGAACTGCACCAGCTTACCGCTCCCCCGTTGAGAATATATACGTATCCGGTTTGAGACTTAGAGTCATCCGGATTAGTGTCAAAGCTTGCATCGACGTAACCCTTTACGACGAGTTCTTGATCACCTCCATAAACGAGAAACATCTCCTTAGTCCTTTTCAGGTACTTTAGGATATTCTTGACCGCTGTCCAGTGATCCATACCAGGATTACTTTGAAACCTTCCGGCCATACTTATGGCAAGGCTGACATCTGGTCTTGTGCACAGCATTGCATACATGATAGAGCCTATGGCTGAAGCATAGGGGATGACACTCATCTTTTCTCTATCTTCCGCAGTCACTGGGCAATGAGTCTTACTCAACTTTGTACCTTGCAATACCGGCAAGAACCCCTTCTTGGATTGATCCATTTTGAACTTCTTCAAAACTTTATCAAGGTATGTACTTTGTGAAAGTCCTATCAAGCGTCTCGATCTATCTCTATAGATCTTGATGCCCAATATGAAAGCAGCTTCACCGAGGTCCTTCATCGAAAAACTCTTGTTCAAATACCCCTTCACGCTATCCAAAAGTTCTATATTGTTTCCAATTAGCAATATGTCATCCACATATAATATTAGAAACGCTATAGAGCTCCCACTCACTTTCTTGTAAATACAAGCTTCTCCGTAAACTTGTACAAACCCAAACGCTTTGATCACCTCATCAAAGCGAAGATTCCAACTCCGAGATGCTTGCACCAGCCCATAAATGGAACGCTGGAGTTTGCAAACTTTGTCAGCATTCTCTGGATCGACAAAACCTTCCGGTTGTATCATATACAACTCTTCCTTAAGAAAACCGTTAAGGAACGCTGTTTTGACATCCATCTGCCAAATTTCATAATCGAAATATGCAGCTATCGCTAACATGATTCGGACGGATTTAAGCATCGCTACGGGTGAGAAAGTCTCATCGTAGTCAATTCCTTGAACTTGTGAAAAACCCTTTGCCACAAGTCGAGCTTTATACACGGTGACATTACCGTCAGCGTCCGTCTTCCTCTTAAAAATCCATTTGTTCTGAATGGCCTTCCGCCCTTCAGGTAATACTTCCAAAGTCCATACTTTGTTTTCATACATGGATCCCATCTCGGATTTCATGGCCTCTAACCATTTGTCGGAATCCGGGCCCACCATCGCTTCTCCATAGCTCGTAGGTTCACCGTTGTCTAACAACATGACCTCCAAGACAGGGTTACCATACCACTCAGGTGCAGTGCGTACCCTTGTCGACCTACGAGGTTCGGTAGTAACTTGATCAGAAGCTTCTTGATCATCATCATTGGCTTCCTCTTCAACCGCTGCAGGCTCCACAAAAACATCTTTCTGTGCTGTGCAACTCTCTGGTTGAAGCAGAGGTTCAATAACCTCATCAAGTTCTACCTTCCTCCCACTCAATTCTTTCGAGAGAAACTCTTTCTCGAGAAAGGACCCGTTCTTAGCGACAAACACTTTGCCTTCGGATCTGAGATAGAAGGCGTACCCAACAGTTTCTTTTGGGTATCCTATGAAGACACATTTGTCCGCTTTGGGTTCGAGCTTTTCTGGCTGAAGCCTTTTGACATAAGCATCGCAACCCCAAACCTTGAGAAAAGACAACTTAGGTTTCTTACCAAACCATAGTTCATACGGTGTTGTCTCAACGGACTTGGATGGAGCCCTATTTAAAGTGAATGCAGCTGTCTCTAACGCATATCCCCAAAACGATAGTGGCAAATCGGCAAGAGACATCATAGAACGCACCATATCTAATAGGGTTCGATTACGACGTTCGGACACACCATTACGCTGTGGTGTTCCAGGTGGCGTCAACTGTGAAACGATTCCACATTTTCTTAAGTGATTGCCAAACTCATAACTCAGATACTCTCCCCCTCGATCAGATCGTAGGAATTTGATCTTCTTGTTACGATGATTCTCAACTTCACTCTGAAATTGCTTGAACTTTTCAAACGTTTCAGACTTATGCTTCATCAAGTAAATATACCCGTATCTACTCAAGTCGTCAGTGAAGGTGAGAAAGTAACGATATCCACCGCGCGCTGTGACACTCATCGGGCCACACACATCAGTATGTATGATTTCCAATAAGTCACTTGCCCGTTCCATTGTTCCTGAAAACGGGGTCCTTGTCATCTTGCCCATGAGGCACGGCTCGCATGTGTCAAGTGATTCAAAATCAAGAGACTCCAAAAGTCCATCAACATGGAGCTTCCTCATGCGTTTTACGCCGATATGACCCAGACGGCAGTGCCACAAGAAAGTGGTACTATCGCTAACTACTCTACATCTTTTGGCATCAATGTTATGAACATGTGTATCATCACTATCGAGATTCAATAAGAATAAACCCCTCACTTCGGGTGCATGACCATAAAAGATATTACCCATATAAATAGAACAACCTTTATTCTCTGATTTAAATGAGTAACCGTCTCGCAATAAACAAGATCCAGATATAATGTTCATGCTCAACGCAGGCACTAAATAACAATTATTCAGGTTCATAACTAATCCCGATGGTAATCGAAGAGCGAGCGTGCCGACGGCGATCACATCAACCTTGGAACCATTCCCCACGCGCATCGTCACTTCGTCCTTCGCCAGCCTCCGTTTATTCCGCAGTTCCTGTTTAGAGTTGCAAATGTGAGCAACCGAACCGGTATCAAATACCCAGGCACTACAACGAGAGTTGGTAAGGTACACATCAATAACATGTATATCACATATACCTTGCTTGTTGTTGTTGGCCCCCTTCTTGTCTGCCAGATACTTGGGGCAGTTCCGCTTCCAGTGGCCGTTCCCCTTGCAATAGAAACACTCAGTCTCTGGCTTGGGCCCAGCCTTGGGTTTCTTCATTGGATGAGCAACTGCCTTGCCACCCTTCTTAGAGTTACCCTTCTTGCCCTTGCCATTCTTCTTGAAACTGGTGGTTTTATTGACCATCAACACTTGATACTCCTTCTGGATGTCTGCCTCAGCGACTTTCAGCATCGAAAACAGCTCGGCGATGGTTTTGTTCATCCCTTGCATGTTATACTGCTGCACGAAGCTCTTGTAGCTAGGCGGGAGTGACTGGAGAATTCTGTCAATGATAGCCTCCTCCGGGAACACAAGTCCCAGATCAGCTATGCGGGTATAGTACCCAGACATCTTCAGTAAGTGCTCACTGACAGACGAATTCTCCTCCATCTTGCAAGCAAAGAATTTATCGGTGGTCTCATACCTCTCGATCTTGGCATTCTTTTCAAAGATGAACTTCAACTCCTGGAACATCTCATATGCTCCATGACGTTCAAAACGCCTTTGAAGTCCTCCTTCCAAGCTATACAACATGGCACACTGCACTACTGAGTAGTCATCCGAACGCGACTGCCAGGCGTTCATAACGTCCGCAGAGGCTTGAGGAGCGGGGGGTTCACCTAGCGGTGCATTTAGGACATAAACCTTTTGGGCAGCTGTGAGGATGATCCTCAGATTGCGGAGCCAGTCCGCAAAGTTGCTCCCATCATCTTTCAGTTTAGCTTTCTCTAGGAACGCATTAAAATTCAGGGGAGCTACTGCGCGAGCCATCTACAACAAAAGATTTGCAAAGACATTTTAGACTATTGTTCATGATAAGTGAGTTATTACCTAATCAAATTATTTATAACTCCCACTCAAATTGACATCCCTCTGGTCATTCGAGCGTGACATGATCCAGATTCACCAACCCAAGTCCGATCATCACGTGAGATGAGGTGGTGTCAATGGTGAACATCTACATGTTGATCATATCTACTATATGACTCATGCTCGACCTTTCGATCTTCCGTGTTCCGAGGCCATGTCTGTACATGCTAGGCTCGTCAAGTCTAACCCGAGTGTTCTGCATGTGCAAAACTGGCTTGCACCCGTTGTATGCGAACGTAGAGTCTATCACACCCGATCATCACGTGGTGCTTCGAAACGACGAACCTTCGCAACGGCGCACACTCGGGGGGAACACAATTTTATCTTCAAATTTTAGTGAAGGATCATCTTATAATGCTACCGTCGTCCTAAGCAAAATAAGATGCATAAAAGGATTAACATCACATGCAAATCATAAGTGACATGATATGGCCATCAACTCGTTCTTTTGATCTCCATCTCCAAAGCACCGGCATGATCTCCATCGTCACCGGCGCCACACCATGATCCCCATCATCATGATCTCCATCATCGTGTCGCCATCGGGGTTGTCGCGCGCCCACCATGCTCTTACTACTATTGCTACCGTTTAGCGATAAAGTAAAGCATTACAAAGCGCTTAATGATTGACACGCAGGTCATACAAAATTAAAGACAACCCTATGGCTCCTGCCAGTTGCCGTATACATCGACATGCAAGTCGATATTAACTATTACAACATGATCATCTCATACATCAAATATATTTCATCATATCATTGGCCATATCATATCACATACATACCCTGCAAAAACAAGTTAGACGTCCTCTAATTTGTTGTTGCATGTTTTACGTGGCTGCTAAGGGTATCTAGCAAGAACGCTTCTTACCTACGCAAAGCCACAACGGTGATATTTAAGTTGCTATTTAACCTTCTACAAGGACCGCCTTGTTCTGTTCCGATTCAACTAAGATAGGAGAGACAGACACCCGCCAGCCATCTTATGCAACAAAAGTCACATGTCTGTCGATGGAACCGGTCTCATGTACGTGGACATGTAAAGTTGGTCCGGGCCGCTTCATCCCATAATACCGCTGAATCAAGAAAGACTAAGGAGGGAAGCAATCTAAACATCAACGTCCACAAACCCTTTTGTGTTCTACTCGTGAAAGCATCTACGCAAGATCCTAGCTCATGATGCCACTGTTGGGGAACGTTGCATGGGAAACAAAAATTTTTCCTACGCTCACCAAGATCAATCTAGGAGATGCATCTACGAGGGGAGAGTTGGATCCACATACCCTTGTAGATCGCTAAGCGGAAGCGTTCAAGAACGCGGTTGATGGAGTCGTACTCGCCGCGATTCAGATCGCTGAAGATCCAAGCACCGAAGCAACGGTGCCTCCGCGTTCTTCACACGTACAGCTCGGGGACGTCTCCTCCTTCTTGATCCAGCAAGGGGGAAGGAGAGGTTGATGGAGACACCGGCAGCACGACGGCGTGGTGGAGATGGTGGTGGAGGATTCCAGCAGGGCTTCGCCAAGCACCGCGGGAAACGAAGATGGATGTGGGAGAGGGAGGGCAGCACCGAGGCACGAACGTGTGTGGCTGCCCTCCCTCTGCCTCTCTTTATATAGGGGGAGTAGAGGGGAGGGGGCGCCCTAGGGTTTCCCCTAGGGGCCGGCGGCCAGGGCAGATGGGGAGGGGGCGGCGCCCCCTGGGGCTAGGGTTTCCCCCCAGGTGCCTTGCCCCCCAAGGCTAAGGGGGTGCGGCAGCCCTAGGGGGGTCCACCCCTCTTGGCGCATGAGGAGAGGGCCCAGGGGGGGCGCACAGCCCTATGAGGGCTGTTGTGTCCCCCCTTTGTGGCCCATTAGGCCCGAAACTCCTTCCGGGACCCCCGAAACCCCTTTCGGTCATCCGCCGATTTCCCGATGCTCCCCGGTACACTTCCGGACTCCGAAACCTTTCATCCTATATATCAATCTTCGTACCCGGACCATTCCGGAGACCCTCGTCACGTCCGGGATCTCATCCGGGACTCCGAACAACCTTCGGTAACCATGCACTGTTCTCACTAACAACCCTAGCGTCACCGAACCTTAAGTGTGTAGACCCTGCGGGTTCGGAAACTATGCAGACATGACCGAGACACTCCCAGGCCAATAACCAATAGCGGGATCTGGATACCCATATTGGTTCCCACACGTTCCTCGATGATCTCATCGGATGAACCACGATGTCAAGGATTCAGGCAATCCCGTATACAGTTCCCTTTGTCTCGTCGGTATGTTACTTGCCCGAGATTCGATCGTCGGTATCTCTATACCTAGTTCAATCTCGTTACCGGCAAGTCTCTTTACTCGTTACCGTAATACATAATCCCGTGACTAACTACTTAATCACTTTGAGCTCATTGAGATGATGTATTACCGAGTGGGCCCGGAGATACCTCTCCGTCACACGGAGTGACAAATCCCAGTCTCGATCCATGTCAACTCAACAGACACCTTCGGAGATACCTGTAGAGTACCTTTATAGTCACCCAGTTACGTTGCGACGTTTGGCACACACAAAGCACTCCTACGGTGTCAGTGAGTTACATGATCTCATGGTCATAGGAACTTATACTTGACATGCAGAAAACTATAGCGATAACAGATACGATCAAAAGCTATGTTTAACGTTTGGGTCTCGTCCATCACATCATTATCCTAATGATGTGATCCCGTTATCAAATGACAACTCATGTCTATGACCTGGAAACCGCGGTCATCTTTGATCAACGAGCTAGTCCTGAAGAGGCTTACTAGGGACACAAAGTTTGTCTATTTATCCACACATGTATATGAGTTTCCAATCAATACAATTATAGCATGGATAATAAACGATTATCATGAACAAGGAAATATAATAATAACTCTTTTATTATTGTCTCTAGGGCATATTTCCAACAGCCACCATAATAAACTAGCGTTCATGTAACCTGGTCTGGTTTGATTACAAATCGCCAGCACTATTTACAGGTAAACCGGTGTTTATCACAACCCGACACTGTTTCGTCATAAACCGGCAAATATCCAAGGAGTCATCAATACTCACAAGTGGGGATCATCGCCCTTACTACAAAATATTTGTTAAAGCCAATGTCACAAATTTATATCACAGGTATGATATATGTTTCATATCTGAAATATAGTTCAGGTTATAAACCTAGATCATGTATTTGGGCATTATGACCCGTCCGACGATAAACCGCCAGGACACTTTAAACTTTTGTCTTATGCAGAAAACAGGTGGAACAACACTGTTAAAGTATCATAAGCAGAAACATTATGAAATTGCCAAATAGAGCAAAGTTATGCAAAGGGAACACGCATGAAGACATAACCAAGTTTTTCGGCTACCCTATTACAAGGCATTGTGTCAGCCCAAAAGAATATCTGTTTCTAGCCTAAGTACTATGACATAATAAATATCAACCCGACATTGGTTCATGATTCTGCGCCGGCTCGGCTGGAGGGTTGTGGATCATCTTGCTCCGTCTCATCGTCGTCCTCATCCAGCGGCTGGAAGTTAGTGGTTGCCCAATTGATCTTTGTCAGCGCTTGGAAAATAGCTTCGTCATTTATGAGTTCGGACGGTTCAATCTCAGGGGCGTAAGTATGCTTACGGACAGGTGGGATGAGATCTTCAACTTCATAAACCGGAGTGTCAACCCGGCGATTATCAGCATCATAACCCGCCTGATAGCGGGACAGGTAAGCTTCATCAGCTAATTTGCTGGCCAAGGGCCGCATTTCTCTTGTTAAAGCCCGCAAGTCTGTGTCTGTGAACTATGATCCGTCCTCCTTCATGCTGGGATAGCCATTCATTACATCTGCCGGATCAAGGTCAGGCACCCAAGCCTTCGCTCGAGTCAATGCCATTAAAACGCCCGCCCTAGCAGCCGATTTCTTGAGCTCTCCAAACCGGGCGGGCAGCACTGATAACTTCTCCAAAGTCCCCTTGATCGACTTGGGAGCCGGCTTGTTATGCGAGACAGTACAAACAATCCTTTGAGCACCGGCATACAACTGCTCTATAAGGGTATACGCGGCCTTCAATTTCTTCCGCATGTCAGTGCCAAGATGAGCAGTACATTTTCCTGTATCAATTGAGCTTAAGTTAAACCGGAACAATACCGAACTATCATATTCAGAACTGTGTTAAGTATACTTAGCAAAGACAGCAGTAGTCATGGCATTTATCTACTGCTTTAAACCGGACAGTTCTTCTGACACCGGATTGAGAGCGTTTTCTGCGTCAATGGCCCTTTTCTCCAAAGCGCCTTTTTCTGTATCCCAATTCGCCTGTTCCTTCTGGAAGTCTTTCTTCAATTTCTCCAGACTTGCTAAAGCAAGAGTCAGCTCATCTTTGGTCTTGGAAGTGGCGGATTGTTGGAATTTCAGATTATCTTGAAGCTCGGACATTTGAGAATCTTTCCGGTTTAGATTAGCCTATCAACAGAAGAACACATTATACATTAGTAAAAGCATTTGGAAAGTCCCAAGTACATAACAAGTTATCCACTTGACACTTGGGGGCTAATGCGTATTTGCAGTTATCAAGCATTTTCAGTGAAGTACCAAGCGCATAACAGGTTATACACTTGGCACTTGGGGGCTAATGCGTATTTGCATTTATCAAGCATTTTCAGTGAAGTCCCAAGTGCATAACAGGTTATACATTTGGCACTTGGGGGCTAATGCGTCATTATTCAAAGAGGATTACAAGGTAAAAAGTCCCGGTTCATCCTGAAGAGATAAACCGGCCATTGGGGACTACACACAAGGAAAACTAAATAATCGGTATACTGAAGTCCCGGTTCATCCTAAAGGAGTAAACCGGCCCTTGGGGGCTACGGTGGAGTCAAGGCAAGCTACAAGACTTAAGCAAAAATAAAGTTAAAGGAAGTTCAGCAGAAGTTTACCTCATAGCGTTCCTTCATCAGATTCACTAAACCAGCTTCATGATCACGGCTCGTGTACAACCGGTTCAGATAGCCGGAATGAAGATCTTGGGCACAAAGTTGAGCATAGTTGGACATATCAGCATTCCATTTGCCTTTGCCCTTGCCAGAGACTTCATATTTTGCAGTGTGCTTGGATAAGGCAACAGGTTCACTAGGAGCAGTATAACCGAAGCCAGTGATTTGAACATCTTCTATTGAAGCGGCAACAGGTTTAACGGTGCTAGGATGAGTATTGCTGGCCGGGACTGGACTGGCCGGATTAGTGTCAAGGTCCATTGGTGTAGTTTCTTGATTGACGAAGACTTCATGATCCATTGGAGGAGGATCATCATGCGAGGCGTCAACATTTTCTTCAGCAGGCTCAGGACTCTTTGCCGGTTCAGGAATCACATCATCACCTGCCGGTTTATTCATTTTAGCCTTCTTGCTAGGCTTGGGCTTACTGCAAAAGATAAAGGTGACGATAGTCAGAGGGGTGAAAGAAAAAGGTTAAACAGGAAAATGAAAAACTTACCCATGAACAGTCTTAAGGGGAGGAAGCTGTGTAGCAGTTGATTCGCCGGATGACGAACGGGGAGTATCCTGATAATTTGAATCAGACGGATTAAGAGGCTGACGAATATGACCTGCTTTGGGATAAAGAGCATCTGGAGTATATAAAACCTCTGAGCGACGTCTCCGGGCTGGTGTTTGCGGTAAATCGGTGGACTCAATAACTTGGCCACTGTGCCGCGTTGTGCGGCGAGCTTCATGTTGCTGTTTCTTCAAAATAAAGTTTGGGTCCAAGTAAGCAAAAGGGTGAGAAAATTGCACTTTCCGGCTTGCTCGCCGAATTTTTGGTGTTGGCAGAGGTTCTGAACCGGAAGAAAGGGTAGTTACCTCGACATCATCTGCCTTGCTGCCTTCAGTGTTTTCCTGAGTACAATCATTGTTAAGATGCAAGAAAAGGGAGCCAAGAGAGTCAAATGATACCTCTGAGGCTGGTTCATCATCCTCAGGATTAGTTTCAGATACGTCAGTAGCTTTCTTCCTGACGGTTTTCTTAACGACCTTGGTTTTCTGGCGAGGAGCCTTCGCCGGTTTATCCTGGACTTTCTTCTTCCAGAATGGGTCATTACCCTGCTGAAAATTGTGAAATCATTCAGAAAGAATACTAAAGACATATTGAAATAAAACAGACAAGACAAGAGAAAGATTTACCGATGGCAGTTTGTTGAGCTCGCAGAAGGGAGCCAGTCCAGTTTGGCTGCAGGCTTCTACCACTTCATTCAGTAGCTTCTTAACAGCCTCATTAACTTCATTCTCTGCTAGCACAGCTTCAGTATGGCGCAGAGGATCTTTGGGGTTTCCGGTATACTCACACATTAAACCGGAGTGCCGACTTAGTGGAAGAATGCTCCAGGAAATCCAACAGCGAACGACATCGATTCCAGTTAAACCATTGGCGGTGAAGGCTCTGAGTTTTGAAAGCCGTGGGGCAAATCGGGCTCGTTCTTGAGCACTTAGCCATTGAGGAAATGGATGGTTCTCAGAGAGCCGATGAGAACGATAACCCGACAGAGGATTCTCATCTTCCGAAGAAGTATCTAGACAATAAAACCAGGTTTGATTCCAATCTTTAGGGTGGCTGTGGTGATTGGCGTGAGGAAAACTGACATCCTTTCTCTTCTGAATGGACTTTCTGCCAAGTTCAGTGTTTGGACCGTCAGAAAACTCCATGCGACGGTGTAAATGGAAGAAATCTCTAAATAGTTAAACTGAAGGCTCTTCTTGCAGATAGGCTTCACAAAATACTTGGAAATTGCAGATGTTGGACACATAATTGGGCCCAATATCTTGAGGATGGAGTTGAAAGTCAGCTAGCACGTCACGAAAGAACTTTGACCCGGGAGGACTGAATCCCCGGGCTAGATGATCAAGAAATACGATGACTTCTCCATCTTTGGGCTCTGGAGGACACTCCGGTCCAGGGACTCTCTAGTGAAGGACATTCTTTGGGCCTAAAGCGCCAATCTCAGCCCGATTCTGTAACTCTTCTTCAATAACCCGGGACTGGACCCAGTTGTAGGAAGTAAACTTCTTGGCTTGCTTTGCCATTTTGGAAGGGAAAAGCTGAAAATATAATGAAGGGCCGATTTATGATTTATGCAAAGATAAACCGGCAGTAGTTCAAAGGTATTTACAAATGGCGGTTTAAGCAGGGGCCTAATGGTATCTACCGGTTTATGATATCTTTCTAATAGCTAAATCGCCGAGGAGAATATGAATGGTACATATATGAAATTATGGGAAAACAAGTTTTGTAAAAGTAGCAGTAAGATTACGGATCTACGGTGCATCAGAAATTCGGAAATATTCAGGATCAATATTCCAACGGATAAAACAATGGTTCGAACAACCTAGATTGTACTAGTACGTCAGAAGGGGTAAGGCACATACTAAAAGAAGCAAAGTTATTACTACAGACGTACGCCGGGGGATCGGATCTACACTAGTTGTCGGGCCACGATGAAGAACTACGAGGAACTACGAAGAACAGCGCCCTAGCTATGAACTCGCAGGTGAAAACCCTAATGAGATCTATATACGGGATAAGATAAAGATTTACCGGAGCCAAAGAATGCGGAGGTGCGCCGGCGATTCTCTGATCCAACCAGGTTGATGCAGCGGCCAAGCTTGATGAAGAGGCAAGGGTCGATGGCGGCGGTAGAGCTTGAGCGCGGACTAGCGCGAGGAGGAAGAAGCAAAGGAGCAAGGGGGAAAAAGAGGTGCCCCTCTGCCCTATTTATAAGCCTAAAAGTGAAACGGTAGGCGCGGGAATCGAGGAGCCAGAAAAATGGATATGGGACGATACTGTCGCCTCGATTTTCGGAGCTTTTAATGAGTAAAAAATAAAATAGGTACAAGTATTAAATGAGCATATGACGTCACGGCGGTTCAATGTGATCCAGGAAGATGACGTCACGGTGATTTATGAAGTATTTGAAGCCATGGAGGGCGAAACTTTTTCAAGATGTTGAAGATTGACATGAATAGATTCAAATCAATCTGGGGCCTAATGTCAGGGATGTTACTACTAGGTATAAACCGCCCAGGAGGGGCCAGTTTATGCCTATCAAGATTACTTCTACTGAATCCCAACGGGACATAGGAGCATGGCGCTTTATTCCAGAATACTAGAGATCCAAGGCCCAAAAGGCTTTAGGGCCCATAGTGTGTAAACCGCCATATGGCGTATAACTTGTGTTGTAAGATAGGAAAGATAGAGACCGAGCCGGGCACGTTTATGAGCCGGCCTCGGGATTCGGTAAACCGGGCCGGGCGTCACCCTGTGTTTATAAAGGGGCAACCCGGCGACGCTTCAGGGACAGAGAACAACAACCCAAGACATAGGCAAGCGGATTCGCTCCCTGGTCATCGAAACCCTAGCAATACTACACCAAACTAGACGTAAGATTTTACCTTCATCGAAGGGCCGAACTAGTATAAACCCTTGTGTCCTTTTCAGCTTTAACCCCTTTAAGCTAACCCATAGCGATGGCTCCACGACTAAGTCCTTTTGCTAGGACATCTGCCATGACAAAAACATGACAATTCCCATTCCCATTCTTGGGGCCATTGTGGTTATGAGAACTCCCTCCATTATGGGTGTGGCCTCCATGGTTATGGGTATATCCTCCCGAGTTTGGGGTGAAACGAGGCTTCTGCTGGGCTCCAGAATTGTTCTTTCCTTGTCCATACTTCCTCTTGCGACTCTCAATCTGCTGCTGCTTCCCTTCAATCATAAGAGCCTTATCTACCAGCTCTCAGTAGTTGTTGAATGTTGCCACCATTAACTGTATGCTCATCTCGTCATTCAACCCTTCCATAAACTTCTCCTACTTCGCGGCATCTGTGGCCACATCATCAGGGGCATAGTGAGATAGAGTACTAAACTGATCTACATACTGAGCCACAGTACATTTTCCTTAGCGCAAGTTACAAAACTGACGCTTCTTCATGCTCATCGCCCCAGTTGAGACATGGGTGGTGTGAAAAGCTTGTTGGAACTGATCCCAAGTGACATTGTCTATAGGGAAAGTGGCTGTGTAATTCTCCCACCACGAGGCTGCTGGTCCATCCAATTGATGTGCGGCAAAACACACCTTCTCAGCATCTGTGCAACCTGCGGTGGTCAACTCCCTTCCAATCTTGCGTAGCCAGTCATCAACAACTATTGGCTCGACGCTACTGGAAAACACCGGCGGCTGCAACCTCAGAAAATGGGCTAGGTTGTCCACTGGTGGTGGTGGAGGGTTGTTGTTGGTTTTCCGGTTCTGGACAAGAAGTTGCATCAAAGTGTTTTGCTGCTGGATCAACTGGGTGAGCTCAGGGGGAAACTCAAATCCGGGCTCATGTCTCGGAGGCATCTGATGGGTTCAGAGGGAAGAGATTAGAATAAAATGAGGTCTAGGGGGAAAATTTACTACCCATATGCACATGAGACAAACACAATCATATCACACCAATCAATTTCAAACTAGGGCATACAAAAGGTCTAGAACTAATGTTACAAAAGTGCTCAGACTTCTACTATATGGGAAAAAACTATTATCCATATGGTGGTCATCTAGAAGTTTTGATCGGTGGAAGATTCCATGATATCTGCTCCAGCTTCGTCTTCATAGTCATCATCACTATCATCATGGTCTGAGTCGGTGTCGTCGATGATGATGTAGTCTTCTGAACGAATCTCCTTGGGTTCGTCGTCTTCTCCTCCTGGCGCGGGGTCTCCCATGAATACTCCTAGCTTCCTTGTCAAGTCGTCATTCTTCTCCACAAGTATTGTGATTTCCTCCTCATACCCGTCACGTGAAGAGTTGAGTTCCTCTTCTAGCTCCGTGTTCCTGGTTAACGCCTTATTCAAGTCTATCATACTTGCGCACATCTGGTGCTCCCGTCGACGAATGTGTTGGTTTAATTCTTGGATGAAAGCTGCAATAGACCTGTCCTTCAGGGTACTGATCATATCCCATTGCTCATCTCGGCGCCCGCATATCTGGTTGATAGTGTCCTTCAACTCCTGTTTGTAGACTTCTCCAATTCGTCCCATAGCAATGTGGGTGGCTATACTCTTACCTAGGCTCCAGGTTGGTGCATTAAAGGAAAACTCTATGGGCTCAGTGACTGGCATGAATGTCCTCTCGGGAATTTGAACTTGAATATTCTATCGCTCCTCTTCTGGTAAAGTGGCGGTGTAGGTCCCGGTGAAGCTTGGTATTTCGATGTTCAGGTACCTAGTGACTTCCTTCAAGTGTTGTCCAAAAGGTGTGTCTTCATCCGGTTGGGTAAACTTGTTCCTTGAGTCCACCATCCTAAAGAGTAGAAAATGGAGAGGAGTTAGAAATGAGTAGAGAAGAGTGACCTAAGGCTTATCTTAGTGGTCGTGTCCTGTCAGGGATGTTACTAGCAGGTATAAACCGGCCAGGAGGGTCCGAATTGCACTGACAAGGTTGTATCATTACAAGCCCAGTAGAATATGTAACATAGAAGACATAACCCATAGAGGTTTAGGGCCCATGTACAAAGCCCACGGTATGTAAACCGTCGTACCATGTAACTTGGGATGTAAGGTAGAAAGAGTAGAGACCGAGGCGGACACGTTTATGAGCCGGCCTCGGGACTTTGTAAACTGGACCGGGCGTCGCCTCCTATATAATGGGACGACCCGGCGACGGTTCAGGGACACGAAACAACAGCTCGAGACACAGGCAAGCGGATTCGCTCCCTGGTCATCGATGCCCAAGCAATACCACACCAAACTAGATGTAGGCTTTTACCTTCATCGAAGGGGCTGAACTAGTATAAACTCCCTGTGTCCTTCGTCCGCTTTAACCTCTTCAAGCTAACCCGTATGATGGCCTCACACCTAAGTCCGCTAAACCAGACATCTGCGTGCTAATTCCACGACAGTTGGCGCCCACCATGGGGCTATCGCACGATGGTTTCGAGTTCTTGAAGGGCAGCTTTGAAGGACTCAAGGGTTACGCGGTTGGCTGGATGACCAAGAGTCATCGCGGCCGGATCTACATCGACGATGCAGGATGGGGCCCCGAGGCCGATTCAATCGAATACGGGTACCAGGTCCCCTTCGGCGGCATCCACGTCTTCATCGGCAAGATCGGCGAACCGAGACCTGAGTCGGACATCTTCCCCAACATGATTCGGCCCGCCGTGAAGCGTGTTTTCGTTGGATCAGTGCATGGAGTACAAGCCGAGGACGGATCGGATTCTGGTGGCGAGATAGTTGTCTATTCCGACAATGAATCTTCATCTGGAGAGACCGAATCTTTGTATCTGTTGCAGGACGGCCGGTCAGAGGGTGTGTCCGATGGTGATAGTATTCCGGGCCCCTCTGATCCGCCGAACAAGGTTGCTATTTTCATGGCTGGATCACAGTCTACGCAGCAGCCCTCGATGACCGAGGCGTTCACCGTAGAGGCAGCGGGGACCGGGGCAGGCAACCAAACCCCGTCGCCCTCTGACATCCTATCCACCTTGGTCAACAATTTGATGGTGCTCACAACAGCAGAAGTGGCCCCTGCCAACAAGGCGCAGCGTGATGCGGAGATCGTTCAGCCGAAGGGCTGGATTGAGAAAGCTAAACTGGATCTGGATGCGGAGAAAGCCAGGATGGCTACGAGACAGGAAGAGCTAGACTCCCAAGCTTTCCGGCTCAGGTTGGATCAGAATTCTGCACATGAGGTAATGTACAGAAGGCAACAGACTCGTCTACCACCGGTTTATGAGGCGAGAAATCTCTTTGGCACACCAGGAGCGGGAGCCAGTAACCGCCCAGAGGTAAACCAGGGAGGAGCTCCGGCGACTGGTGCATCGGTTCAGCCGCCGGCCACAGAGCGGAACCACCAAGTTGTGCCAACGCCGCACGTCCCCACCCCTCCTCGCCATTATTCTAACCCGTTGGACAACATTGTCGCCGCCGCTTCACGACTGGCCGCTTTACCCATTTAGGGGACATCCCCCATAGCGATGGAGGCGCGACGGGCTAAGGAGTTGCTGGACACGGCGCTGACACAACAGCATGCGTATTCTTATAGCCGGGAGAGGATTCATTCAACCCCTCGCCCGAGCCGGAGTTATACCAGGCACTGGGATGAACCGGCTGTATCTAGCAGCGAGCGGAGACGGCACCGTCACAGGCAAGATAATCCAGCAGGGGCAGAAGCACACGCCCAAGAGGCGGTAAACCAGGCTAGGCATACTGCCCGCGAGGACACCCGTCAAGCGACGCCGGTTCACCCCACCACCGCAGAAACGGGAGTCATGGCCAGTTCCTTTGGAGTACAGTGTCTCATCCCCGCTTTACGAAGCATGAAATTACCCAAAGACTTCAAAGGTCCATGCAAGGTACCCAACTACACGACGGATCTGGCTCCAGAGGCATGGATTGAAAGTTATGAGATGGCGATGGAGATGCTTGATGTGGAGGAAGCGGCGTGTGCTAAATACTTCACAATGATGCTTGAGGGTACAGCCCGGACTTGGTTAAAGGGTCTACCACCTAACTCCATCGGATCATGGGGGGAGTTGCGTCGCCAGATTATCAGTAACTTCAAAGACACGTGCAAACAGCCGATGTCTATGGTGGACTTAGCAGCATGTGTTCAAGGAGAGCAGGAGACCACAAGTAGTTGGGTGTGGCGAGTATCAGAAATCCTGCACTCTTCCAATAGTATCAACCCCAGTACGGCGATAGTGACGTTGGAGAACAATAGCCGGTTCGAGTCTTTGAAGCTGAAGTTAGGATGGCTCAAGCGCGATTGCAACGACATGGGAACACTCGTGAGCGCTTTGGTGAAGTATGGGGACTCTGATAACACCAAGTACCCAGATGCAGACGGAGAGAAATCCGGGAAGGCGAGCAAGGCCGGTAAACCGACGCAAGCCAATCCGGCAGGTACAGGTTACAATGGCAAGCGAAGAGCGGAGGGTGGCTCAGACATTGTGGCCAATACCAACATTCAAGGCAACGGGTAGCGCCGCAAGGGTAAACCGCTCCCACACAATGAGAGGCCACCCTTCAATCTAGATCAACAGCTAAGTGTGCCTTGCCCAAGACACGGTACAGAGGAAAACCCGTCTGCGCATCTCTGGAAAGACTGCCGTATCATGCAGGAGGTTATGAAACAGGCCAGGTATAACCACGAGCCCCCGGCGGCGGATCAAGTTCCATCTTTCAGGGTCCGGGTTACCAGGGTAACGGATCCGTATCAGGATATCATGGCGGTAACAATAACCACAACGGCAACGGTTAGCATCAACATAACCAGCAGCATGGTCAGGGTGGTTACAACAACCAAGGAAATCAGCAGCGCCAGCAACAGCAGCAATCCGGATAACAGAATAATCCGAAGGAGCTAAGCAGTGGGCAGTATCATGTTTTCACCACAAGTTTGTGCAAACGAGATCAGAAGGTTCTGAAGCGGGCAGTACACGCAGTTGAACCGGCGATACCACGTTTCTTACGTTGGTCTGAGCAACCCATTTTGTGGAGCAGAGAGGATCACCCGCCACGGGTTGATAATCCGGGCCAGTTGGCCTTAGTGGTGGCACCACAGGTGGGAGGTTACAAGTTCACAAAAGTACTTATGGACGGCGGCAGCAGCATCACCATCTTATACTATGAGACCTTTCGACGTATGGGGTTAACGGATAAGAAGCTCCGGCTGTCCAACACAGTGTTCCATGGAGTGGTACCAGGTAAATTGGCTTACCCAGTTGGAAAAATTGATCTGGAAGTAACCTTTGGGGATGAGCAGGACTCTAGATCAGAGACAGTAACCTTTGAGGTTGTAAAGATCAGGAGCCCATATCATGCTCTGTTTGGGAGGCTGGTTTATGCCAAGTTCATGGCTAGGCCGTGCTATGTTTATTTGCAGCTCAAGATGCCGGGTCATAAGGGAACCATCACGGTCCACGAGAGCCGCAAGATCGCATTGGAATGCGAGGAAGGAGACGCAGCATACGCGGAGGCAGTTTGTGCTACGGAGGAGCTAAAATTCTACAAAGATAATGTTGATCCGGCAGATATGTCCCCGTTGAACAAGCCAACTACAGAGCATGATCCGGCGTTAAAGTTTAAATCGGCGGAGGAAACCAAGCAGATTGACTTTGTTCTGGGCTATTCGTCCAGACAGTTCACTATCAGCGCTAACCAAGACCCTAAATAGGAAAGCGCGCTCATCGAGTTCATCCATGAGAACCGAGATAACTTTGCATGGAAACCTTCTGACATGCCAGGTATACGGAGGGAACTCGCTGAGCACAGTCTTAATATTGATTCAAGGTTTAAACCGGTCAAGCAGTATTTATGCTGTTTCAATGAGGAGAGGCGCAAGGCTATTGGTGAAGAAGTGGCTAGGCTCTTGGCCGCAGGATTCATAGTTGAGGTGTTTCATCCAGAATGGTTGGCTAATCCGGTGCTGGTGCTAAAGAAAAATGGAACCTGGAGGATGTGTGTTGATTACACAGACTTGAACAAGGCTTGCCCAACTAATCCTTTTGCTCTCCCCCATATTGATCAGATTATTGATGCTACGGCAGGATGTCAGCGGCTAAGTTTTTTGGATGCATATTCAGGTTATCATCAGATCAGGATGGCAGTTAAGGACCAGGAGAAGACTGTTTTCATAACTCCTTTCGGGGCCTTCTGCTATGTGTCCATGCCTTTTGGGCTCAAGAGTGCCCAAGCAACTTATCAACGTTGTGTGCAGAACTGCTTCAAAGGGCAGATTGGAAAAAATATCCATGCTTATGTTGATGACATTGTGGTGAAATCCAGGAAGGAGGAGACACTGATAGACGACTTTCAAGAAACCTTTGACAACCTCCGGGTTTACAAGATGATGCTTAATCCGGAGAAGTGTGTTTTTGGTGTTCCAGCAGGCAAGCTCCTTGGATTCTTAGTATCAAACAGAGGGATTGAGGCTAATCCGTAGAAGATCAAGGCGATCACATCCTTGGCTAAACCGGCCTGTATCAATGATGTCCAGCGCGTGGCAGGCCGTATTGCAGCATTGAGCCGGTTCATCAACCATTTGGGAGAGGAGGCGATACCGCTCTATCAGATGCTGAAAAAGACGGATCAATTTGTATGGAACGATGCTGCAAATGCTGCGTTCGAGGATTTGAAGCAGCAATTAGCAGAACCGCCAGTTCTTGCTTCCCCTATTGACAAAGAGCCGCTGCTGTTATACATGGCCGCTAATGCCCGTGCAGTTAGTGTGGCAATTGTGGTGGAACGCAAGGAAGCAGGAAAGGAATATCCGGTTCAGCGCCCGGTTTACTACATCAGTGAGGTCCTTATTGAGTCAAAGCAAAGATATCCACACTGGCAGAAGTTAGTATATGGGGTATTCATGGCAAACCGGAAGCTGAGGCACTATTTCCAGGGCCACCCAATCACTGTCGTCAGCTCAGCTCCATTGGGGGATATAATCCAGAACAGAGAAGCCACTGGCAGAGTGGCGAAATGGGCCATTGAGCTTAGCTCGCACGGATTGAAGTATGTACCCCGTACTGCTATAAAATCCCAAGCACTGGTGGATTTCATCAATGATTGGACAGATTTGCAAGCACCTGAGGAGAAGCCAGATCATACATACTGGACTGTTCACTTTGACGGTTCAAGGCAATTGGAGGGCTCGAAGGCTGGAGTCGTGTTAGCTTCCCCACGAGGTGACAAGTTCTGTTATGTCCTTCGATTAATGTTCCCTTGCACTAACAATGCTGCTGAGTATGAAGCTCTCCTTCACGGTTTACGGATGGCCAAGGAGATGAACTTGAGCCGGGTCAAGTGCTTTGGTGACTCAGATCTAGTGGCACAACAGGTGTCTGGTAAGTGGGATTCTAAGGATCCACTCATGGCGGCTTATCGGCCAGAAGTTGAAGCAGTCGCAGGGTACTTCAAAGGATATCAGGTGGACAACATAGACCGGCAGAAGAATGAAGCAGCCGATTCATTAAGCCGGTTGGGCTCTCAGCGTAAACCGGTTCCACCTAATACCTTCTTAGATGAACTGCATATTCCGTCAGTACAGATACCTTCAGAGGAGGATTTAGCTGTTCCTGATCCGGAAGCACGGCTAGTAGCAGCTCTTCACGTTATTCCGGATTGGACACTCCCTTACTTGGCGTACCTGAGCCGAGGGGAGTTGCCAGAGGACGAAGTTGAGGCTCGGCAGATAATCCGGCGATCCAAGTCTATGACTATCGTCAATGGAGAGCTTCATCACCGCAGTGTTTCTGGGGCATTTCAACGGTGCGTATCATCACAGGAAGGCTGTGATATTCTTCGAGACATTCACGAAGGAGATTGTGGTCATCACGTCGGTTCAAAATCATTGGTAGCTAAATCTTTTATTCATGGGTTCTACTGGTTAACGGCTCATGCTGATGCAGAAGACTTGGTCAGAAAGTGTGATGCTTGCCAGAAATTTTCACGGTGTGCTCACGTTCCGACGCAGGATTACAGATGATTCCAATTACTTGGCTGTTTGCGACTTGGGGGCTTGATATGGTTGGACCCTTTAAAAGATCCCAAGATCAGAAAACCCACCTGTTAGTAGCACTGGACAAGTTTACAAAGTGGATTGAGGCAGAGCCTATCAGTAAGTGTGATGCGACAACAGCAGTTAAGTTCATCAAGAAGGCAATTTTCCGGTTTGGCTTTCCACATAGGATCATTACTGATAATGGCACCAACCTATCTAAAGGAGAGATGGAAGAGTTCTGTCAAAGAGAACATATTCGGCTAGATGTATCATCAGTAGCTCACCCTCAATCCAATGGCCAAGATGAGAGGGCCAACCAAGAGATCTTGAGAGGCATCAAGCCCCGGCTTATGGTTCCTTTGCAAAGAACACCAGGTTGCTGGGTAGAGGAGTTACCTTCTGTCCTCTGGAGCATCAACACTACACCTACCAGGTCTACAAGTTATATGCCTTTCTTCATGGTGTATGGTGCTGAAGCGGTTCTCCCTAGTGACATCCGGCACGACTCACCACGGGTGGCAGCTTACGTTGAAGTGGATAATGAGCAAGCAAGACAAGACAGCTTGGACAGGCTAGATGAGGAACGGGACACGGTAGCAGCGCGATTGGCGATTTATCAACAAGACCTGCGCCGGTACCACAGCCGCCGAGTTAAGACCAGAACGTTCCAGGAAGGAGATCTGGTGCTCCGGCTCATCCAAGACCAGACAGATATGCACAAGTTATCCCCGCATTGGGAAGGACCCTTTGTGGTCAGCAAAAACCTACACAACGGTTCTTATTACCTGGTCGACGTTCGAGAACATAAGGACTCACGTACGGTAGAGGAGGAGACAAAGCGGCCGTGGAACATCGCTCTTCTGCGACCTTACTACACTTGAGCCATTGGCTCCGCTTTATGTACCACGTATATATTATGATTAATAAATAAACCGGTGCCCCCAGTAAACCGGGGAATCAGCCATCTTCTTCGCAAAGAGTATCACATGGGAATTTCTTTGAAAACTCACCATGGCCTCTTCAGCCGGCACCCTGACAGTGTCAGGGAATCAGCCGTGTCTTCCTTACAAAGGAGTATCACATGGGAGTTTCGCCGAAAACTCACCATGGCCTCCTAAACCGGCCGTGTCTTTCTTACAAAGGAGTATCACAAGGGAGTTTCGCCGAAAACTCACCATGGCCTCCTAAACCGACCGTGTCTTTCTTACAAAGGAGTATCACATGGGAGTTTCGCCGAAAACTCACCATGGCCTCCTAGACCGGCGCCCCTGATAGCTACAGGGAGTCAGCCGTGTTTTTGAAAGGAGTATCACATGGGAGTTTCTCCGAAAACTCACCATGGCCTCCTAAACTGGCGCCCTTGATGCATCAAGGAATCAGCCAGTGACGATCATCGAGTTGATCACCTAAAGACAAGATCCTTCAGAGGTTTTGAAACATTGGGTGGCGTGTCAACGATGAACCTTGAATTTAGAGCCTGGCAGCTCACAAAAAGCCTCGAGTTTGGAGCCTGGCAGCTCGTAAAAAGCCTCGACTACATGGTCTTATTTGCCGAAAAGCTACGTTTCTATGATTTCACAAATTTTTTGGTCGTCATGATCATTGGTTATTTCAACCAAGTATATTGATGTGGGACTGGACAACTACAAGGTTGACCATATATTTACAAAGTTAAAAAGTCTGGGTCATGAACACCAGCGTGAACTAAACCGGCGTTCGGCCATCAGCGCCTGCGCTTTCAATTATTCCTACCGGGTTAAGGTCTACAAGCACACTTAATCAGAGGTAGGGTAAATATTTGTGATCAACAACTATTACTTTGATTTATATATCAGAACAGTATAATCCGTCTGGTGGTAAACCGCCAGGACGCCTTTTAGCTTTGTTCATGCAGGCACAGATAATATAAACGGATCATGTATGGCAAAATAGAGGATTAAATCGACAGATACCAAGTCGAGCAGTACCATAGATATTGAAGCAAAGGCAGTGTTTCAACTATCCTATTACAAGGCACCTGCAGGCCCGAATAGATCAAAGTTTTTGGCAAAATATTCAGCAACTACAAATTAAACCGGACGATTTATGACTCCTCTTCCGCTGCGAAGGCTGAGGGTCAACTTGTTCCGGGTCTTCATCAACTTCAGGCAGTGGCTGGAAACCAGGAGCGCACCAGTCAATCTTGGAGAGTGCACGGAAATACATTCCGTCATCAATAAGATCTGAAGGGTCAATATCTGGAGCGAAAGTATGGCCACAAACTGGTGGGATCATATTTTCAGTGTCATAAACCGGCCGCTCCACCCGCGAATTTTCTAAGTCATAGGCCGGATGATACCTTGTCAAATCTGCCTCATCGGCAAGCTTACTGGCAAGCGGGCGCATGTCCTTAGTCAAAGCGCAGAGATCTTCGGCACAGAAGACTGACCCGTCCTCTTTGTTGCTGGGATAACCGTTCATAGCTTCAGCTGGGTCAAAATCAGGGACCCATGCTTTGGCCCGGGTCAGCGCCATAAGAGAGCCAGCCCGTGCAGCAGACTTCTTCACCTCCACCAGACGCACATGCAGGACAGATAGTTTCTCCAAAGTGGCCTGGATGGTAGTCGGTGCCGGTTTATTATGGGACATGGCACTGATAGCCCTTTGAGCGCCGGAGTAGAGCTGCTCTACCAGGGTATAGGCTGCCTTGAGCTTCTTCCGGACATCATCTCCAAGATGAGTTATGCGCCTCACTATATACAATTAACGAATTAAACTGGGGTGGAATAAAGGTTGCAAGGATATAACCACATAAAGACAAGTACTCACCAAAGATAGCAGAAGTCATGAGCTCTACTTGCTGTTTCAATCCGGATAGCTCCTGTGTAACCGGATTGAGAGCGGCTTCGACATCCTTTGCTCTTTTTTCAAGAGCATCCCTCTGCACCTCCCATGTAGACCGCTCCGCTTCAAAATCTTCCTTCAATTTCTCCATGTTGGTCAAAGTAAGCACAAGTTCTTCCTTGGCTTTGGCCGAAGCAGTTTCATGGAAAGCCAAGCTATTCCGGAGCTGAGTTACCTCCGAAGCCCTCCGGGTCAAGTCAGCCTGCAAGGAAAGTAAATGGATTAGAAGTGTAGATCAGACAAGTCTCAAGCGCATAACAAGTTATACACCTGACACTTGTGGACTAATGTGCAATTGAAGTACAGAAAGAAAAAAAAAATTAGACAAGTCCCAAGCACATAAACAAGTTATGCCCTTGACACTTGGGGGCTAATGTAAGTTCATTCTCAGATACAATTGAAGTCCCGGTTTACCTACAATGAAGCTAAACCGGCACTTGGGGGCTACTATGGCCTAAAGATAGGATTGCAAAATTACAAAGCAGAGACAGAAGTGAAAGGAAAGAAAATCACCTCATACTTGTCCTTCATCATATTTACTAAGCCGACTTCATAGTCGCAGCTAGTAAAGAGCCAATTCAGATACCCGGAATGAAGTTCCTGGGCACTCAACTGGGCATAGCTGGATAAATCTGTGCTCCACTTGCCTTTGTCTTGTTGAAATTTCTCTTCCTTGGCAGTATGCCTAGCCAAGGTGACAGGCTCTGTGGGAGCAGTGAAGCCTAGCCCGGTTATCTCAACATCTGTGGATGAGGCAGCAGTTGGCTGGAGGGGGACAGCAGTAGGCACCGGGCTGGCAGGAGCCGGGCTAGTCCGAGGAGGGCTAACGCGGACAGGGCTTTCCGGTTCAGCCGTGTTCTCGATGTTGTCACCTCCCGCAGCAGCAACATCGTCACGATCCATAGGAATGGGATCATCAAGCTGAGCTTCAAGGTTATCTTCTAGAAGGATGGCCGCTTTAGGGTCCTCGGCCGGTTCAGCAGCAGTGGTTTCAGCAGCCGGCTTATTTGCTTTCGTCTTTTTGCTAGGCTTTGGCATTTTGGTAAAGGTCAAAGGAACAGTGAGAATCATAAAGTCAAGAAAAGGAAGTTAAACCAGATGTTTGAAAGGAGGACTTACCCAGGGACGGTCTTGAGCACCGGGACCTGCGTAGCAGTCGATTCGCCGGAAGAAGACAGAGGAGCCTCCTGATAGTTGGGATCAGACGGTTTAAGCGGTTTACGTATAAGGCCTGCTTTTGGATGAAGGAGAGTTGGAGTGAGTAAAACCTCGGAGCGGCCCCTGCGAGCCGGCGTAAAGGGTATTCCGGACGACTCAACCACATGGCCGCTATGGCGCGTGGTCCGGCGAGCTTCGTGCTGCTGTTTCTTCAAAAGAAAGTTGGGATCCAATTGAGCATAAGGATGAGAAAAGGGATATTTCCGGGATACCTGGCGGATCTTGGGTGGCAAAGGTTCTGAATCAGATGAGAGAGAAATTACCTCAACTCCCCCCGCTTTGCTTCCTTCCGCCAGATCCTGCGAAAAGGCATTGTTAACATAAATTTAGACAAAGGGAGGTCAAAGGACATAAGGGTTAGTTAGTACCTCAGAGTCCGGATCATCTTCCTCAGGGTGTGAACCGGAAGCAGCAACATCCTTTTTCTTCTTAACAGCGTAAGTTTTCTTGCGTGATTGTTTGGCCGGTTTATCTTGAGATTTCCTCTTCCAGAAAGGATCGTTGGCCTATGCGAAAGGATAAGTAATGAGTTGAGGACAACTGATATGAACGGATTAAGACAAACATGAAATGATCGGAAAAGACTTACCGCTGGCGGTTCATTGGTTGCGCAGAACAGAGCTAAACTGGTCCGGCTGCACTCCTCTAGAGGGATGTTCAACATTTTCTTCGCAGATTCAGTGACTTCATTATCAGGAAGTATTATTTCAGTGTGGCGTTGAGGATCATCCGGTTTGCCGGTGTATTTGCACATCAGACTTGAGGGCCGGCTTAGTGGAAGAATGCTCCAAGAGAGCCAGTAACGGACGAAGTCAACACCGGTTAAACCGTTCGCCACAAAGGCCCTGAGCTTGGAAAGTTGAGGGGCAAATCGGGCCCGATCTTGGGCGCTGAGACATTGTGGCAAAGGATGGGTTACTGCCAGGCGATAGGCACTGTAACCCGGCAGTGGATTCTCTCCTTCAGGCGAAGTATCCCTACAATAGAACCACGTCTGGTTCCAGTCTTTGGGGTGGCTGTGAAGAGCGGCGTGGGGAAAACTCACATCTTTTATTTTCTAGATGCTGACACCACCCAGCTCCTGATGCGGCCCATCAGTAAACTCCGTCCGCCGGTTCAGATGAAAGAAGTCCCGGAACAGATCCACTGATGGTTCTTCTTGAAGATATGCTTCTGAGAAAACTTGAAAATTGCAGATGTTCGACATAGAATTCGGGCCTACGTCTTGAGGATGGAGTTGAAAGGCAGCTAACACATCCCGGAAGAATTTTGAACCGGGAGGACTAAAACCCCGGGCCAGATGATCATAAAAAACTACAACTTCCCCCTCCTTAGGCTCAGGAGGGCATTCCTTTTCAGGAGCTCGCCAGTGTAGAGTTTCCTTGGGGCCCAGGATGCCAATTGACGCCGCTTCAACTAAGTCATTTTCCGTGATCCGGGAAGGAACCCAATTGCAAGTGACAAATTGCTTGGCCATCGTTTTGGATGAGGAAATGCTGAAAAATACAGTGCAAAATCCGGTTTACCAACTGCTAAAGTGCAAGCCGGTGCATTCTATAAAGTTATGGGCCTAATTGTCGGTTTAAACAAGGGACTAATGGTATTATTAATCCGGAAGCAGATATGAGTGAGACAGCTATCGGTTCACGATGATAGAAAAAGAAGAAGCTAAACCGTCAATTAGGGGATGCAGGCTTACGTCTAAACCGTCAAGGAAAGCATATGAAGTGCAAATTATGGCTAAACCGGTGAGATAAGCTGCAGATCTAAAAAGGAGAAAAACAGTTTTCACATAGGGCTGAGGTAAATATGGATCTAAGGTGCAAGAAAAAGACGGAGTAATGCAAGTTATATTCAGTAAGGGCCGCAGAGGTTTTCTACAGATTCGATCTAAATTAATAAAGCTAGAGGAACTAATGATATAATTACGAAGCAGAAGCACATGGATGAAGTTCGAGCCTAAACAAGTTTAAATCTACAGCTAGGAATGACCTACGGGGATGAACTACAAGGCCTCGAGGGTTCATGGCGAGCTACAGAATAAACCCTAGAATAAGATCTACGGGGAAGAAGAGGGAGTACATAAGGAAACAGAAGACGGCGGCGAAGCTCTCTGAAAAACGTTCAGGTCGATGCAGCGGCCAGGCTCGAGGACGACGACGAGCTCGAAGAGCGGCGGCGGAGCTTCTATCGTTGAAGATAGAGGAAGAAGAAGGCAGAAGGGGAAAAGAGATGAGGTTCAGCAGTATTTATAGGCCGAAGAGGTAAAAACGGTAAGCGCGGGAATCGAGGAGGCCAGAGATTGGATAAAGATTGAGCTGTCGCCTCGATTTTCGATGCGGCATTAAAGAAAGATAACAGACACATGCGGACATTAAATGAGGAGGTGATGTCACGACGGACTAAAACGATTCCACGAGATGACGTCATGGCCGGTTTATGAAGCAAAAAGTTGCAGAAAGGAAGTTTGTACAAGAATTCAAAGACTGACATGAACAAGTTCAAATCAATCTGGGGCCTAATGTCAGGGATGTTACTAGCAGGTATAAACCGGCCAGGAGGGTCAGGATTGCACTGATAAGGTTGTATCATTACAAGCCCAGTAGAATATGTAACAAAGAGGACATAACCCATAGAGGTTTAGGGCCCATGTACAAAGCCCACGGTATGTAAACCGTCGTACCATGTAACTTGGGATGTAAGGTTGAAAGAGTAGAGACCAAGGCGGACACGTTTATGAGCCGGCATCGGGACTCTGTAAACCGGACCGGGCGTCGCCTCCTATATAAGGGGACGACCCGGCGACGGTTCAGGGACACGAAACAACAACTCGAGACACAGGCAAGCGGATTCGCTCCCTGATCATCGACGCCCAAGCAATACCACACCAAACTAGACGTAGGCTTTTAACTTCATCGAAGGGGCCGAACTAGTATAAACTCCCTGTGTCCTTCGTCCACTTTAACCTCTTCAAGCTAACCCGTACGATGGCCTCACACCTAAGTCCGCTAAACCGAACATCTGCCGTGCTAATTCCACGACATGTCCTACATTCAACGTGTGCTCTGATACCATCTTGTAGCGATCGTGATTCGAATGGACCGAAGTCTCTGTGTTCTGTGTCATCCCTGGATCGGTAATGCTGACACACACAATACTTGAAGGATTTATAATAGAGTGGCAATCACACACTTATTACATCGAATGTCTCAAAAGAGAACTTATTACAAAATATATGGCATAAGGCCATGTAACACGATAACAGCGGAAGCCTTGGAATATAAAGTGAGTCCATCAACTCCAACGGCATAGCTGAGTGCATGACAAATGACCTAGCGCACCTTACTCTTCTTCTGAAAAGTCTGCAACAAGATATGTTGTAGCCCGAAACGGATCAGCACATGGAATATGCTGGCAAGATAGCACAGTAGAGCAAGTAGCTGATAAATGCTAACACTACATGCAAATATGGCCGGTGGAGGCTCTAAGGTTATAATGTTTTTTTTTTGCATAAAGCCAATTTTTTCCTACAACAAAGAAATAACTTTATTTTAACTATCATGGTAGTTGAAACATCATTGAGAAGGTTCCGCCAACTCAATCCCAATTAAAGCCATCTTTATTAACCCAACAAATTAGTTTTAGAGTGATGAGATCAATCCAATAATTAAAGTACCAGGTACTCAAGATGTCCATAACCGGGGACACGGCTAATCATGATTAGTTTGTACACTCTGTAGAGGTTTGCACACTTTTCCCCACAAGACTCGATCTCCTCCATTGGTTTTCTCGCACTGCATGGTGTTTGAGAAACGGATGACTGCGACACAGTCTTTTAAAAGCATTTACTCTTTACCCCGGGTGAACCGGTACACCTACTTTCCCCTACATCTGCTAGTCCACCAGTGAAAGAGCTCACACAACATACTCAACTATGCCAGAGCCCATAATGGCATTGTGGTTGCACACGGAAGTTTCTAGCATGAATAGTCTTATGATCCCTTTGAGCCTGGGTGGCATTCCATAGGATAATCACACGGGTCCTCCGGAATTTCCTAGGACAACACTGGATTCTCCAGGTGCCCTGCAACCAATCCACCAAGATGTGTATTAAAGTGGCCACCTTAAGTTGAACCATTAATTAACAATCTCACATCTGTCATGGAAACTCTCAAACCCAATCCACGTCTACGAGCATAGCATGGCAACCTAAGCATAACGTAGAAGTAACTCCGAGGGTTTGATAATAAAGCATGTAATAGGTTCTACCTCAATCTACTTCCCAGACCCACATGTTAGGAGATCCTACTCATGCAATGTGTGAGGATTGAGCTAATGCATAAAAATTGGGTAATAAAGGGTATGCTCAAAGTGTTACTTGCCTTTTCTGACGATTCGCAAAACCTAGGGACTCGTAGTAGCACGCTTCGCACTCCGAGAATTCTATCGCAAACAAACAATGGCATACATAAGCAACCAAGCAAGATGCATGGGTAAAACTCAAATAAGAAGATCTAACCAGAAAGTTCAACTGAAGAACTCCGGTTTGCAAAAAGAATCAAATCAAACGGGGCAACGAAACTCAAACCACGAAAGAAGCAAGATCCGATTACTAAATTGTACTAAAGTCAAAATTTTAAAGTACCAAAATCTTGTTCAAGTTGGTTAAGGAGAAACAGGTCCTCGAGACGAAGATCTAGGCGCTTGTTTCACCTGATTGTGACTAACGAGCGAAAAGTTATACTAAAACGAAGATCAGGGTAGAAATCACGATCGAAAAATAATCGCGGAAAAACCCTGAAAAAGAAAATGAGATGAACAGGCTAACGAACGAACGTTCGCTATCTGTAACTAAAAGACGAAAAGTGTTCGTTAAAACAAACGAACGGACAAACGTCCACTAAATAACTAAACTGAAAAAATGAACCGATCTAATCTAAAAAAAACGAACCGATCTAGGGTTTACCTAGACCAAAAAAATAACGGCGGCGGCTCCGGCGAACTGCGGCAGCGGCTCCGGCGGGAAGGCGGAACAGCACGGCGGCGGCGGCGGGCGGCGACCGGTGGCGGGGCGGCGTGGCGGCGTGGGCACGAGGCGGCAGTGCCGGCGCTATGGTTTCAAGGGGGCGGCGGCTAGGCCTCGGGCTGAGGGGCGCCTCGGCTTATAAAGCCAGCTCGTAGGTCGGTTTGACTTTTTTTAAAATAGTCCTAACGCAGAAAAGCAAACCAAAGAAATACTAAACGGTGTCAAAAAATTCCGAAATAAATTTTCACCGTCCTCTAATAATATTTAGGACAAAGTGAACATTGTTCTCAGACCTAAATGCAATTTTGGAAAACGCGTATTTTTCCTAATCGAATAGAATTGCAATAAAATCCCAATAAAAGAAAATATTTGATTTTACTATTTCCTCCAATATTTCATTTACTTTGGAGAAGTCATATTATCCCCACTCATATATTTTAATATGAAATATTTTCGGAGAGAAAGACGATTAAAACCAAAATGATCCTTGTTCCGATATTTTAGAAAATTGAACTATGAAAACGGTGAAATCCCCAACTCTCTTCGTGGGTCCTTGAGTTGCTTAGAATTTCGAGGATCACAACACACAAATGCAAATAAAATATGATATGCAAGATGACCTATGTATAACATTCCAAATTGAAAGTTTGGGATGTTACAGAAGGGGGATTCCTACAGACAGTCGGCTCTGATACCAACTTGTGATGCCCCCGATTTGACCGTACACTAATCATGCATGCAGATGTGTACGGCCAAGATCAGGGACTCGCGGATAGATATCACAACACAACTCTAGACACATATTACAGATTATACAAGCTTCATATTACAATCTAGGAGCCTCGAGGGCTCGAATACATAAGCTCGGTCATAAACGAGTCAGCGGAAGCAACAATATCTGAGTACAAACATAAGCTAAGCAAGTTGCCACAAGATGGCTAGCACAAACATGGATACAGATCGAAGAGGTGCAAGTCTCCTGCCAGGGATCCTCCTAAACTACTCCTGGTCGTCAGCAGACTCCATGTAGTAGTATGCTCCGGCGGGGTAGTAGTAGTCGTCGGCAGTGGCATCTAGCTCCTGGGCTCCACCATCTGGTTGCATCATCCGAGAAGAAGGGGAAAAGGGGGAGCAAAGCAACTATGAGTACTCATCCAAAGTACTCGCAAGCAAGGATCTGTACTACATATGCAATGGTATCTGTTTAAAGGGGTAATATCTGGGGGCTAAACTACAGAATGCGAGAATAATAAGGGGGAAGCTAGGTGTCACGCCCAAGATGCGATTCTATCTGGATCACGTGACACACTCGTGATTGGGGCACAACTGCATTTCGGGCACTTAGCAAGATGGATATCATTACATCATACCAATTACATAAATACATGGGGATACAAAAATTCGTACAATTCACATGAATACAACAACATCAATACAAGACATCTGACTACAGATGCAAACATGAAAAGCACAACGACATCCATCCTGCTATCCCAGGCTGCCGACGAGGAACCTAACCCAAGACTGACGAAGAAGAAGAAGAAAGAACTCCAATAAAAGGTAACATCGCTCTCACGTCAAGTCATCGGAAACCTGCACCTGCAACTGTTGTTGTAGTATCTGTGAGCCACGCGGACTCAGCAATCCCATAACCATGGGTATCAAGACTAGCAAAGCTTAATGGGTATGGAGACGTAAAGTGGGTGAGGTTGCAGCAGCGGCTAAGCAATATATGGTGGCTAACTTATGAGTACAAGAATAAGATGAGCATCTACGCAAATGGTCGCAAACTAGTAATGATCGCTAAAGATCCTGAACTACCTACGAGTCAAACATAACCCCACCCTGTTCTCTTCTCAAACTAAAAAGAGACGGTCACGGTTACTCACGCGGTTGTGTGTTTTATCTCGGATCCTCTATCAAGTTTTCTATAACCGGAAATTAACAAATTCCCATCTGCCACATAACCGCGGGCACGACATTCGAAAGATCAAAACCCTGCAGGGGTGTCCCAACTTAGCCCTGTTGGAAATATGCCCTAGAGGCAATAATAAAAGTATTATTATTATATTTCCTTGTTCATGATAATCGTCTGTTATTCATGCTTGAATTGTATTGTAGGGAAACAGTGATACATGTGTGAATATATAGACCACAATGAGTCCCTGGTAGGCCTCTAGTTGCCAGCTCGTTGATCAACAGATGGTCACGGTTGCCTGACCATGGACATAGGATGTCAGTGATAACGGGATCACATCATTAGGAGAATGATGTGATGGACAAGACCCAATCCTGAGCATAGCATGAGATCGTATAGTTCGTAATTCATAAGCTTTTCGGTGTCAAGTATTTATTCCTTAGACCATGAGGTTGTACAACTCCTGGATGCCGTGGGAATACTTTGGGTGTGCCAAAAGTCACAACGTAACTGGGTGGCTATAAAGGTACGCATCGGGTATCTCCGAAAGTGTCTGTTGAGTTGATACGAACCGAGACTGGGATGTTGTCACTCCGTATGACGGAGAGGTACCTCTGGGCCCACTCGGTAAGACATCATCATAATGAGCTCAAGGTGACTAAGGAGTTGGTCACGGGATGATGGATTACGGATCGAGTAAAGGGACTTGCCATGACGAGATTGAACAAGGTATCGGGAATACCGACGATCGAATCTCGGGCAAGTACCGTACCGATGGACAAAGGGAATAACTACGGGATTGAGTGAATCCTTGACACAGTGGTTCATCCGATGAAGATCATCGAGGAACACGTGGGAACCAACATGGGTATCCAGATCCCATTGTTGGTTATTGACCGGAGAGCGGTCTCGGTCATGTCTACGTGTCTTCCGAACCCGTATGGTCTAATCACTTAAGGTTCGGTGACGTTAGGGTCATAGAGATACATGCACGTGGAAACCCGAAAGTTGTTCGGAGTCCCGGATGAGATCTCGGACGTGACGAGGAGTTCCGGAATGGTCCGAAGGTAAAGAATGATATATAGGAAGTCCAGTTTCGGCCATCGGGTGAACTTCGGGGGTCACCGAGAGTGTCCCGGGACCACCGGAGGGGTCCCGGGGGTCCATCGGGTGGGGCCACCCATCGCGGTGGGGCCCCTAGGCCGCAAGGGGTAGGGGGCCAGCCCCTGGTGTGCTGGCGCACCCTACTGGCCCCTCCCTCATGCGCCTAGGGTTGAAACCCTAGGGGAGGGAGGCGCCCCCTATGCCTTGGGGGGCAAGTCTCCCCCTAGGCCGCCACCTCCCCTTGCAGATTGGATCTGCAGGGGATGGCGCACCCCCCTGGCCCCCTATATATATGTGGGGGGGGGGGGGAGAGCTCAGCCGTACCCAATCCTCGGGCGCCTCTCCCCCTCCCGTCACACCTTCCTTCTCCTCCGCAGGGCACCGGCGAAGCCCTGCAGGATTTCCCGCTGCATCCACCACCACGCCGTCGTGATGCTAGATCTCCGATGACCTCTCCTCCCCCCTTGCTGGATCAAGAAGGAGGTGACGTTGCTGTACCGGACGTGTGTTGAACGCGGAGGTGCCGCCCGTTCGGCGCTAGATCATCGGTGACGAAGAACGTGAAGAGTACGACTACTTCATCCACACTTCTTCGAAAGCTTCCACTCGCGATCTACAAAAGGGTATGTAGATGCACTCTAATATGCTCGTTGCTAGATGTCTCCTTAGTTGGTTCTTGGTGAAAGCATAGAATTTTTTTGAATTCTTCTACGTTCCCCAACAGTGGCATCTGAGCTAGGTCTTTTGCGTAGCATCTTGCACGAGTAGAACACAAAGTAGTTGTGGGCGTTGAGTTTGCTCAATTTTCTTACCGTTACTAGTCTAATCTTGATTCGGCGGTATTGTGGGATGAAGCGGCCCGGACCGACCTTACACGTACGCTTACGTGAGACTGGTTCCACCGACAGACATGCACTAGATGCATAAGGTGGCTGGCGGGTGTCTGTCTCGCCTACTTTAGTTGGATCAGATTCGATGAACAGGGTCCTTATGAAGGGTAAATAGAAATTGAAAAATCACGTTGTGGTTTTGGCGTAGGTAAGAAACGTTCTTGCTAGAAAACCTATAGAAGCCACGTAAAACTTGCAACAACAATTAGAGGTCGTCTAACTTGTTTTTGCAGCATGTGCTATGTGATTTGGTATGGCCAAGAAGATGTGATGAATGATATATGTGATGTATGAGATTGATCATGTTCTTGTAATAGGGATCACGACTTGCATGTCGATGAACTTGACAACCGGCAGGAGCCATAGGAGTTGTCTTTATTATTGTATGACCTGCGTGTCACTGAATAACGCCATGTTATTACTTTACTTTATTGCTAAACGTTAGCCATAGTAGTAGAAGTAATAGTTGGCGTGACAACTTCAAGAAGACACGATGATGGAGATCTTGATGATGGAGATCATGTCGTCGAGCCGGTGACAAAGATGATCATGGTGCCCCGAAGATGGAGATCCAAGGAGCAAGATGATATTGGCCATATCATGTCACTTTAATTGATTGCATGTGATGTTTATCATGTTTATGCATCTTGTTTACTTAGAACGATGGTAGTAAATAAGATGATCTCTCACTAAAATTTCAAGAATTGTGTTCCCCCTAACTGTGCACCGTTGCTAAGGATCGTTGTTCCGAAGCACCACATGATGATCGGGTGTGATAGGTTCTAACGTTCGCATACAACGTGTGTAAGCCAGATTTACACAAGCAATACACTTAGGGTTCACTTGACGAGCCTAGCATGTACAGACATGGCCTCGGAACACGGAAGACCGAAAGGTCGAACACGAGTCGTATAGAAGATACGATCAACATGAAGATGTTCACCGTTGATAACTAGTCCGTCTCACGTGATGATCGGACACGGGCTAGTCGATTCGGATCGTGTATCACTTAGATGACTAGAGAGATGTCAATCTGAGTGGGAGTTCATTAAAATTTGATTAGATGAACTTAATTATCATGAACATAGTCTAAATTCTTTACAATATCTCTTGTAGATCAAATGGCCCACACTCATGTCACCCTCAACTTCAACGCGTTCCTAGAGAAATCCAAGCTGAAAGATGATGGTAGCAACTACACGGACTGGGTCCGTAACCTGAGGATCATCCTCATAGCTGCCAAGAAAACTTATGTCCTAGATGCACCGCTAGGTGACGCTCCCGCCCCGGCAAACCAAGATGTTATGAACGCTTGGCAGTCGCATTGTGATGATTACTCCCTGGTTTAGTGCGGCATGCTTTACAGTTTAGAATCGGGGCTCCAAAAGCGTTTTGAGCACCACGGGGCATATGAGATGTTCCAAGAGCTGAAAATGGTTTTGCAAGCTCATGCCCGAGTCGAAAGATATGACGTCTCCGACGCATTCTACAGCTGTAAGATGGAGGAAAACATTTCTGTCAGTGAGCACATCCTCAAGATTTCTGGATTGCACAACCGCTTGTCTCAGTTGGGAATGAATCTCCCAGACGAAGCGGTCGTAGACAGAATCCTCCAGTCGCTCCCACCAAGCTACAAGAGCTTCGTGTTGAACTTCAATATGCAGGGGATGGAGAAGTCCATTCCCGAGGTGTATTCGATGCTGAAATCAGCGGAGGTGGATATCAAGAAAGAACATCAAGTGTTGATGGTCAATAAAACCACTAAGTTCAAGAAGGGCAAGGGTAAGAAGAACTTCAAGAAGGACGGCAAGGGAGTTGCCGCGCCCGGTAAGCCTGTTGCCGGGAAGAAGCCAAAGTATGGACCCAAGCCTGAGACAGAGTGCTTTTATTGCAAGGGAACGGGTCACTGGAAGCGGAACTGCCCCAAATACTTAGCGGACAAGAAGACCGGCAACGTCAAAGGTATATGTGATATACATGTTATTGATGTGTACCTTACCAGTGCTCATAGTAGCTCCTGGGTATTCGATACCGGTGCAGTTGCTCATATTTGTAACTCTAAGCAGGAGTTGCGGAATAAGCGGAGACTGGCGAAGGACGAGGTGACGATGCGCGTCGGGAATGGTTCCAAGGTCGATGTGATCGCCGTCGGCACGCTGCCTCTACATCCACCCTCAGGATTAGTTTTAAACCTTAATAATTATTATTTGATACCAGCTTTGAGCATGAACATTGTATCTGGATCTCGTCTTATGCGAGATGGCTACTCATTTAAATCCGAGAATAATGGTTGTTCTATTTATTTGAGAGATATGTTTTATGGTCATGCCCCGCTGGTCAATGGTTTATTTTTGATGAATCTCGATCGTGATGATACACATATTCATAGTGTGAATGCCAAAAGATGTAAAGTTGATAATGATAGTCCCACATAGTTGTGGCATTGCCGCCTTGGTCATATTGGTGTCAAACGTATGAAGAAGCTTCATGCTGATGAACTTCTGGAGTCTCTTGATTATGAATCATTTGACACGTGTGAACCATGCCTCATGGGCAAGATGACTAAGACTTCGTTCTCCGGAACAATGGAGCGAGCAACCAACTTATTGGAAATCATACATACCGATGTGTGCAGTCCAATGAGTGTTGAGGCTCGCAGAGGCTATCGTTATGTTCTCACCCTCACGGATGACTTGAGTAGATATGGGTATATCTACTTGATGAAGCACAAGTCTGAGACTTTTGAAAAGTTCAAGGAATTTCAGAATGAGGTTGAGAATCAACGAGACAAGAAAATAAAGTTCTTGCGATCGGATCGTGGGGGTGAATATTTGAGTCATGAATTTGGCACGCACCTTAGGAAATGTGGAATTGTTTCACAATTGACACCGCCCGGAACACCTCAACGTAACGGTGTGTCCGAACGTCGAAATCGTACTCTGTTGGACATGGTCGATCTATGATGTTCCTTACCGATTTACCGCTATCTTTTTGGGGTTATGCTTTAGAGACTGCCGCCTTCACTTTAAACAGGGCTCCGTCAAAATCCGTTGAGACGACACCGTATGAACTTTGGTTGGGCAAGAAACCGAAGTTGTCGTTTCTGAAAGTTTGGGGTTGCGATGCTTATGTCAAGAAACTTCAACCTGAAAAGCTCGAACCCAAATCGGAAAAATGCGTCTTCATAGGATACCCAAAGGAAACGATTGGGTACACCTTCTACCACAGATCCGAAGGCAAAGTCTTCGTTGCCAAGAATGGATCCTTTCGGGAGAAAGAGTTTCTCTCGAAAGAAGTGAGTGGGAGGAAAGTAGAACTTGATGAGGTGAGAGTCACCCCTCCCGAACCGGAAAGTAGCGCAGCGCAGGAAATTGTTCCAGAGGTGCCTGCACCGACAAGAGAGGAAGTTGATGATGATGATGATCATGAAGAAACAGATCAAGTTACTACTGAACTTCGAAGGTCCACAAGGGCACATTCCGCACCAGAGTGGTAGGGCAGCCCTGTCATGGGAATCATGTTGTTAGACAACGGTGAACCTTCGAACTATGAAGAAGCGATGGCGGGCCCGGATTCCAATAAATGGCTTGGAGCCATGAAATCCGAGATAGAATCCATGTATGAAAACAAAGTATGGACTTTGGTGGACTTGCCTGATGATAGGAACGCCATAGAAAATAAATGGATATTTAAGAAGAAGACAGACGCGGATGGTAATGTGACCATCTATAAGAGGCTCGGCTTGTCGCTAAAGGTTATCGACAAGTTCAAGGGATTGACTACGACGAGACTTTCTCTCCCGTAGCGATGCTGAAGTCAGTCAGAATCATGTTAGCTATTGCCGCATTCTATGATTATGAGATATGGCAAATGGACGTCAAAACGGCATTCCTTAGTGGCTTCCTCAAGGAAAAGTTGTATATGATGCAGCCGGAAGGTTTTGTCGATCCAGAGAATGCTAACAAGGTATGCAAGCTCCAGCGCTCGATTTACGGGCTGGTGCAAGCATCTCGGAGTTGGAATATTCGCTTTAATGATGTGATCAAAGCGTTTGGCTTTATACAGACTTATGGAGAAGCCTGTATTTACAAGAAAGTGAGTGGGAGCTCTGTAGCATTTCTCATATTATATGTGGATGACATATTGCTGATGGGAAATGATATAGAATACTTGGAAACTGTAAAGGCCTACTTGAATAAGAGTTTTTCAATGAAGGACCTTGGAGAAGCAGCTTACATATTAGGCATCAAAATCTATAGAGATAGATCAAGACGCCTCATCGGTCTTTCACAAAGTACATACCTTGACAAGATATTGAAGAAGTTCAATATGGATCAGTCCAAGAAGGGGTTCTTGCCTGTTTTGCAAGGTATGAGATTGAGCAAGGCTCAGTCGCCGACCACGGCAGAAGATAGAGAAAAGATGAGTGTCATACCCTATGCCTCGGCCATAGGTTCTATCATGTATGCCATGCTGTGTACCAGACCTGATGTGAACCTTGCCATAAGTTTGGTAGGGAGGTACCAAAGTGATCCCGGTATGGAACACTCGACAGCGGTCAAGAACATCCTAAACTACCAGAAGAGGACTAAGGATATGTTTCTCGTTTATGGAGGTGACGAAGAGCTCGTCATAAAGGGTTACGTCGATGCTAGCTCCGACACAGATCTGGATGACTCGAAGTCACAAACCGAATACGTGTATATTTTGAATGGTGGGGCAGTCAGCTGGTGCAGTTGCAAGCAGAGCGTGGTGGCGCATTCTACATGTGAAGCGGAGTACATAGCTGCTTGCGAAGCAGCGCAGGAAGGAGTCTGGATGAAGGAGTTCATCACCGACCTAGGAGTCATTCCAAGCGCGTCAAGCCCGATGACTCTCTTCTGTGACAACACTGGTGCTATTGCTATTACCAAGGAGCCCAGGTTTCACAAGAAGACCAAGCACATCAAGCGCCGTTTCAACTCCATCCGGAATTATGTTCAAGGTGGAGACATAGATATTTGTAAAGTGCATACGGATCTGAATGTTGCAGACCCATTGACTAAACCTCTTCCACGGGCAAAACATGATCAACACCAGAACTCTATGGGTGTTCGATTCATCACAATGCAACTAGATTATTGACTCTAGTGCAAGTGGGAGACTGTTGGAAATATGCCCTAGAGGCAATAATAAAAGTATTATTATTATATTTCCTTGTTCATGATAATCGTCTGTTATTCATGCTTGAATTGTATTGTATGGAAACATCGATACATGTGTGAATATATAGACCACAATGAGTCCCTGGTAGGCCTCTAGTTGCCAGCTCGTTGATCAACAGATGGTCACGGTTTCCTGACCATGGACATAGGATGTCAGTGATAACGGGATCACATCATTAGGAGAATGATGTGATGGACAAGACCCAATCCTTAGCATAGCACGAGATCGTATAGTTCGTAATGCATAAGCTTTTCGGTGTCAAGTATTTATTCCTTAGACCATGAAGTTGTACAAATCCCGGATGCCGTAGGAATACATTGGGTGTGCCAAACGTCACAACGTAACTGGGTGGCTATAAAGGTACGCATCGGGTATCTCCGAAAGTGTCTGTTGATTTGATACGAACCGAGACTGGGATGTTGTCACTCCGTATGATGGAGAGGTACCTTTGGGCCCACTCGGTAAGACATCATCATAATGAGCTCAAGGTGACTAAGGAGTTGGTCACGGGATGATGGATTACGGATCGAGTAAAGAGACTTGCCATGACGAGATTGAACAAGGTATTGGGAATACCGACGATCGAATCTCGGGCAAGTACCGTACCGATGGACAAAGGGAATAACTACGGGATTGAGTGAATCCTAGACACAGTGGTTCATCCGATGAAGATCATCGAGGAACACGTGGGAACCAACATGGGTATCCAGATCCCGCTGTTGGTTATTTACCGGAGAGTGGTCTCGGTCATGTCTACGTGTCTCCCGAACCCGTAGGGTCTACACACTTAAGGTTCGGTGAGGCTAGGGTCACAGAGATACATGCACGTGGAAACCCGAAAGTTGTTCAGAGTCCCGGATGAGATCCCGGACGTGATGAGGAGTTCCGGAATGGTCCGGAGGTAAAGAATGATATATAGGAAGTCCAGTTTCGGCCATCGGGTGAACTTCGGGGGTCACCGGTAGTGTCCCGAGACCACCGGAGGGGTCCCGGGGGTCCACCGGGTGGGGCCACCCATCCCGGTGGGGCCCCTAGGCCACAAAGGGAAGGGGTCCAGCCCCTGGTGGGCTAGCGCACCCTACTGGGCCCTCCCTCACGTGCCTAGGGTTGAAACCCTAGGGGAGGGAGGGGTCCCCTATGCCTTGGGGGGCAAGTCTCCCCCCTAGGCCGCCGCCCCCCTTGCAGATTGGATCTGCAGGGGCTGGCGCACCCCCCTGCCCCCTATATATATGTGGGGGGGAGAGGGCAGCCGCACCCAATCCTCGGGCGCCTCTCACCCTCCCGTCACACCTTCCTCCTCCTCCACAGGGCACCGGCGAAGCCCTGCAGGATTTCCCGCTGCATCCACCACCACGCCGTCGTGCTGCTGGATCTCCGACGACCTCTCCTCCCCCCTTGCTGGATCAAGAAGGAGGTGACGTTGCTGTACCGGACGTGTGTTGAACGCGGAGGTGCCGTTCGTTCGGTGCTAGATCATCGGTGACGAAGAACGTGAAGAGTACGACTACTTCATCCACACTTCTTCGAAAGCTTCCGCTCGCGATCTACAAAAGGGTATGTAGATGCACTCTAATATGCTTGTTGCTAGATGTCTCCTTAGTTGGTTGTTGGTGAAAGCATAGAAATTTTTTGAATTCTGCTACGTTCCCCAACAAGCCCATCACAAGCTCACGATCTGCGGAGTCGCAACTCCATGTTGAGAAGACCCGAGTATTCTCGGAATGCCGTGGTCAAGATATTTCGACAAAGGTAAAACTAATCCAGTAAGACCTCCCGGCGTGCCGACACCCTGATAGTAGTGCGCGTATCTCGTCTCAGGGCACGACCGGATGGGCGATGCTACAGGTAAAACCAATCCTCGAGTTTCCTCGTGGTGGCCCTGCAGGACCCCCGTTTGGGACCAACACCATCAGCACTGGCCCCCCCTATTATGTAGAATTAAGAATCCGGGGACGTGACCCCCTATTTAATTAATTTAGTTAAGTTTTATTATGAGGCAAAATAAAACCAAAGTTGGGCCTTGTAGGAAAAGCTTTAAGCAGTGTGAATTATCAAGGGGGGCCCATAAACCCCAACCGTGTTAGGAATGCAAAATCAAGGAACATAACGCCGGTTTGTCGGTTCTTAAGGCGGCATGAGTGGAACAAAACGCTGAGCAAAAGGCCAAGCGTTCCACCCAATGCCAAGTATATAGGTGTGTTAATATATATAAGATATATTGTGATATTCCAACAACAAGTTCCAACATGGAGCAATCTTCATCTTCACCTGCAACTAACAACGCTATAAGAAGGGCTGAGCGAGCGGGTAACATAGCCAAACAACGGCTTGCTGGGATGGTGTCAAAGGTTTGAGGTTTCATGGCAACAAGGAGAGAGGCTGACAATAGATAGGTAACGTGACATATAGCGATAGCATCGAGACAACTAGCATGGCAATGATAGTAAAGGTATCCAAGGTGATGGTCATCTTGCCTGAGATCCCGCAAGGAAGAAGAACGAGTCCATGAAGAAGCAAAAGAAGAAGCCACGAAGACGAACCACGTGTAGACGAACGAATCCTCATGATCGCAACAGAATATGAACTAGCGAGAAGAAGCACACAACAAGGTAAACACACCACTCAAGAGCATGACAAAAAGCTCAACCAAGTATGATGCAAGACAAGTCTATATGATGCAAAACATGGCAAGGGATGAAGCATACAAGAACATCACACAAGGCAAGTTTAAATGAGGCCGGAAACCACATATAGCAATTCCGGTAAGTTCTCATATGCACATTTCGAAATTGGTCCAGATCTGAACAAGCTTTAAGTTCAAGTTGTTAAACAGCAATTTAACATGCACAATGATGATCTACTTGAAATTCTAGTCAAGTTATATATAAAGTTTGTTAAATTCAGAGCTACGACCTAGAAGCTATGAGAAAAATAAGACAATCATGACAACGATGCAAGGTGCACCAAAACCTCAAGCAAACACACTCCAAATAGGTTTACAACATGTTATTATGCATCTACATGCAAAAACACACAAGTTTCATATAGGACACGCTCAAAACGGAGCAACGGTTCATCACATACACACGAAACAAGATATAACAACAAGCTGTCCAAAAACAGCAACATGGTACTTAGTTGACATCAAAACAACATGATACAAGAACATTTCATGGCAACAAAGGGCATGGCAAGCAAGTACATATCCAGCACCACAAGCATGACCAAAGAGCTACTACAAAACACCACTAAAACATGCTCAAAACATCATGGCAATATTGCAAAAGATAACAGTTTCTCAGACTTAGAGAAAACAAACTAAACATGGCAGCAACAACAACAAGTAGGCATGTTTGCAAGCTTGTGCAACTGATCTCAGAGCATATCATGGCATGTGAATATAACCAACAACAAGAAGACATGTTTATGAAGCTACTCATGGCAAGAACATGGTCATAGGATGCATAGATCACTAGCAATTCACATGGCAAAACTGAACTTCATGATAACAGGCTGACAGAAACATTTTATAGTAACTTGAGAGCATGAAAACAACAAGCTACATCAGGCCATATATGCAAACATGGGCATGGATGGATAGAGCATAACATGGCCAACAAGACATGATCATTGGACAACCCCAAACATTCATGGATTTGAGTGTGGCATCAAGCAAACATGACATCAGGTTATAATAGTTTTAGACTTAGCAGTTTTTAACGTGTAAGAAAACAGCCAACATCGAGTAGGTCACTTTGCAAGCTTGTTGCAATCACCACAAGGCATAATATGAAAAGTGGATTGCACCACAGCAAAGATGGCATGATTGTGCTTCTAAAACATATTGACATGATGCTAAAAAAAATCACACATAAAGATACAAAAATGACAAATCAGCACCTCATAACAAGTTTCAGCACTTAACAGCAACATGCACTTTTGCAACAGATATTAACATGGCAAAATGGCATCTAACATGAATGCTACAACAACCATCACGGAGAGCACATCACAATGAACATTTTGACATATCATACACTCCATTTGGACCAACATGCACAAAGATGTGACCTCTCAAACATGCTAACATATTAACAGTTATCAGCAGTTTATAACATTTAACACTTTTGCAACAATGATTAGAGCATCAAGATGAACTCAAGCAAGCATGTCACAGTACAACAATGTGAAGAGCATCACGGGACGAACATTTTGACATATTATACTTGCAAAACGGAGCACCATGCACAAAGTTATCACTATGCAAACATGCACACATTTTTACAAATGCCAGGGACTTAGCCATTTTCTGGAAAAAAACTGAGCGGGCGTAAAATAACTAAACTACGCACACGCGATAGATAGAGCACTAGGACTGGGATGGGGGTTCTCACCTAGCGGGAGGAGGCCCAGTGGCGGGGCAGGAGGTCTGGCAGTCCGGTTGGGAGCGGTGGCTGGGCCGCGGCATGCAGGCCAGGCCCACGAGGCGAAGGAGGGCCGTCCCAGGAGGCGGGGCATCATCCTCCTCTGCTCGATGCAGAGGCTGGCAGCGGGCATGGCGGCCGCCGGTGATGGGGTCGACGGCGCATTGGGGAGCGGCTTCGGCGAGGAGGAAGCGGGCAGATCCGATGGATCTGGGCGCGGGCACCGCGATTTGGCCGGAGACGGGCGAAGACGGCGCCGGGGAAGCCCGTGGCGGCGGCATGAGGTACTCCGGCGGCGGTGACCTGCGAGGCAGACAAGGCTACAGAGTTAGGGCGAGAGAGAGAGAGAGAGGAGGAGGAAGAGGAGCGGGCAGGGAGAGGTACCGGTGGTCCTGGGGCGACCGGAGGATGTCGCCGGCGGTGAGGTGGACGGTGGCGGGGACGAGCCAGCGGTGCTCGGGATCGATCTGGACTCGATCGAGCGGGGCGAGCACGGCGCAGGAGCAGGAGGCGCTTGGGCCTCACGAGCTCGCCCGGGCCCGCGATGGGTTCGACGGGCCCGTGCGGTGGGAGGAGGCAGGAGGGGCGCGTGGCGAGCGGGGATTGGCCTGCGGGGTGCGGATGGCGACGTGGCAACGCAGGAGTGGTCGAGGGCGTCTGGCCGGCGGCGGCTGGCTTGTGGTGGTGCAACAAGTGGCGGCGGCGGGGTGGTTGTGCACAGAAACTGAGGAGGAAGGTGGAAGAAGATCATTTTTGGAAGAGGGAATGGGCTTAAATAGGCAGGGGTCTAGTGATTAGGGTTTGGAGGGATTTTTGGGCAGTTTCGGACCCCCGGATCGAAATCCGATGGCTCTGGAGCACGGGGGTTGCTTGGGCCTAGTGGGCTGTGTAGAGGGGTGAGTGGGCTGAGAAGAGAGGGAGAAGACAGGACCGACACAACATTTCGGAGACCGAAGCATCCGACGATTAACCGGCTATAGTGCCGCTATAGTTTATCGGCTGGGCTATCAAACGGACTCCGAATGCGACGAAATATAGCAGGCGGTCTGTCTACACTATAATAAGACCACACGCCAAGTTTCATCCCATTCCAAGAACATTTTTCGGCCACTTAGAAAATAAATATTCGGAGGTGCCGCGGGCACGTGCAAGTGTGTCTGGGCTCAGAACGGACAACGGAAAGGACGGGCGGACTCGGACGGATGCAAGTTTTGAAAACTTGATGATGACAATGCGCATGATGACATGGAAACATGCAACACGCAAGCAAATGACATGGCAACGACGGCGAATAACTAGCTGACACCTGGCGCATCGGTCTCGGGGTGTCACAACACTCCCCTACTAACAAGAGATCTCGTCCCGAGATCTTAGGAACGAGACATAAGTGAAAAAGGAAGAAGGTGAAACCAAATAACCTTGAGAGGTTGAACAACTTGAAAGAAAGGATACAACGAAGATGAACAAAGTTGCAAAGACTTCGTTAAACAAGAGGAACAAGGAATACGACGAGAATAAAGGAGGTTGAAAGGCATGAAACAAGAGGTGAAGGAACAGGAATGAATTCAAAACCACTCCGGTTAATAAGAGATAGAAAGGAATTTGAACGAAGTAATTCGGACAGCACTCCGGCTGAAACTGAAAGAAATAGCACACCCTTTGAACATGAATGGAATGGAACAAAAACATGAAAAGGTGAAATGATACTCGACGAGAGCAACAACACAATGCTTCCAGAAGAATTAAAAGATTGGAATGAGAAGAACGGATAAGACGATGATAGCTTTCATCACCGATGAATTTGAAAGAGCATCTTCCAAGAAAGACTCGAACAGATTTGTTGAGAAATCAACAACAAAATGATTCGCTCGATGTGGGCTTATGGAAACATCTCACACTTGAGGTGAATTATGCCACAACCAAAAGATTGAATAGCTGAGGATGAAGAAATGCAAAACTCCACTTCAAAAATTACGGAGGATAAATTGTATCTCGAGGTGCAAGATTAAGAATACTTGAGCTGCTCCAGAAGAATATCCTGAATATTTGAGGAATGAATTAAATCATGACGAACCACCACGAAGAACTCTGGTAACAAAAGGATGATGAAGGATGAGAAGAATAAGAATAAGTCCTGGAGCTGATTTAGACGGGGTTCCGACGAGATAGCCGAGAAACTATGAACTCCGGAAGAAAAGAATAACACACTTGGAATAGAATTTACTCATCAAGAACAATTTCGAAGGAAGGGATTAATCAACTTGATGAAAAGAATAAGAATTATGTTATGGTTATCCTCCACCAATTTAATTGATGAGAAATAATGGATTTGCATACTACTTATTCGCGTTGAATTAGAATAATGAGGGACATCGCACAAAAATTGAGAAAGTCTTTAAGGACCACCGGTAGGATTGGAAAGAACGAGTGAATTGATATGATCACACCTGAAAAGAACTCTTGAACGAACCATCGTAAAAAATTGAAGCCGAGTGAAGAATGATTGATACAAGAGAACAAAGAGATCGCGAACTGATTAAAGAATGCTTGAACTAAGCATCGAAAGAATGTGAAGGCGAATGAAGAGGCATCAACCAAGATTATTTAGAGGACGAAGTTGAAAACTGAGAACGAATAAATCTTCTGAAATGATGGCCTTCGGAGGAACACAATGAAAGTAATTCATGAAATACTCCGGATGGTTTAAAGAAAATAATTTATGACAAATGGGACAATTTAATAGGATAACATGAAGCTAGAGCCACGAATCTTCAAGAGAACGGACAAGATTAAGAGGAAAACTCTTCTTCGGTCTTCAAATGTTGAGAATGACGACGAGAAACACCACCAAAAATTGTTAGGATACTCCGGGCGAATGAAAAGAGGAGATGTTGAACCAACGATGAAAAGAATTGAAAGCGATTTTGGAGAAGGCATATGACTGATGGAATCCATACTTACGTCACAATTGAAAAGAATTTCGGAACACTCCGGGAAATTAGAAGAGTCAGGTAAGATCCTGGAAATAAACCTGTGGGTTAGGGCCCACCGAAGAGAAAACTCTGTTGGAAGGGGTTGAAAAGGAGATGATGCACCGGAACAATTGAATGACTCGAATGAGGTGACCACCTCGAATTAATTGGAACACAGACGAATCTCCTGAGATCACTTCGGAACTCCAGAATAATTAAATGGCGAGAGGCGAACGAGCAAGGTGAAGCAATTGAGCTGAGGAAAAAGAATATGATGAACACCGAAAATAAATTGAATTGGAACCACCGGAAAAGAAAAGAGATGAAGAATGTCGAACGAGAGGGGAATTCATCGGAGCAGAAAAGACATGAAGGATGACAAACTAGACGAGAATTCACCGGTTGAAATAACTGGCGAAAGAATGCAAAGGATTCACACGAGTAGGATGGATACTCGATTAAGGACTCCGGCTCCGAGAAGCAAAAGGGTTGGCGGGTGGGAAAAAGAAAGACAACTTCGGAAGGGAAAACAACATCGGTTGGAAAGAACCGAGGATTGAAGCAAAAGACGAGGAGGATCAAATCAACTTAACGAGAGATGCACCAGATGAAAAGAGCAGACATCGCAACGAACGAAAAACTAACCACGTGATCCTAAAAAATTTTGAAGGGGAAGAGAAGTAATTCAAAACACCTACGTTAAGATTCCTCACCAGAGCGACGAAGGGACTGAGGAGTAAAAAGAAATCCTACTCTCCGATATAACTAGATTCCAAAAAAGTTTTCTTCTAGACTCGACAACGACCGAACTACGATCAATCAAGGGGGCTCCTATTGTCGGTCGAGGCTCTGATACCAACTTGTCACGCCCAAGATGCAATTCTATCCCGAACACATGACACACTCGTGATTGGGGCACAACCGCATTTCGGGCGCTTAGCAAGATGGATATCATTACAACGTACCAATTACATAAAAACATGGGGATACAACTATTCATACAATTCACATGAATACAACAACATAATTACAAGACATCCGACTATGGATGCAAACATGAAAAGCACAACGACATCCATCCTGCTATCCCAGGCTGCCGACCAGGAACCTAACCCAAGACTGACGAAGAAGAAGAAGAAAGAACTCCAACAAAAGGTAACATCACCCTCACATCAAGTCATCGGAAACCTGCACCTGCAACTGTTGTTGTAGTATCTGTGAGCCACGAGGACTCAGCAATCCCATAACCATGGGTGTCAAGACTAGCAAAGCTTAATGGGTATGGAGAGGTAAAGTGGTGAGGTTGCAGCAGCGCCTAAGCAATATATGGTGGCTAACTTATGAGTACAAGAATAGGATGAGCATCAGCACAAACGGTCGCAAACTAGTAATGATCGCTAAAGATCCTAAACTAACTACGAGTCAAACATAACCCCACCGTGTTCTCTTCTCAAAGTGAAAAGAGACGGTCACGGTTACTCACGCGGTTGTGTGTTTTATCTCGGATCCTCTGTCAAGTTTTCTACAACCGGATATTAACAAATTACCATCTTCCACATAACCGCGGGCACGGCTTTCGAAAGATCAAAACCCTGCACGGGTGTCCCAACTTAGCCCATCACAAGCTCACGATCTGTGGAGTCGCAACTCCATGTTGGGAAGACCCGAGTATTCTCGGAATCCTGTGCTCAAGATATTTTGGCAAAGGTAAAACTAATCCAGTAAGACCTCCCAGTGTGCCGACACCCTAATAGTAGCCGGGCGTATCTCGTCGCAGACCACGACCGGATGGGCGATGCTACAGGTAAAACCAATCCTCGAGTTTCCTCGTGGTGGCCCTGCAGGACCCCCGTTTGGGACCAACACCATCAGCACTGGCCCCCTCTGTTATGTAGATTTAAGAACTCGGGGACGCGACCTCCTATGCAATTTAATTAATTTAATTATGTTTTATTATGAGGCAAAATAAAACCAGAGTTGGGCCTTGCTGGAAAAGCTTTAAGCAGTGCGAATTATCAAGGGGGGCCCATAAACCCCAACCGTGTTAGGAACGCAAAATCAAGGAACACAACGCCGTTTTATCGGTTCTTAAGGTGGCATGAGTGGAACAAAACGCTAAGCAAAAGGCCAAGCCTTCCACCAAATGCCAAGTATATAGATGTGTTAATATATATATAAGATATATTGTGATATTCCAACAACAAGTTCCAACATGGAGCAATCCTCATCTTCACCTGCAACTAACAACTCTATAAAAGGGGCTGAGCGAGCGGGTAACATAGCCGAACAATGGCTTGCTGGGATGGTGTCAAAGGTTAGAGGTTTCATGGCAACAAGGAGAGAGGCTGACAATAGATAGGTAACGTGACATATAGCGACAACATCGAGACAACTAGCATGGCAATGATAGTAAAGGTATCCAAGGTGATGGTCATCTTGTCTGAGATCCAGCAAGGAAGAAGAACGAGTCCATGAAGAAGCCGAAGAAGAAGCGACAAAGACGAACCACGTGTAGACGAACGAATCCTCACGATCGCGACGGAATATGAACTAGCAAGAAGAAGCACACAACAAGGTAAACACACCACTCAAGAGCATGACATAAAGCTCAACCAAGTACGATGCAAGACAAGTCTATATGATGTAAAACATGACAAGGGATGAAGCATACAAGAACATCACACAAGGCAAGTTTAAATGAGGCCGGAAACCACATATAACAATTCCAATAAGTCCTCATATGCACATTTCGAAATTGGTCCAGATCTGAACAAACCTTAAGTTCAAGTTGTTAAACAGCAATTTAACATGCACCATGATGATCTACTTGATGATGTTATAGACCTAGGGTAGGGTCACGGGCCTGACCTAGGTACCCCACCCAAGGTCACTACCCCAGAAGGTCAAAGACAAATTCGAAGACAGCAAGGTCGGTCGACCGTGGCGGCCCAAGAGGACATATCACTCGACTGAACACCCCCCTCCCTGACGAGTCAACTCAACTCAACCATCCAAAGACACTAGACCCCTGAAGGTCAAAGGTCCCTTAGGACATCAACGGTTTGGCATTCATTCTATGACAATGAATGCCTTTACCACTCTTTATTGCATGTGTTATCAGTAACGCCCTACCTTTATGTACATTGAACCCTTTGTAATGTGGGGATGGCTAGGGTCCTGGCGAAATCTATATAAGCCACCCCCTTCTCCAGTACAAGGGTTCGCACCCCCTGTAACTCAAACACCCATATACATTCCAGTCGACCGCCTCAGGGCACCGAGACGTAGGGCTTTTACTTCCTCCGAGAAGGGCCTGAACTCGTAAACATCTCGCGTACAATCTCACCATAGCTAGGGCCTTGCCTCCTCTTACGTACCCCCTACTCGTACTGTCAGACTTAGAACCACGACAGTTGGCGCCCACCATGGGGTAGGGTGTCTTAGCGACTTCTGGTGAGGTTGCAAACTTTTCTCCGACCTCCTTCATCATGGTTTTCGGCAGTTGTCTGGTGCTGGGCCGCGAGGTCCGATTCGGCGTGCTCGTCTTCATCGTTGACGACTCCGCTTGGCTCTAGGAGGCCCCCTCAACGTCGAGGCGTTGCCCATCCGCGGGGCCGCGCACTTCCGTGCTAGTGCGTGCGGCGTCCTTCCTGCAGCTGTCGACTCGGTACCGGCCGGCTCCTTTATCATCCGTCGTCCCCGCTGGACGCCACCGCAAGTGATCTGGTCGCTCGTGGCTCCAGCGGTGGGTGAAACACGCGGTGGCCCGCCAGACAGCCACCCCTCAAGTTGCGGCCATCGAGCCCGACGAATACCTCTATGGGCCGGTCGATCCGTCGATTGAGCCTGCAGATTCGCTTTCTGAGTGCGGGAGCAGCGATCCCGCAGCCGAAGTTCTCATGGTCGACTCACATTGTAGTCCGCCAAGATACCCTCACGGCGGAGACGGTTGTAGCGGCAACGGTCAGTCATTCGACCATGACGGGTACATTCCTCAACCCCTCACTGCCGAGCAGAGGGACGAGCTCTGCCGCGCAATGAAGACGCACTTTTCACCCCTATTGTGGGAGACTCCCCAGAGGCTCGGGCTCTAGAAGCCACGCGCCTAGCCACCATGGCCGAGCGCGCGCGACTGGAGAATATCCACCGCTCACTCGATGAACGGGCCCGCCGACTGATTCCCGAATCCAGTCGATGGCCATGGTAGTCGTTCCCGCGCGAGACTCAGGTGTTCCGGACGCCCGTCCAGAACCTTGAAGCCACAGCTCGCATCGTGGATTATATCCAGCTGTCTCAGTCGGAGGCTGGAGAGGCTTGTAGCAGATCCGGGCGCTGCTCTGGATGGCAGGAGAGCAGAACGCAGCTGTCTCTCAGTCGCGTAACAGGATTCACAGCAGATCAGTGGCAGCGGACACCATTTGGTCAGCTCACAGCCCAAGATCGCCCCCGAGGCATGAAGACCATGGGCCCCGTCAAGACCGGCATCTGGGTCAGAATGAGGAGCAATATGATCATCGACTCGGTCACAATGACCGCCGTCGAGTGCCTACGCCTCCTCCGGGAAGCGGATCGTACTTGCCCAGGCGACACGAAGGCAGGCGCTTGCGCAATGATGAGCGGAGGATTCCCCCAGATCCTAGAAGGCCCGACTTTGATGCAAGATCTATTCTTGTGCAGGGGCTGGTTGACAGGAACAGAGCATACAGAGAAGAGCAAGGCAGAGATCATCCGAGTGGAAGCCGAGCGTCTGTCTTTGGACCCAAATGCTTTAGCAGTGCCATCAGGGCCACTGAGATCCCCCCAAACTTCAGGTTGGCGGCAGGAGTGAATAAGTTCACCAGCGAGTCAAAGCCAGACACTTGGCTCGAAGATTACTGAGTGGCTATGCAGATCGGGGGCGGCAACGATGACGTGGCCATTAAGAACCTTCCCCTGATGTTGGGCTGCTCGGCCCGGGCGTGGCTGAATCAGTTGGCCCCTGAGAGCTTTACAGTTGGGAAGAGCTAGCCCGAGTGCTTATCAGGACCTTCGAAGGCACCTGCCAATGGCCCGTGGGGCTTGCGGAGTTGCAACATTTCGTGCAGATGCCGAATGAAACCCTGAGAGATTACATCCAAAGATTGACCACCTTGCATCACACGGTGGGGAATGTGTCCGAGCACCAAGCAGTCTGCGCCTTCAAGGAGGGCGTGCGATACAGAGAGCTGAACCTGAAGTTCGATCGAACGGGAGATATGTACGTGTCCCGGATGATGGAGATAGCCAGTCGGTACGCCAACGGCGAAGAGGCCGATCGGCTCCGCAGTGGCAAGAAACCAGTCGGTCAAGATGACCAGAACTCCAATGGGAAACCTAAGCGCAAGGCCGAGCCAGCAGCTCAAGGCGTAGCCGCAGTTATTAACCAAGGAAAGGGTAAAGGAAAGCCTAAGGGGCCTTGGGTCCCCAACAAAGTGAAAGATCAAGCAGGAAATGACGTGCTCGACCTGCCGTGTCCTATCCACACGAAGAAAGATGAAGAGAGGAACTTGGTTTATCCCAAGAACACCACTCGATAGTGTCGGCTGCTGATCCAGAGCTTCCTGAAAGATCTGTCGACTGAGAAGGAAAAGGAATCGGAGGAGACCGAGGGCAAATAAGGGGATGGAGGTTACCCCCAGATTAACTCCACCTTGATGATTTTTGCTGACATTGAAAGCAAGAGTCGACTGAAAGTTATCAACAGAGAAGTCAACATGGTTGCCCTGGCGACAACGACATATCTAAAATGGTCCAAGACCCCCATCACATTTGACTAGTCCCATCACCCTGCACACATCGCTACCCCTGGGCGGCAGGCGCTGGTGGTCGACCCAGTTATCGAGGGCACTCGTTTGACCAGGGTCCTGATGGATGGTGGTAGTGGCCTGAACATTCTGTATGCTGAAACCCTCCGTGGGATGGGCATTCCGATGTCCAAGCTAAGCGATGGTAACATGAGGTTTCATGGGGTCATCCCTGGGAAGAAAGCCGACTCACTTGGCCAAATCTCAGTCGACGTGGTTTTCGGCGATTCAAAGAATTACCGCAAAGAGAAGCTGACGTTTGAAGTGGTGGACTTCAACAGCGCCTATCATGCCATTCTGGGTAGGCCCGCCTACGCCAGATTCATGGCTCGACCATGCTATGTGTATCTCAAGTAGAATATGCCGGGTTCCAACGGCGTCATAACCGTCACGGGGAACCGACAGAAAGAGGAAGAGTGCTTCCAGAAAGGCTCGAAAATTGCTGACGAGCAGATGGCAACAATAGAGATGGAGGAGTACCAGAAGAATGTGGATCCGAGTGATTTGCTGCGGGCTAAGAAGCCGGCTTCCGAGTCAGCTTTTCAGTCGGCGGGGGAGAAGAAGCCCGTACATATTCACCCCACCGACCCCAATGCAGCACCGACCCACATCTCAACTACACTCGATGGCAAATAGGAAGAAGCAGTCATCCAGTTCCTCCGTGAGAACTGGGACATCTTCGCATGGAAACCGTCTGACATGCCAGGTGTACCCAGGGGACTAGCTGAGCATCATTTGCGAGTCGACCCAAAAGTGAAGCCCGTGAAGGAACATCTTCGTCGGTCCGCCGCGGAGAAGAGAAAAGCAATTGGCGAAGAGGTGGCTCGGCTTCTGGCAGCTGAGTTCATCCGCGAGATCTACCACTCCGAGTGGCTCGCCAATGTGGTCATGGTCCCCAAGAAGGACAAGTCCCTCCGCATGTGCATCGATTTCAAGCATATCAATCGGGCCTGCCTGAAAGATCATTTTCCTCTCCCCCGCATCGATCAGATAGTCGACTCGACTGCGGGATGCGAGCGTTTGTCCTTTCTGGACGCGTATTCCGGGTATCATCAGATCCGGCTGTTTGGACCCGATGAAATCAAGGCAGCCTTCATCACCCCATTCGGGTGTTTCTGTTATGTCACCATGCCTTTTGGTCTCAAGAATGCCGACGCTACCTTCACGCGCATGATTCAAAAATGCCTTCTGAAGAAAATCAATCGGAATGTGGAAGCATACATGGATGACATCGTGGTCAAATCACGCAAAGGTTCCGACCTGCTAACTGACCTCGCCGAGACATTCGCAAATTTGAGAAGCTATGATATCAAGCTTAATCCGTTGAAGTGTACATTCGGAGTTCCAGGCGGTAAGCTACTCGGTTTCCTTGTTTCAGAACGAGGAATCGACGCCAACCCAGAAAAAGTCAGTGCCATCCTCCGAATGAAGCATCCCGAGCGTATACACGACGTCCAGAAGCTAACTGGTTGCTTGGCCGCATTGAGTCGGTTTATTTCTCGTCTCGGTGAGAAGGCATTACCTCTCTACCGACTGATGAAGAAATCTGAAAAGTTCGAGTGGAATTCTAAAGCTGAAGCAGCGGTTGAAGAGCTCAAAGCCCTGCTCACCCAGCCGATGCTTGCTGCCCCGGTCAGCAAGGAGCCTCTTTTACTATACATCACAGCCACCAGACAAGTTGTCAGCACTGTACTCACGGTCGAGCGGGAAGAAGAAGGCAAAGCCTACAAAGTCCAACGCCCAATCTACTACATTTCCGAAGTATTGACTCCCTCCAAGCAAAGATACCCGCATTACCAGAAGCTTGTGTATGGGATTTACTTGAACGCAAAGAAAGTTGCTCATTACTTCTCGGATCATTCAATCTCAGTGGTCAGCGACGCCCCACTGTCAGAAATCCTGAACAACAGAGACGCAACAGGTCGAGTGGCAAAATGGGCGATTGAACTCCTTCCGCTAGATTTCAAGTTTGAAGCGAAGAAAGCTATCAAGTCTCAGGAAATGGCAGATTTTGTGGCCGAATGGGTCGAACAGGAGCAGCCGACTCAGATCCAGTCGGACCACTAGACTATGTTCTTTGATGGATCCAAGATGTTGAACGGATCCGGTGCAGGCATGGTTTTGGTATCCCCCAGGGGCGACAAGCTTAGTTACGTCCTTCAAATCCACTTCGACTCTTCAAACAACAAAGCTGAATACGAGACGCTTTTGTACGGGTTGCGTATGGCCATCTCACTCGGCGTTCGTCGCCTGATGGTCTACGGCGACTCGGACTTAGTGGTCAATCAGGTGATGAAGGAGTGGGACGTCAAAAGCCCGGCAATGACCAGTTATTGCAGTGTAGTGCGAAAGCTGGAAAAGAAGTTTGAAGGTTTAGAGCTCCATCACGTGCCCAAAATCAAGAATCAGCTTGCTGACGATCTCGCGAAGATAGGGTCCACTCGGAAGCCTATACCCAAGAATGTGTTTTTGGAGCACCTGCACACCCCCTCAGTCAAAGAAGACCCCTTCACGGAGGAACCCCCACAGCCAATAAGCGCATCTGATCCGACTGAAGTCGAAGTTCCTGCGGTGGTCGACCTAATCATGGAGATTTTGGTGATCACGCCCGACTGGACTGTGCCATACATAGCATACTTGCTCAGACAAGAACTCCCAGAGGATGAAGAGGAAGCACACCAAATCGTCCGCCGATCCAAGGCCTTCACTGTCATTCAGGGTCAGCTCTACAGGGAGAGTGTCAGAGGAGTCGCCCAGTGCTGCATCACCCCGGAAGAAGGTTGCCTGATTCTGAACGAAATTCACTCGGGAACTTGTGGCCACCACGCTTCCTCTCGGACTATAGTGGCCAAGGCGTACCGAGCTGGATTTTATTGGCCCCGAGCTAACGATATGGCAAAAGATATCGTAGACAAGTGCGAAGGCTGCCAATTCTACTCCAACATGTCTCATAAGCCGGCGTCTGCCTTGAAGACCATTCCATTGGTTTGGCCGTTTGCCGTCTGGGGGTTGGACATGGTCGGTCCCTTAAAAACTGGCAGAAGCAGATTCACTCACTTGCTCGTGGCAGTTGACAAGTTTACCAAATGGATCGAAGCAAAGCCCATCAAGAACCTCGGCTCAAGCACTGCCATCAGCTTCATCAGAGAATTGATATTCAGATACGAAGTCTCCCACAACATCATCACGGATAACGGCTCCAACTTTGACTCGGACGAATTCAGAGCTTTCTGTTCCTCTCAAGGCATGCGGGTCGACTATGCCTCCGTGGCGCATGCGCAGTCGAATGGACAAGCAGAAAGAGCGAATGGTTTGATCGTCCAAGGCCTGAAGCCGCGGCTTATGCGCGACCTCAAGCATGCCGCCGGAGCTTGGGTGACTGAACTGCCATCTTTCTTATGGGGGCTAAGGACAACTCTGAACCGGTCGACTGACCGTACCCCCTTCTTCATGGTCTATGGAGCTGAGGCCGTGCTACCGAGTGATTTGTTGCACAACGCCCCCCGAGTGGAACTCTTCTCCGAGGCAGAAGCAGAACAAGCCCGTCAAGATGTAGTCGACCTCCTGGAGGAAGAACGGGAGATGGCTTTGATCCGCTCGACCATTTAACAACAGGACCTGTGCCAATTCCATGCTCGCAATGTCCGGAGCCGAGCATTCCAAGAGGGAGACATGGTTCTCCAAGTCCGTCAGAAGCGACCGCACAAACTTGCCCCAGCTTGGGAAGGCCCATTCATCGTCACCAAGGTACTGCACAATGGGGCATATCACATCTACAATGTCACCAAGAAGAAAGATGAACCCCGCTCATGGAACGCGGACCTGCTCCGCCGCTTCTATACTTGAAGCACCCGATCAGTCAAGTTGTAATAAGAATCTTCCAGTTTGTTTTCAAAGAAAAGTTTGCAACAATTCCTTAATGATTGTTGATCTCTAAGATGCTGGTCCTCAAATCCCCCAGTGGGTGCTTAGCCGCGAACCCGATTCTCCTAAGTTACAAAAACCACTCCGAGTGAAGAGCAACCCTCTCACTTGGGGGCTTAGCTGCGACCCTGTAATCGCCTAAGTTACAAAAACCACTCCGAGTGAAGAGCAACCCTCTCACTCGGGGGCTTAGATGCGACCCCATAATCGCCTAAGTTACAAAAACCACTTCAAGTGAAGAGCAACCCTCTCACTCGGGGGCTTAGCTGCGACCCCGTAATCGCCTAAGTTGCAAAAACCACTCCGAGTGAAGAGCAACCGTCTCACTCGGGGGGCTTAGCTACGACCCCGTAATCGC
>LR738712.1:336707517-336749811 GCA_902687465.1 Secale cereale
CACTCCGAGTGAAGAGCAGAATTCTCACTCGGGGGCTTATCCGCGGTCCTCTGAGCTACGCCATAAGTACAACATGGCTCTGTCCTCCGAGCTCCGCCACAAGTACAACGTAGCTCGTAATCGCCTAAGTTACAAAAACCACTCCGAGTGAAGAGCAACCCTCTCACTCGGGGGCTTAGTTGCGGTCCTCGGAGCGATGCCATAAGTACAATGTGGCTTTGTCCTCCGAGCTCCACCACAAGTACAACGTAGCTCGTAATCGCCTAAGTTACAAAACCACTCCGAGTGAAGAGCAGCCCTCTCACTCGGGGACTTAGTTGTGACCCCGTAATCGCCTAAGTTACAAAAATCAGTCCGAGTGAAGAGAAACCCTGTCACTCGGGGGCTTATCTGCGGTCCTCCGCGACCTACCATAAGTTCAGCGTCACCATCAAGCGGCTCGACCATCAGAGCCGTGCTGCGGATACGACGTCGACTCGAAATCCAAAAGATCAGAAGGAGTCAGAAGCAAAACAAGCGAATGTAAAAGGAATCAAGTGCATATAAAGCCCCGCAAGATTCGGGCAGAAGTACTTGGGCATCAAGCCCACGAGATTTTAACGGTTACAAGATCACTCGGCATTCCGAGGCAAATAGAATCAGAGTATCAAAGTTTGTTCACTCCCCGGGGGGAGGAGGGATTGCAGACGCAACGAACTCATCCAGGTCGACCCCGTCGGCAATACGGGTAGCGGCCTCCAAGAACGTCTCCATGAACGACTGGAACTAGAGTTCCTTCGTGTTGGCGACCTTGAGTGAGGCCAACCTCTTCTCCTTCACCTCCTTGCAATGAACCCGAACCAGAGACAACGCAACATCAGCTCCACAACAGGCAGATGATTTCTTCCACTCTTGCACTCAACCAGGGATCTCATTGAGTCGAGTCATCAGGGACTCGAGGTCATTCTCTTGCACGACTCCCCTCCAGAGTGTAGTATCGATCCGAGACATCACCGCGTTCAGTCGACCGAGATAGCCTGTGGCGCTGGTAAGGCGAGACTCCAACCTCAAGATGTTCATAGCAGCTTCATCCTTGACAATAGAGTTGGCGGGGTCCAGACCAGTCTCGACCCGCCCAGTTTCCTCCTCAAAGTTACGACATAATTCTACACAAGAGAGAACACGACGAATTAGCAAGCAAGTTATGAGTCGACCACCTTGAGTCAGTCAAAGCGAAAGGTACATACCTTCAAGCACAAGGTACCACTTCTTGGTGAGATCACCCAGATAAGCCTCCAACACGTTCTTCTTCTGGAAATGGCCCCTGTATTTCTCGTCCAGGGTAGACTTGCCCCCTTCAGTCGAGTCACCTCCGTGTTAGCCGCGCCGAGAGAATCCTTCAGCCTAGCGATCTCCGCCTCAAGCGCGCCGACCGAAGCCAGTTTCTGTTCTGCCAGTTCAGTTACCCTCTGCTGCGCTACCGCCAGGTCAAGATCCTTCTGCTCCAGGGCTACCCTCAGTTGGTCTACAAGAGACATTACTAGATAGATGAACATAAGGATACACATGACATATTCGCAGAAGATCAGTCGACAAGCTATTCACTTTAATTACCAGACGCTTCGTCCAAGGTTTTCTTCAAATGATCCCTGGCCAGCTGCAAGTCAACATTGAGCTGGACCTGCTTCTTCTCAAGATCTGGGAACTTGGCTCCGAACTCACAAGATTTCCGAATCGACACAACAAGATAGATTTCTAAGACTACAGTCGAGTCAAATACTGAATAGTAGTCTGGGGACTACACCCAGTGGGTGCACTGAGCGTGCCCCCATTGGTTCTCACTCGGTCAGATCAGTCTTGCCCGAGCCCAAAAAAAGAGAGAGATTTGTTCTCAGACCATGGCCGACTACTAGCAATCGAGCACGGTCTCGGGGACTACACCCAGTGGGTGCACTGAGCGTGCCCCCACTGGTTCTCACTCGGCTGGATCAGTCCCGCGCGAGTAAGAAAGGTTCAAAACAAATGAAGAAGACAAATTCTAAAGACCACGGCCGGCTGACTTCAGTCGACCATGGCCTCTGGGACTACACGCAGTGGGTGCACTCAGCGTGCCCCCACTAGTCCAATCGATTGGGTTACAAGAGCTAAAGCTACAAGAGAAGACACCCATTAGGTGTGATGATGTAACATCATCTTACGAACAAAGCAACAATTTTAAAAATGAAGATTTCAACAACACAACAAACCAGTCGGAAGAGACAGACCTGAACATTGGTTCAAAGAGCCGAGCTGTCGTTATAGGCAGCCATGCTGGCCTCATACGCCACCTTCGTTCGCTCCATCATCAATCCCACCTGACGAACGGCTTCCTGGGCCTCATTCACGGGGTCATCCGGGACGTGATGGGTGGTGAAGAGAACAGACGGCAGAGCAGTCACTGGGTCGTCAGCTGGGTCAGTCGACGATGAGGGATGGACAGTCGAGACAGGAACGGCAAAGGAGACCGTGGTCCGGGTCACGTCCCCCTGTTGCTGGGCCTCCGAGCCGGAGGGTGTCTTCCGACCCCTCCTTCCTGTGCCTCGTCGAGTCACTTCCGCGCGCTCCTCCTCGTCGTCGTCATCATCAGGAAGCTCTATTACATTGCGTGGCCCTTCAGAAGACAATCAAGAAGTTCAGTCGACTAATAATTCAAATGAGTAAAAAACAAAGCGCAGTCAACAACCCGCACCTGGGCGGGATGTGGCGGCGTCAACGGTCTCCTCGTCATCACGGCCCTTTTCAATATCCATCGAGGTCGTAGAAGCAGCAGCACTGAAGATTTCACAGAAAGTGAGTCGACAGAAGCAAAGTTGGTCTCCAAAGGGGAAGAGAAAATGTAGCAGAGCTACGCTTACACGGAGGCGATCGGGACGTCCACCTTGATCTTGGGCAAGGCCTTCCGGGGTTTGACAGCAGTGACCTTAGGCTTCTTTGGTGCCTTTTCAGTCGGATTTGGAGTGGTTGTGCGAGTCTGTTTCTACACTTGGGAGCTAGAGGGGCCCACCCTGGAACGCACGGCCTCTCGGTCGTGCTTCTCCTTGGAGTGCTTCTCGCCACGGGGAGGCGACTCGACCTCCTCGCCGCAGCTGGAATCTTCGCTCTCCTCCTTAGTCTCCTCGTCGGACTTCCAGTCGGAAGCCTCGCCTATGCCTTCTTCCTCCTCCTGGGCCTGCTCACCATTGGGAACCGAAAACATTTCGGTATAGATCCGCAGAGAAGAAGAATAATTATACGTTAGTTGGATTCGTCAGGCATCAGCAAGCAGGAAACATATAATTCACTCGGAAGCCTAGGCCAAACCTTGTTTGGTTGGTGGTCTGAGTCGAATGGGCGAACTCTTCCAGTCCCCCGAGGGTTGTTCTTGTTCCCCGTGATGCACTTTAGGCACTGCGCCACCGTCTGCGCGACAACTTCCTCAGGATGGACCCGACACGTGTCGTCGGCGCCAGAGTACATCCACATTGGATGGTCTCGGGCTTGGATGGGATGGATCCTCCTCATGAGGAACACCTCGAGCAGATCCATCCCCGTGACCCCGTCGCGGACCAGCTGAACCACCCACTCTACCAGCATGTCTACCTCTACCCTCTCAGCCCGACTCACGAGCAACGTCGGTGGCTGGTTGACTCGACCCAAAGAAAATGGAGGAAGCCAAGTCGGCTGACCAGGAGTCGGAATGTCCCTACAATAGAACCAAGTCGACTGCCAACCCCGGACCGACTCAGGAAGGGTCATGGCAGGGAAAGCGCTCCTACCCCTAAGCTAGATACCCAATCCGCTGCACATCTGGATGACATGCGTCTTCTCGTCACTCGGGTTCGCTTTCTTGACGGTTTGGGAACGACAAGTGAAGATATGCTTGAACAGACCCTAGTGCGGTCGGCACCCGAGGAAGTTCTCGCACATTGAAACGAATGCGGCCAAATAGGTGATGGTGTTGGGAGAGAAGTGGTGCAGCTGGGCGCCGTAAAAAGCCAAAAAACCGCGGAAGAAAGGGTGCGGGGGCAAAGAAAAACCTCGGTCGACGTGAGTCGCGAGGAGAACGCACTCGCCCTCCCGCGGCTGGGGCTCGAGCTTGCCCTCCGGCAGCCGCGAGGAGTCGCGGACGAGCAGGCTCTCGTCCACCAGCTCCTCCATGTCCTCCGACATCATCGTGGACCTGATCCAGTCCCCCTGGATCCAGCCAGGCGGGAGCCCGGACCTCGACGACGATCCCCCTTGGTTGGATCTCTTCCCTTTCCCCGTCGCCACCGCTTTCTTCGAGCGCTCCAGAGCCGCCGTCTTGTCCTTACCCATGGAGGGCGGGCTGGTGCGGACCGAGCCGCGGAAGCTGGAGAGCAGGAGCGCGACGAAGGAGCATAGGAAGAAGAAGCAAGGAATGGGCCCACAGTGCCTCCGCCTCGGCCGCAGCACGCACTTATAGCGCAGCGGTCGAGTGACTGACTGGTGGCCCCGAGCTATCCCGTCAAATCCCGCAATAGGCGCGCACACGATACGTGGCAAAAAAGGAGGCGTGGAGATAGAGGCGTCCCGAGCATATCCGATCCGATTGCCGCGGCACGACCCGTCCCGCGCGCTTCCCCAAATTTCGAAATCCCGCAGAATCCGGAGACCAGAGAGCAACCAATCCCACCGAAAACCACGCGCCCCACCGGCGCTCAGAACCGTGCACAAAGTACAGTCAACGGCCAACACAAACAAGTACACTCGGTGGTTCTTGAATCAATTAAGGCGACCAAGTCGAGGTTGAAGAGTCAGCCTGGTCTGTTAGCTCAAAGAAGATCTCCCCAGGGCATCGAACCCAAGCCAAGGCCAACTTCAACACTCTCCTCCACTCGAACCTCAATCCATTCGGGGGCTACTGATGATGTTACAGACCTAGGGTAGGGTCACGGGCCTGATCGAGGTACCCCACCCAAGGTCACTACCCCAGAAGCTCAAAAGACAAATTTGAAGACAGCAAGGTCGGTCGACCGTGGCGGCCCAAGAGGACATATCACACGACCGAACACCCCCTCCCTGATGAGTCAACTCCACTGGAACATCCAAAGACACTCGACCCCTGAAGGTCAAAGGTCCCTTAGGACAGCAACGGTTTGGCATTCATTCTATGACAATGAATGCCTTTACCACTCTTTATTGCAGGCGTTATCAGTAACACCCTGCCTTTATGTACATTGAACCCTTTGTAACGTGGGGGTGGCCGGGGTCCTGGCGAACTCTATATAAGCCACCCCCTTGCTCCAGTACAAGGGTTCGCACCCCCTGTAACTCAAACACCCATATACATTCCAGTCGACCGCCTTAGGGCACCGAGACATAGGGATTTTACTTCCTCCAAGAAGGGCCTGAACTCGTAAAAATCTTGCTTACAATCTCACCATATCAAGGGCTTTCCTCCTCTTACGTACCCCCTACTCGTACTGTCAGACTTAGAACCACGACACTACTCGAAATTCTAGTCAAGTTACATATAAAGTTTGTTAAATTCGGAGCTACGGCCTAGAAGATATGAGCAAAACAAGACAAGCATGGCAACGATGCAAGGTGCACCCAAACCTCAAGCAAACACACTCCAAACAGGTTTACAACATGTTATTATGCATCTACATGCAAAAACACACAAGTTTCATATAGGACACGCTCAAAACGGAGCAACGGTTCATCACATACACACGAAACAAGATATAACAACAAGCTGTCCAAAAACAGCAACATGGCACTTAGTTGACATCAAAACAACATGATACAAGAACATTTCATGGCAACAAAGGGCATGGCAAGCAAGTACATGTCCAGCACCACAAGCATGAGCAAAGAGATACTACAAAACACCACTAGAACATGCTCAAAAAATCATGGCAATATTGCAAAAGATAACCGTTTCACAGACTTAGTGAAAATAAACTAAACATGGCAGCAACAATAACAAGTAGGCATGTTTGCAGGCTTGTGCAACTCATCTCAGAGCATATCATGGTATGTGAATATAACCAACAGCAAGAAGACATGTTTATGAAGCTACTCATGGAAAGAACATGGTCATAGGATGCATAGATCACTAGCAATTTATATGGCAAAACTGAACTTCATGATAATAGGCTCACATAATCATTTTATAGCAACTTGAGAGCATGAAAACAACAAGCTACATCAGGCCATATATGCAAACATGGGCATAGATGGATAGAGCATAACATGGCCAACAAGACATGATCATTGGACAACCCCAAACATTCAAGGATTTGAGTGTGGCATCAAGCAAACATGGCATCAGGTTATAAGAGTTTCAGACTTTGCAGTTTTTAACAAGTGTAAGAAAACAGCCAACAACGAGTAGGTCACTTTGCAAGCTTGTTGCAATCACCACAAGGCATAACATGAAAAGTGGATTGCACCACAACAAAGATGGCATGATTATGCTTATAAAACATATTGACATGTTGCTCAAACAAAAATCACACATAAAGATACAAAAATGACAAATCAGCATCTCATAACAAGTTTCAGCACTTAACAGCCACATGCACTTTTGCAACAGAGATTAACATGGCAAAATGGCACCTAACATGAATGCTACAGCAACCATCACGAAGAGCACATCACAATGAACATTTTGACATATCATACACTCCATTTGGACCAACATGAACAAAGATGTGACCTCTCAAACATGCTAACATATTAACAGTTATCAGCAGTTTATAACATTTAGCACTTTTGCAACGATGATTAGAGCATCAAGATGAACTCAAACAAGCATGTCACAGTACAACAATATGAAGAGCATCACGACACGATTATTTTGACATATTATACTTACAAAACGGATCACCATGCACAAAGTTATCACTATGCAAACATGCATCCATTTTTACAAATGCCGGGGACTTAGCCATTTTCTGGAAAAAAAACTGAGCGGGCGTAAAATAACTAAACTACGCACGCGCGGTAGATTGAGCAGTGGGACTGGGCTGGGAGGTTCTGACCTAGCGGGTCGAGGCCCACTGGCGAGGTAGGAGGTCTGGCGGGCCGGTTGGAAGCGGTGGCTGGGCCGCGACCTACGGGCCAGGCCCACGAGGCGAAGGAGGGCCGACCAAGGAGGTGGGGGCATCATCCTCCTCTGCTCGATGCAGAGGCAAGCAGCGGGCATGGCGGCCACCGGTGATGGGGTCGACGGCGCATTGGGGAGCGACTTCGGCGAGGAGGAAGATCCGGGCACGGGCACCGCGGTCTGGCCGGACACAGGCGAAGACGGCACCAGGGAAGCCCGTGGCGGCGGCGTGAGGTACTCTGGCAGCGGTGACCTGCGAGGCAAACGAGGCTACGGAGTTAGGGCGAGAGAGAGAGAGAGAGAGAGGAGGAAGAGGAGCGGGCAGGGAGAGGTACTGGTGGTCCTGGGGCGACCGGAGGAGGTCGCCGGCGGTGAGGTGGATGGCGGCGGGGACGAGGCGGCGGCGCTCGAGATTGATCTGGACTCGATCAAGCGGGGCGAGCGCTGTGGAGGAGCGGGATGCGCTCGAGCCTCACAGTCTGCAGCGGCGGGCACAGTCGGGCTCGCCCGGGCTCGCGATGGGCTCGGCGGGCTTGTGCGGTGGGAAGAGGCAGGAGGGGCGCGTGGCGAGCGGGGATTGGCCTGCGGGACACAGATGGCGATGTGGCAACCTGGGAGTGGTCGGGGGCGTCTGGTCGGCGGTGGCTGGCTTGTGGTGGTGCGACAAGTGGCAGCGGCGGGGTGGCTGTGCATGGAAACTGAGGAGGGAGGTAGAAGAAGGTCATTTTTGGAAGAGGGAAGGGGTTTAAATAGGCAGGGGGTCTAGGGATTAGGGTTTGGAGGGATTTTTGGGCAGTTTCGGACCCCCGGATCGAAATCCAACAGCTCCGGAGGGTGGGTGGGGGGTAGGTTGGGCCTAGTGGGCTGTGTAGAGGGGTGAGTGGGCTGTGTAGAGGGGTGAGTGGGCTGAGAAGAGAGGGAGAAGATAGGCCCGACGTAGTGTTTCGAAGACCGAAACGTCCGACGATTAACCGACTATAGTGCCGCTATAGTTTATCGGTTGGGCTATCAAACGGACTCCGAATATGACGAAATTTGTCAGCCGGTCTGTCTACACCATAATAAGACCACACGCCGAGTTTCATCCCATTCCGAGAACATTTTTCGGCCACTTATAAAATAAATATTCCGAGGTGCCGCGGGCGCGTGCAAATGTGTCTGGGCTCAGAACGGACAATGGAAAGGACGGGCGGACTCGGACGGATGCAAGTTTTCAAAACATGATGATGACAATGCACATGATGACATGGCAACATGAAACACGCAAGAAAATGAAATGGTAACGACGGTGAATAATTTGCTGACACCTCGCGCATCGGTCTCGGGGTGTCACACTAGGCTTATCAAAGACTACACTTCTGGCAGCCTCCATCTTGCAGCAGTAGAAGCGAGTAGTAGGTAAGTTCACCAAGTAACATCATATTGCATAATCCTACTCGGTGATCCTCCCCTCGTCACCCTGTGGGAAATCTATCACCGGATTGTATTTGGCACTTGAAAGGGTGTGTTTTATTAAGTATCCGGTTCTAGTTGTCATGAGATCGGAATACAACTCCGAGTCGTCCTGTTACCATGGACACGGCTATTCAAATATATTACTTCCCTACAGGGGTGCACCACATAAACCAACACGCTCGATCCCTCTGGCCGGACACACTTTCCTGGGTCATGCCTAGCCTCGGAAGATCAACACATCGCAGCCCTACCTAGGCCCAACGGAGAGGTTAGCACGCTAGTCTAAATCCTAAGCGCGCAGGGGTATTGGGCCCATCGTCGTTTGCACTCCTGCACGTTGCTTACGCGGCCGGTGAGTAGACCTAGCAACCTCCATTTCAAAGGAAGTTGCGTTACGAGGTCCAACCTGGTGCGCGCCGCTCAGTCGCTAATGTCCAGAAGGCTTCGGTTGATACTACGACGCCGGTTACCCGTATCTTCTCCCATGTGGCAGTTAGTGCGTATAAGCCCAATGATCCAACTCAGATCAAATATCCAAACTCGTTAAGCGTCTTATTATGAAATAACTACGGACAACGACCAGGGACCATTCTACCTCTTTACTGGGTGTCTCAACCTGCACTATCGCTCCGCCACAAAGATTCACACAGAGGGCTGTCAAAAAAATGTCCTTTCAGCCCCTAATCCGTGAATCACTCACGCGTACTCTATGAGCCGACTTGACTTTAGCCACAACATGTATCATGTATAGTATGTATATAGTATATACCCATGATCACCGATGAGGACATCACTAACAAAGTTACACCCACAGCCCCAACTGATACATATACATGACCAATTACTAGAGCTCGCGCATGCCAATTAAATTACCAGGTACTTTCGTTTTTTGGTAATGATTCTAATATTCATGAGAATATGATGCTGCCTAAATTAGATACATTTGTCTTGCTTACAAATGAAGCACCTAGCTTGGACAAGAACGATGAACATTGGAGCAAGATGAAGCATGGAGATGATGGCATGGGCAAGGGGAACAAGAACGGAGTTACAAGTGATGATTTCAGGACTTTGAAGCCACAATAATGAGTGTGTGAAGCCTTGGACGAAATATACAAGATGCCACTTCATTAATTTTGTCCAGGGGCAATTATAGGTGCCGCGTCACCTTATTATTAGGCCAGTCGCATGTAATTTCGAAATACTTGAGTATAGGCTGTTTTTAGAGTCCGTATGTGTGGGGAAACAAGAGTTAGGGTTGGTTTCGGACCCCTCCTCCAAGGGCCACAAAATTCCACCCTCTTTCTCCATATATACGTCCCTTAGGGCATCGTTTAAACTTTTGGGTTTTTTTAGATTAAAGTTCGCCATAGCTGCAACTTCGCGTACTTCGTCTGTGTTCAACGACCAGACAAAGGCGTCACAGAACCCAACCTTGATCAATAAAGCTTTCCTCTTACATTCGCAATATCCAAATTGCAATCTCAGTTTCTTGCTTGTTCTTCGTTTGCTTGCAGGAAATAGACCCTTATGGTCAGGTTGATCGTGCTGCGGTGTAGTTAATAACCTCTCGGAGTTGGTTTAGCGATTGCTAAGGCGCGACGTCTTCGCACGTTCGTAGTCGGAGCGTCAAAGTCTACTCCTCCAAAAACGATAATCACCATCTCATCGAAACAAGGGACACCTTTGCCTCTACCAGGTGGTATCGGATTTCCAGGTTGCTCGGTGAAATTAGGGTTAGTTCATCATATCCGAACCAGTTTGAGCCTTTGCATAGTATTTTCAGTATTTTGCTTTGTTGAATTTGCGGTTGCATCGCCCTGTCAAATTGCTGGTCTTAGTGTCTAGTCTTTTAGAGTTTCGAGTTCTGGTCATAAGTTGTCACGACGCCGCCGCACCATCTTCATCGCCCCTGCCACATACCACTACCAATCTGTATCCATATACCACCACCCCTACCATATACCACCACCGCTGCCATATTCTACCACATATATCCACCACCAATTCGAGTTCTTTCTGTTTTAGATTTGTTTTCGAGATCCATCTAGTTTCGGTTTCGTGTTTCCTTGCCTGAGTAGGTCTTGGAAAAAAAGTCTGGAGACCCCCGGGCAATTTTTAGGCCAAAATATCGAGAGGTGAAAATATTTTTTCCCTATCCTATTTTTAGGCTTTTCTGATTCTTTTGAGACACGTGCCATCATACTATTTTTTTACCGCACTTTTTCGTCGTCGCTGCCCTGATTTCGAAAAAATTAGTAATTGTTTTTCGTGCCTATCATCTTATTTTGACTTGGGAAGAGTTTTGAGACACTCGCCATTATAGTGATTTTCGGAAAAAAAGGGAGTGCAAAAAAAAGAGCGCTAAAAATAAGAGGCGAAAAAAATTCAGAGTGTGCTTTCCCCTTGATTACGTGCAGCGCCGTGATTTTGTTAGTGTTCTAGGCTTGCATCTCTAGTACGGTCTAGCCTAGGACCAGCGCAGTACCGTCGTTGAGCGTTTATTCATCTTTGCATCTCTGAATTAATTATTGCAGACATTTTTGCTACCATATCATAAGCCTTGCCAGCTCCACATACATCTACGTCGTGCGTTTGACTCTCCCTGATAATCGCTTTATCCAAGCTTTGAGAGTTTTGACTACCACGGTTGCCGACCACCACCTGCTGTTGGGTAAGAACTGGTAAGAATTTGAGATTTGCTTGACGGATTTGTGACGCCCCACCACCACCATTTTCTAGTAGTCTGTAGGATCATATTTGTTTCTATTGCTCCTAACCATGGCAGGATCACAAGTCGACGAGACTGACTGGGAGAACATGACGAACAAGGAGTTGCATGATAAATTTCAGCAAATGATGGGTCAGCAGGTAGAAGATATAATGACTAGTTTTGGCGACGCACTAGCAAGGATGGATGGCATTGAGAAGTCAATTGACAGCAAGTTAGATGCCAAATTTGCTGAAGTGCTTGTGCGTCCACCTCCACCTGCTGCACCATTGCAACAACAACAACAACAACCACCTTCACGTCGCGAAACAGCCCTCCGCAAAGCGAGCCGTGTGCCTCTTGAGCCTAGCCAAACTATTGGTGCTGCTGTTGATACTTCTGTGGCTCCTGCTGCTGCTGAGGAGGAGGACGATTACGCGGGAGATTACGAGGATGAGGTTGATCAAAATCACAACTATGGGCAACTACCAGCACCACAACAACCAGGTCGTCCACATGCAAATAATCACAATGGTAGCGCTGCACCACACCCTCAGGTACGTGAACATGACCATCTACCTAAACTAAAATTGAATATTCCACCATTTGAGGGTAGATATGTTCCTGATATATATCTTACTTGGGAGTTAGAAACCGAACAACGTTTTACATGTTTAGAATATCCCGAGGAGAGACGTGTTGCTGCTGCTCTTTGTGCTTTCACTAGTTTTGCTTGTGTGTGGTGGTCTGAATATTGTAGATTATATCCGAATAATATTCCAACTACTTGGGCTGCTTTCAAAACTGCTATGTGTACTCATTGGGTTCCAGCATATTATTAACGTGAATTACTTCAGAAATTGCAGCCTTTAAGACAAGGAAAAAATTATGTAGAGAAATATTATCAGGAATTACAAACTGGCCTGATTAGATGTGGTATTGTTGAGGATAATGAGGCTATGCTTGCATGTTTCATGGGTGGCTTAAATAGAGAGATTCAGACAATTCTAGAGTATAAGGAGTATAATAATATCACTCGTTTATTTCATCTTGCTTGCAAAGTTGAACGTGAAGTGCAGGATCGACACGCCTTGGCGCGAACTAATTTTTCTGTTGGTCAACCTTCATCATGGACACCGCGTGCATCCTCTACTTCGGCACGTCCGGCTGCACCATCGCCTACTTCATCCGTCACTTATAGCCGTGATAAAGGCAAACATGCACCACCACCATCAGCCAGGAGTACACCTTCCGGTCCTGGGCAGAGCTCTTCTTCATCCATGGCATCCACAGGGCCAACACATGATGTTATATGTCGTCGTTGCACTGGTCGTGGTCACTATGCGAGCAAATGCCCATCTCAGTGTGCCATGATTGCTACTGAGGAAGGTGGTTATGAGACCGCTAGCGACTATGATGAGGAGACTTTGGATCTTATTACTCGTGAAGAAAACGGTGGAGATGATTCTAAAAATGAGACGCAATACATGGCTCCTGAAGACGCTGACAGGTATGAATGTTTAGTTGCTCAACGTGTTTTGAGTGTGGCGAGGTCACACAAGCGGAGCAAAATCAGAGGCATAATTTGTTCCATACAAAGGGAGTTGTGAAGGAACATTATGTTCGCGTCATCATAGATGGAGGGAGCTGCAACAACTTGGCTAGCATGGAGATGGTGGAGAAGCTATCTCTCACCACAAGACCACATCCACATCCTTACTACATCCAATGGTTTAACAACAGCGGCAAGTTTAAGGTAACACGTACTGTTTGTGTGCATTTTTGTATCTCTACATATGCTGATTATGATGATTGTGATGTGGTACCCATCCAAGAATGTTCCTTATTACTTGGTAGACCATGGCAATTTGATAAAAATTCTGTACACCATGGTAGAAACAATCAGTATACTCTTGTTCATAAGGATAAACATATTACTTTGCTTCCAATGTCTCCTGATTCCATTTTGAAGATGATATTAATAGAGCTAATAAAGCGAAACATGAGCAAAACTAGAGTGTAAATCAGATTGTGGCAAAAGAATTTGAGCAACAAATGAAGCCTAATAACACACCATCATCTCATGTTGCATCTGGAATTAAATGAAAAAGTGGATGTTTACTTTCCACCAAATCTGATATTGATGATCTAGATTTCAACAAATCTGTTTGCTATGCTTTTGCGTGCAAAGAGGCATTATTTTCATTCGATAACGTGCCTTCCTTTTTGCCTCCAGATGTCACTAACATTTTGCAGGATTTCGCGGACGTCTTTCCACAAGACGTGCCACCGGGATTACCACCTATTCGAGGAATTGAGCATCAAATTGACTTAATTCCCGGTGCATCGCTACCCAACCATGCACCATACCGTACCAATCGAGAGGAGACGAAGGATATTATGCGTCAAGTACAGGAGCTACTCGACAAAGGTTATATACGCGAATCCCTTAGTGAGTGTGTTGTTCCTATTATTCTAGTGCCAAAAAAGGATGGTACATCGCGTATGTGTGTTGATTGTAGAGGCATTAATAATATTAGTATTCATTATCATCATCCTATTCCTAGGCTAGATGATATGCTTGATGAATTGAGTGGCTCTACTATATTCTCCTAAGTTGATTTGCATAGTGGATACACACTCGTATAAAATTGGGAGATGAATGGAAAACAACATTTAAAACTAAGTTTGGATTATATGAGTGGTTAGTCATGCCTTTTGGGTTAACTAATGCACCTAGTACTTTCATGAGATTAATGAATGAAGTTTTACGTGCTTTCATTGGATGATTTGTGGTAGTTTACTTTGATGGTATATTGATTTATAGCAGATCTTTGGAGGAACATTTGCAACATTTACATGATGTTTTTATTGCTCTACGTGATGCATGTTTGTTTGGTAACCTTGGAAAGTGCACCTTTTGCATCGACCGAGTATTTTTTCTTGGCTATGTTGTTACTCACAGGGAATTGAGGTTGATAAAGCCAAGATTGAAGCTATTGAGAGTTGGCCGCAGCCCAAAACGGTCACACATGTGAGGAGTTTCCTTGGCCTCGCTGGATTCTATATGCATTTTGTGAGAGATTTCATCACCATTTTGCACCTCTCAATGAGCTTTCAAATAAGGATGTGCTTTTTGCTTGGGGTACTGCACAGGAATAAGAATTCACGGTATTGAAAGATAAGTTGACACATGCTCCTTGACTCCAACTTCCTGATTTTAATAAGACCATTGAGCTTGAATATGATGCTAGTGGATTTGGGTTAGGAGGTGTGTTATTACAAGATGGTATACCTGTTGCATACTTTTCTGAAAAATTGAGTGGGCCTAGTCTGAATTATTCTACTTATGATTAAGAAATTATATGCTCTTGTTCGAACTTTGGAAAGAAGGCAAGATTATTTATGGCCCAAAGAATTTCTTATACATTCTGATCATGAATCTTTGAAGCACATTAAAAGTCAAGCAAAACTGAACCGTAGACATGCTAAATGGGTTGAATTCATAGAGACTTTCCCTTATTCTATTAAACACAAGAAGGGAAAATAAAATGATATTGCTGATGCATTGTGTCGTCGTTATACTATGCTTTCATAACTTTACTTTAAAATATTTGGTTTGGAGACCATCAAAGATCAATATGTGCATGATGTTGAATTTAAAGATGTATTGCGATGCAGAGCATCCTACAGACATCACCATGTCAAGAGTCCATTTGGCAAGTGACACATGTGGCACCTACTTCTCATACATAAAGGTGAATCATCTCCTTTACATGTGTTCACTTGACCCCTTCGAGGATGGTATACTAGTTGACACTCCACTCGTGTGCATGCATAGGTATTGTCGGAGCTTCACGGACGACGAGGAGGAGTACAAGCGCCAATGAACACCTACACCTTCCGCGAGGGAAGCTTGGAAGCGACGACGGAAGAAGACGGAGCTGCTAAAGCTTCAGTGGCCGGACATCCGGCACCTCACCAACACCCAGACATCCGGCCCGTAGGCCTGGAAATCCGGCATCGACGACAGAACGCACCCGAAGTTTGCCCATCTTCGGGTCGGACATCCGGCCAGTGCCCCGGACATCCGGTGACTCACGAAGCCCCGGACATCTGGCCCCCAGCCCAGACTTCTGGTGCGTGCCTACGCACAGAATCGGGCCAAAGGCCCATGTATCCCCTTTCCCACTTACCCCTTCGTGGCTTAGACTATATATAAACATCCCCCACCTCATTTCTAGGGTTAGCAAATATGATAGCTCATTTTAGACTAGAGCTTTGCTCATCTTAGTGGTTCTCCTCCTATGAGAGACCGCGGCCCCTCTATGGAGAAGATCCGCACCGGATTCAAGACCTCCTCATGGAGAAGATCCTTCTAGGATTCAAGCCCCCATCTCCTTTGGACTTGGATGAACTTTAGCTTGTATCTTTCCCTTTGTTGTTCATGTATCTTGTGGATCTATGAGTTGTTAGTGTAGTGCATGTGTGATTGGACTTGTTCTTGAGTGTTTTCCCTCATGATTTATCTCCGTTTTCCCCTCGTGTTCTTCGTGGGATCCCCTCCATTTCATGAAAGATCGGTCCCTAGGGTCCCACCCTACATCTCTTTGTATCTAGGGCCAAGGTTTCTCACGAATTTGGAGCCCCCTCACCATTTTCTAGCTTGATTTTGTTCTGTTGTCCCCTAATTTCGAAAATCCCCACAAAAAGTAGCCCCAACTTTTTTGTGATCCGTTGGTTTGATGGTGTTTTGTTGATTTTGATCCATGGATTCGCTTGGTCTCAAGTGGATCTAGCATCTCCACAAGTTTCCCCACTTTCCATCCACGAAATCCTCTCAATTTTGCCCCCCAAATCATCAACTTCCGCCCCCTAAATCGAGTTCCTCGAGTTCATCCCCGGATTTGGAGCCCGGACATCTGGCCCGTGGCCTCGAACATCCGGTCCCCCGGACATATGGCTCCTGGAGCTTAAAATCAGTCAAGTTTCTGTACACAGACCCCAGATTTCCGGCCATAACCCCGGATGTCTGGCCCCTGACATTTCAGCCTCCCGTGTTTCACGGTTTTGTCCATAACTAATTCATCTGAACTCCGATTTCGACGTTCTTTAGCTTGTTTTGAAGCTACCACCACCATTTGACTCCATCAATGTTTTGGAATTTTGGCATCTTTGCCTAGGGCTTCCACCACATCATCCGCTATACCACCAATGACTTCCGCAACCTAACCCATTTTGATCCCCGTGGCATTTGTGGTTGCTTGAGTAGTGATTTGAGTCTCCTAAGGTGTTTAGGCTACTTAGGGAGAATTTCTTCTTCATCAACCACCACCACCACTTCCGCATAGCCTAGTCCACTATACATTGCCAACCCAACCTAACCCAATTTTGTTTGAGCTTGTTTGAGTTGTGGGTTGTGTCTCCTAAGGTGTTTCGGCTACTTAGGGACCGTGCCTTCAACTCCGACACCGTGTATAGCCCATCATGCCCTTCTGCCACCATAATCCATTTTGACCGGGTTTCCACCAATAATTCCGCAACCACCACCGACCGGGTTTCCACCAATAATTCCGCAACCACCACCGCATTTCCGCTACCACCATCTGACATTTGTCCTTAAGGTGTTTCGGCTAATTAGGAACGGGTCTACATCAAGAGCACCGCCTCTCATCATCATCATCAGACGGTAACTTCGACAACATCATTGTATATTCCTATTTGCAATTGCATTGTTAACTCCTAGACCATTTTGCGTTACTTGCCTATCGAGACTAGCCTTTGAGTATTGCGGGCAATGTTACTTGTGCACATTAGTGATCATCGATCCGCGCATCCATTTCCTACATACCATATCATCTTGGTATCATCATATCATCCGTTGTGTCACAAGATTGTTCCCGAATATAAACAATTGCTATCTTGGTTTGTGCATTTCGCATCGTGACCATACGAAAAAAGAGAGAGAAGAATAAGCTTTTATGCAAAAAGAGAAAGCCAAAGAAGCTTGTAAGCAAGAGCCATATCATCGCATCATATGATATCATATCCGATCATCTTGGATCATCACCGGAACATCATATAGAAAGTTGATACATTTTGCATCTCATAGGTTGTGCACAAGTGTTGTATCTGCCTATAGAGCAATCGCGCTAGCGTCTCTCTTGAGTTGTGAAACACGAGCATTTTTCGTGGATTCCACATTTTGTGCTCATTCCTTGGTTGCACGACCCCATTTATCTATCTGTGCGTGTGTTTATGTGTTCCATTCATTACTATTGGTCTACTTGTTGCACTTGCGAATTTTTGAATCTCTTTCAACATTATTGACTCTTGCTAACATTTCCATCAAATTTTTATGCCACTTATCTGAACCAAGTCACTCGATAAGATTTACTTGATAGGTATGAGTGAATAAATCCGGTACCAATTCCACTATTCTTTCATTTCACATTGAGTGAAACGGGATACATCCTCAACTTTGGGAAAAGGTAACGTGGTATTGTTTATCTCATCTCCTACTCACCTTTGCTCGAGTCTTGTGATGGATAGGCAAAGCATTTCATCTACTCTGGTCTACAACAACAACGACAAGTTCGATGCCATGAAGAGCCACTTGTGCGCCAACATGGATGCTTAAATGGAGGAGCTCAAAGCCCTCACCAAGACTACTAAGAGGCCTCCCTCATCTTCGAGAAGACGCTCAAGTGCGCATCCTACCGAGCTACCATCTTCGGCAAGATCACATCGACATCGATACCATCAACGACAAGAACGTGTAGGTCATGAGATCAACACCAACAACCGCTCAACAACTTGACCATGAACCTTGGCATCTTCGCCAAGTGACTTCAAGGCATCTTCGCCTTTGGATATGTGGCATCTTCGCCCACATGCACCTCAAGCTTATGCTCAAGAGAAGCTCCCCAAGCTCAAGTCCACGACTTCCACGAGCTACTACAACCTCGACAACGACTACGAGATTCCTTTCTATGGGACTCAAGAACCCGAGGAGTATCTCGAGTGGGAACGCTTGATGGACGACTACCTCACGCTACATCAAGTTCCTCCCGGAGATCAAGTGAAGTGCGCCACAAGAAACTTCCACGACTTCGCGTCGACATGGTGGTTTCACACACCTTCGGAGGACTACGACATGAGTTGGCCCAAGACGAAGAAAGCCTTGCGATGAGAGTTCGTGCCTCCCACCTACACGGAACATCTTCTACGCCAATTGGAGAACACCATACAAGGATCCAAGTCCATCGACGAGTACTTAAAGGAGATGAAGAATGCCTTGCGACGAGCCGGCTTGGACGACCCTATTTCGATGAAGTTCCACTTCATGATGGGATTGAACAACGCCATCTCCAAGACTATCTTCCTCGAGAACTCCAAGTCCCTTGACGACAACTACATTGGTGCTCTCAAGGCGGAATAAGAACTCATGAAGGCCAAGGCTTCTCCACCGCAAGCACACCTCTCGAAGACCAAGTCCCAAGACGGCGAGCATGAGGGTAGTACCACAACAATGTCCAAGCCCAATGAGCTCCAAGACGACGCTCCCAAGTTCTACTTCACCGCCAACCCTCTTTGTGGCATTGATGATGCCGAGTCTACTTCAACTCTTTTTCAAGACGGTGCGGCGACGACTACGACCACGGAGCCATTCGAGGACCAAGCTTTGAAGGCGGCCGACTTGGTGATGAGCAAGGATGATGCTTCCATCTTTGGAGGCGAAGTGATGATGTGGCATCTTCAGCCTTCATCCAGGGCGGCAATGACAAGTGGTTGAGCATGGGATTTTCCCTTCGACCACGACATCGTATGATGACTTGAGTGACTTTTGCCACCATATTGAGTGTGAGAGTGACTTCACCACTAGCCCCATATATGACAAGTTGCCCCAATATCCATGTGAGGAGAGCCACAACACCCACGACTTGAGTGAGATGAGTGACTCCACCATATGCGACATTGAGTGCACCTACCTTGAAGGAGTGAGTGAGCCACCACATATAGAGAGTGAGATGGTTGATTGGTCATGTGAGGACACTTTCAACACTAACGACTTGACCGCTACCTCTATTGTGTCTTCTCATTTGGTGCTAGGTCCCATATATGATGATGCGCCGACTCTTGACGACTTCGTCCTTCAATTGGACAAGACGATGGCCATGGTGGAATATGATGCACCCCCCACATGGTTCGATCCAGTTGATGATGATGACCACCATTTGGTCTTTCCCACCTCACATACACCACATCAGTGGAATGAGAAAGGTAACAAAGGTGAAGGTGATGCTCTCCTCCCACTAGTGGACTATGTTGACATTGATAGGTTGCATGATGTTGATCCACCTATTGCCATGCTTCATTCTAGTATGATTTCCCCATGCGATGATTTACCCATTTATGATGAGTGTGATGATTGCCATGTAGAGTCTATTAATCGTGATGCCATGCTACATAGAATTTCTTGTGATAATTCTCTTGGTCACATCATGTTTGACAATCCGCTTGACTTGTCATATGCTATGCATGAGATCAATAATATGTCCTATTTGCAATCTCATCATAGTAACTATGCATATGCCATTAAGATAAATACAATTTGCACTTATGGAATAGATGACAAGCCCATGGTTATTGGCATTTGTTTTTCTTGTGATGATATTGACATGCTTCCTTTACATCATATCCATCATATTCCATGCCATGATTACTTAGCTTCGGACATGCATTGTTTTGGATGTTGTTCAACTTCTCCATATTATTCTTCCGATATTGCTCATGAGGAGACCCCCATAGTTTCCTCATATATTTTAGGAGATTTTGACCCATCCCATACATTGTATGATCCCCATACTTGTACGCTCAATTTGCGTCCCCATCGTGTTGTACATAACAACTAGTCTTCCATGATGGATGACATGTTCTTATACCATGCATCAAATTTCTTTGAGCGTTGCTTGTCTTGAGTTAACTCACACGTGCACATACACATCATGATGGGTGATGTGTACATTTACCACGCACACACTTTCTTTAGCTTGTGTCTCTTTTGTGTTGGTACCCATGAATACGTGTCAACCTCACAATCCCATGAGTTGACAAAACGAGCTCTAGAGAGAAATGATGACTTGGGATCCCGTGGATTATCTTTCCCACTGCTCCCTTCGCACAAAGACTTCACACATTTCTTCTACATGGACCTCACATGGTTATGGGCTATTGTCCATTATATCTCTTATGCCCATCTTGCCATGTTCACTTTGTATGATATGCTCATTCCTATGCCTTTCCCATGCATTTGTGACCCATACTTTGCATTACACATGATAATTGATTCTCATACTTGTATGTGTATTTGCAAGCTTGGTGGAGATATTGCTTGTTATTGCCATGATTCCTTTGTACCCAATGCCTATGATGATACTTTGATCTTTCTTTGTATTCGTGCTTGCGATATGTCATGTGCATTGCCTATATCCACTATTTCCTCACATGACATGATTGCCATGAGTTCCTCTAGTGTGTTGCATCTTTGCTCCACTAGCTTGCACGACATGACTTCTATGCTTGACTATGTTGCATCACCAATGATTCATACTTTTTCATTTCATGCGGTTGATGACGACTATTCCCATGCTTTACACATGATTTCTCTTGTTCGTTGTCATATGTCTCCTTGTGTTGCCTCGCTCATGCTAGATTTGTCATGTATTGAGTGCAACAATGATTTTAGTCTTGCTAATGAGATTGCCCCCATAACATTCTCGCCTTTTGGAGATTTTGACATATTACTTGTGAAGCATGCTTGTCTTAGCTCTTTGCACCATATTCCTAGTTCCATGAATCTAACCATTGTTGCATCATATTATTCATGCACTTTTGCTTCTAATGGTTATGTGCAAGAGAAGAGAACCATCATGATGGATGATGCGATTATCTACCATGCGCATACGTTCTTCCTTTTGTTATGTGCATGTGTAGGATACTTGAACTTCGTGTCGACTTCCACTTCATGTGAGTTGACCATTCTTGAGAGCAAACCACCTTCTACCACGACGATTCTACATCGCACTTGCTTGTGCTTCGACATTGTGAAGGACGCACAAGGACATGCTTTCAAGGTGATATCCTTCTCTTTCGAGAACCCCAAAACCATGAGCATTAATATTGTGGATCATACTTCATGTGTTGCTTGCACCATGACACTTTGCACACATGCTAGAGATATTTCTTCGAGGTGGCATTGCCACATTGCCATGCTTCATGATACATATGCCTTGTGTGTTGCATCCGACTTGTGTATTGCTTGTCCCTATCATGTGCTTGGTTGCAACAATGTCATCTATTCACATATGTCATTTCGCATTGATTTCTACATGCTTGACATGATTGCCTCAAACATGTTGAACAATTGCTCTTCCTATTGTATTGAGTGCCACTCGATTTTCACTACACCCTATGCACGCTATGCTTGGATTGTCTTGCACTTGACCCATGTGTTTAGACACTTCATTTTTTTGGGTGTTGTGAATGATTCATATGCCTACCATAGACCTTCCATCGAGCAATTTGTCAATGCTTGCTATGACCTTGAGGTAGATGCTTATTCTCTTGTCATGCATATTTGTATCACTACCTCTCAATTACATACTTGGCCCAATGATATCTTTTCTCGTGCTCAATTGATATGCTTACATGACATGTCACAATCCTTTGTCACACCATATGCTATGCTTGATGACGACACTTGTTGAGTGAATCACCTCTTGAATGCTTGGTTTTGCACTAACGTTAACCACATTTGTTTTTCCAAGTGTTTGTTGTCCTTGCTCCTTTTCAGGGAATCTCTAGACGGTGCGGCATTGGAGAGTGCCCATTTAGATCTTCAAGATGATGAGTGCTTGGTGATCGACCATTTCGACATGGCGACGCCATCTCTTCCCCATGGTGATTTGGCTTTCGATTCGAGGTCAGATCTTTTCCAAGGGGGAGGGGATGATGTGGAGCATCCTACGGACATCACCATGTCAAGAGTCCATTTGGCAAGTGACACCTGTGGCATCTACTTCTCATACATAAAGGTGAATCATCTCCTTTACACGTGTTCACTTGACCCCTTCGAGGATTGTATACTACTTTACACTCCACTCGTGTGCATGCGTAGGTATTGTCGGAGCTTCACGGACGACGACAAAGAATGCAAGCGCCAAGGAACACCTACACCATCCACGAGGGAAGCATGGAAGCGACGACGGAAGAATACGGAGCTGCTGAAGCTTCAGCATCCAGACATCCGGTGCGACCCCGGACATCCGGCGCCTCACCAACACCCGGATATCCAGCCCGTAGGCCCAGAAATCCGGCATCGATGACTGAACGCACCCGAAGTTTGCCCATCTTCGGGCCGGACATCCAGCCAGTGCCCCGGACATCCGGCGACTCGCGAAGCCCCGGACATCCGGCCCCCAGCCCGAACATCTAGCACCTGCGTGCGCACAGAACCGAGCCAGAGGCCCATGTATCCCCTTTCCCACTTACCCCTTTGTGGCTTAGACTATATATACTCCTCCCCCACCTCATTTCTAGGGTTAGCAAATATGATAGCTCATTTTAGACTAAAGCTTTGCTCATCTTAGTGGTTCTCCTCCTACGAGAGACCGCGACCCCTCTACGGAGAAGATCCACACCACATTCAAGACCTCCTCAGGGAGAAGATCCTTCTAGGATTCCAGCCCCCATCTCCTTTGGATTTGGGATGAACTTTACCTTGTATCTTTCCCTTTGTTGTCCATGTATCTTGTGGATCTATGTGTTGTTAGTCTAGTGGATGTGTGATTGGACTTGTTCTTGAGTGTTTCCCCTCGTGATTTCTCTATGTTTTCCCCTCATGTAGTTCGTGTTCTTCGTGGGATCCCCTCCATTTCGTGAAAGATCGGCCCCTAGGGTTCCACCCTACATCATATTGCAGAATTGTGAAGAAGGGAGAACATGGAACAAGTTCGTCGTTAATGATGGATTTGTGTTTCCTGGTAACAAGCTCTGCATTCCAGCTAGCTCTGTTCGTCTTTTGTTGTTGCAGGAGGCGCATGGAGGAGGATTAATGGGACACTTTGGCATGAATAAGACGGAGGACGTACTTGCTACACATTTCTTTTGGCCAAAGATGAGACAGGATGTTGAGCGTTTTGTTGCTCGCTGCACTACATGTCAAAAGCTAAGTCACGACTCAATCCTCATGGTTTATATATGCCTTTGCCTGTCCCTAGTGTTCCTTGGGAAGAAATATCTATGGACTTTGTTTTAGGTTTACCTCAAACAAAGAAGGGGAGGGATAGCATATTTGTTGTCGTGGATAGGTTCTCGAAAATGGCACACTTTATACCATGTCATAAAAGCGATGATGCTACTAATGTTGTTGATTTGTTCTTTCGTGAAATTATTCGCTTGCATGGTGTGCGAAATACTATTGTTTCAGATCATGATACCAAATTTCGTATCCACTTTTGGAGACGTTTATGGGCTAAGTTGGGGACTAAACTGCTTTTTAGTACTACTTGTCACACCCAAACTGATGGACAAACTGAAGTAGTCAATAGAACTTTGTCTACTATGCTTAGGGCTGTTTTGAAGAATAACAAGAAAATGTGGGAAGATTTTCTGCCTCATATTGAATTTGCTTATAATCGTTCATTACATTCTACTACTAAGATGAGCCCATTTGAAATTGTCTATGGTTTCCTACCTCGTGCACCTATTGACTTGTTGCCTCTTCCATCTTCAGAGAAGGTTAATTTTGATGCTAAACAACATGTTGAATTGATCTTACAAATGCATGAGTTAACTAAGGAAAATATTGACCGAATGAATGCTAAATATAGACTTGTGGGAGATAAGGGTAGAAAACATGTTGTCTTTGTACCTAGAGATCTTGTTTGGTTACATTTGCGTAAGGATAGGTTTCCTAATTTGCACAAGTCAAAGCTAATTCCATGTGCTGATGGTCCTTTTAAGGTGTTAGAGAAAATAAATGATAATGCATATAAACTTGTACTGCCTGCAGATTTTGGGGTTAGTCCCACATTTAACATTGCAGATTTGAAGCCTTACTTGGGTGAGGAAGATTAGCTTCCGTCGAGGACGACTTCAATTCAAGAAGGGGGGGGGGGATGATGAGGACATCACTAACAAAGTTACACCCACACCCCAACTGATACATATATATGACCAGTTACTAGAGCTCGCGCACGCCAATTAAATTACCAGGTACTTTCGTTTCTTGGTAATGATTCCAATGTTCATGTGAATACGATGCTGCCTAAATTGGATACATTTGTCTTGCTTACAAATGAAGGGCCTAGCTTGGACAAGAAGGATGAACATTGGAGCACGATCAAGCATGGATATGATGGCATGCACAAGGGGAACAAGAACGGAGTGACAAGTGATGATTTCAGGACTTTGAAGTCACCATAATGAGTGCGTGAAGCCTTGGACGAAATATACAAGATGCCACTTCATAAATTTCATCCAGATGCTATTATAGATGTTGCGTCACCTTATTATTGTGCCAGGCCCATATAATTTCTAAATACTTGAGTATAGGCTGTTTTTAGAGTCTGTATGTGTGGGGAAACAAGAGTTAGGGTTTGTTTTGGACCCCTCCTCCAAGGGCCAGAAAATTCCCCCTCTTCCTCCATATATACAACCCTTAGGGCGTCGTTTAGAGTTTGGGTTTTGTTTAGATTAAAGTTCGCCATAGCTGCAACTTCGTGTACTTCATTTGTGTTCAATGACCAGAACAAGGCGTCACAGAACCCCACCTTGATAAATAAAGCTTTCCTCTTATATTCGCAATATCCAAATTGCAATCTCAGTTTCTTGCTTGTTCTTCATTTGCATGTAGGAAATAGACCCTCGTGGTCAGGTTGATCGTGCTCCAGCGTGGTCAATAACCTCCCGGAGTTGGTTTAGCGATTGCTAAGGCGCGACGTCTTCGCACGTTCGTAGTCGGGTCGTCAAATCTACTCCTCCGAAAACGATAATCACCATCTCATCGAAAGACGGGACACCTTTGCCTCTATCAATCACCTCCCGATGTGATCACGGCCCGATAGTATAGCGTAGCAGACAAACAAGAATGTAGGGCCATTGATGGAATGCTAGCATGATGCGGGGCTAACCCGATCTAGGCCGATTCCCACAACGGGAGGGGATTCCCACAAAGAACACAAAGAACATGAGGGAGAAATCATGAGGGGAATGAGAGGAAACACTCAAATCAACAAGAAACGATCACACATCTGCTAGATCATCAACACAACGAGATACACGGTCCAAATCCAACAAAGGAAAGATACAAGGTAACTAGTTCACCTCCGTGAGGAGGTCTTGAATCCACTTAGGGGATCTTCTCCGTAGAGGCCGCGGTCCGTCGTATGAGCAGAACCAAGAGGATGAGCAAAGCTCGACCTCACAAATAAGCTAAACCAATGCTAACCCTAGCTAGGAGGAGGAGGAGGTCTATTTATAGTCTAGGGGGACGAAGGGGTAAGTTCGAGGGATACATGGGCCGAAGGCCCGATACACTGTGCGCAGACAGGGGCCAGATGTCCAGGCCTTCAGGACGAGCCGGATGTCCGTGGTCACGGCCGGATGTCCGGGATGGAGTGGCCAGGTCTCGGGTATGTTTTGTGAAGGGCGCCCGATTTCCGGGCAGGGGCCGGATGTCCGGCGGATCATATCGGGTTGAATGTCCGGGGTCTTGGGCCAGATGTCCGGGCCCTGTAGCCTTTGATTGCTGGGCTACTGCTGTTGTTGACATCTTCAGGGGCCGGATGTCCGAGCCAAGGCCGGATGTCCGGGTCCTGAGAAACTTCTCCAGTTCCTTCCGTCGTGCTCCTTTGTCGATGTACTTGGGGACTTGTCCGTGATCCCGGGCATCTCCGAGTGGGTCTCCTTGGTACCTAAGCAGATGTAGTGACTTGAATGAGGTAGCAACCATGTCTCGCGTGAATGGAAAGGGGAAGCATCAAGGAACGGGTTCACCTTGTGTCCAATGGTGTATACTTGAGGTCTCGTCGTGTGTTCACTTGGGGCTTGGGGAGTAGTCGTAGTGTACATGGGGATGAATGAAGGATGCTACGCATCATAGCATCATGCACTAAGCATTTAGGATAGCAGGTAAAGGTATCAACAGTTGTAGCAACAATGACAGGCTATGCAAGAGAATAGGAGCTATCGAATCAACAATAGTAGTAAACCTAATGCAAGAATAAGAGAGAAGAGAGTGGGCAATATCTGGTTGGTCAAAGGGGGTTTGCTTGCCTGGAAGCTCGGCAGAGAAGGATGGGTCGTCAACACCATAGTCGATCGGGGCAGCAGCAGTGGCGTTAGTCTCGAAGTCTACCGGAGAGAAGAGGGGGAAGAAACAATAAATACAATTCAAACGGATGCATGACGATGCATGACATGGCAATAAACAGTGCTAGGTGTGCCCTAACGTGGTACTAGGCGGTACTGGCGAAAGGGGAAAACATCCAGGAAAGTATTCCCGGTGCTTCGCATTTTTGGACAGACGTACCAAAGGGGGAAGGTTGCATGTTCGCTATGCTAGGCACGTGTGGCAGAAGAACGGACTGCGTACTCAGATCCGTCTTGTCATTCTGAGCAACTTTCATGTACAAATTATTTTCATTCGAGTTACAGATTATTCTATATTATTTTATAAAATTTAATTCATTTTCTAAATTATTTTAATTCGAAAATTAAATGTTAAATTGCTAGATGTACCCAGCAGAGTGTACAAAAAATGTACATTGGCTGACATGTGGGACCAGGGGGACCCAGTTGACCAGTCTATCATTGACTGTCTAGTTAACTAACAGATTTAGATAGACTAAAAAGGTAGTTAACAGCTTAATTAACATGATTAATTAGGTTAATTAATTAATTATTATTTTTAGTTCTTTAATTCTTTTTTAATTCTCATTCTGGAGCGTGGGGCCCGAACATCAGTGGCACTGAGGACCAAAGCGGGTCGGAAGGGCGCTGTAAGCGCCCGACCCGGGCTAGGGCCAGTGGGCGCGGATGGGTGCTCGGCGCTGGATGTGGCAGCGGCGAGGCCACGGCGGGGCGGGGCCATGGCGATGCGGGCGGTCGCCGAAGGGGGACGCCGGTGCCGTGGAGGGTGCGGCCGGACCACCGCCGGGTGGATGCGAGGCGACGACGCGGGGAGCTGAGGTGGCAGCAGCGGGCGAAGCAAGTAGCAGCGGCGACAGCCGCAGTGGTTCAAAGGAGCAGTGGGGGTGGTGCGTGGGGCACGACAATGCAGCAGTAGAAGTAGATGCAGCAGCGGGGGAGCGATGGCCGCGGGCGGGCATCTGTGCGTGCAGTCAAGCGTGGGAGCAGGGGAAAGGCGAGAGCGAGGGAGACACGCAAACATGATTGAGGCAAATGTGTCCCGTCTTTCAATGAGATGGTGGCTACCGTTTAGGTGGAGTAGACTTTGACGATCGGACTACGAACGTGGGAGGACGTCGTGCCTTAGCAATCGCTAAACCAAGTCGGAGAGGTTATTGACCACGCCGGAGCACGATCAACCTGACCAAGAGGGTCTATTTTCTGCAAACGGACGAAGAACAAGCAAGAAACTAAGATTGCAATCTAGATATTGAGAATTTAAGAGGAAAGCTTTATTGATAAAAGTGGGGTTCTGTGATGTCTTTGTCTGGTCGTTGAACACAAACAAAGTACACGAAGTTGCACCTATGGCGAACTTTAATCTAAACAAAACCCGAAGTCTAAATGATGCCGTAAGGGCTGTATATATGGAGGAAGAAGGAGGGAATTTCGTGGCCCCTTGGAGGAGGGGTCCGAAACAAACCCTAACTCTATTTTCCCCACACATACGGACTCAAAAAACTGCCTATACTTTAGTATTTCGAAATTACATGGGCCTGGCCCAAAAATAAGGTGACGCAACACCTAAAATAAGCTATGGACGAAATTTACGAAGGGGCATCTTGTATATTTCGTCCATGTCTTTGTAGGTCATCACGAAGGCTTGAAAGTGCTCAAATACACACTAGAAATGCCAATTTGCTACCCTTCACGCGCCTTTATCTCCATGCTTGATCCTACTCCAGTGTTTATCCTTCTTGTCCATGCTAGGCACTTCATTAGTAATCAACACAAATGTATCCAATTTAGGCAGCGTCATATTCTCATGAACATTAGAATCGTTACCAAGAAATGGAAGTACCTAGTAATTCAATTGGCATGCACGAGCTCTAGTAATTGGTCCAGTATGTATGATAGCAGGGGCAGTGGGTGTAACAATGGTATTTATGTCCTCATCATCGTCCCCTTCTTGAAATGAAGTCGTCCTCGACGGAAGCTCTTCATCCTCACTCAAATAAGGCTTCAAATCTGCAATGTTAAAAGTGGGATTAACCCCAAAATCTGCAGGCAACTTAAATTTATATGCATTGTCATTTGTTTTCTCTAACACCTTAAAAGGACCATCTGCATGTGGCATTAGCTTTGACTTGCACAAACCAGGAAACCTATCCTTACGCAAATGTAACCAAACAAGATCTCCAAGTGCAAAGACAACACATTTTCTACCTTTATCTCCAGCAAGTTTATATTTTGCATTCATACGTTCAAATATTTTCTTTAGTTAACTCATGCATTTTAAGATCAATTCGACACGTTGTTTAGCATCAAAATTTACCTTCTCCGAAGATGTAAGAGGCAACAAATCAATAAGTGCACGAGGTAGGAAACTATATACAATTTCAAAAGGGCACATCTTAGTAGTAGAATGCAACGAATGATTACAAGCAAATTTAATATGAGGCAAGCATTCTTCCCACATTTTCTTCTTATTCTTCAAAACAGCCATAAGCATACTAGACGAAGTTCTATTGACTACTTTAGTTTTTCCATCAGTTTGGGGGTGACATGTCTTACTAAAAAGCAGTTTTGTCCCCAACTTAGCCCGTAAACATCTCCAAAAGTGGCTAAGAAATTTAGTATCACGATGTGAAATAATAGTATTGGGCACACCATGCAAGCGAATAATTTCATGAAAGAATAAATCAGCTACATTAGCATCATCATCGCTTTTATGACATGGAATAAAGTGTGCCATTTGTGAATACCTATCCATGACAACAAATATGCTATCCCTCCCCCTCTTTGTTCACGTAAACCCAAAACAAAGTCCATAGATATATCTTCCCGAGGAACACTAGGTACAGGCAAATCCATATATAAACCATGAAGATTGAGTCGTGAGTTAGGTTTTTGACATGTAGTGCAGTGAGCAACAAAACACTCAACATCTCGTCTCATCTTTGGCCAAAAGAAATGTGTTGCAATTACATCCTCCTTCTTTACTCCAAAGTGTCCCATTAATCCTCCTCCCACAACGACAAAAAATGAACGGAGCTAGCTTGAATGCATAGCTTGTTAGCACAAAACACAAATCCATCATTAATGATGAACTTGTTCCATGTTCTTCCTTCTTTTCAATTCTGCAATACATCCTTAAATTCAGCATCATGCACATATTGATCTTTGATGGTCTCCAAACCAAATATTTAAAAGTCAAGTTGTGAAAGCATAGTATAACGACGATACAATGAATCAAAAATAAAATTTTCTTTATCCTTCTTGTAATTTATGACATAAGGGAAAGTCTCAATGAATTCAACCCATTTAGCATGTCCACGATTCAGTTTTGCTTGAATTTTAATACGTTTCAAATATTCATGATCAGAATGTATAACAAATTCTCTGGACCATAAATAATGTTGCCATGTTTCCAAAGTCCGAACAAGAGCATATAATTCCTTGTCATAAGTAGAATAGTTCAGACTAGGCCCACTGAATTTTTCAGAAAAGTATACAACAGGTTTACCATCTTGTAGTAACACACCTCCTAACCCAATTCCAGTAGCATCACAATCAAGCTCAAAAGTCTTATTAAAATCAGAAGTTGGAGTAATGGATCATGTGTAAACTTATTTTTCAATACCGTGAAGGCTTCTTCTTGTGCTATACCCCAAATAAAAGGCACATCCTTCTTTGCAAGCTAATTGAGAGGTGCACTAATGGTGCTGAAATCTCTCACAAAACGCATATAGAAACGAGCGAGGCCAAGGAAACTACTCACGTGTGTGACCGTTTTGGGCTGCAGCCAACTCTGAACAACTTTAATCTTTGCATTATCAACCTCAATTCCTTGTCGAGTAACAATATAACCAAGAAATGATACTCGATCGGTGCAGAAGGTGCACTTCCCAAGGTTACCAAAAAAAGTGCATCACGTAGAGCAAGAAAAACAACACGTAAATGTTCTAAATGTTCCTCCAAATATGTACTATAAATCAATATATCATCAAAGTAAACTACCACAAATCGTCCAATGAAAGCACATAAAACTTCATACATTAATCTCATGAAAGTTGTAGGTGCATTAGTTAACCCCAAAGGCATGACTAACCACTCATATAATCCAAACTTAGTTTTAAATGCTGTTTTCCATTCATTTCCCAATTTCATACGAATTTGATGGTATCCACTATGCAAATCAACTTTGGAGAAAATAGTAGAGCCACTTAATTCATCAAGCATATCATCTAGCCTAGGAATATGATGGCGATAATGAATAGTAATGTTATTAATGCCTCTACAATCAACACACATACGCAATGTACCATCCTTTTTTGGCACTAGAATAATAGGAACATCACAAGGTTTAAGGGATTCACATATATAAACTTTATCTAATAGATCTTTCACTTAACGCATAATCTCCTTCGTCTCCTCTGGATTGGTATGGTATGGTGCATGGTTGGGTAGCGATGCATCGGGAATTAAGTCAATCTGTTTGTCAATCCCTCGATAGGAGGTAATCCCGGTGGTACGTCTTCTGGAAAGACCTCAGCGACCTGCTGCAGAATGTTAGTGACAGCAGGAGGCAAAGAGGAAGGCACGTCCTTGAATGAAAATAATGCCTCTTTGCACACAAAAGCATAGCAAATAGATTTGGTGAAATCTAGATCATCAATATCAGATTTGGTGGCAAGGAAACATCCACTTTTCAATTTAATTTCAGATGCAATATGAGATGATGGTTTGTTATTAGGTTTCATTTGTTGAACAAATTATTTTGTCACCATCTGATTTTCACTCTTAGTTGGCCCCTTTTTTTTGCTTTACTAGCTCGATGAATATCATCTTTCACAATTGAATCAGGAGTCATAGGAAGCAAACTAATATGTTTGTCCTTATGAACAAGAGTATACTGATTGTTTCTACCATGGTGTACAATTTTTTTATCAAATTGCCATGGTCTACCAAGTGATAAGGGACATGCTTGCATGGGCGCCACATCACAATCAACATAATCAGCATATGTAGCTATACTAAAATGCACGCGAACAGTACGTGTTACCTTAACCTTGCTGCTGTTGTTGAACCATTGGATGTAGTAAGGATGCGGATGTGGTCTTGTGGTGAGAGACAACTTCTCCACCATCTCCATGCTAGCCAAATTGTTACAGGTCCCTCCATCTATGATGACGCGAAAATAATGTTACTTCACAACTCCCTTTGTGTGGAACAAATTGTGCCTCTGGTTTTGCTCAGCTTGTTTGACCTGCACACTCAAAACATGTTGAGCAACTAAACAGTCATACCTGTCAGCGTCGTCAGCAGCCATGTATTGCGTCTCTTGTTCTGAATCATCTCCACCGTGTTCTTCACATGCAATAAGAGCCAAAGTATCCTCATCATAGTCACTAGGGGACTCATACCCACCATCCTCAGTAGCAATCATGACATGCTGAGATTTGCATTCCCTCGCAAAATGACCTCTTCCCTTACAACGACGACAAATAATATCACTTGTGTGGCCTGTTGATGCCATGGATGAAGAGGAGCCCTGATGGAGGTGCCGGTGCAACAGAATGTGTGGAAGTGGAAGATGCACGCGGTGCCATGATGAAGCGCGACCTGCAGAAAAATTAGTCCGCACCAATGCCTGTCGATCCTGCACTTCATGTTCAGCTTTGCAAGCAAGATGGAATAAACGAGTGATATTATTGTACTCCTTATACTCTAGAATGGTCTGAATCTCTCTATTTAAGCCACCCATAAAACATGTGATAGAGGCGAAGGGCCCGACCTTTCGATGAGATGGTAACTATCGATTTGGTGAAGACAACTTTGACGATCTGACTACAAACGTGCACGACGTTGCGCCTTAGCAATCGCTAAACCAATCTCCAGGGGTTACTGACGATGCCAGAAGCATGATGAGCCTTACCACGAAGGTCTATTCCTGCATGCAATCGAAGAACAAGCAAGAATATGATAAAGCAATCTGAATATTGCAAATATAGATGAAGTACTGATAATGATGGGGATCCGTAAGCGGTCTTGGTCTGGTCGTTGGACACAAACGAAGTACACGAAGTTGCAATGGCTAACTTTTGACTAAACAAATCCCCAAAGAAAAAGCTACTAGATGGATCTAAATATATAGGAGCAAGGGGTGGCGGCCAAGGAGGTGGAAGGATGTCCCAAGGCAGCCTAAAACTAACCCTAGGTCGTACAAGGCTCATGGGCCCAAGTGGAGGTGATGCAACACCTTTGGACTTGTAGTTTGACTCGGATTCTGTTGCAGCGTCAGATTGTTTCGTTGATATCTCAACGCTCCGGACGAATTTGAAGGTGAATCCAATTGGGTTGGAAAGTGTACGCTATGTCACAATGATGCATATAAGATTTGAACTCTTGGTAGTAAGCATGGACAGTGTTACTGCCTTGTTTAATTGTTCCAATTTGGGAAGCAATTCACGGCGATAATAAGGAGGACAAAATGTTTTCTCATTACAGCCTTCAAATCTTTCCAAGTTGTGGGTTGGTTATCAATATTTTTCTTACAATGCACACTCCACCAAACATAAGAAAAACCAGTAAATACTCTAGTGGTAGCTCGTACTCTCTCAAGTTCAGAAAAATGATGGTGACTAAAAACTTTTTCTACTTCAAGATCCCAAGCTAGATAAATAGCAGGATTAAATCTACCCTCAAATGACGGTAAAGAAATAACCTGGCCATGTGCTTGTGTGTGTTGTCCCACGTCTCATGATGGTGAAGATGTGCGGTCGTCCAAGAACTTCTGTCTCTGGTACCTATCATGATTAGTAGAAACAAGAAACAAAATTCGAGAATAATGTTCCTATGAACTACTAGGATGTGGTGGTAAAGCACTCACAGTAAATCAAATATCAATATCTTACAAGTTCTTACCATGCAGCAGATGGTGATAGGCAACCAGAGGTGTCAAATAACTCTAAAGATTGAGTAAAGCGATTGCCAGGTGAACGTAAATATGCACGGTGTAGAAATATGTGGAGCTGGGTCGGCTATATATGGTAGCAAAAGATTAGCAATAATAAATTCAGAGATGCAATGTTGAATAAACGCTCAACGACGGTACTGTGCTGGTCCTATGCTAGAGCGGACTAGAGACGCGAGCCTATAACACTAATGAGGTCATGGTGTAGCACAACTAGCATCAATAAAGGATACGAAGTAGCTCTGGACAGCAAGATATAAGTGACGATCACAACGGCAGTAAAGATAATGATGAAAACAACTGCCAAGCAGAATATACAACAATACTCTCTCCAACTTTCTTTTCCTTCTTTTTCTTTTTCTTTTTCTTTTTCTTTTTTCTCACACTTTTTTTCTCACGATGCAGCAGCGACGTGACTAATGTGAACAGAACTCGAAACTCTAACGAACTAGACACTAAGACCAGCAACTCGACACGACGATGCAACCGATAATTCAATAATGCAAAAAATTAAAAGAAAATTGCAAAGGCTCAGACTGGCTTGGACAAAGGATGAATAGTTCTAACTTTTTTTCTAGACTTTTTCTTGGACAATAGGTAAGAAAATAAATCTAATCTAGGAATAACTGAAAATTCTCACCGAGCAACCTGAAAACTGATACCACTTGATAGAGGTGAAGGGCCCGATCTTTCGATGAGATGGTAACTATCGATTTGGTGAAGACGACTTTGACGATCTGACTACAAACGTGCACGACGTTGCGCCTTAGCAATCGCTAAACCAATCTCCAGGGGTTACTGACGATGCCAGAAGCACGATGAGCCTTACCACGAAGGTCTATTCCTGCATGCAATCGAAGAACAAGCAAGAATATGATAAAGCAATCTGAATATTGCAAATATAGATGAAGTATTGATAATGATGGGGATCCGTAAGCGGTCTTGGTCTGGTCATTGGACACAAACGAAGTACACAAAGTTGCAATGGCTAACTTTTGACTAAACAAATCCCCAAAGAAAAAGCTACTAGATGGATCTACATATATAGGAGCAGGGGGTGGCGGCCAAGGAGATGGAAGGACGTCCCAAGGCAGCCTAAAACTAACCCTAGGTCGTACAAGGCTCATGGGCCCAAGTGGAGGTGATGCAACACCTTTGGACTTGTAGTTTGACTCGGATTCTGCTGCAGCGTCAGATTGTTTCGTTGATATCTCAACGCTCCGGACGAATTTGAAGGTGAATCCAATTGGGTTGGAAAGTGTACGAAATCTAGTTTCCAACAAAAAACAGAATCACCAATTCGGAGTCCGTATGAAGGAGTTCTTGCCGTTTTGAGTCAGGTATGTCTGTGCAGTCCGAATCTGGATGCAGAACGTGAGAGACTTGGACTCTATCTTCTCTTGGCCCAAAAGTGACGTGAGAGAACTTTTTGAACAGCACATAAACTTCTCTTTTTCCCTTATCTTCATATGTGGATTGTACAAATGTCCCATACACCTGGAATTAGACATGGCACAAAAGTATGTGAAGTATTTTTGTCCTGGATGACATAAATAAATTATTGCATAGTGTGCATTAGAAATCACCTCACAAATATACATGTATGCAATATTTTTGGTCGTATCCAAGGTAGTCATGTCCTCATCAACATGCAAGCATAGGTTCATTATCCTCAACAATACCACATCTAATCATGCCAGTTTGTAAATCATGATAATATTATTCTACATAATTTTTTACTTGTCTTAAACACTGCAATTTTTGTAGTAATTCACGTTGATAATATGGTGGAACCCAACGAGTACACATAGCTGTTTTCAAAGCAGCTCAAGTTGTTGGAATATTATTTGAATACAATCTACGATGTTCAGACCACCACACACAAGCTAAACTGGCAAAGGCACAAAGAGTAGCAGCAACACATCTCTCCTCGGGATATTCTAAACAAGCAAAATGTTGTTCAGTTTCTAACTCCCAAGTAAGATATATAGCAGGAACATATCTACCCTCAAATGGTGGAATATTCAACTGTAGTTTAGGGATGTAGTGTTGATTTCGTACCTAAGGTGGTGGTGGAGCCCTACCATTGCGATGATATGCATGAGGACGACATGTATAGATGAGTAACTTTTGTAATTCATAAAATATAAAGCCAAAATATTATCACAAGAAGTAGAAGGCATGAAAATATTGCAACTCAGTTTGCACAAATAAGTGAAGCTCTTATTCATATCAAAAGATTGACAATATTCATCATTAAACCAACCCAACATTGGTGAATAAACCTTACTTGCATGAAATTCATAGGCTACAACATGCTTAAATAAGCAAACATGCAATAAGTCATTTGACATACAATCATCACCAAGATTAGAGGTCATATAAAAATGATTAAACATTGGCAGAATTATTTTCAAATGTATTTTATCCAAATCTGATTTATTATCCAATTCACATTATTCTTTTGCATCAACAGTTAATCCAATGGGTGCACTCAAAATTGTTGGTATTTCAGTTGTTTGATCACATGACGCATTCATGACAGTAACATGATTATCTAAACTAGGTGGTGTGCTCAAATCAACAGGTAATTCAATACATGATGTATTCAAGTTAACTAGATATGCATCATCCTCATGTGAAGTTATATCATCATTGATTTTACTGTTACCTTGTCGTAGAGACGTAGCTGATGCAGGTACGGATGATGATAATGTACCATACACTTTAGATGATGTCACGCTCATAATCGGATGTGTGGCTGCTCTAGTAGGTGCAATGGTGGAGGAACCAACCAGTGGTGGTGAGCATGAACTGGAATAGTTGTTGTTGTAGTCACACAATGCATCCTCCTGTATTTTTCTCTCAAAGGTACAAGCACGAACATACATACCAGTAATGCAACGAGGAATATACTGAAATCTTGCGCGAATATCATGGTTCAAACCACCAAAAAATATATTCATTGTATCATCCTCAGATTCTGCTATGTCACAATGATGCATATAAGATTTGAACTCTTGGTAGTAAGCATGGACAGTGTTACTGCCTTGTTTTAATTGTTCCAATTTGCGAAGCAATTCACGGCGATAATAAGGAGGAAAAAATGTTTTCTCATTACAGCCTTCAAATCTTTCCAAGTTGTGGGTTGGTTATCAATATTTTTCTTACAATGCACACTCCACCAAACAGAAGCAAAACCAGTAAATAATCTAGTGGTAGCTCGTCCTCTCTCAAGTTCAGAAAAATGATGGTGACTAAAAACTTTTTCTACTTCAAGCTCCCAAGCTAGATAAATAGCAGGATTAAATCTACCCTCAAATGACGGTAAAGAAATAACCTGGCCATGTGCTTGTGTGTGTTGTCCCACATCTCATGATGGTGAAGATGTTCCGTCGTCCAAGAACTTCTGTCTCTGGTACCTGTCATGATTAGTAGAAACAAGAAACAAAATTCGAGAATAATGTTCCTATGAACTACTAGGATGTGGTGGTAAAGCACTCACAGTAAAGCAAATATCAATATCTTACAAGTTCTTACCATGCAGCAGATGGTGATAGGCAACCAGCGGTGTCAAATAACTCTAAAGATTGAGTAAAGCGATTGCTAGGTGAACGTAAATATGCACGGTGTAGAAATATGTGGAGCTGGGTCGGCTATATATGGTAGCAAAAGATTAGCAATAATAAATTCAGAGATGCAATGTTGAATAAACGCTCAACGACGGTACTGTGCTGGTCCTATGCTAGAGCGGACTAGAGATGCGAGCCTATAACACTAATGAGGTCACGGTGTAGCACAACTAGCATCAATAAAGGATACGAAGTAGCTCTGGACAGCAAGATATAAGTGACGATCACAACGGCAGTAAAGATAATGATGAAAACAACTGCCAAGCAGAATATACAACAGCACTCTCTCCAACTTTCTTTTCCTTCTTTTTCTTTTTCTTTTTCTTTTTTCTCACACTTTTTTTCTTTTTCTTTCTCTCCTCTTTTTTTTTTACTTTTTTTCTCTTTTTTTTTCTCCCTCTTTCCAAGACAAACTAGATAAGATGCAGATTGGATCAAGCAAAGATGCGAACGACTTCAACTATGATTGTGACAATGAACGATGGGTAGCATGAGGTGGAAATTGATGGATGAGGTGGTGGACAGCGGAAGGGATAACGATGCAGCGGCGACGTGACTAATGTGAACTGAACTCGAAACTCTAACGAACTAGACACTAAGACCAGCAACTCGACACGACGATGCAACCGATAATTCAATAATGCAAACAATGAAAAGAAAATTGCAAAGGCACAGACTGGCTTGGACAAAGGATAAATAGTTCTAACTTTTTTTCTGGACTTTTTCTTGGCCAATAGGTAAGAAAATAAATCTAATCTAGGAATAACTGAAAATTCTCACCGAGCAACCTGAAAACTGATACCACTTGATAGAGGCGAAGGGCCCGATCTTTTGATGAGATGGTAACTATCGATTTGGTGAAGACGACTTTGACGATCTGACTACAAACGTGCACGACGTTGCGCCTAAGCAATCGCTAAACCAATCTCTAGGGGTTACTGACGATGCCAGAAGCACGACCAGCCTTACCACGAAGGTCTATTCCTGCATGCAATCAAAGAACAAGCAAGAATATGATAAAGCAATCTAAATATTGCAAATATAGATGAAGTATTGATAATGATGGGGATCCGTAAGCGGTCTTGGTCTGGTCGTTGGACACAAACGAAGTACACGAAGTTGCAATGGCTAACTTTTGACTAAACAAATCCCCAAAGAAAAAGCTACTAGATGGATCTACTTATATAGGAGCAAGGGGTGGCGGCCAAGGAGATGGAAGGACGTCCCAAGGCAGCCTAAAACTAACCCTAGGTCGTACAAGGCTCATGGGCCCAAGTGGAGGTGATGCAACACCTTTGGACTTGTAGTTTGACTCGGATTCTGCTGCAACGTCAGATTGTTTCGTTGATATCTCAATGCTCAGGATGAATTTGAAGGTGAATCCAATTGGGTTGGAAAGTGTACGAAAACTAGTTTCCAACAAAAAAAGAATCACCCAATTCGGAGTCCGTATGAAGGAGTTCTTGCCGTTTTGAGTCAAGTATGTCTGTGCAGTCCGAATCTGGATGCAGAACGTGAGACTTGGACTCTATCTTCTCTTGGCCCAAAAGTGACGTGAGAGAACTTTTTGAACAGCACCTAAACTTCTCTTTTTCCCTTATCTTCATATGTGGATTGTACAAATGTCCCATACACCTGGAATTAGACATGGCACAAAAGTATGTGAAGTATTTTTATCCTGGATGACATAAATAAATTATTGCATAGTGTGCATTAGAAATCACCTCACAAATATACATGTATGCAATATTTTTGGCCGTATCCAAGGTAGTCATGTCCTCATCAACATGCAAGCATAGGTTCATTATCCTCAACAATACCACATCTAATCATGCCAGTTTGTAAATCATGATAATATTATTCTACATAATTTTTTACTTGTTTTAAACACTGCAATTTTTGTAGTAATTCACGTTGATAATATGGTGGAACCCAACGAGTACACATAGCCGTTTTCAAAGCAGCTCAAGTTGTCGGAATATTATTTGAATACAATCTACGATGTTCAGACCACCACACACAAGCGAAACTGGCGAAAGCACAAAGAGTAGCAGCAATACATCTCTCCTCGGGTTATTCTAAACAGCAAAACGTTGTTCAATTTCTAACTCCCAAGTAAGATATATATCAGGAACATATCTACCCTCAAATGGTGGAATATTCAACTATAGTTTGGGGATGTGGTCTTGATTTCGTACCTGAGGTGGTGGTGAGCCCTACCATTTCTATGATATGCATGAGGACGACCTGGTGGCGGTGGTGCTTGCGGTTGAACGTAGTTCTGATTTTGATCAACCTCAAACTCGTAATAGTCCTCCTCAGCAGCAGGAGCCACAGTAGCATCAACAGTAGGTGCAACGGCACCAAAAGTTTGGCCGGACCCAAGGGGAATGCGCCGCGCTCGCCCTACTATATTGCGACGTGGATGTGGTTGTTGATGTTGTTGCAATGGTGCAGCAGAGGTGGCTGGTGGTAGTTGTGGTAGACGCGTGAGTACTTCATTAAACTTGGCGTCCAACTTTGTTTCAAACCACTTCTCCATGCCATCTATCTTCTCCATGGCCTCTTCAAATCTGTTTAACACATCTCCCACCTGGCCACTCATCATTTGATGAAATTTATAAGGCATCTCCTTGTTCGTCATGTTCTCCCAGTCAGTCTCGCCGGCTTGTGATCCTGGCATGGTTAGTAGCAATAGAAACACACAAGAATATGGTGGTGGTGGGGCGTCACAAATCCGTCAAGCAAATCTCAAATTCTTACCAATTCTTACCCAGCAGCAGGTGGTGATCAGCAACCGTTGTAGTCAAACTCTCAAATCTTGGATAGAGCGATTGCCAGGTGGTGTCATACGCACGATGTAGATGTATGTGGAGCTGGGAAGGCTTATAATATGGAAGTAAAAAGGGTTCGCAATAATCAATTCAGAGATGCAAAATTGAATAAACGCTCAACGACGGTACTGTGCTGGTCCTAGGCTAGACCGTGCTAGAGACGCGAGCCTAGGACACTAACAAAATCACGGCGCGGCACAAAAACAAGGGAAAAGCACACTCTAGATTTTTTTCGCTCTTTTTTTGTGCTCCTCTTTTTTTTGCCGAAAAACACTATAATGGCGAGTGTCTAAAAACTATTCCAAGTCAAAATAACAGGATAGGCACAATTTTTTTTGACTATAGTTTTTTTGGAAATCAAGGCAGCGAAGACATAAAAGCGTGATAAAAAATCAGTATGATGACAAGTGTCTTGATAGACTTAGAAAATCCTAAAAACAGGATAGGGAAAAAATATTTTCACCTACCGAAATTTAGGCCTAAAAACTGCCCGGGGGTGTCCAGATTTTATTCTGAGACCTACTCAGGCAAGAAATCATGAATCCAAAACTAGAGGGATCTCGAAAACAAACCTAATATGAAAAGAACTTGGATTGGTGGTGGATATGTGGTGGTGGTATATGGCAGCGGTGGTAGGATATGGCAGCGGTGGTGGTATATGGAAGCGGTGGTAGGATATGGGAGTGGTGGTGGTATATGGCAGCGGAGATGCTTCTGATGCGGCGGCGGCGTGACAACCTGTGAACAAAACTCGAAACTCTAAAGAACCAGATGCTAAGACCAGCAACTCGACATGACGATGCAACCGCAAATTCAACTAAGCAAACACGGAAAAGATTATGCAATGACTCAGACTTGTTCGGATATGATGAACTAACCCTAATTTTTTTGGCTTTTTCGTGGACTGTAGGTACGAAGAACATACTCGATCTAAACTATGAAAAACTGTAAAATCTCGCCGAGCAACTTGGAAATCTAATACCACTTGATAGGGGCAAAGGTGACCCGTCTTTCGATGAGATGGTGATTATCGTTTTCGGAGGAGTAGACTTTGATGATCCGACTACGATCGTGCGAAGACGTCGCACCTTAGCAATCACAAAACCAACTTCGAGAGATTATTGACCACATCGGAGCATGATCAACCTGATCACGAGGGTCAATTTCCTGCAAGCAAACGAAGAACAAGCAAGAAACTAAGATTGCGATCTGGATATTGCGAATATAAGAGGAAAGCTTTATTGATCAAGGTGGGGTTTTGTGACGCCTTTGTCTAGTTGCTGAACAGAAACAAAGTACGTGAAGTTGCAGCTAGTGTGAACTTTAATCTAAACAAAACCCAAAGTCTAAACAATGCCCTAAGGGTTGTATATATGGAGGAAGAGAGGGGAATTTCATGGCCCTTCGGAGGAGGGGTCCAAAACCAACCCTAACTCTGTTTTTGCCACATATACGGACTCTAAAAGCAACATATACTTTAGTATTTCGAAATTACATGGGTCTGGCCCAAAAATAAGGTGACGTAGCACCTAAATAAGATATGGATGAAATTTATGAAGGGGCATCTTGTATATTACGTCCATGTCCTTGTAGGTCATCGCATAGGCTTCAAAGTGCTCAAATACGCACTAGAAACACCGTTCTGGATCCCTTCGCGCGCGCCTTCATCTCCATGCTTGATCCTACTCCACTATTCATCCCTCTTGTCCATGCTAGGCCCTTTATTAGTAATCAATACAAATGTATCCAATTTAGGCAGCGTCATTATCTCATGAACATTAGAATCGTCACCAAGAAACAAAAGTGCCTAGTAATTCAATTGGCATGCACACGCTCTACTAATTGGTCCTATATGTATAATAGTAGGGGCAGTGGGTGTAACAATGGTATTGATGTCCTCATCACAGTAGGTGCAGTGGCACCAGAAGTTTGGCCGGGTTCAAGGGGAGCACGCATTGCTCGTCCCACTTGATTTGGAAGGCGACGTTGTTGTTGTTGTTGTTGTTGTTGTTGTTGTTGTTGTTGTTGTTGTTGTTGTTGTTGTTGTTGTTGTTGTTGTTGTTGTTGTTGTTGTTGTTGTTGTTGTTGTTGTTGTTGTTGTTGTTGTTGTTGTTGTTGTTGTTGTTGTTGCTGTTGTTGTCGTTGCTGTTGTTGTTGTTGTTGCTGTTGCTGGTGCTGGTGCTGCTGCTGGTGCTGCTGCT
>LR738712.1:336750086-336849726 GCA_902687465.1 Secale cereale
GTTGTTGTTGTTGTTGTTGTTGTTGTTGTTGTTGTTGTTGTTGTTGTTGTTGTTGTTGTTGTTGTTGTATAAATGCTGAACAACGGTACTTTGCTGGTCCTAGGCTAGACCGTACTAGAGACGCGAGCCTAGAACACTAACATATCACAGCGCTGCACGTGATCAAGGAAAAAGCACACTCTGATTTTTTTGGCGTCTCTTTTTATTTGCGCTCCTTTTTTTGGCCGCAAAACACTATAATGGTGAGTTTCTCAAAACGCTCCCAGAGACCTAAAAGTAGGATAGGGAAAAAATATTTTCGATTGCCGAAATTTTGGCCTACAAACTGCCCGGGGGTCTCTAGATTCTTTTTTTCCGAGACCTACTCGGGCAAGGAAACACGAATCCGAAACTAGACGGATCTCGAAAAAAACCTAATACGAAAAGAACTCAGATTGGTGGTGGCTATATGGTGGTAGGATATCGCAGCGGTGGTGGTATATGGCAGTGGTGGTGGTATATGGATACAGATCGGTGGTGGTATATGGATATGGATCGGTGGTGGTATATGGATACATATCGGTGGTGGTATATGGATACAGATCGGTGGTGGTATATGGCAGGGGCGATGAAGATGTTGCGGCGGCGATGTGAAAATTACGACCAGAACTCGAAACTCTAAAGACTAGATGCTAAGACCAGCAACTTGACACGACGATGCAACCGCAAATTCAACAAAGCAAATTAATGAAAAGACTATGCAAAGGATCAGACTGGTTTGGATATGTGAAGCCCCTTATTTGACCGTACACTAATCATGCACGCAAATGTGTACAACCAAGATCAGGGACTCACGGGTAGATATCACAACACAACTCTAGACACAAATTAAAGATCATACAATCTTCATATTACAAGCCAGAAGCCTCGAGGGTTCGAATACATAAGCTCGATCATAAACGAGTCAGCGGAAACAACAATATCTAAGTACATACATAAGTTAAACAATTTGTCACAAGATGGATAGCACAAACATGGATACAAATCGAAGAGGTGCTTGCCTCCTACCTGAGTTCCTCCTAAACTACTCCTAGTCGTCGGCAGACTCTACGTAGTACTCCCTCCGTTCCTAAATATTTGTCTTTCTAGAGATTTCAACAAGTGACTACATACGAAGCAAAATGAGTGAATCTACACTCTAAAATATGTCTACATACATCCGTATGTTATAACCATTTAAAATGTCTAGAAAAGACAAATATTTGGGAACAGAGGGAGTAGTATGCTCCGGCAGGGTAGTAGTAGTCGTCGGTAGTGGCATCTGGCGCCTGGGCTCCCCCATCTGGTTACATCATCTGAGAAGAAGGGGAAAAGGGGGAGCAAAGCAACAGTGAGTACTCATCCAAAGTACTCGCAAGCAAGGATCTATACTACATATGCAATGGTATCAGTTTAAAGGGGTAATATCTGGGGGCTAAACTGCAGAATGCCAGAATAGGAGGGGGAAGCTAGACCTATTGAAGACTACGCTTCTTGCAGCCTCCATCTTGCAGCAGTAGAAGAGAGTAGTTGGTAAGTTCTCCAAGTAACATCGTATAACATAATCATACCCGGCGATCCTCCCCTCGTTGCCCTGTGGGAAAGCGATCACCGGGTTGTATCTGGCACTTGAAAGGGTGTGTTTTATTAAGTATCTGGTTCTAGTTGTCATGAGGCCGGAATACAACTTCGGGTCGTCCTGTTACCATGGACACGGCTATACGAATAGATTACTTCCCTGCTGGGGTGCACCACATAACCTGACACGCTCGATACCTCTGGCCGGACACACTTTCCCGAGTCATGTCTGGCCTCGGAAGATCAACACGTCACAGCCCTACCTATGCCCGACAGAGAGGTTAGCACACCGGTCTAAATCCTAAGTGCGCATGGGTCTTGGGCCCATTGCCCTTTGCACTCCCGCACGTTGCGTATGCGGTCGGTGAGTAGACCTAGCAACCTCCATTTCAAAGGAAGTTGCGTTACGAGGTCCAACCGGGCTTTGATTGATACTATGACGCCGGTTGCCCTTATCTTGTCCCGCGTGGCAGTTAGTGCATATAAGGCCAATGACCCAACTCAGATAAAATATCCAAACTCGTTAAGCGTGTTATTATGAAATAACCGCGAACAACGACCAGAGACTAGTTCACCTCTCTACTGGGTGTCTCAACCTGCCCTGTCGCTTCGTCACAAAGATTCACACAGAGGGCCGTCGGGAAAATTGGCCTTTCAGCCCCCAATCCGTATATCACTCGCGGGTACTCTACGAGCCGATCCGACTTTAGTCACAACATGTATCATGTATAGTATGTATATAGTACATACCAGTGATCACCTCCCGATGTGTTCACTGCCCGATAGTATAGCATAGCAGACGGAGAAGAATGTAGGGCCACTGAAGGAATACTAGCATCCTATACTAAGCATTTAGGATAGTAGGTAAAGGTATCAACAGTTGTAGCAACAATGACATGCTATGCAAGAGAATAGGAGCTATCGAATTAACAACAATAGCAAACCTAATGCAAGAATAAGAGAGAAGAGAGTGGGCGATATCTGGTTGGTCAAAGGGGGTTTGCTTTTCTGGAAACTCGGCAGAGAAGGACGGGTCATCAACACCGTAGTCGATCGGGCACTAGTAGTGGCGTCAGTCTCGAAGTCTACCGGAGAGAAGAGGGGAAAAAATAATAAATACAATGCAAACAGTTGCATGACGATGCATGACACGGCAATAAACGGTGCTAGGTGTGCCGTAACGCGGTAGTAGGCGGTACTGGCGAAGGGAGGAAACAATTGGGAAACTATTCATGGTGTTTCGCGTTTTCGGACAGACAGACTGGAGGGGGAAGGTTGCATGTTCGCTATGCCAGACACGTGTGGCAGACGAACGGAATGCGTATTCAGATTTGTCTCGTCGTTCTGAGCAACTTTCACGTACGAAGTATTTCCATTAGAGTTACAGACTATTTCATATTAATTTATAAATATTCAATTCATTTTCTAAATTATTTTAATTCAAAAAATAAATGTTAAATTGCTAGATGTACCCAGCATAGTGTACACAAAAATGTACACTGGCTGACATGTGGGACCAGGGGGACCCAGTTGACAGTCAATGTTTGACTGGTCAACAGGGAGTGGCCCCCCTGTCATTGACTGCCTAGTTAACTAACACATTTAGATAGACAAAAAAGGTAGTTAATAGGTTAATTAACATGATTAACTAGGTTAATTAATCCATTTAACTAATTATTATTGTTTTTAATTGTTTTTTGAATTCTCATTGTGGAGCGTGTGGCATGGCAGTGTGGACCATAGCGGGTCGGGCGTGCGGGCACACGGGCACACGGGCACAGGGCGCTGTAAGCGCCCGACCCAGGCGAGGGCCAACGGGCGCCGGCGCCGGGCAGCGGATGTGGCAGCGGCGAGGCCACAGCGGAGTAGGGCCGTGGCGATGCGGGAGGTCGCCGGAGGGGGACGCCAGGGCCGTGGAGGGTGCGACTAGACCACTACGGGGCGACGATGCGGGGAGCCGAGGCGGCAGCAGCGGGCGGAGCAAGTAGCGGTGGCGGCGGCTGCAGTTGATGAGGACATGACTACCTTGGATACGACCAAAAATATTGCATACATGTATATTTGTGAGGTGATTTCTAATGCAAACTATGCAACAATTTATTTATGTTATCCAGAACAAAAATACTTCACAGACTTTTGTGCCATGTCTAATTCCAGGTGCATGGGACATTTGTACAATTCACATATGAAGATAAGGGAAAAAGAGAAGTTTAGGGGCTGTTCAAAAAGTTCTCTCACGTCACTTTTGGGCCAAGAGAAGATAGAGTCTAAGTCTCTCACGTTCTGCATCCAGATTCGGACTGCACAAACATACCTGACTTAAAACGGCAAGAACCCCTTCATACGGACTCCGAATTGGGTGTTTCTTTTTTTGTTGGAAACTAGATTTCGTGCACTTTTCAACCCAATTGGATTCACCTTCAAATTCGTCCGGAGCGTTGAGATACCGACGAAACAATCTGACGCTGCAGCAGAATCCGAGTCAAACTACAAGTCCAAAGGTGTTACATCACCTCCACTTGGGCCCATGAGCCTTGTACGACCTAGGGTTAGTTTTAGGCTGCCTTGGGATGTCCTTCCACCTCCTTGGCCGCCACCCCTTGCTCCTATATAAGTAGATCCATCAAGTAGCTTTTTCTTAGGGATTTGTTTAGTCAAAAGTTAGCCATTGCAACTTCGTGTACTTCGTTTGTGTCCAACGACCAGACCAAGACCGCTTACGGATCCCCACCTTTATCAATACTTCATCTATATTTGCAATATTCAGATTGCTTTATCATATTCTTGCTTGTTCTTCGATTGTATGCAGGAATAGACCTTCGTGGTCAGGCTGATCGTGCTTCTGGCATTGTCAGTAACCCCTGGAGATTGGTTTAGCGATTGCTAAGGCGCAACGTCATGCACGTTTGTAGTCGGATCATCAAAGTCGTCTCCACCAAATCGATAGTTATCATCTCATCGAAAGATCGGGACCCTCGCCTCTATCTAGTGGTATCAGTTTTTAGGTTGCTCGGTGAGAATTTCCAGTTATTCCTAGATAAGATTTATTTTCTTACCTATTGTCCAAGGAAAAGCCACAAAAAAAAGTTAGATCTATTCATCCTTTGTCCTAGCCAGTCTGAGCCTTTGCAATTTTCTTTTCATTGTTTGCATTATTGAATTATCGGTTGCATCGGCGTGTCGAGTTGCTGGTCTTAGTGTCTAGTTCGTTAGAGTTTCGAGTTCTGTTCACATTAGTCACGTCGCCGTTGCATCGTTATCCCTTCCGCTGTCCACCATCTCATCCATCAATTTCCACCTCCTGCAACCCATCGTTCATTGTCACAATCATAGTTGAAGTCGTTTGCATCTTTGCTTGATCCAATCTGCATCTTATCTAGTTTGTCTTGGAAAGAGGGAGATTAAGAAAAAACAAGACAGAGAAAAAAAAAGTAAAAAAAAAAGAGGAGAGAAAGAAAAAAAAAAGTGGGAGAAAAAAAAAGAAAAAGAAAAAGAAGGAAAATAAAGTTGGAGAGAGTGTTGTTGTATATTCTGCTTGGTAGTTGTTTTCATCATTATCTTTACTGCCGTTGTGATCTTCACTTATATCGTGCTGTCCAGAGCTACTTTGTATCCTTTATTGATGATAGTTGTGCTACACCGTGACCTCATTAGTGTTCTAGGCTCGCGTCTCTAGTCCGCTCTAGCATAGGACCAGCACAGTACCGTCGTTGAGCGTTTATTCAACATTGCATCTCTGAATTGATTATTGCTAATCTGTTGCTACCATATAAAGCCAACTCAGCTCCACATATTTCTACACCGTGTTACGTACGTTCACCTGGCAATCGCTTTACTCAATCTTTGGAGTTATTTGACACCGCTGGTTGCCTATCACCAGTTGCTGCATGGTAAGAACTTGTAAGATATTGATATTTGCTTTACTGTGAGCGCTTTACCACCACATCCTAGTAGTTTATAGGAACATTATTCTCGAATTTTGTTTCTTTTTTCTACTAATCATGACAGGATCCAGAGTCAACTCATGGTTTTTGTCGATCGCGGGAGATGTGCCACCACCTAAGGACATACCAGAACCATCACGAGAGGTGCACAAACATCCAAATGCACATGATCAGGTTAATGTTTCTATACCACCGTTTAATGGCCGTTTTAGACCTGCTTTATATATTGAATGGGAGTTTGACATAAATAATCTATTTGCTTCTGAAAGTGCAACTAATCCCAGGGTGGTTTTGGCAATTAATAACAACATATATATCATTGAACTAATAGCTACTTGAGAATCATTTCAGAGAAGTTCAGTGATATGGGTATGGCAATGACTGAAGAAGTGGACCCCTCATAATGCTAAGGCAAGCATTGGCAAAAGCTCAAGACTCCATTTTTGGTTTAGTGATCCAAGATCACATTGAGTCCATAGGAAAAGCCAATACTATTAAAAGGGGATGAGGTTGTGTTGATGATCTGGTTGCTCAAGTGCTTAGTGATACATCTCCTAAACTATCAGCAACTCTCACTGCTAAATACACTCATAAGTAATCTCGGTCCCACCGATATTCCAAACTCAGTCACACCGAGATGAACCACCTCAGCCATAAGCCAAACTCTAGAAATTTCGGATATTCCGATTCTGAACTCGGTTTCACCGAAACATGGACTGCCAAGCTTCTGTAACCTTCTGTCATCAAATCGGTGTCACCGAGATGATAAAGTCGGTCCCACCGAAACTGGCATGCTCTTGTCTCTGCTCGAATCGGACTAACCGAGATGGTATTTTCGGTCCCACCGAAAACCCCAACGTTCACATTATTTGAACTTTCGGTCTCACCGAGTTGTCCACTTCGGTCCCACCGAGATTGCTCAAATATGTGTGTAACGGTTGGATTTTGTGTGGAGGCTATATATACCCCTCCACCCCCTCTTCATTCGTGGAGAGAGCCATCAGAAAGAACTACCACTCCTACCTTACATTTCTGAGAAGAGAACTACCTATCCTTGTGTTGAGATCAAGTTGCTCCACTCCCACCATATGAAACTTGATCTCTAACCTTCCCAAGTTGCTTTCCACTCAATCCTTTCTTCCACCACAGCCAAATCAGTGAGGAGAGTTGAGTGCTGGGGAGATTATCATTTGAAGCACAAGAGCAAGGAGTTCATCATCATCTACAACATCTATTACCTTTTGGAGGGTGGTGCCTCCTAGATTGGTTAGGTGTCGCTTGGGAGCCTCCGTCATCGAGATGTGGAGTTGAACCAAGAAGTTTGTAAGGGCAATGAGATCGCCTACTTCGTGAAGATCTACCCCGAGTAAGGCTAGCCCTCCGTGGGCGTAGGCCATGATGGAATAGACAAGGTTGCTTCTTCGTGGACCCTTCGTGGGTGGAGCCCTCCGTGGACTCGCGCAGCCGTTACCCTCCGTGGGTTGAAGTCTCCATCAACGTGGATGTACGATAGCACCACCTATCGGAACCACGGGAAAAATCACCGCGTCTCCAAAATTGCGTTTGCTCTTCTCCACCTCTCTTTACTACATGTGCAATTTACTTTCCGCTGCCTATACTCTAGAATTTCATGTATAGGGTGATACTTGACTTGATCATAATTGTGAATCTGCCAAAAACTGTTCTTTGTCAAAAGGCAGAATTTTTATATTTACAAGTAGTCTAATCACCCCCCCTCTAGACATACTTTCGATCCTACAAGTGGTATCAGAGCTTTGATCTCCATTGTATTGGTTTTCATTGCATTGGACTCCATAAGCTTGGTTTCACAACCTAGGAGAGTATGGCGTCTAGTGAGGGTAATTATCGTAGAGGTCCTTACTTTGATGGTACAAATTTTGCTAGTTGGAAGCATAAAATGAAAATGCATATTCTTGGTCATAACCCAGCCGCATGGGGCATTATTTGTGTTGGTATGCAAGGTGAATTCTTCGAGGAAGGAAAAGTTCCGGATCGCGAAGCTACACCTGAAGAATTGCGGATGTTGCAAAACAATGCTCAAGCTTGTGACATTCTCTTCAATGCCTTGTGTCCCGAGGAGTTCAACAAAATCAGCCGTCTTGAAAATGCAAAAGAGATTTGGGATACTTTGGTTGAAATGCACGAAGGTACCGAGTCTGTGAAGGAATCAAAGCTAGATATTCTTCAAGGTCAACTTGACAAGTTCAAGATGAAGGATGGTGAAGGAGTCGCTGAAATGTATTCTAGGCTTGCTCTCATCACAAATGAGATTGCCGGCTTAGGAAGCGAAGAAATGACCGACCGATTCATCATCAAGAAGATTCTCAGAGCTTTGGATGGAAAGTATGACACCGTGTGCACTTTGATCCAAATGATGCCAAACTACAAGACTCTCAAGCCAACTGAAGTCATTGGAAGAATTGTTGCTCATGAGATGACACTTAAGGATAAGGAAGAGCTTCACAACAAGTCAAGTGGTGCTTACAAAGCTACAAGTGATGCTCCCACAACCTCAAGTGACAAGTTAGTTTCCAATGAAGAGATAAGCCTAATGGTTAAGAACTTCAACAAATTCTACAAGTATAGAGGCAAAGAGAGAAGCTCAAAGTCTAGATCATATGATGAAAAGAGATCTTCTAGTCGTGATCGAAACTGCTACAATTGTGGAAGACCCGGACACTACTCAAATGAGTGTACGGCTCCCCACAAGAGAAACGAAGAATCTCCAAGAAGAAGAAGCTCAAGAGATGAGTCACCTCGGAGAGAGAGAAGGAGTAGAGATGATCGTTATGAACGAAGACCCTTTCGGAGAAGCAAGGATTCGGAGAGGAAAGACAAGTCATCAAGGAGCTACACAAGAAGAAGACATCAAGCTCATGTAGGTGAATGGGTCTCCGGCTCCGACTCCGACAATCAATCCGATAGAAGCTATCACTCCGACTCCGACTACAGTCAAGATGAAGGTGTTGCCGGTCTTGCTCTCGTATCCTCCAACTCCAACTCCTACGACTTATTTGATTCAACAAATGAGGGAATTGGAAGATGCTTCATGGCTAAAGGCCCCAAGGTATCACACCCTGAATTCATTGACTTCAATAGTGATGAGGATGACTTGCTTAGTGAAGATGAGCTCTTGCATGATAAATCTAGTGAGCCTAGTAACGATGAAAATGCTAGTAGTCTTTATAGTCGAGAAGAGTCGAATGACAATGCTATGAAGGAGATTGAGCGTCTAACTAAAGAACTAAACACTCTTAAGTTAGCTCATGAAACAACTCAAGAAGATCATAGAGAGCTCCTAAGATCTCATGAGAAGCTACGCTTCGAGAAGCTCACTCTAGAGCAAGAACATGAGTTTCTAAAAGCGATCAATGACGATCTTCGAAAGAAGAGTTCTTCATATCTTGCCAAACGACTTCTCTTGTCTAATTTCTTGCCACCTATTAAGACTAAGCATGACAAGCATAAGAAAAATTCTTCCTCTAGCAGTAACAATAACCTTGTTAAATCAAATGTTGTTGCTTCTAGTAGTTCTCTTGATTCCACTAACAATGTTTCAAGCCAAGTTACACTTGAGCAAGAGAATAGTTTATTGAAAGGGATCATAGAGAAAGGTGTCTACAAGAGTCTTGCCGGAAGCAAGAACTTTGAGGAAATTGTTCGTAAGCAAGGAAGGCACCGGAAGAATCAAGGAATTGGTTTTGAGCGAAAGTTCAACGCCGAAGGTGTTGAGTGGGAAGAAGGTCAATATCCTACTCCACAGTTTGTTTCTCAAAAGGAGAAGTATGATCCTACTTCTTCCAATGTGGAACAAGCTCAAGATGACCTTCCACCACAAGACCACAAGCTAAAAGCCAAGGACAAGCTTCAAGAAGAGATTGATGCATTCATTGAAGCACCTCAAGCCATGGTCAAGTGGGTTCCCAAGGAAACGTCAAGTTCTACTTCGTCAAGCTCAACTACAACCCCAAGGATTCCCATCAAGATGATGTGGATCCCGAAGAAGAAGAACTAGAAAGTTCTTGAGGGTGACTCCGCCAACATACTTCACTCACATTCATTTTGGCAAAGAACTTGTGCAATCAACTTCCACATCATGCACTAGTTCATGGAGTCACAAACCCTCTTGTTGGTAAGTCAAGGGACAAGGTAATCATTGCTTTCATGGACATCATCTTTTGTGAACTTCAATCTATGTCCATGGATATCCTTGTTTGTTCCTTGTGGGACTAACCCATGTAGGTATTGAAAGTGCCCGAATCCAAAGGATAGCTCCCAACTCTTGATGATCTCCATCAACATTGAGCATCCACATCTTCAACATCTACATGAAGTCGTCTACGACAACCCAAGGTTAGTTTGACCCTTTAAAAGGGGTTCTCACATCTAGGGGGAGCTTTGCTCTAAAAATTGAGCTAAAGCATCTTCAAATGATGTGAACACATCAATGCTTTATGTAAAAGTGGTAACCCCACTTGTGCTTAAACGATGAGTATGACCTATGATCAAATGTTCTCATTTGGCTCCTAAGTCAAAATACTCATATAAAGATGACCTAGTCATCGACAAATTGTGTGTTAATTGCTAGAGTTTTGGTTGTGCATGTTTGACACATATTTCATTTGCTATCTTATTGTGTGAGCATGTTGAATGCATGATTTTATCCATTCGAGGACATCCATTTGTTGTTTTGGTTGTTTTGATTTTTCTGACCAAATGGATGGACAAGAATGCCTAAGTACCTCCCCTAGCTATCTATGCTTTCTTGTCTCAAATTCTATTCATGCTTACATCACAAACTTTGAACAAGTCATTTTCGGACCCTCCGAGTGAGGAGCACTCGGAGCCACCAATCCGTCAAGGGCTAACCTCCAAAACCTTCTAATTGATTTCGGTCAGACCAACTCACTCAAACTCGGTCAAACCGAAAGCATTTAGACTGATCGAGGTTTCATCTCGGTGAAACCGAGTTGTGATTTTCGGCGTGACCGAAGTGCATAACTGCCTAGCAGTTATCCATCTCGGTGCCACCGAGTTTTACAACTCGGTCCCACCGACAGCAAAGGGATATATATACCAAGGGCAGCGCGCGTTGATTCCTCCTTCAAACGTTTTCGCTCCCACATCCCTTAGTGCCGTCGCCTTGATCTCCGGATCGTCGCCGTCGTCGCCTGTGCGCCCTCGCCGCAGGTCTCCATCGCCGTCAACGGACATCTCCTCCGCACCGTTGCCGCCGTAGAGAGACTCCACCAAGTTAGGGTGAGTCTTGATCCCACTCGTGCTCCCATCTCCGATTCAATGCACGTTTGGTTTGCCCAATATCTTGCCACGATTGAAATCTTCCTTTACACCAGATTGGTTCGTTTGAACTAGATTCGAGTAAAAAATTTAGGGTTAGGTTTCCACGGAACACATCTCGGTGAAACCGATTTTAAAATTTCGGTGTGACCGATTTGGCCTCTGGCCATTGCACTGCACCCTTCGGTCCAACCGAGTTGTGCAAATCGGTGTGACCGAAATGTAGTTTCTGTGAAACCCTAGTGTTTTCGGCAGGACCGAAACCCACTTCGGTCAAACCGAAAGTGGCGTGTAAAGTTTCTGTTTAACACTTCGGATTTACCGAAACTCAAACTCGGTCTGACCGAAATGTCTTCTGTGAAAACTTAAAACTAGAACTTGAACTCATTTTTTTTTGCAAAAACTTCTGCAGTTTGTGATAACTCTTCTTCTCTGCCTATACCTTATCTATTCACAGGTTGTCAGCCATGTCAGATACCAGTGACAGTCAGAACAGGTCAGAGACACCCATCGCAGACATTCCTGAGGCAGACACTAGTCCTGATGCTAGTAGCCCATTTGATGATGGTGAGAGGAGTACACCAAGTGGCATGCCTCCTGCAGCCACCAGAGCTAGAAAGGAGAAGAATTCCGATGATGAGGATTCTAATTTCGTTGTTGAGGAAGAGGTGACCTCCAAACCTAAGAGGAAGGTTGTTGCCAAAGAGCAACAAGGTCAGCAGTCTAAGAAGGGCACCAGCAAAGTCAAGCAGTCAACTGTTGCTAAGAAGCTGAATTTGGGAGAGGCAGCTCCAAGCAAAGTGAAGAAAACCTCCAAGAGAAAGAGGGTAGTGTATAGTGATTCTCATGTAGATGCAGCAGTCGAGGATGAAGAAGAAGAAGCACCCCAGCCTGCTCCTCAGAAGCAGAAGCTCATGGGTGATGCCATTAGGGCTGGAGCCACATCAAAGCCCAAGAAATCTGCTCAAGCTAGGGCAGCTCCAGCAAAGCCTGCTGCCAAGCCCAAGAGGACTACCAGAAATATTCCAGCATCTGAGAAGAACAAGGATGATGTGCCAGCAGCTGAGTCTGATGAGGAAGGACAAGTGTTGCTGAAACTCCGTCCAAAACTGCCACTTCACAATGATGCTCATCCTCAAGCCGAGGATATGAAGGCAAGGAAAGATAGAGGTCTCAGGCTATGGAGACAAGCTGACCCATATGCCGTGAGGAGAAGAACTGCTGTAGATCCCAGATTTCACACCAGAGAGCAGCAGGACTTCTATGAGACCGTGCTGATGGACAAGAAGCCCATAGTCGCAGACACCAGATATGTTGACTGGGAGTACATTGACAGCGAAGAGCATAGAGATTTCTTTCCACATGTGCATGAAAGTTTCACTACATGTGGCGTTGCAGAGTTTGTGGGTCAGAAATTGACTAGTTGGAACGATGAGATGATTATGCAATTCTATGCCACAGCTCACTTCTATCCTGATGGAAAGATCACATGGATGACTGAAGGTCAAAGATTTTCTTCTTCTGTTGAAGAATGGGCTGAAATTCTGAATGCTCCAGTGCAACGAGAAGATGATATTGATGTCTATGGGATTCCAAAGAAGAATCATGATTCCATGAAGAACATGTACAAGGAGATCCCCGCAGCAGATTTGGAAGTATGGAAGCTCGGCTCAGTCTACCATCTCCAGGCAGGTTTACCTACCACTAATACTATTTTAAGGCATACCTTGATGCCCAAGTCTGGAGATCATCGCATGATCAGAGGATATTCTATCAACATGCTGCATATACTTGATGAGAAAGCACCTTTCAAGGTGATGGACTTAATGGTAGAGACCATTAAGAGGACTGCAGCTGACCAGAAAAGGTCATGTGGATTTGCCCCACAGATTCAGATGCTTATCAATGCCAAGTTTGGCACGGGCAAATTCTTGTTGGATAGGAAACATTTACCCCTGCAGCCAGAGCATGAAGACAATGTTGTTGTGATGGATGAGGAGGATCCAACATCTGTTGAAGGTCAAGCCAAGATCGAAGCTGCTAAGAAAGCCAAAGCTGACAAAGAAGCAGCAGCAGCAGCAACTAAACCAAAGAGTTTCGGAGAGCAGATTCTTGAAGCCACTCAAAGGATTGAACAACGCCTGGCCAGCATTGAACAATCTCAGGAGAGCTTAGAGAGGATTGTTGACGAGAAGATCCACGCTCTGGACATGAAGCTGACTGAAATTCAAGTGACCGTCAACAAGCTTGAGGCAGACATTGAGGAAGCAAAGCAGGACAAGGCAGAGTTGCAGGATGACTTAGTCCAGGATTCTCATCGACAGACTGCTCCGGTTCCCAAAGGATCCCGATCAGCTGCTATTCCAGTGACTGACACCAGGACTACAACTTCAGCACCTCCCACAGTTCCAGCAGTTACTCCAGCTACAGCTCCAGTGTCCACTCCTCCAGCACAGACATCAGCTGAAGTCTTCGCCGATGCCGTCATATCCACTCCGACATCAACCCAGACGGGAGCCGCCAGCAGAGCCCACAGTGACGTTTAGCTCTATGCTTTTTCGAACTTTTTGGTAACTTGTTGCCAAAGGGGGAGAAATTGTATAGATCATAGGGCTTCGAGAGAGAGAGTGCTGTTGTCTTTGCGCTTTTGCTCTTTCGTTCTTTTGCGGTTTCTTTGAGATACTTTTGGTTTTCGAGACATTCCGTGTGCTTGATACTCCGTTTGATGCTTCCTTAATGAGTGCTTAGTCGTACTATGCTTTAATGTGTGCTTAATGCTTATCATATGCTATTCCTATCTTGTATGACTATTCATGTCTTGGTGATTGGGTGCATGCTATTCATTCTTATCATTTTGTGCGCTCCACCAAGATGTATGTGACATGGAAGAGTGACCCATGATCCTAATCGATTGTGCATTTGCATTCAAACGCAAATCTTAAATAATGCACAAATTTAGGGGGAGCTCTTGCTTATCACATACTTCTCAAAGCGACGATATTATTCATTGATTATATCCTTTGTCGAAGCTTTGATCTATATGTTGTCATCAATTACCAAAAAGGGGGAGATTGAAAGTGCAACTAATCCCCGGGTGGTTTTGGCAATTAATAACAACATATATATCATTGAACTAATAGCTACTTGAGAATCATTTCAGAGAAGTTCAGTGATATGGGTATGGCAATGACTGAAGAAGTGGACCCCTCAAAATGCTAAGGCAAGCATTGGCAAAAGCTCAAGACTCCATTTTTGGTTTAGTGATCCAAGATCACATTGAGTCCATAGGAAAAGCCAATACTATTAAAAGGGGATGAGGTTGTGTTGATGATCTGGTTGCTCAAGTGCTTAGTGATACATCTCCTAAACCATCAGCAACTCTCACTGCCAAATACACTCATAAGTAATCTCGGTCCCACCGATATTCCAAACTCAGTCACACCGAGATGAACCACCTCAGCCATAAGCCAAACCCTAGAAATTTCGGATATTCCGATTCTGAACTCGGTTTCACCGAAACATGGGCTGCCAAGCTTCTGTAACCTTCTGTCATCAAATCGGTGTCACCGAGATGATAAAGTCGGTCCCACCGAAACTGGCATGCTCTTGTCTCTGCTCGAATCGGACTAACCGAGATGGTATTTTCGGTCCCACCGAAAACCCCAACGTTCACATTATTTGAACTTTCGGTCTCACCGAGTTGTCCACTTCGGTCCCACCGAGATTGCTCAAATATGTGTGTAACGGTTGGATTTTGTGTGGAGGCTATATATACCCCTCCACCCCCTCTTCATTCGTGGAGAGAGCCATCAGAAAGAACTACCACTCCTACCTTACATTTCTGAGAAGAGAACTACCTATCCTTGTGTTGAGATCAAGTTGCTCCACTCCCACCATATGAAACTTGATCTCTAACCTTCCCAAGTTGCTTTCCACTCAATCCTTTCTTCCACCACAGCCAAATCAGTGAGGAGAGTTGAGTGTTGGGGAGATTATCATTTGAAGCACAAGAGCAAGGAGTTCATCATCATCTACAACATCTATTACCTTTTGGAGGGTGGTGCCTCTTAGATTGGTTAGGTGTCGCTTGGGAGCCTCCGTCATCGAGATGTGGAGTTGAACCAAGAAGTTTGTAAGGGCAAGGAGATCGCCTACTTCGTGAAGATCTACCCCGAGTAAGGCTAGCCCTCCGTGGGCGTAGGCCATGATGGAATAGACAAGGTTGCTTCTTCGTGGACCCTTCGTGGGTGGAGCCCTCCGTGGACTCGCGCAGCCGTTACCCTCCGTGGGTTGAAGTCTCCATCAACGTGGATGTACGATAGCACCACCTATCGGAACCACGGGAAAAATCACCGCGTCTCCAAAATTGCGTTTGCTCTTCTCCACCTCTCTTTACTACATGTGCAATTTACTTTCCGCTGCCTATACTCTAGAATTGCATGTGTAGGGTGATACTTGACTTGATCATAATTGTGAATCTGCCAAAAACTGTTCTTTGTCAAAAGGCAGAATTTTTATATTTACAAGTAGTCTAATCACCCCCCCTCTAGACATACTTTCGATCCTACAGCTTCCCATAGTTTTGATGAACGTACAAAAGTTAAGGTTGCGGTTAGTTCTTTCACTGGTTATGCTTTAGTTTGGTGGAGTGAATATTGTCGGTTACACCCTAATTATATACCTACTACTTGGATTGATTTGAAAGTTGCCATGCGACATACATTCGTCCCTGCTTATTATACTCGTGACATGCTTACAAAGTTGCAACATTTAAAACAAGGTAGTGACACCGTAACGAAATATTATGATGATTTACAAACTACCTTGTTGCATTCCTCTTTACAAGAAAGTGAAGACGATTTTATGGATAGATTTTGGGCAGGATTAAATCGTGATATTCAGGAGTTACTAATTCATGAAGAGTGTTATCCTATGGACCATTTGTTTCGTCTTGCTTGTAGTGCTGAACAGGAAATAAAACGACGTATTGTCCATAAGGAGAATAAGCGCCAGTTGCACATTCCAAGAGATGATACGGTTGTTCCTTCCACTACTAGGCGTACTATGACAGACACATCCGTTGTTGTGAGGACTACATCACCTCCACCATGTGACACATCACCTCCGACAGTGCCTACATCATCTGAGTTGATCATAAGAGGTAATGACAAAGGTACCGATTTTCCACCTCCACATGAGTATGGTGAATGCCTTGTCAATTTAAATGAACCATGCGATGAGCTATCCACTACTTTGATCACACCAACTATTTTAGAGGAATATGTTCGTGATTTGACTTTGCCATGTGATCAAACAATTGTGAGTGAACCAATTGAATTAACTATTGATGCGAAAGAACCATTTGAATCAGGGAATAAATCAGATTTGGATCAAATACGTGTGAAAATAGTTGTGCCAATGTTTAACCATTTTGATATGACCTCTAATCTTGGTGATGGTTCATCAAGGTTGGGATGGTTTAATGATGAGCATTGCCAATCTTTTGTAACGATTAAGAGCTTCACTTATATGTGCAAATTGAGTTGCAATATTTTCATGCCTTCTACTTCTTGTGATAATATTTTGGCTTTATATTTTATGAACTACGAAAGTTATTCATCTATACATGTGTCATATGTGCGAAAATTAAGGGAAGTAAAAATGGATGACATATACATATACAACATGTACACCTTGTCTTTTTTCTTAGCCACATTTCAGATTAAGCAGCGCCGAGGACGGCTTTATTTTCAAAAAAGGGAGGATGATGAGGACATGACTACCTTGGATACGACCAAAAATATTGCATACATGTATATTTGTGAGGTGATTTCTAATGCAAACTATGCAACAATTTATTTATGTTATCCAGAACAAAAATACTTCACACACTTTTGTGCCATGTCTAATTCCAGGTGCATGGGACATTTGTACAATTCACATATGAAGATAAGGGAAAAAGAGAAGTTTAGGGGCTGTTCAAAAAGTTCTCTCACGTCACTTTTGGGCCAAGAGAAGATAGAGTCCAAGTCTCTCACGTTCTGCATCCAGATTCGGACTGCACAGACATACCTGACTTAAAACGGCAAGAACTCCTTCATACGGACTCCGAATTGGGTGTTTCTTTTTTTGTTGGAAACTAGATTTCGTGCACTTTCCAATCCAATTGGATTCACCTTCAAATTCGTCCGGAGCGTTGAGATACCGACGAAACAATCTGACGCTGCAGCAGAATCCGAGTCAAACTACAAGTCCAAAGGTGTTACATCACCTCCACTTGGGCCCATGAGCCTTGTACGACCTAGGGTTAGTTTTAGGCTGCCTTGGGATGTCCTTCCACCTCCTTGGCCGCCACCCCTTGCTCCTATATAAGTAGATCCATCTAGTAGCTTTTTCTTAGGGATTTGTTTAGTCAAAAGTTAGCCATTGCAACTTCGTGTACTTCGTTTGTGTCCAACGACCAGACCAAGACCGCTTACGGATCCCCACCTTTATCAATACTTCATCTATATTTGCAATATTCAGATTGCTTTATCATCTTCTTGCTTGTTCTTCGATTGTATGCAGGAATAGACCTTCGTGGTCAGGCTGATCGTGCTTCTGGCATTGTCAGTAACCCCTAGAGATTGGTTTAGCGATTGCTAAGGCGCATCGTCGTGCACGTTTGTAGTCGGATCATCAAAGTCGTCTCCACCAAATCGATAGTTATCATCTCATCGAAAGATCGGGACCCTCGCCTCTATCAGCAGTGGAGCAAAGGAGCAACATGGGTGGTGCACGGGGCTTGGCAGTGCAGCAGTTGAAGTAGCTGGAGCAGCGAGGAGGGGGGGCGTGGCCGTGGGCACACGACTGTGCGTGCGGGCGAGCGCAGGGGCAGGGGAAATGCGGGAGTGAGGCGGGCGCGGCTGGTGAATGGCAAGCAGGGCCGCGGAGGAGCACTAGCAGGCGGCGATGGCAGCGCAGGGGGGCGGGGGCAGCGGGCAAGCAGCAACAGGGCTCAGGCGGAACACGGCGATGCGGGCGAGCGGTGGCCATGGCAATAGGCGGTGGGCACGGTGAGTGCGCAGCTGGGCGCGCCGGAGCACGACGCGAGGGGAAGAGGAGGCCGAGGGTTCCTCACCCTCCGTTCGTGAGAAGAGGGGGCGACCGGGCTCGGGGGCGACCCGTGGGGAGGATGACGGGGACGACGCGCGGCGGTCGAGGCGGAGGAGCTCCAGTCGACGACGGTGCTTGGCGCCGGGTGGCTCGGTGGCTTCGGGTCCTTGCCCCCGATCTCGATCCAGATCGGGAGGGGGGGGGAGCAAGTGAATGGGGGGGAGAAGTGGGGTGACATGCCCTAGTTTTTCCGCCGATAAGGGGGATATGGGGAGTGGGGTGGGCCAGCGACGGTGGGCTGGTCGGCTGGGCTGAGGCCCAGTTGGGCCAGGTTTTTTTCTTATTGTTTTCTTTTGCTGTTTGGCTTTCCTTTTCCTTTTACTTATCTTATTTATTTTATGTTTTATCTTGGTTTATATTTATTTTAGTTTTAACAAAATACCAAAGTTGTACCTAATTTAGTATCGGTAATTATGTCACATTCTGAACATTTTTGTTTTAATGTTTGAAAACTTTTACCATTCGACTATGATTCAAATTTGAATTTGAATCAGTTTTGAACTAACACGAGATTAGCAACAATAACCGCGGTGACGTGGCATCATTAGCAGAGGTTCACTGTAGCTTAATTATCCGGGCGTCACAATTCTCCTCCACTACAGGAAATCTCGTCTCGAGATTTAGGAGGGGAGTAAGGGGAAGTGATTCGGTTACGAAGTTCTAACATGTCTTCTCGGTCTTGGTTGCCCTTCTTGAAGAGGTCGACCCATTACGTTGATGTCTTCATTTCTCTACTTCAGGTCATCATGATGAAGCCGACATCCTTTCTTCAGGACCTCCATCGTACTTTCGGAAAAGATAAGGGGGGAGACTCGAGAAGGACGGGCCTTACCAGGTTGACTATTTGGTAGATAACTCACGGAATGTGGTAGAAAGTAACTCTCGTATTAAACTTAAGAAAACATCAAGATTAAGTAAGAAGATACCATAAAAATTTCAAGCGGGCAGGCAATCATTCGATGCCCGAGACAAAGGGTCAAAGGCATTCAGAGCAACGGGAATAATTATTGCGCATGATACCAGAATAGATCATCTTTATGAAGGTGTGATGCAAGGCTGGCCCAATCTAGGCCGATCTTTCACGATTGGAGAGGAATCCCACGATGAACACGAAGAACACGCGGTGAAATCACAAGGGGAACGAGAGAGAAACACTCAAATTAACAAGAAATAGTCACACATATGCTAGATTCGGGAACACATAGAGATGCACGATCCAAGGTCAACAACAAATTTTACAAGTGGCGGTAGTCTTCTCCATGAGGAGGTCTTGATGATCTTCTCCCAGAGGAGGTCTTGAATCCGGTGTGGATCTTCTCTGTGGAGGCCGTGGTTTCTCGGTGGAGTAGAACCACTAGGGATGAGCAATGTTCTAGTCTAAAATGCGCCAACACAATGCTGACCCTAACTAGGAGGAGGGGGTAGAGTATATATAGTCTAGAGCCACGAAGGGGTAAGTGAGGGGTACATGGGCCTCAGCCCGATACGCTGTGCACAGACAGGCGTTGGACGTCCGACGGTTACCGGAGACGTCCGGAGGCTCGCGAGGGTCCGGACGTCCGAGAAGCGTCGACCGTCCGATGTTTCGGCTCGTGTGTTGGAGTGTCGGACGTCCGGTCGAGGTAGGTTGTCCGGTGCGTCGGTCGTCTGGTGGAGCACGTTCTTCCGATGTTTTGGTTCTGTCGTGGAGGAGCCGGTCGTCCGGTGGGCGTCGGTCATCTGGTCGCTGGAGGGTGTTGGACGTCCGGTCGGCGTCGGACGTCTGGCCGCTGTTGACTTCGCGAGCATGCACTTTGGCTGCCTGGAACCTCCAGGCGTTGGACGTTCGGTCCTCGTCGGTTGTCCGAGGGCTGTGATCTTCAGGCAGCTCCTTCTCTTGGTCCTTGTACTTGTCGTCCTCACCGTTTTGTCCGTTGGATGTAGTTGATCCATGGCTATCCTCTAGGTACCTGATCATGCATAGGGTTTCCGCCTTAGGTAGTAGCCATGTCTTATATGAGGAAAGTGGTAGTTTGGAGAGGAGCGAGTTCACCTTATCTTCGATAGCCTTGGCTCGGGCTCTTGTCATAGGACCAAGTGGTGTCGTGGGAGATGTAGATACATCCATGGGGATGCTCGTGGGATGCTCCACATCATCTCTCCCCTCCCCTTGGGAAAGATCCGACCTCGTATCAAAAGCTTCATCACCATGGTAGGGAGAGAGGTCTTTGACATTGAAAGTGTCGCTCACGGAGTACATATTGCGTGGGATGTTGATCTTGTATGCATTGTTGTTGTAGCATGCAAGCACCTTGAATGGTCCATCGGCTAGGGGTAGTAACTTGGACTAGCGCTCATTGGGGAACCGTTCCTTGCGAAGGTGTAGCCAGGCAAGATCTCCAATGTCGAATATCATGGGTCGCTTGTGGACGTTGATCTGGAATGCGAGTCGTTGAACTTGACGCTCGATGGTGTGGCTTGTATCTTCGTGCATCTTCTTGAGATAACTTTCTCATGCAGTTGCGTCCATATTGATGCTCTCTAGTAGAGGTAGAGGAAGAATGTCCAATGGGGGCAACAGGTTGAAGCCGTAGACCTCGATGGCAGACTGGCCAGTTGTTTAGTGTCTTGCACGGTTGTATGTGTACTCGGTGATGGGCAAACATTGATCCCATTCCTTGAGGTTCTTCTTGATCAACACGCAAAGAAGTGTCGATAGCGTGCGGTTTGTCACCTCTGTTTGGCCGTCGGTTTGTGGGTGGTATGCCAAAGAGAATAGTAGCTTGATTCCGAGCTTGGCGCAAAGCGTCTTCCAAAAGTAGCTTAGGAACTTGACGTCGCGGTTCGAGACGATCGTCTTGGGCACTCCATGTAAGCGCAAGATTTCCCTACAAAATAGATTTGCAACATGTGAAGCATCATCTATCTTGTTGCATGGAATGAAATGAGCCATTTTGCAAAAACTATCCACAACAACAAAGACGGAATCCTTTCCATTTTGAGCTCTTGGCAAACGAAGGACAAAGACCATGCTAATGTCTTCCCAAGGTCGATATGGAATAGGAAGAGGCATGTAAAGACCATGGGATTGAGCTAGTGACTTAGCTTTGCGACATGTTGAGCACCGGTTGGTTAAGCGTGAGACGTCACGGAACATCTTGGGCCAATAGTAGTTCTTGGACAGCGTCGCATATGTCTTTTCTTGTCCGAAGTGTCCCATAAGTCCTCCTCCATTAAATTCTTGCAAAAGTAGAAAATGAAGAGAAGACTCGGGAATGCAAAGTTTGTTAGCTCTCATAAGATAACCATCCTTGATGTAATATCGTTCCCAAGATGTATGCGTCAAACACTTAGCATAAGGATTTGCAAAGAAAACATCATGCTCATACAAGTCTTTTATGTGCTCAAAGGCAATAACATTCAATTCAAGTTGAGTAACAAGCTTGCATTTGCGGGATAAATCATCGGCAACTACATTCTCCTTGCCTTTAATATACTTGATCACGTAAGGAAAGGACTCAATGAATTCACTCCACTTAGCATGATGCTTGTTCAACTTAGTTTGACCCTTAAGATGCTTAAGTGTTTCGTGGTCCGTGTGAAGAATGAACTCATGAGGTCGTAAATAATGTCCCCAAACATGCAAGACTCTCACTAAAGTATATAGCTCTTTGTCATAGATGGGGTAGTTCAGTTGCTCTCAGTTTTTTTTACTAAAATAAGCAATCAAGCGCTTCTCTTGCATTAACATGCCTCCTAGTCCGGTACCAGTAGCATCGCAATGTACCTCGAAAGGTTTGTCAAAGTTGGGTAAAGCAAGCAAAGGTGCATGTGTAAGCAAGTTTTTAAGCTCATGGAACACGGTATCTTGAGATGGACCCCAAACAAAGGGTGCGTTCTTGTTTCTCAAAGCATGTAAAGGCATAGCAATCATGCTAAAATCCTTGAAAAATCATCGATAGAATCCGGCTAGGCCTAGAAAGATACGCATTTGTTGTAAGTTCATTGGTTTAGGCCAAGTTTTAATAGCTTCAATCTTAGTTTCGTCTACATGCACACCGTTGGATGAGACAACGAGTCCTAGGAATAGAAGTTTGTCTACACCGAATTTGCACTTGTCCATGTTGGCATAGAGTTTCTCCTTGCGAAGGGTTTGTAAAACGGTGCTAAGATGAGTGGCATGATCTTTTATAGACTTGCTAAACATGAGGATGTCATCAAAGTAGATTACTACAAAGATTCCAATGTAAGGTCGAAGAACATAGTGCATCACTCTCATAAACGTGTTGGGTGCTTCGAATAAATCCACAGGCATAACAAGCCATTCGTATAATCCGAACTTCGTTTTGAAAAAGGTTTTCCACTCATCAGCCTCTTGTATGCGGATTTGATAGTAGCCACTCTTAAGATCAATCTTGGAAAATATTGTGGCTCTGCTAAGCTCATCTAGCATATCATCTAAGCACGGGATTGGGTGAAGATATCTAACAGTGATAGCATTGATTGGACGGCAATCGGAACACATTCAATAAGTGCCATCTTTCTTGGGGACAAGGATTACCGGAATAGCACAAGGGCTCATGCTTTGGCGTACGTGACCGTTGTCGATGAGTTGTTGAACTTGCCATTAGATCTCCTTGGTTTCTTCAGGGTTCACATGGTAAGGTGCCTTGTTAGGAAGAGGCGCTCTGGGATGAGGTCGATGCGGTGCTCGATGCCACGAAGAGGAGGTAGACCCAGAGGTAGCTCATCGGGAAAGACATCTTGGAATTCCTGCAACAATTGAGACAACACTAGAGGAAGGTGTGATGAGTCGTTAGTTTCTTGTGCCTCGCCTTTGCATAAAATCACAAGGTGAAAGACACTTGATGGGTTCTCACACACTCCTCTCATCTCAATTTTGGTAGCAAATAGCACTAGTTGCTTCTTGTCGCTCATCGTGGAGGTACTCGATTTGGGCTTGTGGATTTCACTCTCCTTTTGGTGGATCACTCTCTCACCATTCTCTCTAGGATGTGTAGATACTTGTTTGTCGGAGACCACTTGACTTGACAACATGGGTCGTAACACAAACTACTTGCCCTTCATCTTGAAACTATAGTGATTGGTACGTCCATTGTGGATGACTCCACAATCGAATTGCCATCGCCGTCCAAGAAGGAGGTGGGAAACGGACATGGGTACCACATCACATTCCAAGGTGTCCTCTTAGGCAGCTATCTTGAAGGATACTTGCACGACATGCTCGACTCGAATAGTTCCGGCACCGCTTAGCCATTGGACCTTGTAGGGGTGGGGGTGCTTCATCTTGACCAATTGAAGCTTGTCACATAGCTCTTCACTTGCCAAGTTGTGACAACTTCCTCCATCGATGATAACCTTGACGGAACGTCCATTGATGCCGGCCTTGGTGTGGAAATGTGGCAACGTTGGTCCTCATCTTGTTGATGTTGAAGTGTCAAGACTTTGGAGACAATGAGATTGGGGATCGAATCAATGTCACAAAAGACTTGATTGTCTTCATCCTCATTCACTCTACGATGCATGGCCACATGCTCAAGGGCTTCCATCTCGTTATCACTCATAGAGTCATAGGAGCCATCATCATTGATGATCTTGGTCCGTACGTTTTTTCACTGAAATGACTTGTGGCCTCGTCCTTCACATTTGAAACATTTGATGGAACTCGTCTTGGAGGTATCCTCGGTAGGAATTGTAGATGATGAAGCTCTCAGCTTGAAGTTGGTCATAGTTGTAGGATGACGACTTGATGTTGTCAAAGTCTTGTAGCTTGACTTGTCACCTATGCTTGTAGATGGTTTGGTAGAGGTAGGAGGCGCCTAAGTCGTGGAAGCTTGGTAGTAGGAGCCATAGTTCTTGGAAGTGAACTTGGAGTCCTTGTAGTCTTCTTGTACTTGTCGCTCCACTTTGGTTGCTTGGTGTACTAGCTCAAGGAGATTCGTGTACGATTGGAAGTCCGCAATTATCTTGATAGGATGGTTGAGTCCATTCAAGAATCTTGCCATCATTTGCTCTTCATCTTCCGTGATGTTGGCTCTTATCATGGGAATCTCCATTTCCTTGTAGTAATCTTCAACGGACTAGGTTCCTTGCTTGAGGAGTTGCAACTTCTTGAATAAGTCGCGGTTGTAGTGTGTTGGCACAAAACGCGCTCTCATGACATCCTTCATTTGGTTCCAAGTGGTGATGTGTGGTTCACCTTTGGCCTCTCCCCTCTCATTGACTTGCTCCCACCAAATAAGAACATAGTCTTGGAACTCAAGGGATGCCATTGCGATCTTATTTTCTTCATCATAATTGTGGAGTTGAAAGATCTTGTCAACTTTCAATGCCCATGAGATAGTCTTCGGGATCGATTCTTCCGGAGAATTTTGGCATTGTGAACTTGAGATTGACACAGTGATGCTCTTCATTGTTTGCTTGTCTATTGTTAGGGCGTTCTTGACGTGGCACGTTGCTCTTGGCGTGGTTGATGCTCATTGTCTTGTTGCTCTTGCCGAACTTGTGGTTCTTGTCGAGCTTGTTCTAGTTCTTGTCTAGCTTGAGGAGGAGCTTGGCGTTGCATTATCGCTTGGTAGCGCCTTTCTTGAACTTCATCTTGAAGTGCTTCTTCCTCTTGGCGAGTATATCGGTTGCGTGCAGCACAACACGATGTGAGTCACGTAGTGCACGTTGTGCCTCAAGGGCTTCCTCTTCTCGCCATTGTTGTTCTCGACGTTGTGCCTTGGCATCTTGCTCAAGTTGGTGTTGGTGCACTCGCTCTTCCTGTTGTTGGCGTAAGTGTTACCGTTCTTGCACTTGCTCAAGTGTATCTTTGTTTTGACGGTGTCGACGTTCTTGTTCTTCCTGTTGCTCTTGTGAGATCTTACCGTGAAGTGGATGTAGGAGTACTTGAGCCGGAGATGGAGTCGGAATGAAGACTTGAGCGACTCCGTCTTTGAGATGACGAATATGAAGAGCATCGGTTGATCATCAAAGTCCGTAGCTCATCAAATTGAGAAGACATGTTGTCATTGATGTGGTCGAATTGTTCTTTTGTTCACCCTTAGGAATGCCTCGGGTCGGTGGCGATTAGCTCAATGCGCTCTTGCATAGCTTCATTCTCTTGATGTAGAGCTCGTTGAACACCAAATAAGTGAATCTTTGTGACGTAGTTGTTCTATTCTTGAGGATCATCAAATAGCGGGTTCATAGATATACTCAGCCTATCCATCATTGCAAGCAACTATGTGAGTGGGAGAATGGATGAAATATACCAAATGTACCTTGACCGAAGTTGAAGATGGATCAATTATCACTCGATAATGTAACCTGAAAATAGCACAAGTGGTACCAATTCTTGTCGATTCTCACACCTACACATATAGAGCTTTTGGAGGAGCTCGATGAAGATAGTGGCACGAAATTTACGCAATTTGTGAGTAAGACTGAATGATGTTGAAAATTATTCGCAAATAAGCAAATGTCACAAGAAGACCAATAGCTATATAGGTACACGAAAACACACACACAAATAGATAAATGGGGTTGTGCAAACCATGGGGTGAGCGAAAAATGCTCTTGTTGCACAACACTAGAGAGACGCTAGCACGATTGCACAATAAGAGGATACGAGACTTGTGCATGACCTACTAGGAAAAAATGTAACGACTTCTATCCCAAGTATGCTATATGTTTGTTGTTTATATGCGATGATCCAAGATGATCAAGTCTGACACCATATGATATATTGTTCTTGTGCTATGGTTCTTGCTTAAAAGCTCTTTGCTTATCTTTCTCTTTTGCTTAAAAGCTTGTTTGGCTCTTTTTTCTATGACCTCTTTTGCTAGGACACTTATGCAAAACTACTCAAACTAAGATAGCAATTGTGTATATGCTATGACAACCTTGTTGCAGACGAGATGATGTCAAGATACCAAAATGATACCGCAATGTTGTATATATGCAATGCATGCTCACTAATGTGCACAAGTAACGTTGCCAAGCAATACTCAAATGGCTAGTCTCGATAGGAAATCTACGCTAAATAGTCGATGACGGTTATCAATGTAAATTCAAGGTAGGATATACAAGGTGTCATCGATGTTACCATCCTTGTCGAGGTTTAGCGGTGGTGTTGTCGATGTCGTTCCATTCCAAGTTAGCCTAAATACCTGAGGAAACGTATAAACCACAACTCACATGATCCAAGACAAAACGTGTCAACTTGTTGAAGATGGAAATGGGTAATCGGCAGTGTTTGCGAAAAGCGTTTGCACTTTGTGGTATTGCAAGTGTGTGTATTGGAAGGGTTTTGTGGTGTATAGTTGTATTGGTATGCGTATGCAGAAGTGGGAAAGTATGGGTGGTATAGGAGTGCATATGCATATGCGGAAGTGGATCGGAAGCTGAAAAAAATCAGTTTCGTCAGGTTCGGTCGGACGTCCGGTAGTGGTCGAATGACTGGTCATCGTCGGACGTCCGGTAACGGTCGGACGTCCGGTGCCTGGGCGATTTTGGGCACGGGATGAACAACTAGGGTTCTTGGTGGAGGGGCGGATTTTGGTCAAAATTGGCCGAATTTGTGGATGGAAATTGTGGAAGAGATGGGGGAAAGCTATATCTGCCTGCCACACATGAAATCCATGGATAAAATCCAACAAAACATCATCAAACACACACATCACAAACAAATTGGTATGGCTATTTTTGTGAGAATTTTCGAAGTTGGACGAAAAACAACAAAATCAGGCTAGAAAGAAAAGTGTGCGGCTCCAAATTTGTGATCAACCAAGGCTCATGATACCATATGACGCGGGGCTGACCCGATCTAGGCCGATATTTCATGATTGGAGAGGAATCCCACGATGAACACGAAGACCATGAGGGGAAATAACAAGTGGAACGAGAGAGAAACACTCAAATCAACAAGAAATAGTCACACATATGCTAGGTTCGGGAACACATAGAGATACACGATGCAAGGTCAACAACGAACGATACAAGTGGCGGTAGTCTTTTCCATGAGGAGGTCTTGGAGATCTTCCCTCGGAGAAGGTCTTGAATCCGGTGTGGATCTTCTCCGTAGAGGCCGGGGTCTCTTAGTAGAGTAGAACCACTAGGGATGAGAAATGCTCTAGTCTAAAATGAGCTAACACAATGCCGACCCTAACTAGGAGGACGAGGTAGAGTATATATAGTCTAGAGCCACGAAGGGGTAAGTGAGGGGTACATGGGCCTCGACCCGGTACGCTGTGCACAGACAGACGTCGGACGTCTGACGGTTACTAGACGTTCGGAGGCTTGCGAGAGTCTGGACGTCCGAGAAGCATCGGTCGTCCGGTGTTCTGGCTCGGGTGTTGGAGTGTCGGACGTCTAATCGGGGTTGATCGTCTGGTGCATCGGTCGTCCGGTGGAGCACGTTCTTCCAATGTTTTGGTTTTGTCGTGGAGGCATCGGTCGTCCGGTGGGCGTCGGTCGCCCGTTCGCTGGAAGGTGTCGGACGTCCGGTCGGCATTGGACATCCGGACACTGTAGACTTCGCGAGCATCGATTTTGCTGGCTGGAACCTCCAGGCGTCGGACATCCGGTCCTCGTCGGTCGTCCGAGGGCTGGGATCTTCAGGCAACTCCTTCTCTTGGTCCTTGTACTTGTCATCCTCGCCATCTTGTCCTTTGGATGTAGTTGATCCATGGCTATCCTCTAGGTACCTGATCATGCATAGGGTTTCCGCCTTAGGTAGTAGCCATGTCTCATATGAGGAAAGTGGTAGTTCGGAGAGGAGCGAGTTCACCTTATCTTTGACAGCCTTGGCTCGGACTCTTGTCATAGGACCAAGTGGTGTCGTGGGAGATGTAGATACGTCAGTGGGGATGCTTGTGGGAGGTGGCTCGTAAAATACATACAAAGTCAAACCTAAGGAATAATTTTAGAAACACGTGTGTATAGGAGAGTCAAGTTTCGATCCTGTGGCACAGTGGACTCTTGTCATAGGACCAAGTGGTGTCGTGGGAGATGTAGATACGTCAGTGGGGATGCTCGTGGGAGGTGGCTCATAAAATACATACAAAGTCAAACCTGAGGAATAATTTTAGAAACATGTGTGTACAGGAGAGTCAGGTTTCGATCCTGTGGCACTGTGGGTTATGAGCCCACCATGTGGATTAAAAGTAGGGAGGGCACTGACATCTTACATGGTCATGACAGCAAGGCATCTCAGAGGATAGCCTGTCAGTTATGTTGGCAACAACGCAGATACCAAGGGCGAGGGATGAAGAGAACCATTTTCCTGTTCGCATGAACGAGGCGGACCAATAGGCAAAGTTCTCGTCCATCGAGGTTACCAGAATGTCATCAACAATAGTAACAGGGTCTTACTGACAGAGTGGCACAACGAGTTGCTTACATAAGTAGGAAATTATCACTACTCAAATAAGTCATATTACAAGAAAGGTTAAACAAAACAATGGAAAGGAAAATATGATTAATAGATTAATCAAACCACTCGAAAGGAAAATGTGTTTAAACACAATATTAGGAGCACCTCCCTCACAAGAAAGCAGATCATGATATACAAGATAAAACATCAAGTACACCATCATTTAGATAAAGGGGCAAAGAAATTGATGATGTTTACCCATACAATGGTGTTTGGATAACTGATCAAGAGGCATTTAGCATTGCGCTTCCAATGTTCTTGTTGGTGCTCGGAGTACCACATACATGCTTCGAGAAAGCATTGACATGGTCATCAAGTAAAGGTTGGACTTTGGATACACAAAGAATCCATCGGAAATAACTTATAAAATAAGTCATACAATTTCATCATGAAAAAGATGAGGATGTGGCTGATGGGCTCAGCAACAATTTGTCGAGATTTCCATAACCATGTTTTTCCACAACTAAGTGAACAAGGTGGTAGGATTGGACACACCAAAGTATACAATGAAGTATGTCCGAGGAGAACATCCGCAACTAAACATTGAACAAATATGCCCCTGGAATTATGGACCAAGTAGCACGATCAATGTTAGAATGGTGATTCAATAACCTAAAGACATGGATTGAAATTATCGACCATTCACTTCAAAGCAATAGGGTTGCTAGAAGTTTTGAATTCACACATCATAGTTCAATTGCCGGTATTCCGGTTAGAAACAACATGGGTACCAAGAAAGAATGGTGACGGTGAGAAGTATCACTATACCAAGAATTCTTAAGAGGTGGAGCAATTCTCACGGCATTCTTGACATAAGAGATGGTAATACTCCAAGGTCGTAAATAACATAAATTGGATAGTAAGGAACTCAAGGTACAACACAAAACAGGAACAAGTTTGTGTTGGGAGGGAATACAATAATGTTGTCGATGATAACATAAGTCATCGAGGGGCAATGATGGTATTCCTCATCATGTATTCAATTGATATTCTGGAAGAGCTAAAAATGTTGATGATGATAATGGCATATTTGTCGAGAGGTTTTCATGAAGATGTAATCATTTGTCACATCCCTAGCTAGCACTTGCATTAGGACCTGACTAGAGTGTGCATCATGTTTACTTTCAAAGAAACTTGAAATGGGATTAACAGAAACCCCAGCACCCCTCCCCTAACAACTAGGATTTACTAAAATATTTTCCAATGTACCCAAAATGCCCTTCAAAATGTTCATCATTTCTGCCTTGGTCTTAAACCTCTGCCAAAAATGGTGCACAATTTTCTAGGACAATCTAGGGTTTTGGATTAAATCATATGGTATTTGAATTTGGGCATTTTAAATGCTACAAAATATTTTAAATGCTCAAATAATAATGAACTAAAATGTTTCCTACTGTTCATATTATATACAGTAGGTATGACAAGTGTTATGATTTATAAAAATGTTTAGGCATTTTTATTAATTAAACAAAACTGCAAAAGAAATGAAACAGAAAAAAAAATAAAAAAAAGGAGAGAGAGAGAACTTACCTGGCGCCCACCCGGCCCACCTGCCGGCCCAGCCCAGCTGCCGCTCCAGCGAGCTGCTTGGCTCGGCCAGGCAGGCAGGCAGGTGCTCGACGGCGACCGCACGGCGCGCCACGCAGCTGCCCGCCGCCCTGCTTCGCCCCCTCGCCGTTCTGGAGGCATGGATCGAACGTCCACGTCTCCCTCGACCCCCCAGACACCTCCGCTTCTCCCCAGCTCCTCTCCTCCGCTCTCCCCGCGCCATGGCCGACGCCGCCGTGATCTCACCGTCATAGAAGCCGCGTCCACCGTCGTCCCCGAGCTCCACCGTGTTGTCCCTCGTCTCCGCCGTCCTCGACTGCTTCGACAGGCCGAGCCCCGAGCGCTCGCCCGCCCTGGAGACGCCCTCGAGCTCTTCTTCCCCAACTCCGGCCACGGAGATCCCCCGCGTCGTGCTGCTCAGCTCCGACCACCCCCGAGCTCGCTTCGGTGCTTGCTGCAACCGCTGTAAGCCTAGCTACCTCCTCCCCCTCTCCGTTGGCTTCCTCTTGCCCTGTAACACACTGCACGAAGCTCGCCCGCACGCACCGCCGCCGTGCTCGTCGCCGGTGATGCTCCGGTGACCATTTGGTCACCGGCACCCGTCCATCGCACTCACCACAGCAGGTAGATGCGAACGGTGCTACGCACGCATCGCCTAGGCCCCTGTAGCCGCATCTCCACACACGCCCGACGCCGGTCGCCGCCGTCGAGCTCGCTGCCGTCGTCTCCGGCCACCCCAGGTCCGGCGACCACCTCCATCCGATGCGGAAGAGCAAGAGCTCTCCAACGCACCCAACCGCAGCTCGAACCGTGCACCGTAGACGTTTTCCGAAGCACGCCGCCGCGTTTGGCCTCGCCGGCGGCTAAACGCCGGCGAGTTGGACCTGTTTTGACCACGGGTTTGACCCCCTGGGTCAATGACATGTGGGCCCTGCCCGCAAGTCAAACTTAGTTTAGGTGTTAATTTAATATTAATTAGATAATTAGTTTAGTCACTGACACGTGGGCCCTGGCCCCACTGACAGCTAATTAGTTAAAACTAAACTCTAATTAACTCAATTAATTAGCTGTGACACTGACATGAGGGACCCACTGGTCAGGTTTGACCTGGACTGGCCCTGTTGACTGGCTGACGTCAGCATGATGTCATGCTAACGCAGTAAAGGTTTTTCTGGGATTTTTAGATTTAAAATAATTCAGGAAATTCCAGAAAATGTTGTCAAACTATTCGAATAGCCGTTATTCTTGGTTACTCTTACAGTTCATAGACAAGTTGATGGATACTACTAAAAGCCTCAAGATAAGCGTGAGTGCCGTGGATGGCCCTTCCGTAGGATGACGGAAGAGGATCCTCGGTAGAGTATTGATGTGGTGAGTAGTGGACTCGTGTTCGTAATAATATCTTGCAATCCGTTGAGAGTTGTAGTATAGGTTAGCCAAGGTCAAAGCTGGCATTCTGCTATAAACTCCACCATCCCCCTTTGATAATGTTGCATGTATGATAGGTTCTGTGATAAGACTTGCTGAGTACCTTTGTACTCATGTTTGCTTAATAACTGTTGCAGAGGAGAACCCTGCCCCTGCTGATGGGTTCTACATAGACGTTGACGTCGACGAGTAGCTTGACACCCAGACGGTTATCTGGAGCTTGTGGAGGGCCTTGTAGATAGTCAGGCTACACCAAGCCTGTTTTATTTTCTAAGTTGTCTGTACTCAGACATGTAGCTTCCGCTTGTGCTTGTATGACTGTATGACTTGAGTGTTGGGTCATGTGACCCCTACCTGTATGACTATGTTATGTATGGCTCTTGGAGCCTTTTAAATAAAGTACTTTGAGTCATAGAGTTCTGTTGTTATGCAATGTTGTATTTGCACATATTGAGCATATTGCGTGTATGATTGAAATGCTTGGTATGTGTGGGATCCGACACCTAGTTGTTTTCCTTTGGTAGCCTACCTTACAGGGAAATGCCTCCTAGTGATTCCAATGAGCCTTGGTAGCTTGCTACTGCTCGGAACACGTAGGCTGGCCGGCATGTGTCCTTCTTCGTTCCTGTGTCTGTCCCTTAGGGGAAATGTCACGCGTTGTTCCTTTAAGTCCATGTAGCTTGCTACGACTTGGGTTCATACGTTGATGACCGACACGTTCGTTGCTGGGTCATGGATGCCTGTCTCTGTAATTTAGTGCCACTTTTGGTTTATAACTAGCCATGGCGGCCCGGGTTCTCTGTCATATGGATGCTAGCGACACTGTCATATACGTGTGCCAAAATGCGCAAACGGTCCCGGGCCAGGTAAGGTGGCACCCGTGGGGATACCGTGCGTGAGGCCGCAAAGTGATATGACGTGTTACAGCTAGATCGGTGTGACTTAGGATCGGGGTCCTGACAGCGTTGGCATCAGAGCTGGACTGCCTGTAGGTTTCTCAAACCAAACTGGTCGATGTTGAGTCTAAAAAAATTCTTAGTTATATGTAGGGGAATTGATTGTGGAAGGGAACGTAAGGCTCTTTTTACTCCTTTACCTTATGCCCTTCTGATCTGAGTCAGTCTATTCTTTCTACGGGGATTTAGGACTAGGCCTCTTATCCTTACTAGGTTCACGTGTTACTAATCCGTAGACTCTTAGGATTGTTGGTTTCAAGCCTCAGTTCAGTTTCTATCCTTTGAGTATGATGATTGTTGAACCCGGAACCTTGATATGGAATTGTTGAGTGGCTATGCTATCATTTGTATGATGTCTCAAATCTTTGTTTGAGCATTTACAGTTGTTATGCTGCCCGATTTCTTCCAGAAACACTAATGCCTTTGCATTATTTCGTGTTTCAGATGTCTGGCCGCATCCCTCACCAAGTGGTTCGTTTGACTCGGTGCATTAATGTGCCCGGTCACACGGCCATGCTAGTCCGTGTGATGACTGAGACCGGTTATCGCTGGTATCCTGAATACACCGTGGAGGAACAGTATCGGGATTTCAATCAAAGTCAGTATTTCTGCACAGTCCGGATATACCCCTCATATCCCGGAGCTAATGATCCCATCCATTGGTCTTATGGACTCGGGATTACCATCGAGATGGCAGTACAGGATGCCGCTTATTCGATGATGACCATTCTCCGTGCTAGGCATGCCCTGTTGCTGAACACTGAGTTCTGTTACATGGCAGCCTCACTTCACGGAGAGGAAGGCTACTACACTGGTCTGTATACTGATGCTGCTCATGAAGAGCCACTGCTTCAGACTACTGTTCAGATGTTGGAGGATAGGGACCGTGAGGTCCGTGCCCTCCGAATGGAGTTGTATAACACCCGAGCCGCTCACTGGACTACTTTGACACGGCTTGCACCTGTTGTGCACGCCGGATATCTGGACATGCGGGATTTGTATCCTGTGCGGACTCGTCTGCCTGATCGCATGGATTGGCGTGACATTGGGGGTATTACGCCTCCACGTGGGCGTCGGTTACCACCAGCATCGGGACCGAGACCACACCCATGCCCCTATGGTCCACAGCCTTCGAGTGCTCGCGAGTTCCAAGATCCGTCTGTACCACTTCCAGGCTACGGTGGTAATCTTTACGAGGATTACTACGCGAATGTCTGAGCTAGTCCGTGGTAGTAGTAGTATTGTAGTAGTTGTATTTCCACAGTCCTGCGCGTCTTGTGGAATATGACTTAGTGTGTACTGAGTTCCTGAGGTGTAGTTAAATAATGTATAGGAGCTTGGAATGCCTCTGATGGGATGTATCGTCTTCACCGCAGTTGTACTTTAGCCTTGGCTTGTACTAAACTTTGTATGGTGTGTATGACCACTGGTGTATATATAGCAGTTCCTATATTACCATGTCGTACGGATGAACATCTCTGCATTCTGTGTCATCCATTACATTCTGCACTTCTATGTCAAATTTTTGCCATCCTTGTCTAAACCGTTGTTTTGTTTTCCTAGGATGGTCAACACTCGCAACACTCCTGCTGCTCAGGAGCAGGGTGAGGCTAGTGGGGCTAGAGATGGAAATCTGCCCCAGCCACCCTCTTTGGCGGAAGTTATGCTTGAAGCAGAACGGAACAAGAGAGAGACCAACCGTCTGCTGCAACGCATAGAGCAAAACACTGGGTTCCGTCAGAGGAATGACGTGGTGTCAATCCACGATTTTATCAAGATGTGTCCACCGAAGTTCCATCACTCCACTGAACCTCTGGATGCTGATGACTGGCTACGTAGTATTACCCACAAGCTACACTCTGCCCGTGTGGCCGAAGCTGACAAGGTTATCTACGCTGCCTACCACATTGAGGGCCCTGCCAGTCTTTGGTGGGAAAACTTTGAAGCTATGCGTCCTGCTGGCCAAGTCACTACCTGGGTTGAGTTCAGTGAGGCATTCCGTGAACACCACATTCCGGAAGGTCTCATGGATCGTAAGCGGGAGGAATTCTGCAATTTCACCCAGGGCCGTTTAACTGTGGATGGCTATAGTCGTGAGTTTGGTAATCTGGCACGCTATGCACCTGAGGAAGTATCCACCGATGCCAAGAAACAGGCGAGGTTCCGCAAGGGACTCAGCCCTGAACTTCATCGAGATCTACGTCTGCACGAGTGCACCTCCTTCCAGAAGTTGGTTAACAAGGCTATCAGTGCTGAGACAGGCTAGACCGACTTCGAGGCCACCCGCAAGCATACTCGAGACCTTGGTTCCTCATCCGGCTCTGGCTCTCACAAGCGCCGTGTGTGGGTTCCTAACACTGCTCTGCCACCCAAGTATACACCGAGGCCATCCTATGAGGCGCCTCGCCCAACTCAACAGTTTGCACCTGCTAAGACCTATGGAGGTCCACCCTCCAACTTTGCTCCACGCACCACCACTGTGACATGTTTCAAGTGTGGAGAACCGGGACACTACATGCGTGATTGTCCCCAGAATCAGCCAGGAAAACCCGTTGGCCGTGGCAAGCCAACCGGCAAGGTGAACTATGTCAAGCCAATCCCCACTGCACGTGGTCATGTCAACTATGTTTCTGCCAAAGAAGCTTATGAGGATCCTAACGTCGTCCTTGGTACGCTTCTCGTAAACTGTCATCCGGCATTTGTTCTTTTCGATACTGGAGCATCCCATTCTTTCATATCTGAGAGCTATGCTCGATTGCACAACATGACTTTTTGTGACATGCCTACTTCCATGGTTATTCAAACTCCTGGTTCAAAGTGGCAAACCTCTAGGGTAAGCCATGGAAATGAAATCCTTGTCGATAGACTTGTTTTCCTTGCATCTTTAATCGCTCTCAAGTCCTCGGACATAAATATCATTTTGGGTATGGATTGGATGACAACCCATCATGCCAAGATTGATTGCTTTACTAGGACCGTTCAACTTACACATCCATCCGGCAAGATAGTTAATTTCTTGACTCGAATGGCTGAACGTCAGCTCTACCCTCTTAATGCCAGCCCTCTACCAGAACTCGAAGATATCCCGGTAGTCCGTGACTTTCCGGATGTTTTTCCTGAAGAACTGCCAGGAGTTCCACCTGACAGAGATGTCGAGTTCGTGATAGATCTTATCCCTGGAACTGTCCCAATCTCTAGGAGACCCTATAAGATGGCACCACTAGAATTAGCTGAGCTAAAGAAACAACTCGATGAGTCCTTGCAGAAAGGTTTCATCCGTCCTAGTTCTTCCCCTTGGGCTTGCCCCGTCCTCTTCGTCAAGAAGAAGGATGGAACGGAGCGGATGGTTGTAGATTACCGACCTGTCAATCTGGTCACCATAAAGAATAAGTATCCGCTTCCCAGGATCAACGACCTGTATGATCAGCTCGGGGGATCCTCAGTCTTCTCCAAGATGGATTTGAGGTTGGGCTACCATCAAATCAAAATCAAGAACGGGGACATTCCTAAAACGGCTTTCGTTACTCGTTATGGCCAATATGAGTACACTGTCATGTCCTTCGGATTAACCAATGCCCCAGCTACCTTTTCTCGGTTAATGAATTCTATATTCATGGAGTATTTGGATAAATTCGTCGTGGTATACCTCGATGATATACTCATTTTCTCCAAGAACAAGGAAGATCATGCCGAGCATTTAAGGCTGGTATTGACGAAACTTCGAGAGCACCGCCTTTATGCAAAATTCTCTAAATGTGAATTTTGGTTGCCAGAAGTAACCTATCTAGGTCATGTGATATCTGGCAAGGGTATTGCTGTCAATCCCGAGCGAGTTCAAGCCGTACTTGATTGGACTCCCCCTGAATCGGTCAAGCACGTTAGGAGTTTTCTTGGCTTAGCGAGCTATTGCCGACGTTTCGTCGAGAATTTCTCCAAGGTTGCTAAACCTCTAACCGAACTCCTCAAGAAAGATAAAAAGTTTGAGTGGACCCCACAGTGCGAGTCCAGTTTTCAGGAACTGAAAAGACGCCTGACATCTGCACCTGTACTGGTACCACCAGACTTTTCCAAGGATTTTATAATCTATTGCGACGCCTCGCGACAAGGACTAGGTTGCATTCTCATGCAAGATCGTCAAGTGATTGCATACGCATCCCGACAATTGCGTCCACATGAGGATAACTATCCTACTCATGATCTAGAGCTTGCAGCTGTAGTCCATGCACTCAAAACATGGCGACATTACCTTCTTGGTAATCACTGTGAAATCTTCACTGATCATCAAAGTTTGAAGTATATTTTCACTCAACCGGATCTAAATCTCAGGCAAAGACGTTGGGTTGAGTTGCTCACCGACTACGACTTAGGAATCACTTACACTCCTGGAAAGGCCAATGTCATGGCTGATGCACTAAGTCGTAAGTCATATTGTAACAATTTAATGTTACAACAAAGTCAACCACTTCTCCACGAGGAATTTCGTAAGCTTAACCTTCACATTGTTCCTCGAGGATTCCTTTCCACCTTGGTGGCAAAACCTACCCTTATGGATCAAATCATAGTTGCCCAGCGGTATGATAAAGGCATATCTCGGATCAAGGAGAACATTGCTAGCGGAGTTGCTAGAAGCTTCTCTATGGATGATCGAGGTGTAGTGTACTTCGAGAACCGCTTGGTGGTGCCCAAGAAACCACAACTACGACAAATGATTCTTAAGGAGGCTCATGAATCTCCTCTCACGATTCATCCCGGTAGTACCAAAATGTATCAAGACCTACGTCAAAGATTCTGGTGGACTAGGATGAAGAGAGAAATCACTCAATTCATTGCTAACTGCGACGTTTGTCGTCGAGTCAAAGCAGAGCATCAACGGCCTGCCGGCACCCTTCAACCTCTAGCTATTCCTGAATGGAAATGGGATAAAGTCGGTATGGACTTCATTACCGGGTTTCCCAGGTCCAGGAAAGGGAATAATGCTATCTTTGTCGTTATCGACCGCCTCTCTAAAGTAGCTCATTTCCTGCCTGTTCGGGAGAGTATTACCGCTAGCCAGCTAGCAGACTTATATATCTCTCAAATAGTATCACTTCATGGTGTACCGTTGGAGATTAACTCGGACCGTGGAAGTCTTTTCACTTCACGATTTTGGGAAAGTTTCCAGAATGCTATGGGAACTCATCTCTCTTTCAGTACTGCCTTCCATCCGCAATCAAGTTGTCAAGTGGAACGAGTCAATCAAATTCTGGAAGACATGCTTCGAGCCTCTGTCATTTCTTTCGGTATGGAATGGGAAAAATGTCTTCCATTTGCCGAATTCGCTTATAACAATAGTTATCAAGCCAGCTTGGGCAAAGCCCCCTTCGAAGTTCTATATGGACGAAGGTGTCGAACACCTCTTAACTGGTCAGAGACCGGGGAAAGACAATTCTTTGGCCCGGATACGATCCAGGAAGCAGAGGAACAAGTTCGCATCGTTCGTGAGAGATTGAAAACAGCCCAGTCTCGCCAAAAGAGCCAATATGATAGTCATCATAAGGCTGTGACTTTTGAAGTCGGCGATAAGGCTTACCTTCGGGTTACTCCTCTTAAGGGAACCCATCGATTCGGTATCAAAGGCAAATTGGCCCCTCGTTATATCGGTCCTTTTCGCATTCTTGCCAAACGAGGAGAAGTTGCCTACCAATTGGAACTACCTCCGCACCTCTCCAGAGTGCATGATGTTTTCCACGTTTCTCAACTCAGGCGTTGCTTCTCGGATCCTATCCGCGGAGTGGACCACGAAACGCTTGATCTCCAAGACAATCTCACATATCGAGAATACCCCGTTCGTATTCTTGATCAAACTGAGCGCACGACTCGACGCCACAATATCAAGTTTCTCAAGGTTTAATGGTCGCATCATTCCGAGAGTGAAGCTACTTGGGAAAGGGAGGATCGTCTTCGACTTGAGTACCCCACCCTCTTTCCGGAGGAACCCGAATCTCGGGACGCGATTCTTTTAAGTGGGGGTGAGTTGTCACATCCCTAGCTAGCACTTGCATTAGGACCTGACTAGAGTGTGCATCATGTTTACTTTCAAAGAAACTTAAAATGGGATTAACAGAAACCCCAGCACCCCTCCCCTAACAACTAGGGTTTGCTAAAATATTTTCCAATGTACCCAAAATGCCCTTCAAAAATGTTCATCATTTCTGCCTTGGTCTTAAACCTCTGCCAAAAATGGTGCACAATTTTCTAGGACAATCTAGGGCTTTGGATTAAATCATATGGTATTTGAATTTGGGCATTTAAATGCTATAAAATATTTTAAATGCTCAAATAATCATGAACTATAATGTTTCCTACTGTTCATATTATATACAGTAGATATGACAAGTGTCATGAGTTATAAAAATGTTTAGGCATTTTTATTAATTGAACAAAGCTGCAAAAGAAATAAAACAGAAAGAAAATAGGAAAAGAAAAATAGGAAGAGTACTTACCTGAGCCCACTTACCTGCTGGCCCAGCCGGCCCAGCCCACCAGGGGCACCACCATCTTCTTCGTCGCGCCAGCGCACGAAGCAGCTCGGTGGCGAGCGCCGCCGATGCGCCGGCCACCTCCTGCCTGCCTGGCTGGCCCCTCGGCCCTCTGGACGGTCTAGAACGTCGCCACGGAGCCACCTCGACCGTTTCCCCCTCTTTCCCGTGTCTCTCCCCTCCTCTCTTCCCTCCGCCGAGCTCCCCCGAGCGAGCTCGTCGCCGACGACCGCTGACACCGCGCTCTACGCCACCCCCTCGCCTCCCCGAAGCACCACTAGCTCCGCCGCATCGCCCCGAAGCTCCCCACCGACGCACACGACGCCAGGAGCTCCGCAACGTCCTCCTCGCCGTCGTCTTCAACCTCCGGCACCGGATATCGCCGCCGCCCGTACGCTGTTGTCCGACCGTCCCCGAGCTCACTTCGACGCCCTCTGCGACCGCTGTGAGCTCACGCTTCGAACCCCCCTCTCCACGAGCTCGTTTAGGCCTTGTAGCCGCCGCCCCCTTTGCTGACCGACGATCACCGCCGCCGGCCAACTCACCGCCGTGGCCATAGGCACCGTACCTCGCGGCCGAGCACGCCGTTAGCTTCAGTAGGTCACCAGCAAGCTAAAGCGAGCTTTAGCTCCTCCTCCCGTGCACTACAACACCATCCCGACCAACTCCGTGCGAGCATCGCCGCGGACGAGCTCGTCGCCGTCGACTCCGGCGACCCCTCGTCCAACCAGTGGCACCGCTGGATGCGGTGCATCACCAGGAGCACACCGAGCCCATCCGTGCGGCAAATGGATGCCGGAATAGGGATTCCGACGAGTCACCGCCGTGCGAAATGGTCGCCGCCGGCCAAACTCCGGCGGGCTGACGTGGCTCGATGATTAGGAGTTAACAGTAATTAGTTTAGTCACCACAGTCACTGACAGTGGGCCCCCGCTGTTAGTCAAACCCAGTCAACCCTGGTTATGACCGGAATTAGCTCCTGAGACACTGACATGAGGGACCCACCAGTCAGGTTTGACTTGGACTGGCCCTGTTGACTGGCTGACGTCAGCATGATGTCATGCTAACGCAGTAAAGGTTTTTCTGGGATTTTTAGATTTAAAATAATTCAGGAAATTCCAGAAAATACCCAAAACTTCTAAAATTCATATAAAATCAACCATAGCTCAGATGAATAAGATTTATATATGAAAAATGATCAGAAAAATCCAATCTTTCTAATGGCACTGGTTTCATGCATGTTTGAACAAGTTAACTTGCTGTATACATCAAAAACATGATTATGCACTTATTTAAATAATAGTTTGAACTTCAATTTGAATCCTTGATTCAAATAGGTTCAAACCCTTCTGATTTTAGTTGCATTAGCCAACACACATGCATCTTGCCATGTTATGAGCATGCATCATATTGTTGCATTTGTTTGTTAATGATTGTATCGCCGGTATTCCCTGTGTTAGGTCCTGCTCCCGAGGATACTGCTGCGTATCCAGTTGAAGAGCAGTACCCGACAACTACCTTGTCAGGCAAGCAATCATTGATCATTCCGATACAAACCCAATCTTCTCGCTCCTGCTCTCTTTTACTGCATTAAGGCAACAACGCGTGAACTGCTAATTGCTGCGGTAGTTGAACCCTATTCCCTTGCATGACCTGTCATTGCCACAGTAAATAGTTGAAACCCACTAGCATGTGTAGGAGTTGATTGAGCCATGTGATGTGTGATCCACCATGCTATTTGTTTATGTTGCCTGCTATGCTTAGAGTTGTGTCTGGTCTGATTCATCTGGGTGATGGATCAGAGTGAAATGATCTTACCGATAAAGAGAAGGAAGTGTGGAATACGCTTGGTAAAGGTATCGATGAAAGGCCATGTAGGAGTACATGGTGGGTTGTTTCATTGGAATCGTCCATAGGACCCGAGATCTGTATGTGTGGTTCAAGTTACAGCTACTACCACGCATTGGGATCCTTAATTGACCCTCTCGGCTTATTAATTACCCTTGATCTCTGTCCAGGAGTTGCAACTAGTTTCTGGTGTTTATAGCTTACTGGAGGTCGTGCACAACGCTGACCCTCGGGTTGGGTTGTGATGCGACAGGTACGTGGCACGGTGTACCGGTTGCCCGTTTGGTGACTCGGGAACCCTGTACACATCGTTTGGGGCCGTGAGCGACACCCCGGCCGGATCTCCCCACGGATGGAACCCAAATAGGCGATAAACCTGGATGAGAGACTTGAGTAGTTAGTCAGGTCGTGGCCGACACCCTCGCTGGGCTTCCGCTTGAAGGTTGCCGAGTAAACGGCGATAAGTGGTGGAAGCGTGTGTGAAGAGGTACACCCCTGCAGGGTTATCAAACTATTCGAATAGCCGTTGTTCGCGGTACGAACTACTTGGTTACTCTTACAGTTCATAGACAAGTTGATGGATACTACTAAAAGCCTCAAGATAAGCGTGAGTGCTGTGGATGGCCCTTCCGTAGGATGACGGAAGAGGATCCTCGGTAGAGTATTGATGTGGTGAGTAGTGGACTTGTGTTCGTAATAATATCTTGCAATCCGTTGAGAGTTGTAGTATAGGTTAGCCAAGGTCAAAGCTGGCATTCTGCTATAAACTCCACCATCCCCCTTTGATAATGTTGCATGTATGATAGGTTCTGTGATAAGACTTGCTGAGTACCTTTGTACTCATGTTTGCTTAATAACTGTTGCAGAGGAGAACCCTGCCCCTGCTGATGGGTTCTACATAGACGTTGACGTCGACGAGTAGCTTGACACCCAGACGGTGATCTGGAGCTTGTGGAGGGCCTTGTAGATAGTCAGGCTACACCAAGCCTGTTTTATTTTCTAAGTTGTCTGTACTCAGACATGTAGCTTCCGCTTGTGCTTGTATGACTGTATGACTTGAGTGTTGGGTCATGTGACCCCTACCTGTATGACTATGTTATGTATGGCTCTTGGAGCCTTTTAAATAAAGTACTTTGAGTCATAGAGTTCTGTTGTGATGCAATGTTGTATTTGCACATATTGAGCATATTGCGTGTATGATTGAAATGCTTGGTATGTGTGGGATCCGACACCTAGTTGTTTTCCTTTGGTAGCCTACCTTACAGGGAAATGCCTCCTAGTGATTCCAATGAGCCTTGGTAGCTTGCTACTGCTCGGAACACGTAGGCTGGCCGGCATGTGTCCTTCTTCGTTCCTGTGTCTGTCCCTTAGGGGAAATGTCACGCGTTGTTCCTTTAAGTCCATGTAGCTTGCTACGACTTGGGTTCATACGTTGATGACCGACACGTTCGTTGCTGGGTCATGGATGCCTGTCTCTGTAATTTAGTGCCACTTTTGGTTTATAACTAGCCATGTCGGCCCGGGTTCTCTGTCATATGGATGCTAGCGACACTGTCATATACGTGTGCCAAAATGCGCAAACGGTCCCGGGCCAGGTAAGGTGGCACCCGTGGGGATACCGTGCGTGAGGCCGCAAAGTGATATGACGTGTTACAGCTAGATCGGTGTGACTTAGGATCGGGGTCCTGACACAAAAGGAATGGTGAAGCGAAAAGTTATCGGAACCACAAATAGGATTGCAAGCTCAATATCGAAGTCGACTTTCAAGATAAACAACAAATGCTGATGGGTCGATGTAGCTTAACACACTGTTGGGATTGTGTTCCGGGGATGAAGGTCATAGATAGCATGGTCAAGCTTTAGCATGACGATGCTGTTGTGGCCAATCGACTGCGAATGACATGTCCACGTACAAACTCGTAAGCAATGAAGATTACTAAGAGTTATTGAATCGTAGTGCAGACTCGATTCAGTTATCGAGGTCCTTGAGTGGCTAGCCACTCAAAACCCATTTTTTGTGGAATCGATGGGAACTAATACTTGATGAAGGATCATAATTAACAAACATGATTATGTGATATTATCTAGATACCAAAGGGTAATACCCAAAGGTAGAGCGGAATAAAGGCCGGACATGTGTGTGATCTGCAGAAGACAACTACTCCAACTTGTCCGAAAAATGGGATCATAGAAAAACAATCATGGTCGGAACCACGGTTGCAAGGGACCAAGCATAGATACAAGATGAACTTATAACAAGGGGATTATTATTATTTACAAGAAGCTTCTATGATAGGTTCCACATCGGGTACATGGCAAACACAAAGTTCAAGGTCGGCTCCCATTTCTGCAAAGCACAACCTTACATTTTTTTGAAGGGTCAGACAGTGGGAAAGGCTCCTACTGCTTTGTATATTGCCAACTTAAATCAAGTACAAATGTTACATTACATATGGATAGGTGACAACCCAAGCAACCCCTGGTTGGGGGGAGGCATCACTAGTGTCAGGGTGGCTATAATAATCATAGCAATCATCGGCAGTAGCAACAATCAGGTTACCAGAGCAACCCGAAGCAGTTAAGAAGTGGGCAATATCATGTCTTCACCACAAGTTTATGTAAGCGTGATCAGAAGTTTTACAAGAGGGCAATGCACTCTGTTGAACCGGCGGTGCTTCATTATTTACGCTGGTCGGAACAGCCCAAGGTGTGGAGTCGAGAGGATCATCCGCCCCAGGTTGACAATCCAAGTCAGCTAGCTCTGGTGGTGGCGCCTCAGGTTGGGGGCTATAAGTTCACCAAGGTGCTCATGGACGGAGGAAGCAGCATCAACATTCTATATTATGAGACATTTCGTCGCATGGGGTTGACAGACAAAAAGCTCAGGCAATCCAACACTGTTTTTCACGGCGTGGTACCTGGTAAATCGGCGTATCCGGTCGGTAAGATAGACCTAGAGGTTACCTTTGGAGATGAGCATGATTTGAGGTCGGAAACTTTGACCTTTGAAGTGGTAAAAATCAAGAGCCCGTATCACGCCTTGTTCGGGCAGACAGTTTATGCTAAGTTCATGGCAAGGCCTTGTTATGTTTATTTGCAGCTTAAGATGCCAGGCCACAAGGGAACTATTACGGTCCACGGGAGCCGTAAGATCACTTTGGAGTGCGAGGAAGGAGATGCGGCCTATGCGGAGGCGGTTTGTGCAACGGAGAGTTGAAATTTTACAAGGATAATGTTGATTTTAGCAGACATGTCTCCGTTTAAGAAGCCAACTATGGAGCACGATCCAGCCTTGAAGTTTAAATCAGCTGATGAGACCAAGCAGGTTGACTTTGTTCCTGGCGATTCATCCAAGCAGTTTACCATCAGTGCTAATCTGGATCCAAAATAGGAAAGCGCGCTCATCGAGTTCATCCGTGAGAATCAGGACACCTTTACATGGAAACCTTCTGACATGCCAGGTGTACCGAGGCAACTCGCTGAGCACACTCTTAATATTAATCCCAAGTTTAAACAGGTTAAACAGTTTCTCCGCCGCTTCAATGAGGAGAGACGCAAAGCTATTGGTGAAGAGGTGGCCAGGCTCTTAGCAGCAGGTTTTATAGTGGAGGTGTTTCACCCTTAGTGGTTAGCTAATCCGGTTCTGGTGCTTAAAAAGAATGGCACTTGGCGAATGTGTGTTGATTACACAGATCTGAATAAGGTCTGCCCAGCTGATCCTTTTGCCCTCCCCCGTATTGATCAAATCATTGATGCTACGGCAGGTTGTGAGCGTTTAAGATTTTTGGATGCATATTCCGGTTATCATCAGATCAAGATGGCAGTTAAGGACCAGGAGAAAACAGCCTTTATAACTCCCTTTGGAGCCTTCTACTATGTATCCATGCCTTTTGGGCTCAAAAGTGCCCAGGCGACCTATCAACGTTGTGTGCAGAATTGTCTTCGTGGACAGATTGGGCGGAACATTCATGCATATGTGGATGACATTGTGGTGAAATCCAGGAAGGAGGAGACGCTGATAACAGACTTGAAAGAAACCTTCGATAATCTCCGGGTTTATAAGATGATGCTTAATCCGGCGAAGTGTGTTTTTGGTGTTCCAGCAGGCAAGCTCCGGGGGTTCTTGGTGTCAAACAAAGGAATTGAAGCTAATCCAGAGAAGATCAAGGCTATTACATCCTTGGCTAGACCGGTGTGCATCAACGATGTCCAACGCTTGGCGGGACGTATTGCAGCGCTAAGCCGGTTTATCAGCCGCTTGGGAGAGAAGGCCATCTCGCTCTATCAGTTAATGAAAAAGACAGACCGCTTTGTTTGGAGTGAAGCTGCTGATGCTGCGTTTGAGGACTTGAAGAAGCAGTTGGCAGAGCCGCCTATCCTTGCTGCACCAGTTGATAATGAGTCATTGTTGTTATACATGGCTGCTAATGCCCGAGCAGTAAGCGTTGCCATTGTAGTAGAGCGCAAGGAGGCAGGAAAGGAATATCCGGTTCAACGGCCGGTTTACTATATCAGCGGAGTGCTCATTGAGTCAAAGCAGAGATACCCGCATTGGCAGAAATTGGTATATGGATTCTTCATGGCAAACCGGAAGCTTAAGCAGTATTTTCAGGGCCATCCAATCAACATGGTCAGTTCAGCCCCTCTGGGAAATATAATACAGAACAGAGAAGCAACAGGCCGGGTTGCCAAGTGGGCCATTGAACTTAGTCCTCACGGGTTAAAGTATGTGCCTCGTACTGCAATGAAATCTCAGGCACTGGTGGACTTCATCAACGATTGGACGGAGTTGCAAGCACCGGAGGAAAAACCGGATCATACGTACTGGACTATTCACTTTGACGGATCCAGGCAATTGGAGGGCTCGGGGGCTGGAGTCGTGTTAACTTCCCCACGAGGTGATAAGTTTTGTTATGTCCTCCATTTAATGTTCCCTTGTACTAACAACGCAGCTGAGTATGAAGCTCTCCTCCATGGTCTGCGAATGGCTAAGGAGATGAATTTAAGCCGAGTTAAATGTTTCGGCGATTCAGACCTAGTGGCACAACAGGTATCTGGTACTTGGGATTCCAAGGACCGACTTATGACAGCGTATCGTCGAGAGGTGGACGCTGTTGCTGGACACTTCAAGGGTTATCCGGTGGACCATGTGGACCGGCTAAAGAATGAACCGGCCGACGCTTTAAGCCGGCTGGGTTCTCAACGTAAAACGGTTCCGCCTAATGTCTTCCTGGACGTATTGCATAATCCCTCGGTGAAATTGCCTTCAGAAGAGGATTTGGCTGTTCCTGATCCAGAGGCTCAATTGGTGGCGACGCTTCATGCTATTCCGGATTGGACGGTCCCGTACCTGGTGTACATGAACCGAGGTGAGTTACCAGAAGATGAAGTCTTAGCTAGACAGATAGTCCGGCGGTCTAAATCAATGACTATTGTCAATGGAGAGCTGCATCATTGTAGCGTGTCTGGGGCATTTCAACGTTGTGTGTCACCAGACGAAGGCCGGGATATTCTTCGAGAGATCCACGAAGGAGATTGTGGTCACCATGCCAGTTCAAAATCTTTGGTAGCTAAAGCTTTTCGTCATGGGTTCTATTGGCTGACGGCTCACGCCGATGCAAATGACTTGGTCAAAAAGTGTGACGCTTGCCAGAAATTTTCACGGCGTGCTCATATACCGGCTCAAGAATTGAGGATGATTCCGATTACTTGGTCGTTCGCGACTTGGGGGCTAGACATGGTTGGGCCCTTTAAGAGATCTCTAGATAAGAAGACCCACCTTCTGGTGGCGGTGGATAAGTTTACCAAGTGGGTCGAGGCGGAACCAGTCATCAAGTGTGATGCAGCAACGGCGGTTCAATTCATCAAGAAGGTGATTTTCCGGTTTGGTTTTCCACACAGTATTATAAATGATAATGGTACCAATTTATCCAAGGGGGATATGGAGGAGTTCTGTCAATGAGAGCACATCCGGCTTGATGTATCTTCAGTGGCTCACCCCCAATCCAATGGTCAAGCTAAGAGAGCCAATCAAGAGATCTTGAGAGGCATCAAACCCCGGCTCATGGTCCCTTTGCAGAGGACGCCATGTTGTTGGGTGGAGGAATGACCCTCTGTGTTATGGAGCATCAACACCACACCTAACAGGTCTACGGGTTACACGCCTTTTGATGTCGAGCATCCTATTGACGTCACCATGTCATGAATCCGTTCGGAAAGTGACACGTGCAACCTCTACTTCTCATACATAAAGGTGAATCTTCTCCTTTACACGTGTTCACTTGACCCTTTCGAGGATGGTATACTACTTGACACTCCACTCGTGTGCATGCATAGGTATTGTCGGAGCATCACGGACGACGAGGAGGAGCGCAAGAGCCAAGGAACGCCTACACCATCCGTGAGGGAAGCATGGAAGCGAAGACGGAAGAAGAAGGGCCTGTCTAGTCCGGAACGGGCGGTACTACCGCCTACAAGAGGTACTACCGCTCCCAAGCGGCACTACCGCCTAGAGGCGATACTACCGCTCCCAAGCGGTACTATCGCCCGAGGTCCGGTACTACCGCCCTGCCTGTGCGCAGACACGGGCCTTTGGCCTTGTATCCCTCTCCACTTACCCCTTCGTGGCTTAGACTATAAATAGACCGCCCCCACCTTCTTTCTAAGGTTAGCAAATATGATAGCTCATTTGTATGTGAGCTTTGCTCCTACCTTCTCCTCTTGAGAGAGAGAGACTACTCCATTGGAGGCCAAGACCTCCACCTTGGAGAAGATCCCTAGTGGGTGCAAGACCTCCCAAGGGAGAAGAATCCTTGTGGATTATCAAGACCTCTCTCCTCATAGGATTGGGATGAAATCTACCATGTATCTTATTTCCCTTTGATTGTTCGTGTACCCTGTGGATCTCATGTGTTTGTGAGTCTAGTGGATGTGTGATTTGGGCTTGTTCTTGAGTGTTTCTCTTGTGTTCTTCCCTTTGTGCTCCTCTTGTTCTTGGGGATTCCCCTCCAATTCGTGAAAGATCTCGACCTAGGGTTCCACCCTACAACACCATGGTATCTAGAGCTATGGTTTCTCACGAAATTGGAGCCGCCCTTCATGTTTTCTAGCCTTGTTTTGTTGTGTTCTTGCCCAATTTCGAAAATCCCCACCAAAAGTAGCCCCATTTTTTTTGATTTGTTGGTTTGATGAGGTTTTGTTGGATTTGATCCATGGATTTTCTTGGTTTCGAGTGGATCTAGCATCTCCCCAAGTTTCACCACTTTCCATCCACGAAATTCATCCAATTTCGCCCCCGAAATCATCCATTTCCGCCCATAATTCGCCCCGATCCCGATCTGCAAAGTTTTCCCGACACCAGCGGTACTACCGCCCCTCCAAGCGGTACTACCGCCTATAACCACAAGCGGTACTACCGCCCTACAAGCGGTACTACCACCCAGCACATTTTCAGCCTTCTGAGTTTCACCGTTTTGACCATAACTAATTAATCCGGAGTCCGATTTTGACGTTCTTTAGCTCGTTTTGAAGCTCTTGACATCCCCCATACCACAAAAATATTACCATCATCATTTGACTCCATAAAATTTCGTCAAATTTGGCATGTTTGCCTAGGCCCTCCACCATATCATCCACCATACCACCATAGCTTTCCGCAACCTAACCCCATTTCGACCCATAGCATTTGTGGTTGCTTGAGTAGTGGCTTGAGTCTCCTAAGGTGTTTCGGCTACTTAGGGACGAGTGCTTCTTCATCAAACTCCACCACCACTTCCATATTGCCATCTTCGACACCACCACCATCGCTTTCCGCTACCACCATTTGACTTTGGCCTTTGAGATTTTGAGTTGTGGTTTTTCCGTTTCCTAAGGTGTTTCGGCTAATTAGGAACGGGTCGCCATCGACAACACCGCCTCTCATCATCATCATCGGACAGTAACCTCGACGACACCGTTGTATATACCCCTTGCAATTGCATTGTTAACCCCTAGCCCATTTTGCGTCACTTGCCCATCGAGACTAGCCATTTGAGTATTGCCGGCAACGTTACTTGTGCACATTAGTGGTCATCGATATACACCATCCATTACATATATACCATATCATATTGGTGTCATCTTGCTATCATATAACCATCCCTCGCGTGCCACAAGATTGTTCCCGCATATACACAATTGCTATCTTGGTTTGTGCATTCCGCATAGTGGCCATATATATATATATATATATATATATATATATATATATATATATATATATATATATATATATATATATATAAAAGAATAAACTTTTAAGCAAAAAGAGAAAGAGATCAAAGAGCTTGTAAGCAATAGCCATAGCATCGCCACATTGCATATCATACTACCATATTGATCATCTTGGATCATCGTGTGCGAAACACCGGAACATCATACACATAGCGTACTTGGGATATAAGGCTCATACATTTTGCATCTTATAGGTTGTGCACAAGTGTCGTATCCGCCTATTGAGCAATCGTGCTAGCATCTCTCTTGAGTTGTGCAACACGAGCGTTTTCCGTGGACTCCACATTTTGTGCTCATTCCTTGGTTGCACGACCCCATTTATCTATCCGTGTGTGTGTTTCCGTGTGCCACATATTGCTATTGGTCTACTTGCTGCATTTGCGAATTTGTGAATCTCTTTCAACATTATTGACTCTTGCTAACATTTTGCATCATTTTTTTGTGCCACTATCCTCACGGAGCTCCACCATAAGCTTTAATTGGTAGGTGTGAGTGAACAAGTCCGGTACCAATTCCACTATTCTTTCATTTCACTTTGAGTGAAACGGGATACATCCTCAACTTTGGGAAATGGTATATTGGTATTGTTTATCTCATTTCCTACTCACCCTCTGCTCGAGTCTTGTGATGGATAGGCAAAGCACTTCATCTCCGGTCTACAACAACAATGACGAGTTCAGTGCCATGACTAGATCACATCGGCATCGACACCATCAACGACAAAAGCGTGAAGGTCACGAGCTCAACATCAACAACCGCTCAACGACTTCACCATCTACCTTGGCATCTTCGCCAAGTGACTTCAAGGCATCTTCGCCTTTGGACTTGCGGCATCTTCGCCGATCCATACCTCAAGAGAAGCTTCCCAAGCTCAAGTCCGCGAGTTCCACGAGCTACTACGACCTCGACAACGACCACGCGATTCCTTTCTATGGGACTCAAGACCCCGAGGAGTATCTCGAGTGGGAGCGCTTGATGGACGACTACCTCATGCTACATCAAGTTGCTCCCGAAGATCTAGTGAAATGCGCCACAAGAAACTTCCACGACCGCGCGTCGACATGGTGGCTTCACACACCTTCGGAGAACTACGACATGAGTTGGTCCAAGACGAAGAAAGCTATGCGGCGAGATTTCGTGCCTCCCACCTACACGAAACAACTTCTTCGCCAATTGGAGAACACCATACAAGGATCCAAGTCCATCGATGCGTACTTCAAGGAGATGAAGAATGCCTTGCGACGAGCCGGCGTGGACGACCCCATTTGGATGAAGTTTTACTTCATGATGGGATTGGACAACGACATCTCCAAGACTATCTTCCTCGAGAACTACAAGTCCCTCGACGACAACTACATTGGTGCTCTGAAGGCGGAACAAGAACTCATGAAGGCCAAGACTTCTCCACCGCAAGCACACTTTTCGAAGACCAAACTCCAAGATGGCGAGCATGAGGCTAGTACCACCACGATGTCCAAGCCCAATGAGCTCCAAGATGATGCTCCCAAGTCCGACTCCACCGCCATCCCTCTTTGTGGCATTGTTGATGCCGAGTCTACTTCGACTCATTTTCAAGACGGTGCGGCGATGACTACGACTACGGAGCCATTCGAAGACCAAGCTGTGGAGGCGAGCGACAAGGTGGCGAGCGAGGATGATGCTTCCATCTTTGGAGGCGAGAGTGATGATGTGCCATCTTTGGCCTTCATCCACGGCGACGATTACGAGATGGTTGAGCATGGGATTTTCCCTTCGACCACGGCGACATATGATGACTTGAGTGACTTTTGCCACCATATTGAGAGTGAGAGTGACTTCACCACTAGCCCCATATATGACGAGTTGCCCCAATTCCCATGTGAGGAGAGCCACAACCCCCACCACTTGAGTGAGATGAGTGACTCCACCATATGCGACATTGAGTGCACCTATTTTGAGGGAGTGAGTGAGCCACCATATAGAGAGAGTGAGATGGTTGATATGGCATGTGAAGCCACTTCCTACACTAACGACTTGACCTCTCCCTCTATTTTGTCTTCTCATTTGGTGCTAGGTCCCATTTATGATGACGCACCGATCCGCGACGACTTCGTCCTTCCTATGGACAAGACGATGGCCATGATGGAATATGATGCACCCCCACATGGTTCCATCAAGTTGATGATGATGACCACCATTTGGTCTTTGCCACCTCACCTACTCCACTTGAGTGGAATGAATAAGGTAACATAGGTGAAGGTGATGCTCTAGTCCCACTAGTGGACATTTGTGACATTGATTGCTTGCATGATGTTGATCCACCTATTGCCATGCTTCATGCTAGTTCGACTACCTCATGGGATAAATTACCCATTTATGATGTGTATGATGATTGCCATGTAAAGTCTATTCGTTGTGATGCCATGTTGCATAGGATCTCTTGTGATCATTTTTTAGGTCACATCATGTTTGATAATCCGCTTGACTTGTCATATGCTATGCATGAGATCACTCGTATGTCATATTTGCAATCTCATCGTAGTAACTATGCATATGCCATTAAGATAAACCCAATTTGCACATATGGCATAGATGACAAGCCCATTGTTATTGGCATTTGTTTTTCTTGTGATGATATTGATATGCTCCCTTTGCATCATTTATCTCTTATGTCATGCCATGACCACCTAGCTTCGGATATGCATTGTTTTGGATGTTGTCAATATTCTCCATATGATGTTTCCACTATTGCTCATGAGGATACCCCCATAGTTTCCTCATACATATTAGGAGATTTTGATCAATCCCATCCATTGCATGATCACCATACTTGTGTGCACAATATGCCCCCCATGACTGCAAATGCTATTGTTGTGCCACATACTTGCTATAATTTGTGTCATCATCGTGTCATACACAATAACTATTCATTCATGATGGATGACATGTTCTTATACCATGCATCAAATTTCATTGAGCGATGCTTATCTTGTGCTAACTCACACATGCACATACACATCATGATGGTTGATGTGTACATTTACCACGCACACACTTTCTTTGGCTTGTGTATCTTTTGCGTAGGTACACATGCATCCTCCTCAACTTCACAAACGCACGAGTTGACGAAACGAGCTCTAGAGAGCAACGACGACTTGGGACTCCACGTGTTATCCTTCCAACCGCTCCCTTTGCGCAAAGACTTCGCGCATCTCTTCTACATGGCCCTCACATGGTTATGGTTTATTGTCCATTATATCTCTTATGCCCCTCTTGCCATGTTCACTTTGCATGACATACTCATTCCTATGCCTTTGCCATGCATTTGTGACCCATGCTTTGCATTACACATGATGATTGCTTTGCTTCTACTACTTGTATGTGTATTTGCATGCTTGGTGGAGACACTAGTAGCTATCTACGGGTTTTGTTTCACTAAAGGGGGCAAGCTATATATCACTTTATCATATTTGCGCATCATGTTCATTACAAATCTATTTGATGTTTCAATATCATATGGTAAAACTTTCAGTTCTTTGTGATTTTCTCATGAGGCAACTTAATTACTATAGATTCATTATCTCAGTAAGATTTTGTCATATGACTATGAAAAAGTCCTATATGGTTAATAGCATGTCACCACAGAAATTATTCTTGTTATCATTTACCTACTCGAGGACGAGCAGGAATTAAGCTTGGGGATGTTGATACCTCCAAAACGTATCTATAATTTATGCTTGCTCCATGCCTCTTTTGGGTGATATTGCTATGATATTTATACACTTCCATACACTTTTGATCATATTTGGACTAACCTATTAACTCAGTGCACCCCAGTGCCAGTTTCTGTTTTCGGCTGTTTTTGTATTTCAGGTTTTCACATTACGAGAACTGCCAGGAAAAATCTAGAAAAATTATATAAAAAATCAGCGTTCCAGAAACTACCGTGCGCCCGAAGGACAGCCGGGGGGGGGGGGGGCACCAGGGCTCCAGGCGCCCTGGCGGCGCCCCCCCTGGGCCGCGCCGGGGGGGCGCCTGGGCCCCCCTTGGCTCCCCCGATGCCCCCCTTTGGCATATATTTAAAGCGTGTCGCGGAAACCCTGATTCCGGACCCCTTTTCTCCAGACGCGATTCCGATCTCCGCCGCCATCGCCATCAAGCTTCGGGGGACCAGAATTCCTGCGCCGGCACCCTGCCGGGACGGGGAAGTGCCCCCGGATTCATCTCCATCGACGTTGCTTCCTCCCTCCATGATGCGGGAGTAGCTCCTCCTCGGGGCTGAGGTTCTTACCAGTAGCTATGTGGTCAATTCTCTCTCCCATGATGTGATCTTCGTTGTGATCATAGGCTATGTTAATCTAGGGTGATCCCATGATATTTCCCCTTCCTCTATGTATTGGATTGATGTACTCACTTGTCTTTATCTAGTATAATCCCCGAGACCAAGGTGACAGCGGTCTATTGGACATGGATTAGAACAATATTTTCATGAGTGATTTCCTCTCTTGTGTGTTGATTGAAGATTGAGAGTCTCTTGGTGCTTGTCTTTGACTATCCTTTAGATATGTTGTGGTGATTGTGGGACTCTCTTTGGATGGCCGCGGTGACATTGGGAAATCCTTAGATTGAGAACTACGAACTTTGATGTGTGCTTTTGTAGCCCTACATAATTCTCGTCCTCTCTTGACCACGAAGGAATGACCTCCGAGTGCGTCCCCTTTGCATGTTTTATGGGAAATATCATGTGATTCGATTATGTTAATGTTGTTGGGAGTTGCCACTAGTGAAAGTATGAAGCCTAGGCCTTGTTTCCACCATTGCAATACCATTTGTGCTCACGTTTACCACTTGTTTGCTTGCTGCACTTTTTATTACAGTTTTATATTACTTTGTTTTGCCATCCATATCACTTGCCATTTAACATCTCTTCGCCGAACTAGTGCACCTATACATCTAACAAGTGTATTAGGTGTGTTGGGGACACAAGAGACTTCTTGTATCTTAGTTGCAGGGTTGCTTGAGAGAGACCATCTTCAACCTCTACTTCCCTGAGTTCGATAAACCTTAGGTCATCCACTTGAGGGAAATTGCTGCTGTCCTACAAACCTCTGCGCTTGGAGGCCCAACATAGTCTACAAGTGTAGAAGCGTGTGTAGACATCAGCCGGCACCCTGCCGGGACGGGGAAGTGCCCCCGGATTCATCTCCATCGACGTTGCTTCCTCCCTCCATGATGCGGGAGTAGTTCCTCCTCGGGGCTGAGGTTTCTACCAGTAGCTATGTGGTTATCTCTCTCTCCCATGATGTGATCTTCGTTGTGATCATAGGCTATGTTAATCTAGGGTGATCCCATGATGTTTCCCCTTCCTCTATGTATTGGATTGATGTACTCACTTGTCTTTATCTAGTATAATCCCCGAGACCAAGGTGACAGCGGTCTATTGGACATGGATTAGAAAAATATTTTCATGAGTGATTTCCTCTCTTGTGTGTTGATTGAAGATTGAGAGTCTCTTGGTGCTTGTCTTTGACTATCCTTTAGATATGTTGTGGTGATTGTGGGACTCTCTTTGGATGGCCGCGGTGACATTGGGAAATCCTTAGATTGAGAACTACGAACTTTGAGGTGTGCTTTTCTAGCCCTACATAATTCTTGTCCTCTCTTGACCACGAAGGAATGACCTCCGGGTGCGTCTCCATTGCATGTTTTATGGGAAATATCATGTGATTCGATTATGTTAATGTTGTTGGGAGTTGCCTCTAGTGAAAGTATGATCCCTAGGCCTTGTTTCCACCATTGCAATACCATTTGTGCTCACGTTTACCACTTGTTTGCTTGCTGCACTTTTTATTACAGATTTATATTACTTTGTTTTGCCATCCATATCACTTGCCATTTAACATCTCTTCGCCGAACTAGTGCACCTATACATCTAACAAGTGTATTAGGTGTGTTGGGGACACAAGAGACTTCTTGTATCTTAGTTGCAGGGTTGCTTGAGAGAGACCATCTTCAACCTCTACTTCCCTGAGTTCGATAAACCTTAGGTCATCCACTTGAGGGAAATTGCTGCTGTCCTACAAACCTCTGCGCTTGGAGGCCCAACATAGTCTACAAGTGTAGAAGCGTGTGTAGACATCAGCCGGCACCCTGCCGGGATGGGGAAGTGCCCCCGGATTCATCTCCATCGACGTTGCTTCCTCCCTCCATGATGCGGGAGTAGTTCCTCCTCGGGGCTGAGGTTTCTACCAGTAGCTATGTGGTTATCTCTCTCTCCCATGATGTGATCTTCGTTGTGATCATAGGCTATGTTAATCTAGGGTGATCCCATGATGTTTCCCCTTCCTCTATGTATTGGATTGATGTACTCACTTGTCTTTATCTAGTATAATCCCCGAGACCAAGGTGACAGCGGTCTATTGGACATGGATTAGAAAAATATTTTCATGAGTGATTTCCTCTCTTGTGTGTTGATTGAAGATTGAGAGTCTCTTGGTGCTTGTCTTTGACTATCCTTTAGATATGTTGTGGTGATTGTGGGACTCTCTTTGGATGGCCGCGGTGACATTGGGAAATCCTTAGATTGAGAACTACGAACTTTGAGGTGTGCTTTCGTAGCCCTACATAATTCTCGTCCTCTCTTGACCACGAAGGAATGACCTCCGAGTGCGTCCCCTTTGCATGTTTTATGGGAAATATCATGTGATTCGATTATGTTAATGTTGTTGGGAGTTGCCACTAGTGAAAGTATGAAGCCTAGGCCTTGTTTCCACCATTGCAATACCATTTGTGCTCACGTTTACCACTTGTTTGCTTGCTGCACTTTTTATTACAGATTTATATTACTTTGTTTTGCCATCCATATCACTTGCCATTTAACATCTCTTCGCCGAACTAGTGCACCTATACATCTGACAAGTGTATTAGGTGTGTTGGGGACACAAGAGACTTCTTGTATTTTAGTTGCAGGGTTGCTTGAGAGAGACCATCTTCAACCTCTACTTCCCTGAGTTCGATAAACCTTAGGTCATCCACTTGAGGGAAATTGCTGCTGTCCTACAAACCTCTGCGCTTGGAGGCCCAACATAGTCTACAAGAGTAGAAGCGTGTGTAGACATCAACTACACACAAGGAAAACTAAATAATCGGTATACTGAAGTCCCGGTTCATCCTAAAGGAGTAAACCGGCCCTTGGGGGCTACGGTGGAGTCAAGGCAAGCTACAAGACTTAAGCAAGAATAAAGTTAAAGGAAGTTCAATAGAAGTTTACCTCATAGCGTTCCTTCATCAGATTCACTAAACCAGCTTCATGATCACGACTCGTGTACAATCGGTTCAGATCGACGGAATGAAGATCTTGGGCACTAAGTTGAGCATAGTTGGTCATATCGGCATTCCATTTGCCTTTGCCCTTGCCAGAGACTTCATATTTTGCAGTGTGCTTGGATAAGGCAACAGGTTCACTAGGAGCAGTATAACCGAAGCCAGTGATTTGAACATCTTCTATTGAAGCGGCAGCAGGTTTAACGGTGCTAGCAGGAGTATTGCTGGCCCGGACTGGACTGGCCGGATTAGTGTCAAGGTCCATTGGTGTAGTTTCTTGATTGACGAAGACTTCATGATCCATTGGAGGAGGATCATCATGCGAGGCGTCAACATTTTCTTCAGCAGGCTCAGGACTCTTTGCCGGTTCAGGAATCACATCATCACCTGCCGGTTTATTCATTTTAGCCTTCCTGCTAGGCTTGGGCTTACTGCGAAAGATAAAGGTGACGATAGTCAGAGGGGTGAAAGAAAAAGGTTAAACAGGAAAATGAAAAACTTACCCATGAACAGTCTTAAGAGGAGGAAGCTGTGTAGCAGTTGATTCGCTGGATGACGAACGGGGAGTATCCTGATAATTTGAATCAGACGGATTAAGAGGCTGACGAATATGACCTGCTTTGGGATAAAGAGCATCTGGAGTATATAAAACCTCTGAGCGACGTCTCCGGGCTGGTGTTTGCGGTAAATCGGTGGACTCAATAACTTGGCCACTGAGCCGCGTTGTGCGGCGAGCTTCATGTTGCTGTTTCTTCGAAATAAAGTTTGGGTCCAAGTAAGCAAAATGGTGAGAAAATTGTACTTTCCGGCTTGCTCGATGAATTTTTGGTGTTGGCAGAGGTTCTGAACCGGAAGAAAGGGCAATTACCTCGACATCATCTGCCTTGCTGCCTTCAGCGTTTTCCTGAGTACAATCATTCTTAAGATGCAAGAAAAGGGAGCCAAGAGAGCCAAATGATACCTCTGAGGCTGGTTCATCATCCTCAGGATTAGTTTCAGATACGTCAGTAGCTTTCTTCCTGACATTTTTCTTAACGACCTTGGTTTTCTGGCGAGGAGCCTTCGCCGGTTTATCCTGGACTTTCTTCTTCCAGAATGGGTCATTACCCTGCTGAAAATTGTGAAATCATTCAGAAAGAATACTAAAGACAGATTGAAATAAAACAGACAAGACAAGAGAAAGATTTACCGATGGCAGTTTGCTGAGCTCGCAGAAGGGAGCCAGTCCGGTTTGGCTGCAGGCTTCTACCACTTCATTCAGTAGCTTCTTAACAGCCTCATTAACTTCATTCTCTGCTAGCACAGCTTCAGTATGGCGCAGAGGATCTTTGGGGTTTCCGGTATACTCACACATTAAACCGGAGCGCCGGCTTAGTGGAAGAATGCTCCAGGAAATCCAACAGCGAACGCAATCGATTCCAGTTAAACCATTGGCGGTGAAGGCTCTGAGTTTTGAAAGCTGTGGGGCAAATCGGGCTCGTTCTTGAGCACTTAGCCATTGAGGAAATGGATGGTTTTCAGAGAGCCGATGAGAACGATAACCCGGCAGAGGATTCTCATCTTCCGAAGAAGTATCTAGACAATAAAACCAGGTTTGATTCCAATCTTTAGGGTGGCTGTGGTGATTGGCGTGAGGAAAACTGACATCCTTTCTCTTCTGAATGGACTTTCTGCCAAGTTCAGTGTTTGGACCGTCAGAAAACTCCATGCGACAGTGTAAATGGAAGAAATCTCTAAATAGTTCAACTGAAGGCTCTTCTTGCAGATAAGCTTCACAAAATACTTGGAAATTGCAGATGTTGGACACATAATTGGGCCCAATATCTTGAGGATGGAGTTGAAAGTCAGCTAGCACGTCACGAAAGAACTTTGACCCGGGAGGACTGAATCCCCGGGCTAGATGATCAAGAAATACGATGACTTCTCCATCTTTGGGCTCTGGAGGACACTCCGGTCCAGGGACTCTCCAGTGAAGGACATTCTTTGGGCCTAAAGCGCCAATCTCAGCCCGATTCTGCAACTCTTCTTCAATAACCCGGGACTGGACCCAGTTGTAGGAAGTAAACTGCTTGGCTTGCTTTGCCATTTTGGAAGGGAAAAGATGAAAAATATAATGAAGGGCCGATTTATGATTTATGCAAAGGTAAACCGGCAGTGGTTCAAAGGTATATACAAATGGCGGTTTAAGCAGGGGCCTAATGGTATATACCGGTTTATGATCTCTTTCTAACAGCTAAACCGCCGAGGAGAATATGAAAGGTACATATATGAAATTATGGGAAAACAAGTTTTGTAAAAGTAGCAATAAGATTACGGATCTACGGTGCATCAGAAATTCGGAAATATTCAGGATCAATATTCCAACGGATAAAACAATGGTTCGAACAACCTAGATTGTACTAGTATGTCAGAAGGGGTAAGACACATACTAAAAGAAGCAAAGTTATTACTACAGACGTACGCCGGGGGATCGGATCTACACTAGTTGTCGGGCCACGATGAAGAACTACGAGGAACTACGAAGAACAGCGCCCTAGCTATGAACTCGCAGGTGAAAACCCTAATGAGATCTATATACGGGATAAGGAAAAGATTTATCGGAGCCAAAGAATGCGGAGGCGCGCCGGCGATTCTCTGATCCGACCAGGTTGATGCAGCGGCCAAGCTTGACGAAGAGGCAAGGGTCAACGGCAGCGGTAGAGCTTGAGCGCGGATGAGCGTGAGGAGGAAGAAGCAAAGGAGAAAGGGGGAAAAAGAGGTGCCCCTCTGCCCTATTTATAAGCTGAAAAGTGAAACGGTAGGCGCGGGAATCGAGGAGCCAAAAAATGGATATGGAACGATACTGTCGCCTCGATTTTCGGAGCTTTTAATGAGTAAAAAATAAAACAGGTACAAGTATTAAATGAGCAGATGACGTCACGGCGGTTCAATGTGATCCAGGAAGATGACGTCACGGTGATTTATGAAGTATTTGAAGCCATGGAGGGCGAAACTTTTTCAAGATGTTGAAGATTGACATGAATAGATTCAAATCAATCTGGGGCCTAATGTCAGGGATGTTACTACTAGGTATAAACCGCCCAGGACGGGCCAGTTTATGCCTATCAAGATTACTTCTACTGAATCCCAACGGGACATAGGAGCATGGCGCTTTATTCCAGAATACTAGAGATCCAAGGCCCAAAAGGCGTTAGGGCCCATAGTGTGTAAACCGCCATACGTCGTATAACTTGTGTTGTAAGATAGGAAAGATAGAGACCGAGCCGGGCACGTTTATGAGCCGGCCTCGGGATTCGGTAAACCGGGCCGGGCGTCACCCTGTGTATATAAAGGGGCAACCCGGCGACGCTTCAGGGACAGTGAACAACAACCCAAGACATAGGCAAGCGGATTCGCTCCCTGGTCATCGAAACCCTAGCAATACTACACCAAACTAGACGTAGGATTTTACCTTCATCGAAGGGGCCGAACTAGTATAAACCCTTGTGTACTTTTCCGCTTTAACCCCTTTAAGCTAACCCATAGCGATGGCTCCACGACTAAGTCCTTTTGCTAGGACATCTGCCATGAGAAAAACACGACAATTCCCATTCCCATTCTTGGGGCCATTGTGGTTATGAGAACTCCCTCCATTATGGGTGTGGCCTCCATGGTTATGGGTATATCCTCCCGAGTTTGGGGTGAAACGGGGCTTCTGCTGGGCTCCAGAATTGTTCTTTCCTTGTCCATACTTCCTCTTGCGACTCTCAATCTGCTGCTGCTTCCCTTCAATCATAAGAGCCTTATCTACCAGCTCTCAGTAGTTGTTGAATGTTGCCACCATCAACTATATGCTCATCTCGTCATTCAGCCCTTCCATAAACTTCTCCTACTTCGCGGCATCTGTGGCCACATCATCAGGGGCATAGCGAGATAGAGTACTAAACTGATCTACATACTGAGCCACAGTACATTTTCCTTGGCGCAAGTTGCAAAACTGATGCTTCTTCATGCTCATCGCCCCAGTTGAGACATGGGTGGTGCAAAAAGCTTGTTGGAACTGATCCCAAGTGACATTGGCTATAGGGAAAGTGGCTGTGTAATTCTCCCACCACGAGGCTGCTGGTCCATCCAATTGATGTGCGGCAAAACACACCTTCTCAGCATCTGTGCAACCTGCGGTGGTCAACTCCCTTCCAATCTTGCGTAGCCAGTCATCAACAACTATTGGCTCGACGCTACTGGAAAACACCGGTGGCTGCAACCTTAGAAAATGGGCTAGGTTGTCCACTAGTGGTGGTGGTGGAGGGTTGTTGTTGGTTTTCCGGTTCTGGACAAGAAGTTGCATCAAAGTGTTTTGCTGCTGGATCAACTGGGTGAGCTCAGGGGGAAACTCAAATCCGGGCTCATGTCTCGGAGGCATATGATGGGTTCAGAGGGAAGAGATTAGAATAAAATGAGGTCTAGGGGAAAAATTTACTACCCATATGCACATGAGACAAACACAATCATATAACACCAATCAATTTCAAACAAGGGCATACAAAAGTTCTAGAACTAATGTTACAAAAGTGCTCGGACTTCTACTATATGGGAAAAAACTATTATCCATATGGTGGTCATCTAGAAGTTTTGATCGGTGGAAGATTCCATGATATCTGCTCCAGCTTCGTCTTCATAGTCATCATCACTATCATCAGGGTCTGAGTCGGTGTCGTCGATGATGATGTAGTCTTCTGAACGAATCTCCTTGGGTTCGTCGTCTTCTCCTCCTGGCACGGGGTCTCCCATGAATACTCCTAGCTTCCTTGTCAAGTCGTCATTCTTCTCCACCAGTATTGTGATTTCCTCCTCATATCCGTCACGTGAAGAGTTGAGTTCCTCTTCTAGCTCCGTGTTCCTGGTTAACGTCTTATTCAAGTGTAACGCCCCAGACACACCCGCCGGTGGTCGTTACTCCTGGCGGGATCTAGACTGGCTCCACATATCAATACTAGTCTTTTCTGCGCACTTTGTCCTCACTCGTGCGCACCCGGGAGCAACTTCCCGGTCGGTCACCCATCCTTTCCAAGCTGAGCACGCTTAACTTTGGAGTTCTGTCCGAATGGGCTCCCGGAAAATAAGGAATTCCTTATTGATATGAGTAGTCTATCATCCCTAATAATCCAGGCTATCACATACACCCCCACTCAGAGGAACCGACGTCCTCGTCGGGCCACAGGAACGTTCCCTCTTGGCACATACGTTTGTGCTTCCAGTGCATCACATGTGCCATGCCGGGTGCCACGACTGTTCACAAACGTCATGCACAACATGACTGCAAACTGTCCGCAAACATCCGTGTAACCGTGAGGGTCGGCTCTGATACCAACTTGTAACGCCCCGGACACACCCGCCGGTGGTCGTTACTCCTGGCGGGATCTAGACTGGCTCCACATATCAATACTAGTCTTTTCTGCGCACTTTGTCCTCACTCGTGCGCACCCGGGAGCAACTTCCGGGTCGGTCACCCATCCTGAAATTATTCCAAGCTGAGCACGCTTACCTTTGGAGTTCTGTCCGAATGGGCTCCCGGAAAAGAAGGAATTCCTTATTGATATGAGTAGTCTATCATCCCTAATAATCCAGGCTATCACATCAAGTCTATCATACTTGCGCACATCTGGTGCTCCTGTCGATGAATGTGTTGGTTTAATTCTTGGATGAAAGCTGCAATAGACCTGTCCTTCCGGGTACTGATCATATCCCATTGCTCATCTCGGCGCCCGCATATCTGGTTGATAGTGTCCTTCAACTCCTGTTTGTAGACTTCTCCAATTCGTCCCATAGCAATGTGGGTGGCTATACTCTTACCTAGGCTCCAGGTTGGTGCATCAAAGGAAAACTCTATGGGCTCAGTGACTGGCATGAATGTCCTCCCGGGAATTTGAACTTGAATATTCCATCGCTCCTCTTCTGGTAAAGTGGCGGTGTAGGTCCCGATGAAGCTTGGTATTCCGATGTTCAGGTACCTAGTGACTTCCTTCAAGTGTCGTCCAAAAGGTGTGTCTTCATCCGGTTGGGTAAACTTGTTCCTTGAGTCCACCATCCTAAAGAGTAGAAAATGGAGAGGAGTTAGAAATGAGTAGAGAAGAGTGACCTAAGGCTCATCTTAGTGGTCGTGTCCTGTCAGGGATGTTACTAGCAGGTATAAACCGGCCAGGAGGGTCCGAATTGCACTGACAAGGTTGTATCATTACAAGCCCAGTAGAATATGTAACAAAGAAGACATAACCCATAGAGGTTTAGGGCCCATGTACAAAGCCCACGGTATGTAAACTGTCGTACCATGTAACTTGGGATGTAAGGTAGAAAGAATAGAGACCGAGGCGGACACGTTTATGACCCGGCCTCGGGACTCTGTAAACCGGACCGGGCGTCGCCTCCTATATAAGGGGACGACCCGGCGACGGTTCAGGGACACGAAACAATAGCTCGAGACACAGGCAAGCGGATTCGCTCCCTGGTCATCGACGCCCAAGCAATACCACACCAAACTAGATGTAGGCTTTTACCTTCATCGAAGGGGCTAAACTAGTATAAACTCCCTGTGTCCTTCGTCCGCTTTAACCTCTTCAAGCTAACCCCTATGATGGACTCACACCTAAGTCCGCTAAACCAGACATCTGCGAGCTAATTCCACGACAGTTGGCGCCCACCATGGGGCTATCGCACGATGGTTTCGAGTTCTTGAAGGGCAGCTTTGAAGGACTCAAGGGTTACGCGGTTGGCCGGATGACCAAGAGTCGTCACGGCCGGATCTACATCGACGATGCAGGATGGGGCCCCGAGGCCGATTCAATCGAATACGGGTACCAGGTCCCCTTCGGCGGCATCCATGTCTTCATCGGCAAGATCGGCGAACCGAGACCTGAGTCGGACATCTTCCCCAACATCGTTGAGCCGGCTCAACGTACGAGATCGGGTGGGATTCGGCCCGCCGTGAAGCGTGTTTTCGTTGGATCAGTGCATGGAGTAAAAGCCGAGGACAGATCGGATTCTGGTGGCGAGACAGTTGTCTATTCCGACGATGAATCTTCATCTGGAGAGACCGAATCTTTGTATCTGTTGCAGGACGGCCGGTCAGAGGGTGTGTCCGATGGTGATAGTATTCCGGGCCCCTCTGATCCGCCGAACAGGGTTGCTATTTTCATGGCTGGATCACAGTCTACGCAGCAGCCCTCGATGACCGGGGCGTTCACCGTAGAGGCAGTGGGGACCGGGGCAGGCAACCAAATCCCGTCGCCCTCTGACATCCTATCAACCTTGGTCGACAATTTGACGGCGCTCGCAACAGCAGAAGTGGCCCCTGCCAACAAGGCGCAGCATGATGCGGAGATCGTTCAGCCGAAGGGCCGGATTGAGCAAGCTAAACTGGATCTGGATGCGGAGAAAGCCAGGATGGCTATGAGATAGGAAGAGCTAGACTCCCAAGCTTTCCGGCTCAGGTTGGATCAGAATTCTGCACATGAGGTAATGTACAGAAGGCAGCAGACTCGTCTACCACCGGTTTATGAGGCGAGGAATCTCTTTGGCACACCAGGAGCGGGAGCCAGTAACCGCCCAGAGGTAAACCAGGGAGGAGCTCCGGCGACTGGCGCGTCGGTTCAGCCGCCGGCCACAGAGCGGAACCACCAAGTTGTGCCAACGCCGCACGTTCCCACCCCTCCTCGCCATTATTCTAACCCGTTGGACAACATTGTTGCCGCCGCTTCACGACTGGCCGCTTTACCCATTGAGGGGACATCCCCCATAGCGATGGAGGCGCGACGGGCTAAGGAGTTGCTGGACACGGCGCTGACACAACAGCATGCATATTCTTATAGCCAGGAGAGGATTCATTCAACCCCCCGCCCGAGCCGGAGTTATACCAGGCACTGGGATGAACCGGCTGTATCTAGCAGCGAGCGGAGACGGCACCGTCACAGGCAAGATAATCCGGCAGGGGCAGAAGCACACGCCCAAGAGGCGGTAAACCAGGCTAGGCATACTGCCCACGAGGACACCTGTCAAGCGACGCCGGTTCACCCCACCACCGCAGAAACGGGAGTCATGGCCAGTTCCTTTGGAGTACAGTGTCTCATCCCCGCTTTACAAAGCGTGAAATTACCCAAAGACTTCAAAGATCCGCGCAAGGTACCCAACTACACGACGGATCTGGCTCCAGAGGCATGGATTGAAAGTTATGAGATGGCGATGGAGATGCTTGATGTGGACGAAGCGGCGTGTGCTAAATACTTCACAATGATGCTTGAGGGTACAGCCCGGACTTGGTTAAAGGGTCTACCACCTAACTCCATCAGATCATGGGGGGAGTTGCGTCGCCAGTTTATCAGTAACTTCAAAGACACGTGCAAATAGCTGATGTCTGTGGTGGACTTAGCAGCATGTGTTCAAGGAGAGCAGGAGACCACAAGCAGTTGGGTGTGGCGAGTATTAGAAATCCTGCACTCTTCCAATAGTATCAACCCCAGTACGGCGATAGTGACGTTGGAGAACAATAGCCGGTTCGAGTCTTTGAAGCTGAAGTTAGGACGGCTCAAGCGCGATTGCAACGACATGGGAACACTCATGAGCGCTTTGGTGAAGTATGGGGACTCTGATAACACCAAGTACCCAAATGCAGAGGGAGACAAATCCGGGAAGGCGAGCAAGGCCGGTAAACCGGCGCAAGCCAATCCGGCAGGTACAGGTTACAATGGCAAGCGAAGAGCGGAGGGTGGCTCAGACATTGTGGCCAATACCAACATTCAAGGCAACAGGCAGCGCCGCAAGGGTAAACCGCCCCCACGCAATGAAAGGCCACCCTTCAATCTGGATCAGCAGCTAAGTGTGCCTTGCCCAAGACACGGTATGGAGGAAAACCCAGCTGCACATCTCTGGAAAGACTGTCGTATCATGCAAGAGGTTATGAAACAGGCCAGGTATAACCACGGGCCCCCCGGCGGCGGATCAAGTTCCGTCTTTCAGGGTCCGGGTTACCAGGGTAACGGATCCGGATCAGGATATCATGGCGGTAACAATAACCACAACGGCAACGATCAGCATCAACATAACTAGCAGCATGGTCAGGGTGGTTACAACAACCAAGGAAATCAGCAGCGCGAGCAGTAGCAACAATCCGGATATCAGAATAATCCGAAGGAGCTAAGCAGTGGGCAGTTTCATGTTTTCACCACAAGTTTGTGCAAACGAGATCAGAAGGTTCTGAAGCGGGCAGTACACACAGTTGAACCGGCGATACCACATTTCTTACGTTGGTCTGAGCAACCCATTTTGTGGAGCAGAGAGGATCACCCGCCACGGGTTGATAATCCGGGCCAGTTGGCCTTAGTGGTGGCACCACATGTGGGAGGTTACAAGTTCACAAAAGTACTTATGGACGGCGGCAGCAGCATCACCATCTTATACTATGAGACCTTTCGACGTATGGGGTTGACGGATAAGAAGCTCCGGCTGTCCAACACAGTGTTCCATGGAGTGGTACCAGGTAAATCGGCTTACCCAGTTGGAAAAATTGATCTGGAAGTAACCTTTGGGGATGAGCAGGACTCTAGATCAGAGACAGTAACCTTTGAGGTTGTAAAGATCAGGAGCCCATATCATGCTCTGTTTGGGAGGCCGGTTTATGCCAAGTTCATGGCTAGACCGTGCTATGTTTATTTGCAGCTCAAGATGCCGGGTCACAAGGGAACCATCACGGTCCACGGGAGCCGCAAGATCGCATTGGAATGCGAGGAAGGAGACGCAGCATACGCGGAGGCAGTTTGTGCTACGGAGGAGCTAAAATTCTACAAAGATAATGTTGATCCGGCAGATATGTCCTCGTTGAAGAAGCCAACTACAGAGCATGATCCGACGTTAAAGTTTAAATCGGCGGAGGAAACCAAGCAGATTGACTTTGTTCTGGGCAATTCGTCCAAACAGTTCACTATCAGCGCTAACCTAGACCCTAAATAGGAAAGCGCGCTCATCGAGTTCATCCGTGAGAACCGGGATAACTTTGCATGGAAACCTTCTGACATGCCAAGTATACCGAGGGAACTCGCTGAGCAGAGTCTTAATATTGATCCAAGGTTTAAACCGGTCAAGCAGTATTTACGCCGTTTCAATGAGGAGAGGCGCAAGGCTATTGGTGAAGAAGTGGCTAGGCTCTTGGCCGCAGGATTCATAGTTGAGGTGTTTCATCCAGAATGGTTGGCTAATCCGGTGCTGGTGCTAAAGAAAAATGGAACCTGGAGGATGTGTGTTGATTACACAGATTTGAACAAGGCTTGCCCAACTAATCCTTTTGCTCTCCCCCGTATTGATCAGATTATTGATGCTACGGCAGGATGTCAGCGGCTAAGTTTTTTGGATGCATATTCATGTTATCATCAAATCAGGATGGCAGTTAAGGACCAGGAGAAGACTGTTTTCATAACTCCTTTCGGGGCCTTCTGCTATGTGTCCATGCCTTTTGGGCTCAAGAGTGCCCAAGCAACTTATCAACGTTGTGTGCAGAACTGCTTCAAAGGGCAGATTGGAAAAAATATCCATGCTTATGTTGATGACATTGTGGTGAAATCCAGGAAGGAGGAGACGCTGATAGAGGACTTGCAAGAAACCTTTGACAACCTCCGGGTTTACAAGATGATGCTTAATCCGGAGAAGTGTGTTTTTGGTGTTCCAGCAGGCAAGCTCCTTGGATTCTTAGTATCAAACAGAGGGATTGAGGCTAATCCGAAGAAGATCAAGGCGATCACATCCTTGGCTAAACCGGCCTGTATCAATGATGTCCAGCGCGTGGCAGGCCGTATTGCAGCATTGAGCCGGTTCATCAGCCCTTTGGGAGAGGAGGCGATCCCGCTCTATCAGATGCTGAAAAAGACGAATCAGTTTGTATGGAGCGATGCTGCAAACGCTGCGTTCGAGGATTTGAAGCAACAATTAGCAGAACCGCCAGTTCTTGCTGCCCCTATTGACAAAGAGCCGCTGCTGTTATACATGGCCGCCAATGCCCGTGCAGTTAGCGTGGCAATTGTGGTGGAACGCAAGGAAGCAGGAAAGGAATATCCAGTTCAGCGCCCGGTTTACTACATCAGTGAGGTCCTTATTGAGTCAAAGCAAAGATATCCACACTGGCAGAAGTTAGTATATGGGGTATTCATGGCAAACCGGAAGCTGAGGCACTATTTCCAGGGCCACCCAATCACTGTCGTCAGCTCAGCTCCATTGGGGGAAATAATCCAGAACAGAGAAGCCACTGGCAGAGTGGCGAAATGGGCCATTGAGCTTAGCTCGCATGGATTGAAGTATGTACCCCGTACTGCTATAAAATCCCAAGCACTGGTGGATTTCATCAATGATTGGACAGATTTGCAAGCACCTGAGGAGAAGCCGGATCATACATACTGGACTGTTCACTTTGACGGTTCAAGGCAATTGGAGGGCTCGGGGGCTGGAGTCGTGTTAACTTCCCCATGAGGTGACAAGTTCTGTTATGTCCTTCGATTAATGTTCCCTTGCACTAACAATGCTGCTGAGTATGAAGCTCGCCTTCACTGTTTACGGATGGCCAAGGAGATGAACTTGAGCCGGGTCAAGTGCTTTGGTGACACAGATCTAGTGGCACAACAGGTGTCCGGTATGTGGGATTCTAAGGATCCACTCATGGCGGCTTATCGGCCAGAAGTTGAAGCAGTCGCAGGGTACTTCAAAGGATATGAGGTGGACAACATAGACCGGCGGAAGAATGAAGCAGCCGATTCATTAAGCCGGTTGGGCTCTCAGCATAAACCGGTTCCACCTAATACCTTCTTAGATGAATTGCATATTCCGTCAGTACAGATACCTTCAGAGGAGGATTTAGCTGTTCCTGATCTGGAAGCACGGCTAGTATCAGCTCTTCACGTTATTCCGGATTGGACACTCCCTTACTTGGCGTACCTGAGCCGAGGGGAGTTGCCAGAGGACGAAGTTGAGGCTCGGCAGATAATCCGGCGATCCAAGTCTATGACTATCGTCAATGGAGAGCTTCATCACCGCAGTGTTTCTGGGGCATTTCAACGGTGCGTATCATCAGAGGAAGGTTGTGATATTCTTCGAGACATTCACGAAGGAGATTGTGGTCGTCACGTCAGTTCAAAATCATTGGTAGCTAAATCTTTTCTTCATGGGTTCTACTGGTTAACGGCTCATGCTGATGCAGAGGACTTGGTCAGAAAGTGTGATGCTTGCCAGAAATTTTCACGGTGTGCTCATGTTCCGGCGCAGGATTACGGATGATTCCAATTACTTGGCTGTTTGCGACTTGGGGGCTGGATATGGTTGGACCCTTTAAAAGATCCCAAGATCAGAAAACCCACCTGTTAATAGCACTGGACAAGTTTACAAAGTGGATTGAGGCAGAGCCTGTCAGTAAGTGTGATGCGACAACAGCAGTTAAGTTCATCAAAAAGGCAATTTTCTGGTTTGGCTTTCCACATAGCATCATTACTGATAATGGCACCAACCTATCTAAAGGAGAGATGGAAGAGTTCTGTCAAAGAGAACATATTCGCCTAGATATATCATCAGTAGCTCACCCTCAATCCAATGGCCAAGCTGAGAGGGCCAACCAAGAGATCTTGAGAGGCATCAAGCCCCGGCTTATGGTTCCTTTGCAAAGAACACCTGGTTGCTGGGTAGAGGAGTTACCTTCTGTCCTCTGGAGCATCAACACTACACCTAACAGGTCTACAAGTTATATGCCTTTCTTCATGGTGTATGGTGCTGAAGCGGTTCTCCCTAGTGACATCCGGCACGACTCACCACGGGTGGCAGCTTACGTTGAAGTGGATAATGAGCAAGCAAGACAAGACAGCTTGGACCGGCTGGATGAGGAACGGGACACGGCAGCAGCGCGATTGGCGATTTATCAACAAGACCTGCGCCGGTACCACAGCCACTGAGTTAAGACCAGAACGTTCCAGGAAGGAGATCTGGTGCTCCGGCTCATCCAAGACCAGACAGATATGCACAAGTTATCCCCGCCTTGGGAAGGACCCTTTGTGGTCAGCAAAAACCTACACAACGGTTCATATTACCTGGTCGATGTTCGAGAACATAAGGACTCACGTACGGTAGAGGAGGAGACAAAGCGGCCGTGGAACATCGCTCTTCAGCGACCTTACTACACTTGAGCCATTGGCTCCGCTTTATGTACCACGTATATATTATGATTAATAAATAAACCGGTGCCCATAGTAAACCGGGGAATCAGCCATCTTCTTCGCAAAGAGTATCACATGGGAATTTCTTTGAAAACTCACCATGGCCTCTTCAGCCGGCACCCTGACAGCGTTAGGGAATCAGCCGTGTCTTCCTTACAAAGGAGTATCACATGGGAGTTTCGCCGAAAACTCACCATGGCCTCCTAAACCGGTCGTGTCTTTCTTACAAAGGAGTATCACATGGGAGTTTCGCTGAAAACTCACCATGGCCTCCTAAACCGACCGTGTCTTTCTTACAAAGGAGTATCACATGGGAGTTTTGCCGAAAACTCACCATGGCCTCCTTGACCGGCGCCCCTGATAGCTATAGGGAGTCAGCCGTGTTTTTGAAAGGAGTATCACATGGGAGTTTCTCCGAAAACTCACCATGGCCTCCTAAACTGGCGCCCTTGATGCATCAAGGAATCAGCCAGTGACGATCATCGAGTTGATCACCTAAAGACAAGATCCTTCAGAGGTTTTGAAACATTGGGTGGCGTGTCAACGATGAAACCTTGAATTTAGAGCCTGGCAGCTCACAAAAAGCCTCGAGTTTGGAGCCTGGCAGCTCGTAAAAAGCCTCGACTACATGGTCTTATTTGCCGAAAAGCTCCGTTTCTATGATTTCACAAATTTTTTGGTCGTCATGATCATTGGTTATTTCAACCAAGTTTATTGATGTGGGACTGGACAACTACAAGGTTGACCATATATTTTCAAAGTTAAAAAGTCTGGGTCATGAACACCAGCGTGAACTAAACCGGCGTTCGGCCATCAGCGCCTGCGCTTTCAATTATTCCTACCGGGTTAAGGTCTACAAGCACACTTAATCAGAGGTAGGGTAAATATTTGTGATCAACAGCTATTACTTTGATTTATATATCAGAACAGTATAATCCGTCTGGTGGTAAACCGCCAGGACGCCTTTTAGCTTTGTTCATGCAGGCACATATAATATAAACGGATCACGCGTGGCAAAATAGAGGATTAAATCGACAGATGCCAAGTCGAGCAGTACCATAGATATTGAAGCAAAGGCAGTGTTTCAACTATCCTATTACAAGGCACCTGCTGGCCCGAATAGATCAAAGTTTTTGGCAAAATATTCAGCAACTACAAATTAAATCGGACGGTTTATGACTCCTCTTCACGCTGCGAAGGCTGAGGGTCAACTTGTTCCGGGTCTTCATCAACTTCAGGCAGTGGCTGGAAACCAGGAGCGCACCAGTCAATCTTGGAGAGTGCACGGAAATACATTTCGTCATCAATAAGATCTGAAGGGTCAATATCTGGAGCGAAAGTATGGCCACAAACTGGTGGGATCAGATTTTCAGTGTCATAAACCGGCCGCTCCACCCGCGAATTTTCTAAGTCATAGGCCGGATGATACCTTGTCAAATCCGCCTCATCGGAAAGCTTACTCGCAAGCGGGCGCATGTCCTTAGTCAAAGCGCGGAGATCTTCGGCACAGAAGACTGACCCGTCCTCTTTGTTGCTGGGATAACCGTTCATAGCTTCAGCCGGGTCAAAATCAGGGACCCATGCTTTGGCCCGGGTCAGCGCCATAAGAGAGCCAGCCCGTGCAGCAGACTTCTTCACCTCCACCAGACGCATAGGCAGGACAGATAGTTTCTCCAAAGTGGCCTGGATGGTAGTCGGTGCCGGTTTATTATGGGACATGGCACTGATAGCCCTTTGAGCGTCGGAGTAGAGCTGCTCTACCAGGGTATAGGCTGCCTTGAGCTTCTTCCGGACATCATCTCCAAGATGAGTTATGCGCCTCCCTATATACAATTAACGAATTAAACCGGGGTGGAATAAAGGTTGCAAGGATATAACCACATAAATACTAGTACTCACCAAAGATAGCAGAAGTCATGAGCTCTACTTGCTCATTTAATCCGGATAGCTCCTGTGTAACCGGATTGAGAGCGGCTTCGGCATCCTTTGCTCTTTTTTCAAGAGCATCCCTCTGCACCTCCCATGTAGACCGCTCCGCCTCAAAATCTTTCTTCAATTTCTCCATGTTGGTCAAAGTAAGCACAAGTTCTTCCTTGGCTTTGGCCGAAGCAATTTCATGGAAAGCCAAGCTATTCCGGAGCTGAGTTACCTCTGAAGCCCTCCGGGTCAAGTCAGCCTGCAAGGAAAGTAAACGGATTAGAAATGTAGATCAGACAAGTCTCAAGTGCATAACAAGTTATACACCTGACACTTGGGGACTAATGTGCAATTGAAGTACAGAAAGAAAGAAAAATTAGACAAGTCCCAAGCACATAAACAAGTTATGCCCTTGACACTTGGGGGCTAATGTAAGTTCTTTCTCAGATACAATTGAAGTCCCGGTTTACCTACAATGAAGCTAAATCGGCGCTTGGGGGCTACTATGGCCTAAAGATAGGATTGCAAAATTACAAAGCAGAGACAGAAGTGAAAGGAAAGAAAATCACCTCATACTTGTCCTTCATCATATTTACTAAGCCGACTTCATAGTCGCAGCTAGTAAAGAGCCGGTTCAGATACCCGGAATGAAGTTCCTGGGCACTCAACTGGGCATAGCTGGATAAATCTGTGCTCCACTTGCCTTTGTCTTGTTGAAATTTCTCTTCCTTGGCAGTATGCCTAGCCAAGGTGACAGGCTCTGTGGGAGCAGTATAGCCTAGCCCGGTTATCTCAACATCTGCGGATGAGGCAGCAGTTGGCTGGAGGGGGACAGCAGTAGGCGCCGGGCTGGCAGGAGCCGGGCTAGTCCGAGGAGGGCTAACCCGGATAGGTCTTGCCGGTTCAGCCGTGTTCTCGATGTTGTCACCTCCCGGAGCAGCAACATCGTCACAGTCCATAGGAATGGGATCATCAAGCTGAGCTTCAAGGTTATCTTCTGGAAGGATGGCCGCTTCAGGTTCCTCGGTCGGTTCAGCAGCAGTGGTTTCAGCAGCCGGCTTATTGCTTTCGCCTTTTTGCTAGGCTTTGGCATTTTGGTAAAGGTCAAAGGAACAGTGAGAATCATAAAGTCAAGAAAAGGAAGTTAAACCGGATGTTTGAAAGAAGGACTTACCCAGGGACAGTCTTGAGCACCGGGACCTGCGTAGCAGTCGATTCGCCGGAAGAAGACAGAGGAGCCTCCTGATAGTTGGGATCAGACGGTTTAAGCGGTTTACGTATAAGGCCTGCTTTTGGATGAAGGAGAGTTGGAGTGAGTAAAACCTCGGAGCGGCGCCTGCGAGCCGGCGTAAAGGGTATTCCGGACGACTCAACCACATGGCCGCTATGGCGCGTGGTCCGGCGAGCTTCGTGCTGCTGTTTCTTCAAAAGAAAGTTGGGATCCAATTGAGCATAAGGATGAGAAAAGGGATATTTCCGGGATACCTGGCGGATCTTGGGTGGCAAAGGTTCTGAATCAGATGAGAGAGAAATTACCTCAACTCCCCCCGCTTTGCTTCCTTCCGCCAGATCCTGCGAAAAGGAATTGTTAACATAAATTTAGACAAAGGGAGATCAAAGGACATAAGGGTTAGTTAGTACCTCAGAGTCCGGATCATCTTCCTCAGGGTGTGAACCGGAAGCAGCAACATCCTTTTTCTTCTTAACAATGTAAGTTTTCTTGCGTGATTGTTTGGCCGGTTTATCTTGAGATTTCCTCTTCCAGAAAGGATCATTGGCCTATGCGAAAGGATAAGTAATGAGTTGAAGACAACTGATATGAACGGATTAAGACAAACAGGAAAGGATCGGAAAAGACTTACCGCGGGCGGTTCATTGGTTGCGCAGAACAGAGCTAAACCGGTCCGGCTGCACTCCTCTAGAGGGATGTTCATCATTTTCTTCGCAGATTCAGTGACTTCATTATCAAGAAGTATTATTTCAGTGTGGCGTTGAGGATCATCCGGTTTGCCGGTGTATTTGCACATCAGACTTGAGCGCTGGCTTAGTGGAAGAATGCTCCAAGAGAGCCAGCAATGGACGAAGTCAACACCGGTTAAACCGTTCGCCACAAAGGCCCTGAGCTTGGAAAGTTGATGGGCAAATCGGGCCCGATCTTGGGCGCTGAGACGTTGTGGCAAAGGATGGGTTACTGCCAGGCGATAGGCATGGTAACCTGGCAGCGGATTCTCTCCTTCAGGCAAAGTATCCCTACAATAGAACCACGTCTGGTTCCAGTCTTTGGGGTGGCTGTGAAGAGCGGCGTGGGGAAAACTCACATCTTTTCTTTTCTAGATGCTGACACCACCCAGCTCCTGATGTGGCCCATCAGTAAACTCCGTCCGCCGGTTCAGATGAAAGAAGTCCCGGAACAGATCCACTGATGGTTCTTCTTGAAGATATGCTTCTGAGAAAACTTGAAAATTGCAGATGTTCGACATAGAATTCGGGCCTACGTCTTGAGGATGGAGTTGAAAGGCAGCTAACACATCCCGGAAGAATTTTGAACCGGGAGGACTAAAACCCCGGGCCAGATGATCATAAAAAACTACAACTTCCCCCTCCTTAGGCTCAGGAGGGCATTCCTTTTCAGGAGCTCGCCAGTGCAGAGTTTCCTTGGGGCCCAGGATGCCAATTGACGCCGCTTCAACTAAGTCATTTTCCGTGATCCGGGAAGGAACCCAATTGCAAGCGACAAACTTCTTGGCCATCATTTTGGATGAGGAAATGCTGAAAAATACAATGCAAAATCCGGTTTACCAACTGCTAAAGTGCAAGCCGGTGCATTCTATAAAGTTATGGGCCTAATTGTCGGTTTAAACAAGGGACTAATGGTATTATTAATCCGGTAGCAGATATGAGTGAGACAGCTATCGGTTCGCGATGATAGAAAAAGAAGAAGCTAAACCGTCAATTAGGGGATGCATGCTTACGTCTAAACCGTCAAGGAAAGCATATGAAGTGCAAATTATGGCTAAACCGGTGAGATAAGCTGCAGATCTAAAAAGCAGAAAAACAGTTTTCACATAGGGCTGAGGTAAATATGGATCTAAGGTGCAAGAAAAAGACGGAGTAATGCAAGTTATATTCAGTAAGGGCCGCGGAGGTTCTCTATAGATTCGATCTAAATTAATAAAGCTAGAGGAACTAAGGATATAATGACGAAGCAGAAGCGCATGGATGAAGTTCGAGCCTAAACAAGTTTAAATCTACAGCCAGGAATGACCTACGGGGATGAACTACAAGGCCTCGAGGGTTCATGGCGAGCTACAGAATAAACCCTAGAATAAGATCTACGGGGAAGAAGATGGAGTACATAAGGAAACAGAAGACGGCGGCGAAGCTCTCTGAAAAACGTTCAGGTCGATGCAGCGGCCGGGCTCGAGGACGACGGCGAGCTCGAAGAGCGGCGGCGGAGCTTCGATCGTTGAAGACAGAGGAAGAAGAAGGCAGAAGGGGAAAAGAGATGAGGTTCAGCAGTATTTATAGGCCGAAGAGGTAAAAACGGTAAGCGCGGGAATCGAGGAGGCCAGAGATTGGATAAAGATTGAGCTGTCGCCTCGATTTTCGATGCGGCATTAAAGAAAGATAACAGACACATGCGGGCATTAAATGAGGAGGTGATGTCACGACGGACTAAAACGATTCCAGGAGATGACGTCATGGCCGGTTTATGAAGCAAAAAGTTGCAGAAAGGAAGTTTGTACAAGAATTCAAAGACTGACATGAACAAGTTCAAATCAATCTGGGGCCTAATGTCAGGGATGTTACTAGCAGGTATAAACCGGCCAGGAGGGTCCGGATTGCACTGACAAGGTTGTATCATTACAAGCCCAGTAGAATATGTAACAAAGAGGACATAACCCATAGAGGTTTAGGGCCCATGTACAAAGCCCACGGTATGTAAACCGTCGTACCATGTAACTTGGGATGTAAGGTAGAAAGAGTAGAGACCGAGGCGGACACGTTTATGAGACGGCATCGGGACTCTGTAAACCGGACCAGGCGTCGCCTCCTATATAAGGGGACGACCCGGCGACGGTTCAGGGACACGAAACAACAGCTCGAGACACAGGCAAGCGGATTCGCTCCCTGATCATCGACGCCCAAGCAATAGCACACCAAACTAGACGCAGGCTTTTAACTTCATCGAAGGGGCCGAACTAGTATAAACTCCATGTGTCCTTCGTCCGCTTTAACCTCTTCAAGCTAACCCGTACAATGGCCTCACACCCAAGTCCGCTAAACCGAACATCTGCCGTGCTAATTCCACGACATGTCCTACATTCAACGTGTGCTCTGATACCATCTTGTAGCGATCGTGATCCGAATGGACCGAAGTCTCTGTGTTCTGTGTCATCCCTGGATCGGTAATGCCGACACACACAATACTTGAAGGATTTATAATAGAGTGGCAATCACACACTTATTACATCGAATGTCTCAAAAGAGAACTTATTACAAAATATATGGCATAAGGCCATCTAACACGATAACAGCGGAAGCCTTGGAATATAAAGTGAGTCCATCAACTCCAACGGCATAGCTGAGTGCATGACAAACGACCTAGCGCACCTTACTCTTCTTCTGAAAAGTCTGCAACATGATATGTTGCAGCCCAAAACGGATCAGCACATGGAATATGCTGGCAAGATAACACAGTAGAGCAAGTAACTGATAAATGCTAACACTACATGCAAATATGGCTGGTGGAGGCTCTAAGGTTATAATGTTTTTTTTTGCATAAAGCCAATTTTTTCCTACAAGAAAGAAATTACTTTATTTTAACTATCATGGTAGTTGAAACATCATTGAGAAGGTTCCTCCAACTCAATCCCAATTAAAGCCATCTTTATTAACCCAACAAATTAGTTTTAGAGTGATGAGATCAATCCAATAATTGAAGTACCAGGTACTCAAGATGTCCATAACCGGGGACACGGCTAATCATGATTAGTTTGTACACTCTGCAGAGGTTTGCACACTTCTCCCCACAAGACTCGATCTCCTCCATTGGTTTTCTCGCACTGCATGGTGTTTGAGAAACGGATGACCAAGACACAGTCTTTTAGAAGCATTTACTCTTTACCCCGGGTGAACCGGTACACCTACTTTCCCCTACATCTGCTAGTCCACCAATGAAAGAGCTCACATAACATACTCAACTATGCCAGAGCCCATAATGGCATTGTGGCTGCACACGGAAGTTTCTAGCATGAATAGTCTTATGATCCCTTTGAGCCTGGGTGGCATTCCATAGGATAATCACACGGGTCCTCCGGGATTTCCTAGGACAACACTGGATTCTCCAGGTGCCCTGCAACCAATCCACCAAGATGTGTATTAAAGTGGCCACCTTAAGTTGAACCATTAATTAACAATCTCACATCTGTCATGGAAACTCTCAAACCCAATCCACGTCTACGAGCATAGCATGGCAACCTAAGCATAACGTAGAAGTAACTCGGAGGGTTTGATAATAAAGCATGTAATAGGTTCTACCTCAATCTACTTCCCAGACCCACATGTTAGGAGATCCTACTCATGCAATGTGTGAGGATTGAGCTAATGCATAAAAATTGGGTAATAAAGGGTATGATCAAAGTGTTACTTGCCTTTTCTGACGATTTGCAAAACCTAGGGACTCGTAGTAGCACGCTTTGCACTCCGGGAATTCTATCGCAAACAAACAATGGCATACATAAGCAACCAAGCAACATGCACGGGTAAAACTCAAATAAGAAGATCTAACCAGAAAGTTTAACTGAAGAACTCCGGTTTGCAAAAAGAATCAAATCAAACGGGGCAACGAAACTCAAACCACGAAAGAAGCAAGATCCGATTACTAAATTGTACTAAAGTTAAAAATTTAAAGTACCAAAATCTTGTTCAAGTTGGTTAAGGAGAAACAGGTCCTCGAGACGAAGATCTAGGCGCTTGTTTCACCTGATTGTGACTAACGAGCGAAAAGTTATACTAAAACGAAGATCAGGGCAGAAATCACGATCGAAAAATAATCGCGGAAAAACCCTGAAAAAGAAAATGAGATGAACAGGCTAACGAACGAACATTCGTTGTCTGTAACTAAGAGACGAAAAGTGTTCGTTAAAACAAACGAACGGACAAACGTCCACTAAATAACTAAACTGAAAAAATGAACCGATCTAATCTAAAAAAAACCGAACCGATCTAGGGTTTACCTAGACCAAAAAATAACGGCGGCGGCTCCGGCGAACTGCGGCAGCGGCTCCAGCGGGAAGGCGGAACAGCACGGCGGCGGCGGCGGGCGGCGACCGGCGGCGGGGCGGCGTGGCGGCGCGGGCACGAGGCGGCGGTGCCGGCGCTAGGGTTTCAAGGGGGCGGCGGCTGGGCCCCGGGCCGAGGGGCGCCTCGGCTTATAAAGCCAGCTCGTAGGTCAGTTTGACTTTTTTTTGAATAGTCCAAATGCAGAAAAGCAAACCAAAGAAATACTAAACGGAGTCGAAAAGTTCCGAAATAAATTTTCACCGTCCTCTAATAATATTTAGGACAAAGTGAACATTGTTCTCGGACCTAAATGCAATTTTGGAAAACGCGTATTTTCCTAATCGAATTGAATTGCAATAAAATCCCAATAAAAGGAAATATTTGATTTTACTATTTTCCTCCAATATTTCATTTATTTTGGAGAAGTCATATTATCCCCACTCATATATTTTAATATGAAATATTTTCGGAGAGAAAGACGATTAAAACCAAAATGATCCTTGTTCCGATATTTGAGAAAATTGAACTATGAAAACGGTGAAATCCCCAACTCTCTTCGTGGGTCCTTGAGTTGCTTAGAATTTCGAGGATCACAACACACAAATGCAAATAAAGTATGATATGCAAGATGACATATGTATACCATTCCAAATTGAAAGTTTGGGATGTTACAGAAGGGGGATTCCTACAGACAGTCGGCTCTGATACCAACTTGTGATGCCCCCGATTTGACCGTACACTAATCATGCATGCATATGTGTACGACCAAGATCAGGGACTCGCGGGTAGATATCACAACACAACTCTAGACACAAATTACAGATTATACAAGCTTCATATTACAATCTAGGAGCCTCGAGGGCTCGAATACATAAGCTCGGTCATAAACGAGTCAGCGGAAGCAACAATATCTGAGTACAAACATAAGCTAAGCAAGTTGCCACAAGATGGCTAGCACAAACATGGATACAGATCGAAGAGGTGCAAGTCTCCTGCCAGGGATCCTCCTAAACTACTCCTGGTCGTCAGCAGACTCCATGTAGTAGTATGCTCCGGCGGGGTAGTAGTAGTCGTCGGCAGTGGCATCTAGCTCCTGGGCTCCACCATCTGGTTGCATCATCCGAGAAGAAGGGAAAAAGGGGGAGCAAAGCAACTATGAGTACTCATCCAAAGTACTCGCAAGCAAGGATCTATACTACATATGCAATGGTATCTGTTTAAAGGGGTAATATCTGGGGGCTAAACTACAGAATGCGAGAATAAGAAGGGGGAAGCTAGGTGTCACGCCCAAGATGCGATTCTATCCCGATCACGTGACACACTCGTGATTGGGGCACAACCGCATTTTGGGCGCTTAGCAAGATGGATATCATTACAACGTACCAATTACATAAAAACATGGGGATACAACTATTCATACAATTCACATGAATACAACAACATAATTACAAGACATCCGACTATGGATGCAAACATGAAAAGCACAACGACATCCATCCTGCTATCCCAGGCTGCCGACCAAGAACCTAACCCAAGACTGACGAAGAAGAAGAAGAAAGAACTCCAACAAAAGGTAACATTGCTCTCACATCAAGTCATCGGAAACCTGCACCCGCAACTGTTGTTGTAGTATCTGTGAGCCACGAGGACTCAGCAATCCCATAACCATGGGTGTCAAGACTAGCAAAGCTTAATGGGTATGGAGAGGTAAAGTGGTGAGGTTGCAGCAGCGCCTAAGCAATATATGGTGGCTAACTTATGAGTACAAGAATAAGATGAGCATCAGCACAAACGGTCGCAAACTAGTAATGATCGCTAAAGATCCTGAACTACCTACGAGTCAAACATAACCCCACCGTGTTCTCTTCTCAATGTGAAAAGAGACGGTCACGGTTACTCACGCGGTTGTGTGTTTTATCTCGGATCCTCTGTCAAGTTTTCTACAACCGGACATTAACAAATTCCCATCTGCCACATAACCGCGGGCACGGCTTTCGAAAGATCAAAACCCTGCACGGGTGTCCCAACTTAGCCCATCACAAGCTCACGATCTGCGGAGTCGCAACTCCATGTTGGGAAGACCCGAGTATTCTCGGAATCCTGTGCTCAAGATATTTTGGCAAAGGTAAAACTAATCCAGTAAGACCTCCCGGCGTGCCGACACCCTAATAGTAGCCGGGCGTATCTCGTCGCAGGCCACGACCGGATGGGCGATTCTACAGGTAAAACCAATCCTCGAGTTTCCTCGTGGTGGCCCTGCAGGACCCCCGTTTGGGACCAACACCATCAGCACTGGCCCCCTCTGTTATGTAGATTTAAGAACTCGGGGACGCGAACTCCTATGCAATTTAATTAATTTAATTAAGTTTTATTATGAGGCAAAATAAAACCAGAGTTGGTCCTTGCTGGAAAAGCTTTAAGCAGTGCGAATTATCAAGGGGGGCCCATAAACCCCAACCGTGTTAGGAATGCAAAATCAAGGAACACAACGCCGTTTTATCGGTTCTTAAGGTGGCATGAGTGGAACAAAACGCTAAGCAAAAGGCCAAGCCTTCCACCCAATGCCAAGTATATATATGTGTTAATATATATAAGATATATTGTGATATTCCAACAACAAGTTCCAACATGGAGCAATCCTCATCTTCACCTGCAACTAACAACTCTATAAAAGGGGCTGAGCGAGCGGGTAACATAGCCGAACAATGGCTTGCTGGGATGGTGTCAAAGGTTAGAGGTTTCATGGCAACAAGGAGAGAGGCTGACAATAGATAGGTAACGTGACATATAGCGACAACATCGAGACAACTAGCATGGCAATGATAGTAAAGGTATCCAAGGTGATGGTCATCTTGTCTGAGATCCCGCAAGGAAGAAGAACGAGTCCATGAAGAAGCCTAAGAAGAAGCGACAAAGACGAACCACGTGTAGACGAACGAATCCTCACGATCGCAATGGAATATGAACTAGCGAGAAGAAGCACACAACAAGGTAAACACACCACTCAAGAGCATGACATAAAGCTCAACCAAGTATGATGCAAGACAAGTCTATATGATGCAAAACATGACAAGGGATGAAGCATACAAGAACATCACACAAGGCAAGTTTAAATAAGGCCGGAAACCACATATAACAATTCCGATAAGTCCTCATATGCACATTTCGAAATTGGTCCAGATCTGAACAAACCTTAAGTTCAAGTTGTTAAACAGCAATTTAACATGCACCATGATGATCTACTTGATGATGTTATAGACCTAGGGTAGGGTCACGGGCCTGACCTAGGTACCCCACCCAAGGTCACTACCCCAGAAGGTCAAAGACAAATTCGAAGACAGCAAGGTCGGTCGACCGTGGCAGCCCAAGAGGACATATCACTCGACCAAACACCCCCTCCCTGACGAGTCAACTCAACTCGACCATCCAAAGACACTCGACCCCTGAAGGTCAAAGGTCCCTTAGGACAGCAACGGTTTGGCATTCATTCCATGACAATGAATGCCTTTACCACTCTTTATTGCATGCGTTATCAGTAACGCCCTACCTTTATGTACATCGAACCCTTTGTAATGTGGGGATGGCTAGGGTCCTGGCGAAATCTATATAAGCCACCCCCTCCTCCAGTACAAGGGTTCGCACCCCCTGTAACTCAAACACCCATATACATTCCAGTCGACCACCTCAGGGCACCGAGACGTAGGGCTTTTACTTCCTCCGAGAAGGGCCTGAACTCGTAAACATCTTGCGTACAATCTCACCATAGCTAGGGCCTTGTCTCCTCTTACGTACCCCCTACTCGTATTATCAGACTTAGAACCACGACAGTTGGTGCCCACCGTGGGGTAGGGTGTCTTAGCGACTTCTGGTGAGGTTGCAAACTTTTCTCCGACCTCCTTCATCATGGTTTTCGACAGTTGTCTGGTACTGGGCCGCGAGGTCCGACTCGGCGTGCTCGTCTTCATCGCTGACGACTCCGCTTGGCTCCAGGAGGCCCCCTCGACGTCGAGGCGTTGCCCATCCGCGGGGCCGCGCACTTCCGTGCTAGCGCGTGCGGCGTCCTTCCTGTCGCCATCGACTCGGTACCGGCCGGCTCCTTTATCATCCGTTGTCCCCACTGGACGCCGCCGCAAGTGATCTGGTCGCTCGTGGCTCCAGCGGTGGGTGAAACACGCGGTGGCCCGCCAGACAGCCACCCCTCAAGTTGCGGCCATCGAGCCCGACGAATACCTCTATGGGCTGGTCGATCCGTCGATTGAGCATGCAGATTCGCTTTCCGAGTGCGGGAGCAGCGATCCCGCAACCGAAGTTCTCATGGTCGACTCATGTTGTAGTCCGCCAAGATACCCTTGCGGCGGAGACGGTTGTAGCGGCAACGGTCAGTCATTCGACCATGACGGGTACAGTCCTCAACCCCTCACTGCCGAGCAGAGGGACGAGCTCTGCCGCGCAATGAAGACGCACTTTTCACCTCTATTGTGGGAGACTCCCCAGAGGCTCGGGCCCTAGAAGCCACGCGCCTAGCCACCATGGCCGAGCGCGCGCGACTGGAGAATATCCACCGCTCACTCGATGAACGGGCCCGCCGACTGATTCCTGAATCCAGTCGACGGCCACGGTAGTCGTTCCCGCGCGAGACTCAGGTGTTCCGGACGCCCGTCCAGAACCTTGAAGCCACAGCTCGCATCGTGGATTATATCCAGCCGTCTCAGTCGGAGGCTGGAGAGGCTTGTAGCAGATCCGGGCGCTGCTCTAGATGGCAGGAGAGCAGAACGCGGCTATCTCTCAGTCGTGTAACAGGATTCACAGCAGATCAGTGGCAGCGGACACCATTTGGTCAGCTCACAGCCCAAGATCGCCCCCGAGGCGTGAAGACCATGGGCCCCGTCAAGACCGGCATCTGGGTCAGAATGAGGAGTAATATGATCATCGACCCGGTCACAATGACCGCCGTCAAGTGCCTACGCCTCCTCCGGGAAGCGGATCGTACTTGCCCAGGCGACACGAAGGCAGGCACTTGCGCAATGATGAGCGGAGGATTCCCCCAGATCCCAGAAGGCCCGACTTTGATGCAAGATCTATTCTTGTGCAGGGGCTGGTTGACAGGAACAGAGCATACAGAGAAGAGCAAGGCAGAGATCATCCGAGTGGAAGCCGAGCGTCTGTCTCTGGACCCGAATGCTTTAGCAGTGCCATCAGGGCCACTGAGATCCCCCCAAACTTCAGGTTGGCGGCAGGAGTGAATAAGTTCACCAGCGAGTCAAAGCCAGACACCTGGCTCGAAGATTACTGAGTGGTTGTGCAGATCGGGGGCGGCAACGATGACGTGGCCATTAAGCACCTTCCCCTGATGTTGGGCGACTCGGCCCGGGCGTGGCTGAATCAGTTGGCCCCTGAGAGCATTTACATTTGGGAAGAGCTGGCCCAAGTGCTTATCAGGACCTTCGAAGGCACCTGCAAACGGCCCGTGGGGCTTGCGGAGTTGCAACATTTCATGCAGAAGCCGAATGAAACCCTGAGAGATTACATCCAAAGATTGACCACCTTGCATCACACGGTGGAGAATGTGTCCGAGCACCAAGCAGTCTGCGCCTTCAAGGAGGGCGTGCGATACAGAGAGCTGAACCTGAAGTTCGGTCGAACGGGAGATATGTCCGTGTCCCGGATGATGGAGATAGCCAGTCGGTACGCCAACGGCGAAGAGGCCGATCAGCTCCGCAGTGGCAAGAAACCAGTCGGTCAAGATGACCAGAACTCCAATCGGAAACCTAAGCGCAAGGCCGAGCCAGCAGCTCAAGGCGTAGCTGCAGTTATTAACCAAGGAAAGGGTAAAGGAAAGCCTAAGGGGCCTTGGGTCCCCAAGAAAGTGAAAGATCAAGCAGGAAATGACGTGCTCGACCTTCCGTGTCCTATCCACACGAAGAAAGATGAAGAGAGGAACTTGGTTTATCCCAAGAACACCACTCGATAGTGCCGGCTGCTGATCTAGAGCTTCCAGAAAGATCTGTCGACTGAGAAGGAAAAGGAATCGGAGGAGACCGAGGGCAAATAAGGGGATGGAGGTTACCCCCAGATTAACTCCACCTTGATGATTTTTGCTGACATTGAAAGCAAGAGTCGACTGAAAGTTATCAACTGAGAAGTCAACATGATTGCCCCGGCGACAACGACATATCTGAAATGGTCCAAGACCCCCATCACATTTGACCAGTCCCATCACCCTGCACACATCGCTACCCCTGGGCGGCAGGCGCTGGTGGTCGACCCAGTTGTCGAGGGCACTCCTTTGACCAGGGTCCTGATGGATGGTGGTAGTGGCCTGAACATTCTGTATGCTGAAACCCTCCGTGGGATGGGCATTCCGATGTGCAAGCTAAGCGATAGTAACATGAGGTTTCATTGGGTCATCCCTGGGAAGAAAGCCGACTCACTTGGCCAAATCTCACTCGACGTGGTTTTCGGTGATTCAAAGAATCACCGCAAAGAGAAGCTGACGTTTGAAGTGGTGGAATTCAACAGCGCCTATCATGCCATTCTGGGTAGGCCCGCCTACGCCAGATTCATGGCTCGACCATGCTATGTGTATCTCAAGTAGAAGATGCCGGGTTCCAACGGCGTCATAACCGTCACGGGGAACCGACAGAAAGAGGAAGAGTGCTTCCAGAAAGGCTCGAAAATTGCTGACGAGCAGATGGCAACAATAGAGATGGAGGAGTACCAAAAGAATGTGGATCCGAGTGATTTGCTGCGGGCTAAGAAGCCGGCTTCCGAGTCAGCTTTTCAGTCGGCGGGGGAGAAGAAGCCCGTACACATTCACCCCACCGACCCCAATGCAGCACCGACCCACATCTCAACTACACTCGATGGCAAATAGGAAGAAGCAGCCATCCAGTTCCTCCGTGAGAACTGGGACATCTTCGCATGGAAACCGTCTGACATGCCAGGTGTACCCAGGGGACTAGCTGAGCATCATTTGCGAGTCGACCCAAAAGTGAAGCCCGTGAAGGAACATCTTCGTCGGTCCGCCGCGGAGAAGAGAAAAGCAATTGGCGAAGAGGTGGCTCGGCTTCTGGCAGCTGAGTTCATCCGCGAGATCTACCACTCTGAGTGGCTCGCCAATGTGGTCATGGTCCCCAAGAAGGACAAGTCCCTCCGCATGTGCATCAATTTCAAGCATATCAATCGGGCCTGCCTGAAAGATCATTTTCCTCTCCCCCGCATCGATCAGATAGTCGACTCGACTGCGGGATGCGAGCGTTCGTCCTTTCTGGACGCGTATTCCGGGTATCATCAGATCCGACTGTTTGGACCCGATGAAATCAAGACAGCCTTCATCACCCCATTCGGGTGTTTCTGTTATGTCACCGTGCCTTTTGGTCTCAAGAATTGTAACACCCCAAAAATTTTAACCATATTTTATTCATTAAAATTTTGCCAGGAAATTAAATTTTTCCTTTCTGGATTTTCTTTTGATTTCAGAACCATTCTTTTCTTCTGAATTGTGGAGTTTTCCCTCCAAGGGGAAACTTTTCAAAAATATTGTTGGACTTGTATACCTTCTCAAGATCATTTCTTTTATCAGTGGAATTATTTCTATAAATATTTTTCCTAAGGATTTATTGCTTTTAAATTGGTTTCTCATAAGTTTTGGAGTCTCTTTTGCACTGCAACCCTTTGATAAATACTTTTAAAAATTCCACCAAAAATTGGAGATGTTAGTAGAAGCATATAATTCATTTCTATGCAAAAACCCATTGGTGTTCTTTGGAAATGTTGAGCAGAACATCCTCTTTTGCTCTCTGGTCCAGTTTGCCATTTTCTACTGCAACCCCATTTTATCTTGCCCCATTGCCCCTGGTTTTTCTCCTGCTTTTAGACCACCATACCAAACCCTTATATCCAGGATATTGGACCCATTGGAATATCTTTGGTCCATGCAATAATAGTCTTTATTTTCTGTCCAGAATTGGATTCTGACAAGAGTTGCATTACTAAGTTTCTTGTTTATCCAATCCAACTTCACCATCATTTTTCTCTCCTAAAGAGACCCCATTCTGCCAATTTGCATCTCTAGCAAAGCCCTACAGGTGGCTCTGACATTATGTCGAACACCTATGGTGCATGATCAGTTTTGGCATAGTTTTGGGTTTGCTTTTTGAACCTGCTTGCTTTGCCTAACCAACTTGTCCACTAGTCTTCCCTCTACCCCTAAACCAGTCCTGTTAAGCCTTGTTTGCACCCGAGACCTCTAGCTAGCCTTGGCATATCATCGAGCACCTGGCGTGCGTGCTCTGGGCGCGCCCAGAGCGCACGTTTTGCACGCGCGCGCGCCCGAGCCGCCGCGTCGTGCCCCTGGCCCTTGCTCACCTGCAGAGCCACGCCACCCTCGTCCACACGTCGGAACCCTTCAAGCCAACCCCTGGAGCCCGGCAGCGCCGCCGCAGCGAGCCCCCTGGCGGCTAGCCTTCGGCTACAGCTCACCCGTACCATGGCCGGCGCCGCCCCGACCACCACAGCTCGCCAGCTGCCCTGGGGAACAGCTCGAGCTCATCCGCAAGCTCGTTTGGTAGCGCCGACCATCGCCACGTTGCCCTGCTAGCTACAGAACGGCGGTACGCCGGCGTTCTTATCCGCAGCCGTGGGAACCGACCTCGACTGCCTATATAAGGGAGCCCCGAGCTCGTCCAGACCCTCAGGCAACCTTAGACCATCTTCCTGGAGCTCCCGTGGCCAGCAATCGATGGAGGGAGGCCATCTTCCTCGTCTCCGGTAGCTTCGGCCGCCGCCGCATTCCAGTGCCGCACGTCGCAAGCTGAGCCTCCCCCGCCCTTCCAGTGCCCCCATCCTCTTCCCCTAGACCGTGCGGAGCCGCCCCACCTCTCTAGCCCGATCGGGAGCCACCATAACTCGAAATCCCAAATCCTCCCGAAACGCCGTCCGCCGCAGAGCTCGCCGCCGGCGACTCCCTACACCCCCGCGGACCTAGCAACCACCGGAAGGACCGCCCTGGACTGGCGGATCCATCCCCGCCCTCAAAACCCCGCAAGGAGCCGCCGTTCGCCGGCGTCGATCGCCGGAGCCCCGCCTCGGCTCGGCTAGAGGAGGAAGAAGACGCGGGCGACTGGTCAAACCTGACCAGTGGGCCCGAGGGACCCACTGTCAGTGACCCAGCGACGGCCCGCGCTGGTTTAAGTGGAAACGTAAATGACAGGAGTACGTCTTCTCTATCTCAAAAGCGTATTCTTCCTTGAACCGTTTTCCTTTTCTGTTTTATTTAAAAACAGAGTTTTGACTAAACTTTGACTGTCTATAACTTTTTAAATATAAGTCCAATTGATTTGATTCTTTTTCTGTTGTTTCTCAAATTTTGTCTAGTTTATTTTCATATTTATCTGAAAAGTTTCTGAGCAACCTTTTTGTATTGTTTTTGAATTATGTATTGATTTGAATTTCCTTAAAATAGGATTTTTGGAGGGAAGATGAAAACCTTCAAAGTGCACCCCTCCTTCATACTCTTGGAAGGCAAGCATCCTGAACACAGATATGATATTTTGTTGAATGCTTGCTAGGAGCAGTAAGCTATGTTTATGTCACATGAAATAATGAGTTTTGCATATAATGGCAAGACATGCATAGATGCATTTGATGAGAAGTTGATTTGCTGTGATCATGTTATATACATGTGAAGTGGTTACTGCCTCATGCCACGTATGCCTGAGCTGGTCCGGACAGACTTCGGGGAGAAGTTTTGTCATGGATAAAGTATGACCATGAAGGTGGTAACTCATGGTGATGAGAGAGATCAGTGAGGGCATGTCGAGGTATGATGAGTGGTGATTCTGTCTGTTGGTGTGAAATATGTTTGCTATACTAATCACGTAGGTGATGCTTTAACCTCCTGAGTCGACCATAGATCGAGTCTTGTTCCGGTAACCCCCATACTTGCTTCGTACTACCACTTGTCCCTGCCGCAGGTAGGGTACAGTCCAGTAAGTTGTCAACCCCTTTTCCTGGCACACACCGTACAGAGAGGCCATGGTGGAAGATACCGGCTGCATCCGGTAGGCAGGCCACCTGGTCCGGGGGCATGGGTGTTTTCGGTTGGAGCCGAGGGGGTAGCTCCCCTAGTTTGCGCGCATTATAAATTCTGTGATCCCATGCTACTCGAGGTTGTAGCCTCCCCACTTAGAGTTTTACTTAAACAGGTGTCGTGGGTGATTCCAGTCACCGGTAAGTTAAGCTGGTGTGCAGGTCAGGTGTGTTTTCAACTAAAAGACCGTAAATGGCATTAGTCCCGATGGACTAAAGGAATCCATTACTCGTGGGTAAAGGGTACACCCTCTGCAGAGGTTATATCTATTCGAATAGCCGTATCCGCGGTTAAGGATTTCAGTCTGGGATGGGTCAAGTGTCGGTCTTAGTGTCGGTCTTCGGAGGAAAACTTCTAAACCGGAATATTGATCATGACGTGTGACGAATGATGATTGTGATTATTATTATTATTATGGACTAACCATTTGTATGATTTGTATTATTGAGTATCCCTGGGATGGTGCTACCTCCTGGATATTCCCTGTGATTATTTTCCCTATAAGCCCTTTATGTGGTGTCGCTCAGACGCCCGACTGTGGCAGGCTTATTATTTATTTTCCCTATAAGCCCTTTATGTGGTGTCGCTCAGACGCCCGACTGTGGCATGCTTATTATTTATTTTCCATATAAGCCCTTTATGTGGTGTCGCTCAGACGCCCGACTGTGGCATGCTTATTATTATTTATTCTTATAAGCCCTTTATGTGACGTCGCTCAGACGTCCGACTGAGGCATGCTTTATTTTATTATCCTTTCGAGGCGTCGCTTCAGACACCCGATCGGTGCACTTTATTTTTATTCTCTGATTGCTTATTCGTGTTTATAAGAATAACCTGCTTACATGCGTCATGAACTTTAATTCGTGACTAACAAAGTGATCATGGAATGTTTCAGTGCATGATTATCATTTGTTAATTTGTACCTGTGTTCATAATGTTTGCGAGTACATTCCAAGTACTCACTGGCTTGTCCCTGGCTATTGTCTTGGCCAGATTTCTTGCTTGGAGAGGAGCGCTGCGATGACAGCCCCGGAACCTAGGCAACGGAGACAGCAGTCTCGCGAAGATAGGAGTTATCCAGGTCAGCTGTTCCTGTGGGAAATGGAGTCCCATAGACGCTGATGTATCGCAACCCGCTTCCGCCATCAACCACTAGAAACCTTATGTTGTACTCATTGACCAGAATGGTCTTGTACTACATATTTGGTATTTTGCTTGGAACTTCTGTATCAAGTTGGTGTCTCATCAGCTAACAGTAATCCTGGGGCTGGTGAGCACAAGGGCCATTTACTGGGAAGTTAATATCCCGGAAAACCGGTCCCGACAACCTTGGTATCAGAGCCAGGCTGACCATTGGCTAATCCTATCTTAGCCAGGTCGATAAACATAGGTTAAACAACCCACCAAACCTCAACCTAAACCCAGCCAAACTTCTCGTGCAAGATAGCCACATAGTGGCCCCGACACCTTTCGGCAGTCGGTGCCTAACCTATCAGTCTAGCATGTCGATCACGCGCCAGTGACCGACACCTAAATTGTCTCATTCGCAAGCGTGCGAAGGAAGACTCTGTTTCCTTTTTCTATAAAAAGGACACGCTAGCCCCAACCCAGCACAGCACAGCCTCTGCCCCAAAACCAAGCCAAGATGCCTGGCCCCGTTGTTCACAATGAGACCACAGCAACCAACCTTGGAGGTTTTGTGACCGTGCTAGCAAACCTCACCCGCCGTGCCTTTGCGTTAGAAGAACCCCCAGAGTATGTTGTGTACCAAGGGCCAATGGGCGGCGAGAGCCGTCAATTCTGGGCCACGGTGCACGTCTATGGTAGGGGTATTTTACCCGAACGCCCCTACAGGTTCACCGGAAGGACAACTTCCTTTGAGCCACAAGCCATCCAGCTAGCCGCTCGAGAGGCGGTAGTGCAACTCCGGCACCTGTCGCCCAGAGTTAACTGCCGTTCGTTCTACTACTACCCCAGCCGTGACGGGTATGGTAGGCCACCCCAGGTTGCCAACGGAGACCACGAGACGGACCCTGCGTTGTTGCACCTGGTGCGCTATGTAAGTGCACTAGAGGCACTGTTCGATCAGATCACCCTTGATCTGATCGCCGCTCGTGGGGAACTTGCTCGCCGAGCCCCGGCAAGAGAGGAAGAGGAGCCCGACGCCAGCAACCCAGTTGTACTGTTCGGGCAACCGATCGAATCCTTAAGATCTGCCCCGGCCACCGACCAAAATGCTTTGGTGTCCCCAGAAATGTTCCGTCGCCTTTTGGGAACACGCTCCAGCGGGATTATAGCCAACAATCCCCGCGATGGTCATCATCGCTACCCCGACCCTGCAGATCCTCAACCCCACCCAGCTAACCCCGACGGAGAAGCCCATGGAGAGGCCTCGACGTCCACAAGGCACGCCCGTTTAGATATTAACGCAGTAGACTAAACCACTCGAGTAGTACCGAGTCTTAGTATTTCTACGTCTTGTAGTAGTGTAACCTTGTATCGCCATAAATTAATGCAGTCTGCTTGTGTGCGTCTATTTTGAATAGTAGCCATGCATAAGTATGTTGGCGTACGGTTGCATTTTTAATTCCAGGCGTAGCTACCAAAAACCACCACGACGGTGCCACAGTAAAACATCACTTTTGTGAGATATGTGTATCTGTGGCATTGACCCCGACCCCATAGGGCAGAATCGACAAACTAGTTGCCCCACACCATCCTCGATAACCCGGCCCTGATGCTTTATAAAAGGCCACCTCGTGACCTTACCAAGCATCCCTCACTTTGTGCACAGCCCGCTCAACCATTTTTTACAATGCCGAGCCCCAGTATTCATCTGAGGACTCCAGATGCAACCCCAGGTAGTTTTGTTAAAATATTGTGGGACTTTACCCGCAGTACCATGAGTGCTACCCATCCACCTCAGTACGAGCTGCTCAAAACAAGGATCACCCCATCCACCTCAAAATATTGGGCAGTAGTGCACATCCCTCCCACAAACCCAAACCAAGACCCAACGGAAGTATCCTTCATGGGGAAATCTATGCCGACTCCGCAAATGGCCATAGAAGCTGCTGCGTACGAAGCGCTTGCTCGCCTTCGATTCGCAGTACCCTATGCCAGCGAACGGGGGTATTATTACTTCCCGAGTCGTGCAACACCCGGAGAAGTAGCATCTTTTCCTGGTGGGCGAATTGAGAGGGACCCAGTACTGGCCAACCTTGCCCAGTATGTCATCGCTCAATAGCGTTTGACACAGCGAGTAATGGGTTATCTCCAGAGCCTCGCTGATTTAAATCCTCGGATCGCCATTGGCGAGCCACTGAGGCCAGAACGGGGGAGACGCATTTTTCGACTAGTCAACCCGCTTCCCCCGATAGAAGAGGAATGTGCCCCAGTGCCGGAGACATTTCCTCAGGACCTTGTCCATTTTCCGTTTATATCATAGACGTCACTGCTATGTTTGTTATCCTAGCACTTATTTATGTATTACAGCTTATGCGTTGTATCCTAAGTCTGTGCGATGAATTAAATGTTTGTTTTCAATTAATGTGAGTGGTTTTTACTGCTGTTCATTTTGATTGACTGTTTTTGCTCTCGGTAAGTTCAGAGGTGGGATTTTTCTTTGATGTTATTACAGCACATAAATTCTTCATGTCATGCATTTTAATTCCCGCAGCACCACGACAGCAGGCTCACTTCCACAACCACTCCATTGCATGCACTAATTGCATAGCCACGTACATATTTCGCACCTAACTAATCACCTCGCTAACACACCACAGTTTCTAAAGGAGAAATTTGTGGATGATTATTCGAACGCAAGTTGCCTCCAGCACGCTGACAGCAGTCAGAACCTAACAACCACACTTAATCCTCATGATCACCGCCGCCGCGAAGAGCTAACACTCGAGCAGCAGCATCCCGGCGATCATCGAGGATCATCGCGCACAAGAGCACGGAGAACCCCAGCAATGCCGCCAACCCTCCGCACATCAGGACCACGTACCAGTCCGGCATCACCTCCGCCATTAGAGCCTCGTCGTGAGCTCCTGCAAGCAGAAATGGAGGAGAAGGAAGAGAAGTAGATGCGAGGCCAGGAAGAAGAAAGGAGCACCGCGGTCATTTTATAGCTTGAGATCGGTGTACGGTGGGCGAAGTCCACCAGAGCCGCTCGTCGCTCGATCACCGGTGTTCGGAGGCGAATCCGCGAGCAGTGCCGACCGCGCACTGGCCCGCGAGGTGAGTGCACGCTGCGCCGGCAGCTAGCACGCCGCGCACTACCGCAGTACGGCCTAGATGCCCTACGCGCTAGGCGTCGCCGGTGGAGAAAGCGCGGGAGAGCACGCAAGAGAGAGGAAAAGAAGAGAGCCAGAGGAAGGAGAAGAGACTGACAGTGAGCCCCGGGTCCACCTGTCAGCCAGAGAGAGCACGGTGCCCTCGGGTACGACCAGCATTTTTTTTAAAAGTTAGATTGTTATTCAAATTTCCCCATTGCCGAAAGTAGTAATTTCTCGGTTTCCCCAACCATAGTTTTCTTCACATAGCACCAGTACCCCACTGTGGTTGTGCCAATTATTTGTTCTCTCGCAGTAACCTCAGTGTATTACGTGTTTAGAATGTTCGTTTCTTTTGAATTAATACTTTATGATAATAGGATGGATATTTTGAGATCGTCCTTAGCAAATCTCGAGGACGAGATTTTTCTTAAGGGGGGTAGTGTTGTAACACCCCAAAAATTTTAACCATATTTTATTCATTAAAATTTTGCCAGGAAATTAAATTTTTCCTTTCTGGATTTTCTTTTGATTTCAGAACCATTCTTTTCTTCTGAATTGTGGAGTTTTCCCTCCAAGGGGAAACTTTTCAAAAATATTGTTGGACTTGTATACCTTCTCAAGATCATTTCTTTTATCAGTGGAATTATTTCTATAAATATTTTTCCTAAGGATTTATTGCTTTTAAATTGGTTTCTCATAAGTTTTGGAGTCTCTTTTGCACTGCAACCCTTTGATAAATACTTTTAAAAATTCCACCAAAAATTGGAGATGTTAGTAGAAGCATATAATTCATTTCTATGCAAAAACCCATTGGTGTTCTTTGGAAATGTTGAGCAGAACATCCTCTTTTGCTCTCTGGTCCAGTTTGCCATTTTCTACTGCAACCCCATTTTATCTTGCCCCATTGCCCCTGGTTTTTCTCCTGCTTTTAGACCACCATACCAAACCCTTATATCCAGGATATTGGACCCATTGGAATATCTTTGGTCCATGCAATAATAGTCTTTATTTTCTGTCCAGAATTGGATTCTGACAAGAGTTGCATTACTAAGTTTCTTGTTTATCCAATCCAACTTCACCATCATTTTTCTCTCCTAAAGAGACCCCATTCTACCAATTTGCATCTCTAGCAAAGCCCTACAGGTGGCTCTGACATTATGTCGAACACCTATGGTGCATGATCAGTTTTGGCATAGTTTTGGGTTTGCTTTTTGAACCTGCTTGCTTTGCCTAACCAACTTGTCCACTAGTCTTCCCTCTACCCCTAAACCAGTCCTGTTAAGCCTTGTTTGCACCCGAGACCTCTAGCTAGCCTTGGCATATCATCGAGCACCTGGCGTGCGTGCTCTGGGCGCGCCCAGAGCGCACGTTTTGCACGCGCGCGCGCCCGAGCCGCCGCGTCGTGCCCCTGGCCCTTGCTCACCTGCAGAGCCACGCCACCCTCGTCCACACGTCGGAACCCTTCAAGCCAACCCCTGGAGCCCGGCAGCGCCGCCGCAGCGAGCCCCCTGGCGGCTAGCCTTCGGCTACAGCTCACCCGTACCATGGCCGGCGCCGCCCCGACCACCACAGCTCGCCAGCTGCCCTGGGGAACAGCTCGAGCTCATCCGCAAGCTCGTTTGGTAGCGCCGACCATCGCCACGTCGCCCTGCTAGCTACAGAACGGTGGTACGCCGGCGTTCTTATCCGCAGCCGCGGGAACCGACCTCGACTGCCTATATAAGGGAGCCCCGAGCTCGTCCAGACCCTCAGGCAACCTCAGACCATCTTCCTGGAGCTCCCGTGGCCAGCAATCGATGGAGGGAGGCCATCTTCCTCGTCTCCGGTAGCTTCGGCCGCCGCCGCATTCCAGTGCCGCACGTCGCAAGCTGAGCCTCCCCCGCCCTTCCAGTGCCCCCATCCTCTTCCCCTAGACCGTGAGGAGCCGCCCCACCTCTCTAGCCCGATCGGGAGCCACCATAACTCGAAATCCCAAATCCTCCCGAAACGCCGTCCACCGCAGAGCTCGCCGCCGGCGACTCCCTACACCCCCGCGGACCTAGCAACCACCGGAAGGACCGCCCTGGACTGGCGGATCCATCCCCGCCCTCAAAACCCTGCAAGGAGCCGCCGTTCGCCGGCGTCGATCGCCGGAGCCCCGCCTCGGCTCGGCTAGAGGAGGAAGAAGACGCGGGCGACTGGTCAAACCTGACCAGTGTGCCCGAGGGACCCACTGTCAGTGACCCAGCGACGGCCCGCGCTGGTTTAAGTGGAAACGTAAATGACAGGAGTACGTCTTCTCTATCTCAAAAGCGTATTCTTCCTTGAACCGTTTTCCTTTTCTGTTTTATTTAAAAACAGAGTTTTGACTAAACTTTGACTGTCTATAACTTTTTAAATATAAGTCCAATTGATTTGATTCTTTTTCTGTTGTTTCTCAAATTTTGCCTAGTTTATTTTCATATTTATTTGAAAAATTTCTGAGCAACCTTTTTGTACTGTTTTTGAATTATGTATTGATTTGAATTTCCTTAAAATAGGATTTTTGGAGGGAAGATGAAAACCTTCAAAGTGCACCCCTCCTTCATACTCTTGGAAGGCAAGCATCCTGAACACAGATATGATATTTTGTTGAATGCTTGCTAGGAGCAGGAAGCTATGTTTATGTCACATGAAATAATGAGTTTTGCATATAATGGCAAGACATGCATAGATGCATTTGATGAGAAGTTGATTTGCTGTGATCATGTTATATACATGTGAAGTGGTTACTGCCTCATGCCACGTATGCCTGAGCTGGTCCGGACAGACTTCGGGGAGAAGTTTTGTCATGGATAAAGTATGACCATGAAGGTGGTAACTCATGGTGATGAGAGAGATCAGTGAGGGCATGTCGAGGTATGATGAGTGGTGATTCTGTCTGTTGGTGTGAAATATGTTTGCTATACTAATCACGTAGGTGATGCTTTAACCTCCTGAGTCGACCATAGATCGAGTCTTGTTCCGGTAACCCCCATACTTGCTTCGTACTACCACTTGTCCCTGCCGCAGGTAGGGTACAGTCCAGTAAGTTGTCAACCCCTTTTCCTGGCACCCACCGTACAGAGAGGCCATGGTGGAAGATACCGGCTGCATCCGGTAGGCAGGCCACCTGGTCCGGGGGCATGGGTGTTTTCGGTTGGAGCCGAGGGGGTAGCTCCCCTAGTTTGCGCGCATTATAAATTCTGTGATCCCATGCTACTCGAGGTTGTAGCCTCCCCACTTAGAGTTTTACTTAAACAGGTGTCGTGGGTGATTCCAGTCACCGGTAAGTTAAGCTGGTGTGCAGGTCAGGTGTGTTTTCAACTAAAAGACCGTAAATGGCATTAGTCCCGATGGACTAAAGGAATCCATTACTCGTGGGTAAAGGGTACACCCTCTGCAGAGGTTATATCTATTCGAATAGCCGTATCCGCGGTTAAGGATTTCAGTCTGGGATGGGTCAAGTGTCGGTCTTAGTGTCGGTCTTCGGAGGAAAACTTCTAAACCAGAATATTGATCATGACGTGTGACGAATGATGATTGTGATTATTATTATTATTATGGACTAACCATTTGTATGATTTGTATTATTGAGTATCCCTGGGATGGGGCTACCTCCTGGATATTCCCTATGATTATTTTCCCTATAAGCCCTTTATGTGGTGTCGCTCAGACGCCCGACTGTGGCAGGCTTATTATTTATTTTCCCTATAAGCCCTTTATGTGGTGTCGCTCAGACGCCCGACTGTGGCATGCTTATTATTTATTTTCCATATAAGCCCTTTATGTGGTGTCGCTCAGACGCCCGACTGTGGCATGCTTATTATTATTTATTCTTATAAGCCCTTTATGTGACGTCGCTCAGACGTCCGACTGAGGCATGCTTTATTTTATTATCCTTTCGAGGCGTCGCTTCAGACACCCGATCGGTGCACTTTATTTTTATTCTCTGATTGCTTATTCGTGTTTATAAGAATAACCTGCTTACATGCGTCATGAACTTTAATTCGTGACTAACAAAGTGATCATGGAATGTTTCAGTGCATGATTATCATTTGTTAATTTGTACCTGTGTTCATAATGTTTGCGAGTACATTCCAAGTACTCACTGGCTTGTCCCTGGCTATTGTCTTGGCCAGATTTCTTGCTTGGAGAGGAGCGCTGCGATGACAGCCCCGGAACCTAGGCAACGGAGACAGCAGTCTCGCGAAGATAGGAGTTATCCAGGTCAGCTGTTCCTGTGGGAAATGGAGTCCCATAGACGCTGATGTATCGCAACCCGCTTCCGCCATCAACCACTAGAAACCTTATGTTGTACTCATTGACCAGAATGGTCTTGTACTACATATTTGGTATTTTTCTTGGAACTTCTGTATCAAGTTGGTGTCTCATCAGCTAACAGTAATCCTGGGGCTGGTGAGCACAAGGGCCATTTACTGGGAAGTTAATATCCCGGAAAACCGGTCCCGACAAGAATGCCGATGCTACCTTCACGTGCATGATTAAAAAATGCCTTCTGAAGCAAATCAATCGGAATGTGGAAGCATACATGGATGACATCGTGGTCAAATCACGCAAAGGTTCCGACCTGCTAACTGACCTCGCCGAGACATTTGCAAATTTGAGAAGCTATGATATCAAGCTTAATCCGTCGAAGTGTACATTCGGAGTTCCAGGCGGTAAGCTACCCGGTTTCCTTGTTTCAGAACGAGGAATCGACGCCAACCCAGAAAAAGTCAGTGCCATCCTCCGAATGAAGCATCCCGAGCATATACACGACGTCCAGAAGCTAACTGGTTGCTTGGCCGCATTGAGTTGGTTTATTTCTCGTCTCAGTGAGAAGGCATTACCTCTCTACCGACTGATGAAGAAATCTGAAAAGTTCGAGTGGAATTCTGAAGCTGAAGCGGCGGTTGAAGAGCTCAAAGCCCTGCTCACCCAGCCGGTGCTTGCTGCCCCGGTCAGCAAGGAGCCTCTTTTACTATACATCATAGCCAACAGACAAGTTGTCAGCACTGTACTCACGGTCGAGCGGGAAGAAGAAGGCAAAGCCTACAAAGTCCAACGCCCAATCTACTACATTTCCGAAGTATTGACTCCCTCCAAGCAAAGATACCCGCATTACCAGAAGCTCGTGTATGGGATTTACTTGACCGCAAAGAAAGTTGCTCATTACTTCTCGGATCATTCAATCTCAGTCGTCAGCGACGCCCCACTGTCAGAAATCCTGAACAATAGAGACGCAACAGGTCGAGTGGCAAAATGGGCGATTGAACTCCTTCCGCTAGATATCAAGTTTGAAGCGAAGAAAGCTATCAAGTCTCAGGCAATGGCAGGTTTTGTGGCCGAATGGGTCGAACAGGAGCAGCCGACTCAGATCCAGTCGGATCACTAGACTATGTTCTTTGATGGATCCAAGATGTTGAACGGATCCGGTGTAGGCATGGTTTTGGTATCCCCCAGCTTAGTTATGTCCTTCAAATCTACTTCGACTCTTCAAACAACAAAGCTGAATACGAGGCGCTTTTGTACGGGTTGCGTATGGCCATCTCACTCGGCGTTCATCGCCTGATGGTCTACGGCGACTCGGACTTAGTGGTCAATCATGTGATGAAGGAGTGGGACGTCAGAAGCCCGGCAATGACCAATTATTGCAGTGCAGTGCGAAAGCTGGAAAAGAAGTTTGAAGGTTTAGAGCTCCATCACGTGCCCAAAATCAAGAATCAGCTTGCTAACGATCTCGCGAAGATAGGGTCCACTCGGAAGCCTATACCCAAGAATGTGTTTTTGGATCACCTGCACACCCCCTCAGTCAAAGAAGACCCCTTCACGGAGGAACCCCCACAGCCAATCAGCGCATCTGATCCGACTGAAGTCGAAGTTCCTGCGGTGGTCGACCTAATCATGGAGATTTTGGTGATCACGCCCGACTGGACTGTGCCATACATAGCATACTTGCTCAGACAAGAACTCCCAGAGGATGAAGAGGAAGCACGCCAAATCGTCCGCCGATCCAAGGCCTTCGCTGTCATTCAGGGTCAGCTCTACGGGGAGAGTGTCACAGGAGTCGCCCAGCACTGCATCACCCCGGAAGAAGGTCGCCTGATTCTGAACGAAATTCACTCGGGAACTTGTGGCCACCACGCTTCCTCTCGGACTATAGTGGCCAAGGCGTACCGAGCTGGATTTTATTGGCCCCGAGCTAACGATATGGCAAAAGATATCGTAGACAAGTGCGAAGGCTGCCAGTTCTACTCCAACATGTCTCATAAGCCGGCGTCTGCCTTGAAGACCATTCCATTGGTTTGGCCGTTTGCCGTCTGGGGGGTTGGACATGGTCGGTCCCTTAAAAACTGGCAGAAGCGGATTCACTCACTTGCTCGTGGCAGTTGACAAGTTTACCAAATGGATCGAAGCAAAGCCCATCAAGAACCTCGGCTCAAGCACTGCCATCAGCTTCATCAGAGAATTGATATTCAGATACGGAGTCTCCCACAACATCATCACGGATAACGGCTCCAACTTTGACTCGGACGAATTCAGGGTTTTCTGTTCCTCCCAAGGCACGCGGGTCGACTACGCCTCCGTGGCGCATGCGCAGTCGAATGGACAAGCAGAAAGAGCGAATGGTTTGATCCTCCAAGGCCTGAAGCCGCGGCTTATGCGCGACCTCAAGCATGCCGCCGGAGCTTGGGTGACTGAACTGCCGTCTGTCTTATGGGGGCTAAGGACAACTCCGAACCGGTCGACTGACCGTACCCCCTTCTTCATGGTCTATGGAGCTGAGGCCGTGCTACCGAGTGATTTGTTGCACAACGCCCCCCGAGTGGAACTCTTCTCCGAGGCAGAAGCAGAACAAGCCCGTCAAGATGTAGTCGACCTCCTGGAGGAAGAACGGGAGATGGCTTTGATCCGCTCGACCATTTAACAACAGGACCTGTGCCAATTCCATGCTCGCAATGTCCAGAGCCGAGCATTCCAAGAGGGAGACCTGGTTCTCCAAGTGCGTCAGAAGCGACCGCACAAACTTGCCCCAGCTTGGGAAGGCCCCTTCATCGTCACCAAGGTACTGCACAATGGGGCATATCACATCTACAATGTCACCAAGAAGAAAGATGAACCCTGCTCATGGAACGCGGACCTGCTCCGTCGCTTCTATACTTGAAGCACCCGATCAGTCAAGTTGTAATAAGAATTTTCCAGTTTGTTTTCAAAGACAAGTTTGCAACAATTCATGAATGATTGTTGATCTCTAAGATGCTGGTCCTCAAATCCCCAAGTGGGTGCTTAGACGCGAACCCGATTCGCCTAAGTTACAAAAACCACTCCGAGTGAAGAGCAACCCTCTCACTTGGGGGCTTAGCTGCGACCCCGTAATCGCCTAAGTTACAAAAAACCACTCCGAGTGAAGAGCAACCCTCTCACTCGGGGGCTTAGCTGCGACCCCATAATCGCCTAAGTTACAAAAACCACTTCGAGTGAAGAGCAACCCTCTCACTCGGGGGCTTAGTTGCGACCCCGTAATCCCCTAAGTTGCAAAAACCACTCCGAGTGA
>LR738712.1:336849831-336888909 GCA_902687465.1 Secale cereale
TCATGGTCCTCCGAGATACGCCATAAGTACAACGTGGCTCTGTGCTCCGAGCTCTGCCACAAGTACAACATAGCTCGTAATCGCCTAAGTTACAAAAACCACTCCGAGTGAAGAGCAGAATTCTCACTCGGGGGCTTAGCCGCGGTCCTCTGAGCTACGCCATAAGTACAACATGGCTCTGTCCTCCGAGCTCCGCCACAAGTACAACATAGCTCGTAATCGCCTAAGTTACAAAAACCACTCCGAGTGAAGAGCAACCCTCTCACTCGGGGGCTTAGTTGCGGTCCTCGGAGCGATGCCATAAGTATAATGTGGCTTTGTCCTCCGAGCTCCACCACAATTACAACGTAGCTCATAATCGCTTAAGTTACAAAACCACTCCGAGTGAAGAGAAGCCCTCTCACTCGGGGACTTAGTTGTGACCCCGTAGTCGCCTAATTTACAAAAATCACTCCGAGTGAAGAGAAACCCTATCACTCGGGGGCTTATCTGCGGTCCTCCGGGGCCTACCATAAGTTCAGCGTCACCATTAAGCGGCTCGACCATCAGAGCCGTGCTGCGGATACGACGTCGACTCGAAATCCAAAAGATCAGAAGGAGTCGGAAGCAAAACAAGCGAATGTAAAAGGAATCAAGTGCAGATAAAGCCCCGCAAGATTTGGGCAGAAGTACTTGGGCATCAAGCCCACGAGATTTTAACGGTTACAAGATCACTCGGCATTCCGAGGCAAATTGAATCCGAGTATCAAAGTTTGTTCACTCCCCGGGGGGAGGAGGGATTGCAGACGCAACGAACTCATCCAGGTCGACCCCGTCGGCAATACGGGTAGCGGCCTCCAAGAACGTCTCCATGAACGACTAGAACTAGAGTTCCTTCGTGTTGGCGACCTTGAGTGCGGCCAACCTCTTCTCCTTCACCTCCTTGCAATGAACCCGAACCAGAGACAGCGCAACATCAGCTCCACAACGGGCAGATGATTTCTTCCACTCTTGCACTCAACCAGGGATCTCCTTGAGTCGAGTCATCAGGGACTCGAGGTCCTTCTCTTGCACGACTCCCCTCCAGAGTGCAGTATCGAACCGAGACATCACCGCGTTCAGTCGACCGAGATAGCCTGTGGCGCTGGTAAGGCGAGACTCCAACCTCAAGATGTTCATAGCAGCTTCATCCTTGACAATAGAGTTGGCGGGGTCCAGACCATTCTCGACCCGCCCAGTTTCCTCCTCAAAGTTACGACAGAATTCTACACAAGAGAGAACACGACGAATTAGCAAGCAAGTTATGAGTCGACCACCTTGAGTCAGTCAAAGCGAAAGGTACATACCTTCAAGCACAAGGTACCACTTCTTGGTGAGATCACCCAGATAAGCCTCCAACACGTTCTTCTTCTGGAAATGGCCCCTGTATTTCTCGTCCAGGGTAGACTTGGCCCCCTTCAGTGGAGTCACCTCCATGTTAGACGCACCGAGAGAATCCTTCAGCCTAGCGATTTCCGCCTCAAGCACGCCGACCAAAGCCAGTTTCTGTTCTGCCAGTTCAGTTGCCCTCTGCTGCGCTACCGCCAGGTCAAGATCCTTCTGCTCCAGGGCTGCCCTCAGTTCGTCTACAAGAGACATTACTAGATAGATGAACATAAGGATACACATGACATATTCGCAGAAGATCAGTCGACAAGCTATTCACTTTAATTACCAGACGCTTCGTCCAAGGTTTTCTTCAAATGATCCCTGGCCAGCTGCAAGTCAACATTGAGCTGGACCTGCTTCTTCTCAAGATCCGGGAAATTGGCTCCGAACTAGCAAGATTTCTGAATCGACACAACAAGACAGATTTCTAAGACTACAGTCGAGTCAAATACTGAATAGTAGTCTCGGGGACTACACCCAGTGGGTGCACTGAGCGTGCCCCCATTGGTTCTCACTCGGTCAGATCAGTCCTTCCCGAGCCCAAAAAAAGAGAGAGATTTGTTCTCAGACCATGGCCGACTACTAGCAGTCGAGCACGGTCTCGGGGACTACACCCAGTGGGTGCACTGAGCGTGCCCCCACTGGTTCTCACTCGGCTGGATCAGTCCTGCGCGAGTAAGAAAGGTTCAAAACAAATGAAGAAGACAAATTCTAAAGACCACGGCCGGCTGACTTCAGTCGACCATGGCCTCTGGGACTACACGCAGTGGGTGCACTCAGCGTGCCCCCACTAGTCCAATCGATTGGGTTACAAGAGCTAAAGCTACAAGAGAAGACACCCAGTAGGTGTGATGATGTAACATCATCTTACGAACAAAGCAGCAGTTTTAAAAATGAAGATTTCAACAACACAACAAACCAGTCGGAAGAGACAGACCTGGACATTGGTTCAAAGAGCCGAGCTGTCGTTATAGGCAGCCATGCTAGCCTCATACGCCGCCTTCGTTCGCTCCATCATCAATCCCGCCTGACGAACGGCTTCCTAGGCCTCATTCACGGGGTCCTCCGGGACGTGATGGGTGATGAAGAGAACAGATGGCAGAGCAGTCACTGGGTCGGCAGCTGGGTCAGTCGACGAGGAGGGATGGACAGTCGAGACAGGAACAGCAAAGGAGACCGTGGTCCGGGTCACGTCCCCCTGTTGCAGGGCCTCTGAAGCGGAGGGTGTCTTCCGACCCCTCCTTCCTACGCCTCGTCGAGTCACTTCCGCGTGCTCCTCCCCGTCATCGTCATCATCAGGAAGCTCTATTACATTGCGTGGCCCTTCAGAAGACAATCAAGAAGTTCAGTCGACTAATAATTCAAATGAGTAAAAAACAAAGCGCAGTCAACAACCCGCACCTGGGCGGGATGTGGCGGCGTCAGCGGTCTCCTCGTCATCACGGCCCTTTTCAATATCCATCGAGGTCGTAGAAGCAGCAGCACTGAAGATTTCACAGAAAGTGAGTCGACAGAAGCAAAGTTGGTCTCCAAAGGGGAAGAGAAAATGTAGCAGAGCTACGCTTACGCGGAGGCAATCGGGACGTCCACCTTGATCTTGGGCAAGGCCTTCCGGGGTTTGACAGCAGTGACCTTAGGCTTCTTTGGTGCCTTTTCAGTCGGATCTGGAGTGGTCGTGCGAGTCTGTTTCTACACTTGGGAGCTAGAGGGGCCCACCCTGGAACGCACGGCCTCTCGGTCGTGCTTCTCCTTGGAGTGCTTCTCGCCGCGGGGAGGCGACTCGACCTCCTCGCCGCTGCTGGAATCCTCGCTCTCCTCCTCAGTGTCCTCGTCGGACTTCCAGTCGGAAGCCTTGCCTATGCCTTCTTCCCCCTCCTGGGCCTGCTCACCATTGGGCACCGAAAACCTTTCGGTATAGATTTGCAGAGAAGAAGAATAATTATACGTTAGTTGGATTCGTCGGGCATCAGCAAGCAGGAAACATAAAATTCACTCGGAAGCCTAGGCCAAACCTTGTCTGGTTGGTGGTCTGCGTCGAATGGGCGAACTCTTCCAGTCCCCCGAGGGTTGTTCTTGTTCCCCGTGATGCACTTTAGGCACTGCGCCACCGTCTGCACGACAACTTCCTCAGGATGGACCCGACACGTGTCGTCGGCGCCAGAGTACATCCACATTGGATGGTCCCGGGCTTGGATGGGATGGATCCTCCTCATGAGGAACACCTCGAGCAGATCCATCCCCGTGACCCCGTCACGGACCAGCTGAACCACCCACTCTACCAGCATGTCTACCTCTACCCTCTCAGCCCGACTCACGAGCAACGTCGGTGGCTGGTTGACTCGACCCAAAGAAAATGGAGGAAGCCAAGTCGGCTGACTAGGAGTCGGAACGTCCCTACAATAGAACCAAGTCGACTGCCAACCCCGGACCGACTCAGGAAGGGTCATGGCAGGGAAAGCGCTTCTACCCCTACGCTAGATACCCAATCCGCTGCACATCTAGATGACATGCGTCTTCTCGTCACTCGGGTTCGCTTTCTTGACGGTTTGGGAACGACAAGTGAAGATATGCTTGAACAGACCCTAGTGCGGTCGGCACCCGAGGAAGTTCTCGCACATCTAAACGAGTGCGGCCAAATAGGTGATGGTGTTGGGAGAGAAGTGGTGCAGCTGGGCGCCGTAAAAAGCCAAAAAAACGCGGAAGAAAGGGTGCGGGGACAAAGAAAAATCTCGGTCGACGTGAGTCGCGAGGAGAACGCACTCGCCCTCCCGCGGCTGGGGCTCGAGCTTGCCCTCCGGTAGCCGCGAGAAGTCGCGGACGAGCAGGCTCTCGTCCACCAGCTCCTCCATCTCCTCCAACATCATCGTGGACCTGATCTAGTCCCCCTGGATCCAGCCAGGCGGGAGCCCGGACCTCGACGACGATCCCCCTCGGTTAGATCTCTTCCCTTTCCCCGTTGCCACCGCTTTCTTCGAGCGCTCCAGAGCCGCCATCTTGTCCTTACCCATGGAGGGCGGGCCGGTGCGGACCGAGCCGCGGAAGGTGGAGAGCAGGAGCGCGGCGAAGGAGCATAGGAAGAAGAAGCAAGGAATGGGCGCACAGTGCATCCGCCTCGGCTGCAGCATGCACTTATAGCGCAGCGGTCGAGTGACTGACTGGTGGCCCCGAGCTATCCCGTCAAATCCCGCAACAGGCGCGCACCCGATACGTGGCAAAAAAGGAGGCGTGGAGATAGAGGCGTCTCGAGCATATCCGATCCGATTGCCGCGGCACGACCCGTCCCGCGCGCTTCCCCAAATTTCGAAATCCCGCAGAATACGGAGACCAGAGAGCAACCAATCCCACCGAAAACCACGCGCCCCACCGGCGCTCAGAACCGCGCACAAAGTACAGTCAACGGCCAACACAAATAAGTACACTCGGTGGTTCTTGAATCGGTTAAGGTGACCAAGTCGAGGTTGAAGAGTCAGCCTGGTCTGTTAGCTCAAAGAAGATCTCCCCAGGGCATCGAACCCAAGCCAAGGCCAACTTCAACACTCTCTTCCACTCGAAGCTCAATCCATTCGGGGGCTACTGATGATGTTACAGACCTAGGGTAGGGTCACGGGCCTGACCGAGATACCTTCAGCACTCCGGATATGAATAGCAAGAGGGGAATGAATAATTGGTGCACCAGAATAAAAAAGCATTGTGAAATGAGGAAAAAGGATAAGATCAACACCGAAATCTTGAATTACATCCACCGGCAGAATTGAGAACAAAAGAATGATGAACTTGAAGCTCTTGAGCATCTTCCTGAGAATCATCGGATAAGAACATTGAAGGAAATGAATGAAGAAATATCACATGAATAAAATGGATATATCATCTGAGAATTCCTGGCTCCAAGAAGAAGAAGGGTGGGAGGGTGGGGAAAACAAAGACAACTTGGGATGAATAAAACAAACAAATCGTCGGATTTCTCAACGTCGTCCGTATGGAATAACTTGAAGAGAAGGCACACCGGTTCAAAAAGAATTTAACATGACCATCTGAAAAGATATAGAAGGACTAGCACTCCCATAGAAATATGAGAACAACGATTAGGAAGGTATGGAATCAACACTTGACATCGAAGCAACTCGAATACCAGAATCAAAACAAAACAAAGGATAGATATATTTATGAAGAAGATTATGTTGCAACATATCTATCCGAACAGAGAATTGAACGAATGAATTCCGTAGGTACATCAACTTGTCGAGAAGCCACTTGGAAGAAGAAAAAGGTAAATAAAAAGGAACAAGGATCAGATAGAACAAATACAAGATAGAAGTTTCGTCCGACATATTCGTGCTGAAAGCTCATGGAACGTGTTACAAAAGGGTTTTGCAATCCCCGGATCAGCATAGCCAAGGACCCTTTAAGATGCAACTCCCGATCGGAACGAGTCCATAAAACCACTTCACTCAATGTAGAACCCCGAACTTCATATCGAGCATCCGTTGGAAGAATGCCTAGAACTACTGGATGAACCCACCTATTAATTTCCGAAAGTTTCCAGTTATGCAATCAGGTGTTGGGGATACAGGGGAAGCACCGCGCAATCAACTCTAAACCTACATCCAGCTGTATCCATCCTTCAACACATAACTAGTCTTTCTCGGAAACCGTTTACCTCGGACCTTCGAAACGCATCCACTATACAAGCTATGGCAATACTCCCGAACTACCTCGCCAGTACTGGGTGATGTCGGGGTTATCTTGCCACTAACCGCATAGGAGAGTTTTCGATGTCGGCCGTCTTAAGTATTCTAGTACTGCCGCGATGGATTTGTGACGACAACACCTCGGAGCTCAACTCCCCGGGACACTGCCACAACCCCTAATGACAGGAGGCATCGAGAACAATGTTCTCGTCACAAAGACATCAAAACAATCCAAACAATACTCGCGAGATCCTAAAAAAAATTGGTGCAATTTTTGAAAGTAGAAGAGGCAAGAGTAATCGTCAGGAGTCCTCACCAGAATGAAAAGAGATGAGGAGCAAAAGAAATCCTACTCTCCGATATAAATATAGGACTCAAAAATATTTTCATGTGTGTGGCTAGACTCAACCGTCAACGATTCAATCAATCAGTGGGGGCTTCTAGGTCGGAGAAGGCTCTGATACCAACTTGTAATGCCCAGGATGGGACTATACCTCCTACGTGTCGAGGCACGACTTAAAGGTATAAGCCCATCCTAGAATGATCTCAAGTTTGGTATCTTTGCACGACTCATGTAAAAGAGGGATTAAATTGCAAAAGGAGATAGTTGGCTTACACTCGCCACTTCACACAATACATTACATAAGCAATCATCATCCAAAACATCACACATCTAAGGGTAAGATCCAAAAGAAAGATACCAAAACAACATAAAACCACAGGTCCGGATCGAATCCTAGTAGAAGAACCACTACTGATCGTCGAAAACGTCACAAGCAAACGGCCACGCTCTTCATCGAACTCCCGGAAGTTCTGATCCATCTCCTGCATCAAACTCGGCTGAACCTGCATCTGGTGTGGTGAAGTAACTATGAGCCACAGAGGACTCAGCAATCCCATTCCCGGGTAACAAGACTATTTAAGCCTTGGGTGTGGAATAAGGCTGAAGAAAGAATAAGAGGTGAAGGAAAAACAAGAGTCTGCAGCAGCAACTAGCACTAGCTTACGTATATGAGAGCGAGAAGAGAAGGTGACTCGGTCGAGAGATGATCACGAAGTGATCCTAGCTAAAAGCTCAACAAACATAACCCCACCGTGTTCATCTCCCGAAAACCCTTTCGGAAAATGACAGTCACGGTACACACGCTGGTAGTGTATTGGAACATGGTGTCAAGTTATCTACAACTGGATATTAACAAGCTCCCATCTGCCACATAACCGCGGGCACGGCTTTCGAAAGTTCATAACCCTGCAGGGGTGTTCCAACTTGGCCCATTACAAGCCCACGATCCGCGGAGTCGCAACTCCAAAGGTGGGAAGACCCGAGTATTCTCGGAATCCCGTGCTCAAGATACTCCGAACTAAGGTAAGGCTAATCCAGCAAATCCTCCCGGCGTGTCGACACCCTGATAGTAGCCGCGCGTATCTAAGTCTTAGGACACGACCGGATGAGTCATCCTACAGGTTTTTACCAAACCTCAAGTTTCCTTGAGGTGGCCCCGCAGTCTGCTCGTTCCGGACCAACACTCATGTGGAGCACTGGCCCGGGGTTGTTGAATTAAAATAAAAGGGATAGCTAGTCCCTATGCAAGTTTTATTAGTTATTAGGCGAATAGTACCAATGTTGGGACTTGCTGGAAAAGACTTAGCACTTAGCGGTTTATCGAGGGGGTCCCATACACCCCAACCGTGTTAGGAACGCATAATCAAGGAACATAACACCGGTTTATACGGTTCCTAACGGCATGAGTGGAACAAATCACCAAGCAAAAGGCTTAGCCTTCCACCCTTGCCAATATATAGATGATTTCATTTAAGCCTTTATATAGTGTGATATAACCCAACAAAACTTCAACATGAAGCAAGTATCTTCAATCTTCACCTGCAACTAACAATGCTATAAGAGGGGCTGAGCGAAGCCTACGTATAGCCAATCAATGGTTTGCATGGGTAGGGTGGTTAGACAGGATCATGGTTACAATAGGAGGCTGACAGGAAAACATGGGCATCGAGGCAATATACTAAAGAGCGATACTCTAGCAATAGGCAAAAATAGTAATGTTATCGGGGTTCGGTCATCTTGCCTGGGATTCCGCAAGGGAGAAGAACGGGTCCATGAAGTAGGCGGAGCAACACAGTCGAGCGAATCCTCACAACTATGGAACGAAACCGAAGCTAACAAGAGAAGCAACCGGAAGGAAGCAAACAACACGGTAAACATACAAGCATAAACAAGGCATACGATGCACATCCAAATATGATGCATGTCCGGTTTAAATATGCATGGCATGGCAATGTGCACAAACAAATACTACAAGTTAAGTGGAGCTCAATATGCAACGAGTTGCATATTGGCGAAACACCACATTTTATTGTTTAGTTGACTCTCGTTTATTTACAAGGCAAGGTTAAATGTTTTTAACATAGCATGAGGTGAAGCATAATAAAACTACACTATTAAGACATTTTAAATGAGGCCGGAAATAACAACAACATATCCGAAAAATCCCCATAAGCATATTTAGTAATTATAAGCAACAACAATTCACACATTATAATGTTGTTAAATGATGCGGATGACATGATCAAGTTTATGCAATTATATTAAAAGTTGACATGAAGAAGATATGAAGCATTGTCACCGTGGTGGAAGGAAAAGGGTGCCACGGCAACAATCCGAAAATGATGCAACGCAACATCTCGGTTCCGGTAACTCGTTGAGAGACCGATGCAAAAGCAAAGGTGGAGTGAGCGAGTCGAACAAGATGGAAGGTGGGGTGATCCCGTCACCGGGTTTCCACGGGTCGGCGACGAGGCAACCGAGGAACATGACTACGGACGAAATGGGCACGGAGCACACACGTGGAGCAAACATTCATACAACACATGCAAGCATTCGTTCACGGGCACGTCTCGGGGTTATACCTTCGTGACAAACGTTCTCGGACGGGTTCGAGTCATCGAGGAAGTAGTTGTACACGAGGTCGTCAACGAAGTAGTCGTTCCGTAGAGGGAACTAGTGGTACACGGCCGAAGAGGAAGTAGTTGTTCACGGGTCTTCGGCGACGGTAGACGTTCACGTTACGTGTCGTGGTACTTGCGACGTCGTGTAGTTGTTCCCGTTCGTAGATGTACTTGTTATCGGAGGGGTACTTGTCGCATCGTCGGACGTGGTGGTACTTGGCGTTCGTCGTCACGTGTAGTCGTTTTCGTTTCGGAGTCGTACATGTTTCGTAGAGGTACACGGGGCGACGGTAGGGGTACTTGGTGCGTTTCCGAGTAGCCGTGGTACTTGGCGCTTCCGGCGACGGTAGTACTTGGACTCTGCAGAAAAAAACAACCGCAGCAACATAACAACACGGCACGGTCTCGGTCTCGTCAATCTTGCCGGACTTGGTCACGCCGGAAGGAACACTTGGCGTAAAAAACATAGGCAGCACTTGGTGGAGGAAACTTGGCAGCAACTTGGCGAGGAGGTGAACGGAGGGAGCGCTCGAGGGGTGCTGCTGCCTTGGAGCGCCGGGGGCGGGCGCGAGGCGCAGGTCGCGTGGCCGGCAGGAGAAGAGGCCGCTGGAGGTGCTCGAGGCGCGGGAGGACGAGGCGACCGAAGGGAAGGGCGCCGGTGCTGTCGATCTGGCAGGGCCGCGGTGGCTGGGCGCCCAGGCGGCACTGGAGGGACGGGGAGAGGGAGCGAGGCGAGGAAGACTCCTGGCCGGCCGTGGCGCATGAGACCAGAGGCGAGTCGAAGAGGAGGCGGGGCCTGGCCGGCCCGCGCACGGAGGGACCTGGGGGAGGCGAGATGGTGGCCGCGGGACGGCTGCTCCTGGCGCGCGGGATGACGGCGAGGACGGACGGAGGGAAGCCATGGCGATGCGGCCGTGGCGGAGCTCGGGCGCACGGGAGGGTGCGGCACCGCGTCGCTGGAGGAGGGCCGACGAGGTCGCGGGCATGGAGGGACAGGGCTGGAGAGCTGCTCGTGGCCTGCGGGCGACCTGGCGACGGAGTGGCAAGGGACGAGCGGGGCGGCGAGAGGATCGGGGCTCGAGCTGCAAGGCGAGCGAGGGGAGAGCGAAGGAGGGTGTGGCGGCGCTGAGAGGGAGAGATCGAGGGAAAGGAGATCGAGCGATGGGAAGACGGTCGGGCTAGGGTTAGGAATGGGGACTGGGCCGGATGGGCCAGGTGGAGGCTGGCTGGGCCTAGGCCTATTGGGCTTGCGGTGAGGAGAAAATGGGCCAGGGAGGCCAGATGGAGAGGGAGGCTGAGGCTGGCTTGGGCCTGAGGGAAAAGGCTGACTGGACCTTTCTTCTGTTGTTTTGGCCATCTCCAAAACAGAAAATAAAAATAGCCAGGAAAAGAAAAAAAAGAAGAAAGGAAGGGATGCAAAAGAATTTGGACAAGAGGCTATTATTCCTGGACTCGCAAAATTGCGTTGGTTCCCAGAAAAATAGAAAAGGGGCATGAATGGAAAATAAATTCAAATTCCTTTGAATTTATTTCAAATGGTGTGAACAAGGACTATGATTTAGAAGAGCCCAAAAATGTCCGGAATTTTGTAGGAGCCTCGATAAAAGGAAAAAGAATTATAGGGAGGTTTCGACAGTGAAACTTGAAGTGAAAAGGCATGGGGAAATATGCAAGTGTGTTATGCCTAATTCCAAGAATGGAATATTTATTTATATAGCTCCCTAATATTGGGAGGATATGTTATAAAGAGAAGACATCCTTCCCTCGATTTAAATGGACCGAAGGTCCACACATTTTATTTAGGTTGAGATGCAAAATAAAAATGACATGATGGCATGATGACATGATGCAATGCAAAATAAATAAATAACACAAGCACAAGGAAACACACGGGAAACCCGGAATATTCTGGAATCTTCTGGAATCTTCTGGGACGTCGGTCTACGGGCGTCACAGACTTAGAACCACGACACTACTCGAAATTCTAGTCAAGTTACATATAAAGTTTGTTAAATTCGGAGCTACGGCCTAGAAGATATGAGCAAAACAAGACAAGCATGGCAACGATGCAAGGTGCACCCAAACCTCAAGCAAACACACTCCAAACAGGTTTACAACATGTTATTATGCATCTACATGCAAAAACACACAAGTTTCATATAGGACACGCTCAAAACGGAGCAACGGTTCATCAGATGCACACGAAACAAGATATAACAACAAGCTGTCCAAAAACAGCAACATGGCACTTAGTTGACATCAAAACAACATGATACAAGAACATTTCATGGCAACAAAGGGCATGGCAAGCAAGTACATGTCCAGCACCACAAGCATGACCAAAGAGATACTACAAAACACCACTAGAACAAGCTCAAAAAATCATGGCAATATTGCAAAAGATAACCGTTTCACAGACTTAGTGAAAATAAACTAAACATGGCAGCAACAACAACAAGTAGGCATGTTTGCAGGCTTGTACAACTCATCTCAGAGCATGTCATGACATGTGAATATAACCAACAACAAAAAGACATGTTTATGAAGCTACTCATGGAAAGAACATGGTCATAGGATGCATAGATCACTAGCAATTTACATGGCAAAACTGAACTTCATGATAATAGGCTGACAGAAACATTTTATAGCAACTTGAGAGCATGAAAACAACAATCTACATCAGGCCATATATGCAAACATGGGCATGGATGGATAGAGCATAACATGGACAACAAGACATGATCATTGGACAACCCCAAACATTCAAGGATTTGAGTGTGGCATCAAGCAAACATGGCATCAGGTTATAACAGTTTCAGACTTTGCAGTTTTTAACAAGTGTTAGAAAACAGCCAACAACGAGTAGGTCACTTTGCAAGCTTGTTGCAATCACCACAAGGCATAACATGAAAAGTGGATTGCACCACAGCAAAGATGGCATGATTATGCTTATAAAACATATTGACATGTTGCTCAAACAAAAATCACACATAAAGATACAAAAATGACAAATCAGCATCTAATAACAAGTTTCAGCACTTAACAGCCACATGCACTTTTGCAACAGAGATTAACATGGCAAAATGGCACCTAACATGAATGCTACAGCAACCATCACGGAGAGCACATCACAATGAACATTTTGACATATCATACACTCCATGTGGACCAACATGAACAAAGATGTGACCTCTCAAACATGCTAACATATTAACAGTTATCAGCAGTTTATAACATTTAGCACTTTTGCAACGATGATTAGGGCATCAAGATGAACTCAAACAAGCATGTCACAGTACAACAATATGAAGAGCATCACGAGACGAATATTTTGACATATTATACTTACAAAACGGATCACCATGCACAAAGTTATCACTATGCAAACATGCACACATTTTTACAAATGCCGGGGAATTAGCCATTTTCTGGAAAAAATACGAGCGGGCGTAAAATAACTAAACTACGCACGCGCGGCAGATTGAGCAGTGGGACTGGGCTGGGAGGTTCTGACCTAGCGGGTCGAGGCCCACTGGCGAGGCAGGAGGTCTGGTAGGCCGGTTGGAAGCGGTGGCTGGGCCGCGGCCTGCGGGCCAGGCCCACGAGGCGAAGGAGGGCCAGCCAAGGAGGTGGGGGCATCATCCTCCTCTGCTCGATGCAGAGGCAAGCAGCGGGCATGGCGGCCGTCGGTGATGGGGTCGACGGCGCATTGGGGAGCGACTTCGGCGAGGAGGAAGCAGGCAGATCCGGCGGATCCGGGCACGGGCACCGCGGTCTGGCCGGACATGGGTCGAAGACGGCGCCAGGGAAGCCCGTGGCGGCGGCGTGAGGTACTCCGGCGGCGGTGACCTGCGAGGCAAACGAGGCTACGGAGTTAGGGCGAGAGAGAGAGAGAGGAGGAAGAGGAGCGGGCAGGGAGAGGTATTGGTGGTCCTGGGGCGACCGGAGGAGGTCGCCGGCGGTGAGGTGGACGGCGGCGGGGACAAGGCGGCGGCGCTCGAGATCGATCTGGACTCGATCGAGCGGGACGAGCGCTGTGGAGGAGCGGGATGCGCTCGAGCCTCACAGTCTGCAGCGGCGGGCACAGTCGGGCTCGCCCGGGCTCGCGATGGGCTCGGCGGGCTTGTGCGGTGGGAGGAGGCAGGAGGGGCGCGTGGCGAGCGGGGATTGGCCTGCGGGGCACAGATGGCGATGTGGCAACGTGGGAGTGGTCGGGGTCGTCAGGCCGGCGGCGGCTGGCTTGTGGTGGTGCGACAAGTGGCAGCGGCGGGGTGGCTGTGCACGGAAACTGAGGAGGGAGGTGGAAGAGGGTCATTTTTGGAAGAGGGAAGGGGTTTAAATAGGCAGGGGGTCTAGGGATTAGGGTTTGGAGGGATTTTTGGGCATTTTCGGACCCCCGGATCGAAATCCAACAGCTCCGGAGGGTGGGGGTAGGTTGGGCCTAGTGGGCTGTGTAGAGGGGTGAGTGGGCTGTGTAGAGGGGTGAGTGGGCTGTGTAGAGGGGTGAGTGGGCTGAGAAGAGAGGGAGAAGATAGGCCCGGCGTAGTGTTTCGAAGACCGAAATGTCCGACGATTAACCGACTATAGTGCCGCTATAGTTTATCGGTTAGGCTATCAAACGGACTCCGAATATGACGAAAGTTGTCAGCCGGTCTGTCTACACCATAATAAGACCACACGCCGAGTTTCATCCCATTCCGAGAATATTTTTCGGCCACTTATAAAATAAATATTCGGAGGTGCCGCGGGCGCGTGCAAGTGTGTCTGGGCTCAGAACGGACAATGGAAAGGACGGGCGGACTCGGACGGATGCAAGTTTTCAAAACATGATGATGACAATGCACATGATGACATGGCAACATGAAACACGCAAGAAAATGAAATGGTAACGACGGTGAATAATTGGCTGACACCTCGCGCATCGGTCTCGGGGTGTCACACTAGGCCTATCAAAGACTACACTTTTGGCAGCCTCTATCTTGCAGCAGTAGAAGCGAGTAGTAGGTAAGTTCACCAAGTAACACCATATAGCATAATCCTACCTAGTGATCCTCCCCTCGTCACCCTGTGGGAAATCTATCACCGGATTGTATTTGGCACTTGAAAGGGTGTGTTTTATTAAGTATCTGGTTCTAGTTGTCATGAGATCAGAATACAACTCCGGGTCGTCCTGTTATCATGGACATGGCTATTCAAATATATTACTTCCCTACAGAGGTGCACCACATAACCCAACACGCTCGATCCCTCTGGCCAGACACACTTTCCTGGGTCATGCCTAGCCTCGGAAGATCAACACGTCGCAGCCCTACCTAGGCCCAACGGAGAGGTTAGCACGCTAGTCTAAATCCTAAGCGTGCAGGGGTATTGGGCCCATCGTCGTTTGCACTCCTGCTTGTTGCTTACGCGGCCGGTGAGTTGACCTAGCAACCTTCATTTCAAAGGAAGTTGCGTTACGCGGTCCAACCTGGTGCGCGCCGCTCAGTCGCTAATGTCCAGAAGGCTTCGGTTGATACTACGACGCCGGTTACCCGTATCTTCTCCCATGTGGCAGTTAGTGCGTATAAGCCCAATGATCCAACTCAGATCAAATATCCAAACTCGTTAAGCGTGTTATTATGAAATAGCTACGGACAATGACCAGGGACCAGTCTACCTCTCTACTGGGTGTCTCAACCTGCACTATCGCTCCGCCACAAAGATTCACACAGAGGGCCGTCGAAAAAATGTCCTTTCAGCCCCTAATCCGTGAATCACTCACGCGTACTCTATGAGCTGACCTGACTTTAGCCACAACATCTATCATGTATAGTATGTATATAGTATATACCCATGATCACCGATGAGGACATCACTAACAAAGTTACACCCACAGCCCCAACTGATACATATACATGACCAATTACTAGAGCTCGCGCATGCCAATTAAATTACCAAGTACTTTCGTTTTTTGGTAATGATTCTAATATTCATGAGAATATGATGCTGCCTAAATTAGATACATTTGTCTTGCTTACAAATGAAGCACCTAGCTTGGACAAGAACGATGAACATTGGAGCAAGATCAAGCATGGAGATGATGGCATGGGCAAGGGGAACAAGAACGGAGTTACAAGTGATGATTTCAGGACTTTGAAGCCACAATAATGAGTGTGTGAAGCCTTGGACGAAATATACAACATGCCACTTCATAAATTTTGTGCAGGGGCAATTATAGGTGCCGCGTCACCTTATTATTAGGCCAGGCGCATGTAATTTCGAAATACTTGAGTATAGGCTGTTTTTAGAGTCCGTTTGTGTGGGGAAACAAGAGTTAGGGTTGGTTTCGGACCCCTCCTCCAAGGGCCACAAAATTCCACCCTCTTTCTCCATATATACGTCCCTTAGGGCGTCGTTTAGACTTTGGGTTTTGTTTAGATTAAAGTTCGCCATAGCTGCAACTTCGCGTACTTCGTTTGTGTTCAACGACCAGACAAAGGCGTCACAGAACCCCACCTTGATCAATAAAGCTTTCCTCTTACATTCGCAATATCCAAATTGCAATCTCAGTTTCTTGCTTGTTCTTCGTTTGCTTGCAGGAAATAGACCCTTATGGTCAGGTTGATCGTGCTTCGGTGTGGTTAATAACCTCTCGGAGTTGGTTTAGCGATTGCTAAGGCGCGACGTCTTCGCACGTTCATAGTCGGAGCGTCAAAGTATACTCCTCCAAAAGCGATAATCACCATCTCATCGAAACCATCCTCCATTTCCCTGCCTTGCAACCGAACAAAGAAGAAATGCTAGAGTGAGGAGACCTGGACACCTTTGCCTCTATCAGGTGGTATCGGATTTCCAGGTTGCTCGGCGAAATTAGGGTTAGTTCATCATATCCGAACCAGTTTGAGCCTTTGCATAGTATTTTCAGTATTTTGCTTTGTTGAATTTGCGGTTGCATCGCCGTGTCAAATTGCTGGTCTTAGCGTCTAGTCTTTTAGAGTTTCGAGTTCTGGTCATAAGTTGTCACGACGCCTCCGCACCATCTTCATCGCCCCTGCCACATACCACCACCAATCTGTATCCATATACCACCACCCCTACCATATACCACCACCGCTGCCATATTCTACCACATATATCCACCACCAATTCGAGTTCTTTTTGTTTTAGATTTGTTTTCGAGATCCATCTACTTTCGGTTTCGTGTTTCCTTGCCTGAGTAGGTCTTGGAAAAAAAGTCTGGAGACCCCCGGGTAGTTTTTAGGCCAAAATTTCGACAGGTGAAAATATTTTTTCCCTATCCTATTTTTAGGCTTGTCTGATTCTTTTGAGACACGTGCCATGATACTATTTTTTTACCGCACTTTTTCGTCGTCGCTGCCCTGATTCCGAAAAAATTAGTAATTGTTTTTCGTGCCTATCATCTTATTTTGACTTGGGAAGAGTTTTGAGACACTCGCCATTATAGTGATTTTCGGAAAAAAAAAGGGAGTGCAAAAAAAAGAGCGCAAAAAATAAGAGGCGAAAAAAATTCAGAGTGTGCTTTCCCCTTGATTATGTGCAGCGCCGTGATTTTGTTAGTGTTCTAGGCTTGCGTCTCTAGTACGGTCTAGCCTAGGACCAGCGCAGTACCGTCGTTGAGCGTTTATTCATCTTTGCATCTCTGAATTAATTATTGCTGGCATTTTTGCTACCATATCATAAGCCTTGCCAGCTCCACATACATCTACGTCGTGTGTTTGACTCTCCCTGGTAATCGCTTTATCCAAGCTTTGAGAGTTTTCACTACCACGGTTGCCGATCACCACCTGCTGTTGGGTAAGAACTGGTAAGAATTTGAGATTTGCTTGACGGATTTGTGACGCCCCACCACCACCATTTTCTAGTAGTCTGTAGGATCATATTTGTTTTGATTGCTGCTAGCCATGGCAGGATCACAAGTCGACGAGACTGACTGGGAGAACATGACGAACAAGGAGTTGCATGATAAATTTCAGCAAATGATGGGTCAGCAGGTAGAAGATGTAATGACTAGTTTTGGCGACGCACTAGCGAGGATGGATGGCATTGAGAAGTCAATTGACACCAAGTTAGATGCCAAATTCGCTGAAGTGCTTGTGCGTCCACCTCCACCTGCTGCACCATTTCAACAACAACAACAACAACAACAACCACCACCTTCACGTCGCGAAACAGCCCTCCGCAAAGCGAGCCATGTGCCTCTTGAGCCTGGCCAAACTATTGGTGCTGCTGTTGATACTTCTGTGGCTCCTGCTGCTGCTGAGGAGGAGGACGATTACGCGGGATATTACGAGGATGAGGTTGATCAAAATCACAACTATGTGCAACTACCAGCACCACAACAACCAGGTCGTCCACATGCAAATAATTACAATGGTAGGGCTGCACCACACCCTCAGGTACGCGAACATGACCATCTACCTAAACTAAAATTGAATATTCCACCATTTGACGGTAGATATGTTCATGATATATATCTTACTTGGGAGTTAGAAACCGAACAACGTTTTACATGTTTAGAATATCCCGAGGAGAGACGTGTTGCTGCTGCTCTTTGTGCTTTCACTAGTTTTGCTTGTGTGTGGTGGTCTGAATATTATAGATTATATCCGAATAATATTCCAACTACTTGGGCTGCTTTCAAAACTGCTATGTGTACTCATTGGGTTCCACCATATTATTAACGTGAATTACTTCAGAAATTGCAGCCTTTAAGACAAGGAAAAAATTATGTAGAGGAATATTATCAGGAATTACAAACTGGCCTGATTAGATGTGGTATTGTTGAGGATAATGAGGCTATGCTTGCATGTTTTATGGGTGGCTTAAATAGAGAGATTCAGACAATTCTAGAGTATAAGGAGTATAATAATATCACTCGTTTATTCCATCTTGCTTGCAAAGTTGAACGTAAAGTGCAGGATCGACACGCCTTGGCGCGAACTAATTTTTCTGTAGGTCAACCTTCATCATGGACACCGCGTGCATCCTCTACTTCGGCACGTCCGGCTGCACGATCGCCTACTTCATCCGTCACTTCTAGCCGTGATAAAGGAAAACATGCACCACCACCATCAGCCAGGAGTACACCTTCCGGTCCTTGGCAGAGCTCTTCTTCATCCATAGCATCCACAGGGCCAACACATGATGTTATATGTCATCGTTGCACTGGTCGTGGTCACTATGCGAGCAAATGCCCATCTCAGTGTGCCATGATTGCTACTGAGGAAGGTGGTTATGAGACCGCTAGCGACTATGATGAGGAGACTTTGGCTCTTATTACTCGTGAAGAAAACGGTGGAGATGATTCTAAAAATGAGACGCAATACATGGCTCATGAAGACGCTGACAGGTATGAATGTTTAGTTGCTCAACGTGTTTTGAGTGTGGCGAGGTCACACAAGCTGAGCAAAATCAGAGGCATAATTTGTTCCATACAAAGGGAGTTGTGAAGGAACATTCTGTTCGCGTCATCATAGATGGAGGGAGCTGCAACAACTTGGCTAGCATGGAGATGGTGGAGAAGCTATCTCTCACCACAAGACCACATCCACATCCTTACTACATCCAACGGTTTAACAACAGCGGCAAGTTTAAGGTAACACGTACTGTTCGTGTGCATTTTAGTATCTCTACATATGCTGATTATGATGATTGTGATGTGGTACCCATGCAAGAATGTTCCTTATTACTTGGTAGACCATGGCAATTTGATAAAAATTGTGTACACCATGGTAGAAACAATCAGTATACTCTTGTTCATAAGGATAAACGTATTACTTTGCTTCCAATGTCTCCTGATTCCATTTTGAAGATGATATTAATAGAGCTAATAAAGCGAAACAGGAGCAAAACTAGAGTGAAAATCAGATTGTGGCAAAAGAATTTGAGCAACAAATGAAGCCTAATAACACACCATCATCTCATGTTGCATCTGGAATTAAATGAAAAAGCGGATGTTTACTTTCCACCAAATCTGATATTGATGATCAAGATTTCAACAAATCTGTTTGCTATGCTTTTGCATGCAAAGAGGCATTATTTTCATTCGAGAACGTGCCTTCCTTTTTGCCTCCTGATGTCACTAACATTTTGCAGGAGTTCGCAGACGTCTTTCCACAAGACGTGCCACCGGGATTACCACCTATTCGAGGAATTGAGCATCAGATTGACTTAATTCCCGATGCATCGCTACCCAACCGTGCACCATACCGTACCAATCGAGAGGAGACGAAGGAGATTATGTGTCAAGTACAGGAGCTACTCGACAAAGGTTATATACGCGAATCCCTTAGTGAGTGTGTTGTTCCTATTATTCTAGTGCCAAAAAAGGTTGGTACATCGCGTATGTGTGTTGATTGCAGAGGCATTAATAATATTAGTATTCATTATCATCGTCCTATTCCTAGGCTAGATGATATGCTTGATGAATTGAGTGGCTCTACTATATTCTCCTAAGTTGATTTGCGTAGTGGATACACATTCGTATGAAATTGGGAGATGAATGGAAAATAGCATTTAAAACTAAGTTTGGATTATATGAGTGGTTAGTCATGCCTTTTGGGTTAACTAATGCACCTAGTACTTTCATGAGATTAATGAATGAAGTTTTACGTGCTTTCATTGGATGATTTGTGGTAGTTTACTTTGATGGTATATTGATTTATAGCAGATATTTGGAGGAACATTTGCAACATTTACATGATGTTTTTATTGCTCTACATGATGCATGTTTGTTTGGTAACCTTGGAAAGTGCACCTTTTGCATCGACCGAGTATTTTTTCTTGGCTATGTTGTTACTCACAGGGAATTGAGGTTGATAAAGCCAATATTGAAGCTATTGAGAGTTGGCCGCAGCCCAAAACGGTTACACATGTGAGGAGTTTCCTTGGCCTCGCTGGATTCTATATGCGTTTTGTGAGAGATTTCAGCACCATTTTGCACCTCTCAATGAGCTTTCAAAGAAGGATGTGCCTTTTGCTTGGGGTACTGCACAGGAATAAGAATTCACGGTATTGAAAGATAAGTTGACACATGCTCCTTGACTCCAACTTCCTGATTTTAATAAGACTGTTGAGCTTGAATATGATGCTAGTGGAATTGGGTTAGGAGGTGTGTTATTACAAGATGGTATACCTGTTGCATACTTTTCTGAAAAATTGAGTGGGCCTAGTCTGAATTATTCTACTTATGATTAAGAAATTATATGCTCTTGTTCGGACTTTGGAAAGAAGGCAACATTATTTATGGCCCAAAGAATTTATTATAAATTCTGATCATGAATCTTTGAAGCACATTAAAAGTCAAGCAAAACTGAACCGTAGACATGCTAAATGGGTTGAATTCATAGAGACTTTCCCTTATTCTATTAAACACAAGAAGGGAAAAGAAAATGATATTGCTGATGCATTGTGTCATCGTTATACTATGCTTTCATAACTTTACTTTAAAATATTTGATTTGGAGACCATCAAAGATCAATATGTGCATGATGTTGAATTTAAAGATGTATTGCGATGCGGAGCATCCTACAGACATCACCATGTCAAGAGTCCATTTGGCAAGTGACACATGTGGCACCTACTTCTCATACATAAAGGTGAATCATCTCCTTTACATGTGTTCACTTGACCCCTTCGAGGATGGTATACTAGTTGACACTCCACGCGTGTGCATGCATAGGTATTTTCGGAGCTTCACGGACGACGAGGAGGAGTACAAGCGCCAATGAACACCTACACCTTCCGCGAGGGAAGCTTGGAAGCGACGACGGAAGAAGACGGAGCTGCTAAAGGTTCAGTGGCCGGACATCCGGCACCTCACCAACACCCGGACATCCGGCCCGTAGGCCTGGAAATCCGGCATCGACGACAGAACGCACCCGAAGTTTGCCCATCTTCGGGTCGGACATCCGGCCAGTGCCCCGGACATCCGGTGACTCACGAAGCCCCAGACATCCGGCTCCCAGCCCAGACATCCGGTGCCTGCCTACGCACAGAATCGGGCCAAAGGCCCATGTATCCCCTTTCCCACTTACCCCTTCGTGGCTTAGACTATATATAAACCTCCCCCACCTCATTTCTAGGGTTATCAAATATGATAGCTCATTTTAGACTAGAGCTTTGCTCATCTTAGTGGTTCTCCTCCTATGAGAGACCGTGGCACCTCTACGGAGAAGATCCACACCGGATTCAAGACCTCCTCATGGAGAAGATCCTTCTAGGATTCAAGCCCCCATATCCTTTGGACTTGGATGAACTTTAGCTTGTATCTTTCCCTATGTTGTTCATGTATCTTGTGGATCTATGAGTTGTTAGTGTAGTGCATGTGTGATTGGACTTGTTCTTGAGTGTTTTCCCTCGTGATTTATCTCCGTTTTCCCCTCGTGTTCTTCGTGGGATCCCCTCCATTTCATGAAAGATCGGTCCCTAGGGTCCCACCCTACATCTCTTTGTATCTAGGGCCAAGGTTTCTCACGAATTTGGAGCCCCCTCACCATTTTCTAGCTTGATTTTGTTCTGTTGTCCCCTAATTTCGAAAATCCCCACCAAAAGTAGCCCCAACTTTTTTGTGATCCGTTGGTTTGATGGTGTTTTGTTGATTTTGATCTGTGGATTCGCTTGGTCTCAAGTGGATCTAGCATCTCCACAAGTTTCCCCACTTTCCATCCACGAAATCCTCTCAATTTTGCCCCCCAAAATCATCAACTTCCGCCCCCAAAATCGAGTTCCTCGAGTTCATCCCCGGATTTGGAGCCCGGACATCTGGCCCGTGGCCTCGAACATCTGGTCCCCCGGACATATGGCTCCTGGAGCTTAAAATCAGTCAAGTTTCTGTACACAGACCCCAGATTTCCGGCCATAACCCCGGATGTCTGGCCCCTGACATTTCAGCCTCCCGTGTTTCACAGTTTTGTCCATAACTAATTCATCTGAACTCTGATTTCGACGTTCTTTAGCTTGTTTTGAAGCTATTGACATCCCCCATCACACAAAATAACTACCACCACCATTTGACTCCATCAATGTTTTGGAATTTTGGCATCTTTGCCTAGGGCTTCCACCACATCATCCGCTATACCACCAATGACTTCCGCAACCTAACCCATTTTTGATCCCCGTGGCATTTGTGGTTGCTTGAGTAGTGATTTGAGTCTCCTAAGGTTTTTAGGCTACTTAGGGAGAATTGCTTCTTCATCAACCACCACCACCACTTCCGCATAGCCTAGTCCACTATACATTGCCAACCCAACCTAACCCAATTTTGTTTGAGCTTGTTTGAGTTGTGGGTTGTGTCTCCTAAGGTGTTTCGGCTACTTAGGGACCGTGCCTTCAACTCCAACACCGTGTATAGCCCATCATGCCCTTCTGCCACCATAACCCATTTTGACCGGGTTTCCACCAATAATTCTGCAACCACCACCGACCGGGTTTCCACCAATAATTCCGCAACCACCACCGCATTTCCGCTACCACCATCTGACATTTGTCCTTGAGATTTTGATTTGTGGTTTTTTCGTTTCCTAAGGTGTTTCGGCTAATTAGGAACGGGTCTACATCAAGAGCACCGCCTCTCATCATCATCATCAGACAGTAACTTCGACAACATCATTGTATATTCCTATTTGCAATGGCATTGTTAACTCCTAGACCATTTTGCGTTACTTGCCTATCGAGACTAGCCTTTGAGTATTGCGGGCAATGTTACTTGTGCACATTAGTGATCATCGATCCGCGCATCCATTTCCTACATACCATATCATCTTGGTATCATCATATCATCCCTTGTGTCACAAGATTGTTCCCGAATATAAACAATTGCTATCTTGGTTTGTGCATTTCGCATCGTGACCATACGAAAAAAGAGAGAGAAGAATAAGCTTTTATGCAAAAAGAGAAAGCCAAAGAAGCTTGTAAGCAAGAGCCATATCATCGCATCATATGATATCATATCCAATCATCTTGGATCATCACCGGAACATCATATAGAAAGTTGATACATTTTGCATCTCATAGGTTGTGCACAAGTGTCGTATCTGCCTATAGAGCAATCGTGCTAGCGTCTCTCTTGAGTTGTGCAACACGAGCATTTTTCATGGATTCCACATTTTGTGCTCATTCCTTGGTTGCACGACCCCATTTATCTATCTGTGCGTGTGTTTATGTGTTCCATTCATTACTATTGGTCTACTTGTTGCACTTGCGAATTTTTGAATCTCTTTCAACATTATTGACTCTTGCTAACATTTCCATCAAATTTTTATGCCACTTATCTGAACCAAGCCACTCGAGAAGCTTTACTTGATAGGTATGAGTGCACAAATCCGGTACCAATTCCACTATTCTTTCATTTCACATTGAGTGAAACGGGATACACCCTCAACTTTGGGAAAAGGTAACGTGGTATTGTTTATCTCATCTCCTACTCACCTTTGCTCGAGTCTTGTGATGGATAGGCAAAGCATTTCATCTACTCTGGTCTACAACAACAACGACAAGTTCGATGCCATGAAGAGCCACTTGTGCGCCAACATGGATGCTTAAATGGAGGAGCTCAAAGCCCTCACCAAGACTACCAAGAGGCCTCCCTCATCTTCGAGAAGACGCTCAAGTGCGTATCCTACCGAGCTACCATCTTCGGCAAGATCACATCGGCATCGACACCATCAACGACAAGAACGTGAAGGTCATGAGCTCAACACCAACAACCTCTCAACAACTTGACCATGTACCTTGGCATCTTCGCCAAGTGACTTCAAGGCATCTTCGCCTTTGGATATGTGGCATCTTCGCCCACATGCACCTCAAGCTTATGCTCAAGAGAAGCTCCCCAAGCTCAAGTCCACGACTTCCACGAGCTACTACGACCTCGACAACGACTACGAGATTCCTTTCTATGGGACTCAAGAACCCGAGGAGTATCTCGAGTGGGAACGCTTGATGGACGACTACCTCACGCTACATCAAGTTCCTCTCGGAGATCAAGTGAAGTGCGCCACAAGAAACTTCCACGACTTCGCGTCGACATGGTGGTTTCACACACCTTCGGAGGACTACGACATGAGTTGGCCCAAGACGAAGAAAGCCTTGCGATGAGAGTTCGTGCCGCCCACCTACACGGAACATCTTCTACGCCAATTGGAGAACACCATACAAGGATCCAAGTCCATCGACGAGTACTTAAAGGAGATGAAGAATGCCTTGCGATGAGCCGGCTTGGACGACCCCATTTCGATGAAGTTCCACTTCATGATGGGATTGAACAACGCCATCTCCAAGACTATCTTCCTCGAGAACTCCAAGTCCCTTGACGACAACTACATTGGTGCTCTCAAGGCGGAATAAGAACTCATGAAGGCCAAGGCTTCTCCAGCGCAAGCACACCTCTCGAAGACCAAGTCCCAAGACGGCGAGCAAGAGGATAGTACCACAACAATGTCCAAGACAAATGAGCTCCAAGACGACGCTCCCAAGTTTGACTTCACCGCCAACCCTCTTTGTGGCATTGATGATGCTGAGTCTACTTCGACTCTTTTTCAAGACGATGCGGCGACGACTACGACCACGGAGCCATTCGAGGACCAAGCTTTGAAGGTGGCCGACTTGGTGACGAGCAAGGATGATGCTTCCATCTTTGGAGGTGAAGTGATGATGTGGCATCTTCAGCCTTCATCCAGGGCGGCAATGACAAGATGGTTGAGCATGGGATTTTCCCTTCGACCACGACATCGTATGATGACTTGAGTGACTTTTGCCACCATATTGAGTGTGAGAGTGACTTCACCACTAGCCCCATATATGACAAGTTGCCCCAATATCCATGTGAGGAGAGCCACAACACCCACGACTTGAGTGAGATGAGTGACTCCACCATATGCGACATTGAGTGCACCTACCTTGAAGGAGTGAGTGAGCCACCACATATAGAGAGTGAGATGGTTGATTGGTCATGTGAGGACACTTTCAACACTAACGACTTGACCGCTACCTCTATTGTGTCTTCTCATTTGGTGCTAGGTCCCATATATGATGATGCGCCGACTCTTGACGACTTCGTCCTTCAATTGGACAAGACGATGGCCATGGTGGAATATGATGCACCACCCACATGGTTCGATCCAGTTGATGATGATGACCACCATTTGGTCTTTCCCACCTAACCTACACCACATCAGGGGAATGAGAAAGGTAACAAAGGTGAAGGTGATGCTCTCGTCCCACTAGTGGACTATGTTGACATTGATAGGTTGCATGATGTTGATCCACCTATTGCCATGCTTCATTCTAGTATGATTTCCCCATGCGATGATTTACCCATTTATGATGAGTGTGATGATTGCCATGTGGAGTCTATTAGTTGTGATGCCATGCTGCATAGAATTTCTTGTGATAATTCTCTTGGTCACATCATGTTTGACAATCCGCTTGACTTGTCATATGCTATGCATGAGATCAATAATATGTCCTATTTGCAATCTCTTCGTAGTAACTATGCATATGCCATTAAGATAAATCCAATTTGCACTTATGGCATAGATGACAAGCCCAACTTGTGATGATATTGACATGCTTCCTTTACATCATATCCATCATATGCCATGCCATGATTACTTAGCTTCGGACATGCATTGTTTTGGATGTTGTTCAACTTCTCCACATTATTCTTCCGATATTGCTCATGAGGAGACCCCCATAGTTTCCTCATATATTTTAGGAGATTTTGACCCATCCCACACATTGTATGATCCCCATACTTTTACGCTCAATTTGCGTCCCCATCGTGTTGTACATAACAACTAGTCTTCCATGATGGATGACATGTTCTTATACCATGCATCAAATTTCTTTGAGCGTTGCTTGTCTTGAGTTAACTCACACGTGCACATACACATCATGATGGGTGATGTGTACATTTACCACGCACACACTTTCTTTAGCTTGTGTCTCTTTTGTGTTGGTACCCATGAATACGTGTCAACCTCACAATCCCATGAGTTGACAAAACGAGCTCTAGAGATAAATGATGACTTGGGATCCCGTGGATTATCTTTCCCACTGCTCCCTTCGCACAAAGACTTCGCACATTTATTCTACATGGCCCTCACATGGTTATGGGCTATTGTCCATTATATCTCTTATGCCCATCTTGCCATGTTCACTTTGTATGATATGCTTATTCCTATGCCTTTCCCATGCATTTGTGACCCATACTTTGCATTACACATGATAATTGATTCTCATACTTGTATGTGTATTTGCAAGCTTGGTGGAGATATTGCTTGTTATTGCCATGATTCCTTTGTACCCAATGCCTATGATGATACTTTGATCTTTCTTTGTATTCGTGCTTGCGATATGTCATGTGCATTGCCTATATCCACTATTTCCTCACATGACATGATTGCCATGAGTTCCTCTAGTGTGTTGCATCTTTGCTCCACTAGCTTGCACGACATGACTTCTATGCTTGACTATGTTGCATCACCAATGATTCATACTTTTTCATTTCATGCGATTGATGACGACTATTCCCATGCTTTACACATGATTGCTCTTGTTCGTTGTCATATGTCTCCTTGTGTTGCCTCGCTCATGCTAGATTTGTCATGTATTGAGTGCAACAATGATTTTAGTCTTGCTAATGAGATTGCCCCCATAGCATTCTCGCCTTTTGGAGATTTTGACATATTACTTGTGAAGCATGCTTGTCTTATCTCTTTGCACCATATGCCTAGTTCCATGAATCTAACCATTGTTGCATCATATTATTCATGCACTTTTGCTTCTAATGGTTATGTGCAAGAGAAGAGAACCATCATGATGGATGATGCGATTATCTACCATGCGCATACGTTCTTCCTTTTGTTATGTGCATGTGTAGGATACTTGAACTTCGCGTCGACTTCCACTTCACGTGAGTTGACCATTCTTGAGAGCGAACCACCTTCTACCACGACGATTCTACATCGCACTTGCTTGTGCTTCGACATTGTGAAGGACGCACAAGGACATGCTTTCAAGGTGATATCCTTCTCTTTCGAGAACCCCAAAACCATGAGCATTAATATTGTGGATCATACTTCATGTGTTTCTTGCACCATGACACTTTGCACACATGCTAGAGATATTTCTTCGAGGTGGCATTACCACATTGCCATGCTTCATGATACATATGCCTTGTGTGTTGCATCCGACTTGTGTATTACTTGTCCCTATCATATGCTTGGTTGCAACAATGTCATCTATTCACATATGCCATTTCCCATTGATTGCTACATGCTTGTCATGATTGCCTCAAACATGTTGAACAATTGCTCTTCCTATTGTATTGAGTGCCACTCGATTTTCACTACACCCTATGCACGCTATGCTTGGATTGTCTTGCACTTGACCCATGTGTTTAGACACTTCATTTTATTTGGTGTTGTGAATGATTCATATGCCTACCATAGACCTTCCATCGAGCAATTTGTCAATGCTTGCTATGACCTTGAGGTAGATGCTTATTCTCTTGTCACGCATATTTGTATCACTACCTCTCAATTACATACTTGGCCCCATGATATCTTTTCTCATGCTCAATTGATATGCTTACATGACTTGTCACAATCCTTTGTCACACCATATGCTATGCTTGATGACGACACTTGTTGAGTGAATCACCTCTTGAATGCTTGGTTTTGCACTAACGTTAACCACATTTGTTTTTCCAAGTGTTTGTTGTCCTTGCTCCTTTTCAGGGAATCTCTAGATGGTGCGGCATTGGAGAGTGCCCATTTAGATCTTCAAGATGATGAGTGCTTGGTGATCGACCATTTCTACATGGCGACGACATCTCTTCCCCATGGTGATTTGGCTTTCGATCCGAGGTCAGATCTTTTCCAAGGGGGAGGGGATGATGTGGAGCATCCTACGGACATCACCATGTCAAGAGTCCATTTGGCAAGTGACACCTGTGGCATCTACTTCTCATACATAAAGGTGAATCATCTCCTTTACACGTGTTCACTTGACCCCTTCGAGGATTGTATACTACTTTACACTCCACTCGTGTGCATGCATAGGTATTGTCGGAGCTTCACGGACGACGACAAAGAATGCAAGCGCCAAGGAACACCTACACCATCCACGAGGGAAGCATGGAAGCGACGACGGAAGAAGACGGAGCTGCTGAAGCTTCAGCAGCCAGACATCCGGTGCGACCCCGGACATCCGGCGCCTCACCCCAACACCCGGACATCCAGCCCGTAGGCCCAGAAATCCGGCATCGACGACTGAACGCACCCGAAGTTTGCCCATCTTTGGGCCGGACATCCAGCCAGTGCCCCGGACATCCGGCGACTCGCGAAGCCCCGGATATCCGGCCCCCAACCCAAACATCTAGCACCTGTGTGCGCACAGAACCGAGCCAGAGGCCCATGTATCCCCTTTCCCACTTACCCCTTTGTGGCTTAGACTATATATACTCCTCCCCCACCTCATTTCTAGGGTTAGCAAATATGATAGCTCATTTTAGACTAGAGCTTTGCTCATCTTAGTGGTTCTCCTCCTACGAGAGACCGCGACCCCTCTACGGAGAAGATCCACACCGCATTCAAGACCTCCTCACGGAGAAGATCCTTCTAGGATTCCAGCCCCCATCTCCTTTGGATTTGGGATGAACTTTACCTTGTATCTTTCCCTTTGTTGTCCATGTATCTTGTGGATCTATGTGTTGTTAGTCTAGTGGATGTGTGATTGGACTTGTTCTTGAGTGTTTCCCCTCGTGATTTCTCTCTGTTTTCCCCTCATGTAGTTCGTGTTCTTCGTGGGATCCCCTCCATTTCGTGAAAGATCGGCCCCTAGGGTTCCACCCTACATCATATTGCAGAATTGTAAAGAAGGGAGAACATGGAACAAGTTCGTCGTTAATGATGGATTTGTGTTTCCTGATAACAAGCTCTGCATTCCAGCTAGCTCTGTTCGTCTTTTTTTGTTGTAGGAGGCGCATGGAGGAGGATTAATGGGACACTTTGGCGTGAATAAGACGGAGGACGTACTTGCTACACATTTCTTTTGGCCAAAGATGAGACGGGATGTTGAGCGTTTTGTTGCTCGCTGCACTACATGTCAAAAGCTAAGTCACGACTCAATCCTCATGGTTTATATATGCCTTTGCCTGTCCCTAGTGTTTTTTGGGAAGAAATATCTATGGACTTTGTTTTAGGTTTACCTCAGACAAAGAAGGGGAGGGATAGCATATTTGTTGTCGTGGATAGGTTCTCGAAAATGGCACACTTTATACCATGTCATAAAAGCGATGATGCTACTAATGTTGTTGATTTGTTCTTTCGTGAAATTATTCGCTTGCATGGTGTGCGAAATACTATTGTTTCAGATCATGATACTAAATTTCGTATCCACTTTTGGAGATGTTTATGGGCTAAGATGGGGACTAAACTGCTTTTTAGTACTACTTGTCACACCCAAACTGATGGACAAACTGAAGTAGTCAATAGAACTTTGTCTACTATGCTTAGGGATGTTTTGGAGAATAACAAGAAAATGTGGGAAGATTTTTTGCCTCATATTGAATTTGCTTACAATCGTTCATTACATTCTACTACTAAGATGAGCCCATTTGAAATTGTCTATGGTTTCCTACCTCGTGCACCTATTGATTTGTTGCCTCTTCCATCTTCGAAGAAGGTTAATTTTGATGTTAAACAACATGTTGAATTGATCTTACAAATGCATGAGTTAACTAAGGAAAATATTGACAGAATGAATGCTAAATATAAACTTGTGGGAGATAAGGGTAGAAAACATGTTGTCTTTGCACCTGGAGATCTTGTTTGGTTACATTTGCGTAAGGATAGGTTTCCTAATTTGCGCAAGTCAAAGCTAATTCCATGTGCTGATGGTCCTTTTAAGGTGTTAGAGAAAATAAATGATAATGCATATAAACTTGTACTGCCTGCAGATTTTGGGGTTAGTCCCACATTTAACATTGCAGATTTGAAGCCTTACTTGGGTGAGGAAGATTAGCTTCCGTCGAGGACGACTTCAATTCAAGAAGGGGAGGATGATGAGGACATCACTAACAAAGTTACACCCACACCCCAATTGATACATATACATGACCAGTTACTAGAGCTCGCGCACGCCAATTAAATTACCAGGTACTTTCGTTTCTTGGTAATGATTCCAATGTTCATGTGAATACGATGCTGCCTAAATTGGATACATTTGTCTTGCTTACAAATGAAGGGCCTAGCTTGGACAAGAAGGATGAACATTGGAGCACGATCAAGCATGGATATGATGGCATGCGCAAGGGGAACAAGAACGGAGTTACAAGTGATGATTTCAGGACTTTGAAGTCACCATAATGAGTGCGTGAAGCCTTGGACGAAATATACAAGATGCCACTTCATAAATTTCATCCAGATGCTATTATAGATGATGCGTCACCTTATTATTGTGCCAGGCCCATGTAATTTCTAAATACTTGAGTATAGGCTGTTTTTAGAGTCCGTATGTGTGGGGAAACAAGAGTTAGGGTTAGTTTTGGACCCCCTCCTCCAAGGGCCAGAAAATTCCCCCTCTTCCTCCATATATACAACCCTTAGGGCGTCGTTTAGACTTTGGGTTTTGCTTAGATTAAAGTTCGCCATAGCTGCAACTTCGCGTACTTCATTTGTGTTCAATGACCAGACAAAGGCGTCACAGAACCCCACCTTGATAAATAAAGCTTTCCTCTTATATTCGCAATATCCAAATTGCAATCTCAGTTTCTTGCTTGTTCTTCATTTGCATGTAGGAAATAGACCCTCGTGGTCAGGTTGATCGTGCTCCAGCGTGGTCAATAACCTCTCGGAGTTGGTTTAGCGTTTGCTAAGGCGCGACGTCTTCGCACGTTCGTAGTCGGGTCGTCAAAGTCTACTCCTCCGAAAACGATAATCACCATCTCATCGAAAGACAGGACACCTTTGCCTCTATCAATCACCTCCCGATGTGATCACGGCCCGATAGTATAGCGTAGCGGACAAACAAGAATGTAGGGCCATTGATGGAATGCTAGCATGATGCGGGGCTAACCCGATCTAGGCCGATCTTCCACAACGGGAGGGGATTCCCACAAAGAACACAAAGAACACGAGGGAGAAATCATGAGGGGAATGAAAGGAAACACTCAAATCAACAAGAAACGATCACACATCTGCTAGATCATCAACACAACGAGATACACGGTCCAAATCCAACAAAGGAAAGATACAAGGTAACTAGTTCATCTCCGTGAGGAGGTCTTGACTCCACTTAGGGGATCTTCTCCGTAGAGGCCGCGGTCCGTCGTATGAGCAGAACCAAGAGGATGAGCAAAGCTCGACCTCACAAATAAGTTAAACCAATGCTAACCCTAGCTAGGAGGAGGAGGAGGAGGTCTATTTATAGTCTAGGGGGACGAAGGGGTAAGTTGGAGGGATACATGGGCCGAAGGCCCGATACACTGTACGCAGATAGGGGCCGGATGTCCGGGCCTTCAGGACGAGCCGGATGTCCGTGGTCACTGCCGGATGTCCGGGATGGAGTGGCCAGGTCTCGGGTATGTTCTGTGAAGGGAGCCCGATTTCCGGGCAGGGGCCGGATGTCCGGCGGATCATATCGGGTTGAATGTCCGAGGTCTTGGGCCAGATGTCCGGGCCCTGTAGCCTTTGATTGTTGGGCTGCTGCTGTTGTTGACATCTTCAGGGGCCGGATGTCCGAGCCAGGGCCGGATGTCCGGGTCCTGAGAAACTTCTCCAGTTCCTTCCGTCGTGCTCCTTTGTCCATGTACTTGGGGACTTGTCCATGATCCCGGGCATCTCCGAGTGGGTCTCCTTGGTACCTAAGCAGATGTAGTGACTTTGAATGAGGTAGCAACCATGTCTCGCGTGAATGGAAAGGGAAAGCATCAAGGAACGGGTTCACCTTGTGTCCAATGGTGTATACTTGAGGTCTCGTCGTGTGTCCACTTGGGTCTTGGGGAGTAGTCGTAGTGTACATGGGGATGAATGAAGGATGCTACGCATCATAGCATCATGCACTAAGCATTTAGGATAGCAGGTAAAGGTATCAACAGTTGTAGCAACAATGACAAGCTATGCAAGAGAATAGGAGCTATCGAATCAACAATAGTAGTAAACCTAATGCAAGAATAAGAGAGAAGAGAGTGGGCGATATCTGGTTGGTCAAAGGGGGTTTGCTTGCCTGGAAGCTCGGCAGAGAAGGATGGGTCGTCAACACCGTAGTTGATCGGGGTAGCAGCAGTGGCGTTAGTCTCGAAGTCTACCGGAGAGAAGAGGGGGAAGAAACAATAAATACAATTCAAACGGATGCATGACGATGCATGACATGGCAATAAACAATGCTAGGTGTGCCCTAACGTGGTACTAGGCGGTACTGGCGAAAGGGGGAAACATCCAGGAAAGTATTCCCGGTGCTTCGCGTTTTTGGACAGACGTACCAAAGGGGGAAGGTTGCATGTTCGCTATGCTAGGCACGTGTGGCAGAAGAACGGACTGCGTACTCAGATCCGTCTTGTTATTCCGAGCAACTTCCATGTACAAATTATTTTCATTCGAGTTACGGATTATTCTATATTATTTTATAAAATTTAATTCATTTTCTAAATTATTTTAATTCGAAAATGAAATGTTAAATTGCTAGATGTACCGAGCAGAGTGTACAAAAAATGTACACTGGCTGACATGTGGGACCAGGGGGACCCAGTTGACCAGTCTATCATTGACTGTCTAGTTAACTAACAGATTTTGATAGACTAAAAAGGTAGTTAACAACTTAATTAACATGATTAATTAGGTTAATTAATTAATTATTATTTTTAGTTCTTTAATTCTTTTTTTAATTCTCATTCTGGAGCGTGGGGCCCGAACATCAGTGGCACTGAGGACCAAAGCGGGTCGGGCGTGTGGGCACACGGGCATAGGGCGCAGTAAGCGCCCGACCCGGGCTAGGGCCAGTGGGCGCGGATGGGTGCTCGGCGCTGGATGTGGCAGCGGCGAGGCCACGACGGGGCGGGGCCATGGCGATGCGGGCGGTCGCCGAAGGGGGACGCCGGGGCCGTGGAGGGTGCGGCCGGACCACCGCCGGGTGGATGCGAGGCGATGACGCGGGGAGCTGAGGTGGCAGCAGCGGGCGAAGCAAGTAGCAGCGGCGACAGCCGCAGTGGTTCAAAGGAGCAGTGGGGGTGGTGCGCGGGGCACGACAGTGCAGCAGTAGAAGTAGATGCAGCAGCGGGGGAGGGATGGCCGCGGGCGGGCATCTGTGCGTGCAGTCAAGCGTGGGAGCAGGGGAAAGGCGAGAGCGAGGGAGACACGCAAACATGATTGAGGCAAATGTGTCCCGTCTTTCAATGAGATGGTGGCTACCGTTTTGGTGGACTAGACTTTGACGATCGGACTATGAACGTGGGAGGACGTCGTGCCTTAGCAATCGCTAAACCAAGTCGGAGAGGTTATTGACCACGCCGAAGCACGATCAACCTGACCAAGAGGGTCTATTTTCTGCAAACAGACGAAGAACAAGCAAGAAACTAAGATTGCAATCTAGATATTGAGAATTTAAGAGGAAAGCTTTATTGATAAAAGTGGGGTTCTGTGATGTCTTTGTCTGGTCGTTGAACACAAACGAAGTACGCGAAGTTGCACCTATGGCGAACTTTAATCTAAACAAAACCCGAAGTCTAAACGATGCCGTAAGGGCTGTATATATGGAGGAAGAAGGAGGGAATTTCGTGGCCCCTTGGAGGAGGGGTCCGAAACAAACCCTAACTCTATTTTCCCCACACATACGGACTCGAAAAATAGCCTATACTTTAGTATTTCAAAATTACATGGGCCTGGCCCAAAAATAAGGTGACGCAACACCTAAAATAAGCTATGGACGAAATTTACGAAGGGGCATCTTGTATATTTCGTCCATGTCTTTGTAGGTCATCACGAAGGCTTGAAAGTGCTCAAATACACACTAGAAATGCCAATTTGCTACCCTTCGCGCGCCTTTATCTCCATGCTTGATCCTACTCTAGTGTTAATCCTTCTTGTCCATGCTAGGCACTTCATTAGTAATCAACACAAATGTATCCAATTTAGGCAGCGTCATATTCTCATGAACATTAGAATCGTTACCAAGAAATGGAAGTACCTAGTAATTCAATTGGCATGCACGGGCTCTAGTAATTGGTCCAGTATGTATGATAGCAGGGGCAGTGGGTGTAACAATGGTATTGATGTCCTCATCATCGTCCCCTTCTTGAAATGAAGTCGTCCTCGACGGAAGCTCATCATCCTCACTCAAATAAGGCTTCAAATCTGCAATGTTAAAAGTGGAATTAACCCCAAAATCTCCAGGCAACTTAAATTTATATGCATTGTCATTTGTTTTCTCTAACACCTTAAAAGGACCATCTGCATGTGGCATTATCTTTGACTTGCACAAACCAGGAAACCTATCCTTACGCAAATGTAACCAAACAAGATCTCCAAGTGCAAAGACAACACATTTTCTACCTTTATCTCCAGCAAGTTTATATTTTGCATTCATACGTTCAAATATTTTCTTTAGTTAACTCATGCATTTTAAGATCAATTCGACACGTTGTTTGGCATCAAAATTTACCTTCTCCGAAGATGGAAGAGGCAACAAATCAATAAGTGCACGAGGTAGGAAACTATATACAATTTCAAAAGGGCACATCTTAGTAGTAGAATGCAACGAATGATTATAAGCAAATTTAATATGAGGCAAGCATTCTTCCCACATTTTCTTCTTATTCTTCAAAACAGCCATAAGCATACTAGACGAAGTTCTATTGTCTACTTTAGTTTTTCCATCAGTTTGGGGGTGACATGTCTTACTAAAAAGCAGTTTTGTCCCAAACTTAGCCCGTAAACATCTCCAAAAGTGGCTAAGAAATTTAGTATCACGATCTGAAATAATAGTATTGGGCACACCATGCAAGCGAATAATTTCATGAAAGAATAAATTAGCTACATTAGCATCATCATCGCTTTTATGGCATGGAATAAAGTGTGCCATTTGTGAATACCTATCCATGACAACAAATATGCTATCCCTCCCCCTCTTTGTTCAACGTAAACCCAAAACAAAGTCCATAGATATATCTTCCCGAGGAACACTAGGTACAGGCAAAGCCATATATAAACCATGAAGATTGAGTCGTGAGTTAGGTTTTTGACATGTAGTGCAGTGAGCAACAAAACACTCAACATCTCGTCTCATCTTTGGCCAAAAGAAATGTGTTGCAAGTACATCCTCCTTCTTTACGCCAAAGTGTCCCATTAATCCTCCTCCCACAACGACAAAAAATGAACGGAGCTAGCTTGAATGCATAGCTTGTTAGCACAAAACACAAATCCATCATTAATGATGAACTTGTTCCATGTTCTTCCTTCTTTTCAATTCTGCAATACATCCTTAAATTCAGCATCATGCACATATTGATCTTTGATGGTCTCCAAACCAAATATTTCAAAGTCAAGTTGTGAAAGCATAGTATAACGACGATACAATGAATCAAAAATAAAATTTTCTTTATCCTTCTTGTGTTTTATGACATAAGGGAAAGTCTCAATGAATTCAACCCGTTTAGCATGTCCACGATTCAGTTTTGCTTGAATTTTAATACGTTTCAAATATTCATGATCAGAATGTATAACAAATTCTCTGGACCATAAATAATGTTGCCATGTTTCCAAAGTCCGAACAAGAGCATATAATTCCTTTTCATAAGTAGAATAGTTCAGACTAGGCCCACTGAATTTTTCAGAAAAGTATGCAACATGTTTACCATCTTGTAGTAACACACCTCCTAACCCAATTCCAGTAGCATCACAATCAAGCTCAAAAGTCTTATTAAAATCAGAAGTTGGAGTAATGGATCAAGTGTAAACTTATTTTTCAATACCGTGAAGGCTTCTTCCTGTGCTATACCCCAAATAAAAGGCACATCCTTCTTTGCAAGCTAATTGAGAGGTGCACTAATGGTGCTGAAATCTCTCACAAAACGCATATAGAAACGAGCGAGGCCAAGGAAACTACTCATGTGTGTGACCGTTTTGGGCTGCAGCCAACTCTGAACAACTTTAATCTTTGCATTATCAACCTCAATTCCTTGTCGAGTAACAATATAACCAAGAAAAGATACTCGATCGGTGCAGAAGGTGCACTTCCCAAGGTTACCAAAAAAAGTGCATCACGTAGAGCAAGAAAAACAACACGTAAATGTTCTAAATGTTCCTCCAAATATGTACTATAAATCAATATATCATCAAAGTAAACTACCACAAATCGTCCAATGAAAGCACATAAAACTTCATACATTAATCTCATGAAAGTTGTAGGTGCATTAGTTAACCCCAAAGGCATGACTAACCACTCATATAATCCAAACTTAGTTTTAAATGCTGTTTTCCATTCATTTCCCAATTTCATACGAATTTGATGGTATCCACTATGCAAATCAACTTTGGAGAAAATAGTAGAGCCACTTAATTCATCAAGCATATCATCTAGCCTAGGAATATGATGGCGATAATGAATAGTAATGTTATTAATGCCTCTACAATCAACACACATACGCGATGTACCATCCTTTTTTGGCACTAGAGTAATAGGAACATCACAAGGACTAAGGGATTCACATATATAACCTTTATCTAATAGCTCTTTCACTTAACGCATAATCTCCTTCGTCTCCTCTGGATTGGTATGGTATGGTGCATGGTTGGGTAGCGATGCATCGGGAATTAAGTCAATCTGTTTGTCAATCCCTCGATAGGAGGTAATCCCGGTGGTACGTCTTCTAGAAAGACCTCAGCAACCTACTTCATAATGTTAGTGACAGCAGGAGGCAAAGAGGAAGGCACGTCCTTGAATGAAAATAATGCCTCTTTGCACACAAAAGCATAGCAAATAGATTTGCTGAAATCTAGATCATCAATATCAGATTTGGTGGCAAGGAAACATCCACTTTTCAATTTAATTTCATATGCAATATGAGATGATGGTTTGTTATTAGGTTTCATTTGTTGAACAAATTATTTTGTCACCATCTGATTTTAACTCTTAGTTGGCCTCTTTTTTTTGCTTTACTAGCTCGATGAATATCATCTTTCACAATTGAATCAGGATCCATAGGAAGCAAAGTAATATGTTTGTCCTTATGAACAAGAGTATACTGATTGTTTCTACCATGGTGTACAATTTTTTTATCAAATTTCCATGGTCTACCAAGTGATAAGGAACATGCTTGCATGGGCGCCACATCACAATCAACATAATCAGCATATGTAGCTATACTAAAATGCATGCGAACAGTACGTGTTACCTTAACCTTGTTGCTGTTGTTGAACCATTGGATGTAGTAAGGATGCGGATGTGGTCTTGTGGTGAGAGACAACTTCTCCACCATTTCCATGCTAGCCAAATTGTTGCAGGTCCCTCCATCTATGATGACGCGAAAATAACGTTCCTTCACAACTCCCTTTGTATGTAACAAATTGTGCCTCTGGTTTTGCTCAGCTTGTTTGACCTGCACACTCAAAACACGTTGAGCAACTAAACAGTCATACCTGTTGATGGGCCTCTAACCCCTCATTGGTTACCCCAAGTGGAAGGTGTGAGATGCAGTGTTGTGGAAGTTTTTCCCTTAGCAAAGATGCCAAGGATCGAATCCCCAGAGACTCCTAGGTTCAACAAGTAGGTGTCAACTGCTAACGGCGCCAGATATTAGCAATCAACGTGGACCTGCACACACATACAAATAACTTTGCTCCCAACGAGTACAGAGAGGTTGTCAATCCCTCCGGCCTTGTAGTTCACAAAGGATTAAACGCAAATGATAGTAGTGATAGATAATGTTTGCAATTGTAAATAATAGCGAAAAGTAAATAGCGGATGTGATCAATGATGGTAATATGGACCGGAGTCTCATGATGTTCACTAGTGATGTCTCTCTCCCAAAAGACGATAAAACAGTTATGTGAGGTAAACGAATTACAGCTGGGCAATTGACAGGACCACGAACGAAAACCAATGCTGACTACATTGCAAGAAAGGTTGAGGTTCAAAGCATGGGCGGTACGCCAAAGTAAGTAGACCGAAATCCATCAATATCTACTACTAATCATCCACCTTGAGATATCTATCCAGAACATCTCGCTGGTATTAAGTTGCGAGCCCCACCCATAGTGTAAACTCAATGCAACAGACAACTGCATTAAAAGAACTTTGCGTAAAGTAAACAATCCTTGCACCCGCGGGCACAAGCACCGTTGTTTTCCCCCTTGTGGCAATAGCACATCCCCTAGACTCATGTTTCTGTCACTCAAGCTAGTCATCGAGGGGCATGAACCCACAATCGAGCATAACGTTCCCTCTTGGAGTCACTACCTATTACTTGGCCAAAGCAATAAATAACAACGGAGAACATGCAAGAATTACTTACGAACATAAATATAAAAGAGGTAGATCAAATATATTACTCAATCACAATCTGAACATAATCTCATAATCCATCGGATCCCAGCAAACTCATCATAGCAACAGCATAAGGATTACATATGTGCCTCGATCATGTAGGGCAGCTCACGAGGACTAATTAGTGAAGCACAAGAACGGGAGGAGAACATCACATAGCTACTGGTCATGGACTCATGGTCCAAGGGAGACTACTCACAACTCATCCGGGAGGCGTCCATGGTGGTGGAGAAGCTCCCGATGGTGATCCTCCCCTCCGGCAGGGTGCAAGGAAGAGTTCTCCTGGTGCTCCCGATCTTGGAAGCGGCGGCGGCGGCGAAACTGAGATGAGATCGCGAAAAAGAGTTCCCGTCCCGAGGGTTTCGAAGGACGCTCTAAATATATGCCGAAGGGGGGCACCAGACTGGGCTCGGGGGGCCCAGGCGCCCCCCCCGGCACGGCCCAGGGGGGGCGCGCCGCCAGGGCGCCTGGGGCCCTGGTG
>LR738712.1:336888919-336903895 GCA_902687465.1 Secale cereale
GTTCTGGAACGCTGATTTTTTATATAATTTTTCTGGATTTTTCCTGACAGTTCTCGTAATGTGAAAACCTGAAATACAAAAACAGCCGAAAACAGAAACTGGCACTGGGGTGCACTGGATTAGTAGGTTAGTCCAAATATGATCAAAAGTGTATGGAAGTGTATGAATATCATAGCAATATCACCCAAAAGTGGCATGGAGCAAGCAGAAATTATAGATACGTTTTGGACGTATCAACATCCCCAAGCTTAATTCCTGCTCGTCCTCGAGTAGGTAAATGATAACAAGAATAATTTCTGTGGTGACATGCTATTAACCATATAGGACTTTTTATAGTCATATGACAAAAGCTTACTGAGACAATGATTCTATAGTAATTAAGTTGCCTCATGAGAAAATCACAAATGACTGAAAGTTTTACAATATGAAACTGAAACATCAAAAAGATTTGCAATGAACATGATGTGCAAATATGATAAAGTGATATCTAGCTTGCCACCTTTAGTGAAGCAAAACATAAATGCAGGGGCACCTTCAAGGTTTAAGTGATGACTAGATACAATGATTTCAAAATAAACGATATCACAATCATGCAAAAGACAATGCTACTTTGGAACAATGCACATTACACTTAGAATGACAATCATGCTCTCAGTAGTTGGTGCTTGAAGAAAGAGGGTGGAGACTCAAAAAGTAAAAGAATGGTTATGTGCTAGAGCTTTTTATTTTGAAAACATAGAAGCAATTTTGTCAACGGTAGTAGTACTTCATATGTGTCATGCATAAGACATCCTATAAGTTGCAAGTCTCGTGCACCGAATACCAATAGTGCTCGCACCTTGTCCTAATTAGCTCGGATTTCCATGGGTTATCATTGCATTACATATGTTTCAACCAAGTGTCACAAAGGGGTACCTCTATGCTACCTGTACAAAGGTCCAAGGAGATAAATCGCATTTGATCTCTCGTTTTTGATAGATCTCAACTTGAGGACATCCATACCGGGACAACATAGAAAATAGATGATGGACTCCTCTTCAATGCATAAGCATATTCTCATAAGAGATTGAGGATTAATGTCCAAGCTAAAACTTCCACCATGATACATGGCTTTGGTTGGTGGCCCAATGTTCTTCTCTAACAATATGCATACTCATTCAACCCATGGCAAATCACCCTTACTTCAAACAAGACGAACATGCATAGCAACTCACATGATATTCAACAAAAGTGTGACAGTTGATTGCGTCCCCAGAAACATGGTTACCGCTCAGCAAGCAACTTATAAGAAATAAGATACATAAGCAACATATTCTTTACCACAATAGTTTTTAAGCTACTTTCCCATGAGCTATGTATTGCAAAGTTAGTATGCTTAGTACAGGTGGAGGTTAGCAAAAGACTGGGAGCGACCAACTAAGAGAGCAATGACGGTCATAATCATGCAGAGCGACAAAGCAACATTGAATCAGGCATGGTAGTTATATCGCTACTCAGAAATAAAAGATCATGAAGGCTTGACAGACTTTCTTTACAGTCTTAAATATGCGTGAGCATACGCCAACTCAATCAAAATAAATTCTTGAAGGAAGATATTACTAAACCATACCACATCATCGGCAAACAAATCAAGTTGGTACTCCAATAACACATTGGGAATCCCCTAGCTATTTGAGACTAACCATAAGAAAACCTGAACTACTAAGCGCCGTTATGCACGTAGCATCTTTATCATAGACATATTAACCAATGCAACGGAAGCAAACTCTCTTAATAAGGTGAGCATGATAATTAAATAGAGTTCAAGCAACCAACTAAACAAAAGCTCTTTGAAAAGATAAGCATGAATACTAAGAGCAGAGCATGATAGTAGCTATTAAAAGACAAAGAACACACACAGCAAAGATAGACATGAAAATCCTATGTTATGTTCTAGGTAGAAGTGGAGCGTGTTTCTCTCCCACATAAAGAACGCTGAGTTCTGACTCGTTATGAAAAACTAAAAAGAAAACTAAAAGCAAGACGCTCCAAGCATAGCACTTAACACATGAAGTGATAAAAATATAGCGGAACGAAAGACGAACTGATAATGTTGATGGAGAAGGGGATGCACGGGGTCATCCCCAAGCTTGGATGCTTGAGTCTCCTTGAATATTTCTTGGGGGTGCATGGGGGCATCCCCAAGCTTGAGAGCTTGACACTCCTGAATCTTTTTATCATCTTCCCTTGCACACTTGAAAACTCCCTTCATACATAACTCATCATAATCTGATTAGCGAGGTTAGTACCCTTAATAAAATAATTATACCTTGCTGGAAATAAATATATTCTTGAAGGTCTACTGTTTCTCAAGATTGCCAAAAGGTTTTTGCAAAGAAAAAGCAAGCTCTTGGTTTGCAAAATGAAGGAAAGGCAAAACAGGACAGAATCTGTGAAAAACAGAACATCAGGTAGTAATTGATTTGTTCGGGGCACTTCTGCAACTCAAATCAAAAAACTCAGAACAGATGCACGAAAGACAATTATATAAAGAACGCTGTCAAAAAAATTCAGATCAAAAAGATGGTCTGGTGATTTTATACGAATTTTTCTATCCAAGGACAGAATATGTTTCCTGGACAGCACCTCACAACTTTTGAACTTTCTAGCAATCAGAGGCTATACTTGGCACAAATATGAAAAGCAAAGATACAATGATGATGCTACAGTAGTAAACAACATCAAGACACAACAAAAGCAAAATAAATTTATTCATTGGGCTGCCTCCCAAAATCGCTTTCTTTTATGCCTTTAAGCTAGGCATAATGCATATAGATCAAGTTTTATCAAGAGTAAAAGAATAGCTAGCCCGTACAACGGACTCAAAAGGTAACTTGATCTTCTTTCGAGGGAAGTGTTCCATCCCTTTCTTGAGAGGAAACTGAAATTTTATATTACCCTCTTTCATGTCAATGATAGCACCAACGGTGCGTAAAAAGGGACGTCCCAAAATAATTGGACATGAAGGATCACATTCAATATCCATAATAGTGAAGTCAACGGGAACATAATTATCATTAACAATGATAAGAACATCGTCGATCCTCCCCAAAGTTTTCTTTATGGAAGAATCAACGAGACGAACACCAAAAGAACAAGAATCATAAGGTTTCAATTTAAGCATATCATATATTCTTTTGGGCATAACAGAGGTACTAGCTCCAACATCACATAATGCATAGCAAGAGAAGTCATTCAATTTAATTTTTATCATAGGATCCCAACCATCTTCTAGCTTTCTAGGTATGGAGGTTTCTACTCTAAGTTTCTCTTCCCTAGCTTTGATGAGAGCATTAGTGATATGCTCTGTGAAGGCAAGGTTAAGCGTGCTAGTGCGGGGATCTCTAGACATCTTGTGAAGGAAATCAATAACTTCAGTAAGAGTGCAATTATAAAAATCAAGGTCACAAGCATCAAGTAAGGTGGTAGTGGTGTCTTTTAGGTTCACTTGTTTGGTAGTTTCTATAGTCATAGCATCACCATTAATAGGTCCAATGGGACTAGGAGTACATTGGGTGCTAAGAGTTTGAACATCCTCAACAACTTGGATAGTAGCAACAGTGTGGTGGGTAGGAAGGCTCTTAATTCTATCTTCTTCCTCCCTTTCTCTAGCCCATCTCTCTTTAAGTTTAGCCATCATCCTAATGTTTTCATTAATTTGCACTTGAATAGCATTTATAGGAGTGACTTCCCTCTCCTCAAGAGGAGAAGTTTCAATTTTTAGCAATTTTACCTCATTGGCTAAATGGTCTACCTTAAAAGAAAGATCATCTAGTTTATCTAGTTTTTCTTCTACACTCTTATTAAAGGCTTTTTGGGTAGTGATGAAATCTTTAAGCATAATCTCTAGTTCAGTAGTGGAGTTCTTGGTACTAGAATAAGCATTGTTGTTCCCATAAGAATTAGAGGGGAACGGTCTAGGATTGTTACCAAAGTTACTCCTATAAGCATTGTTGTTAAAATTGTTTCTAGAGATAAAGTTCACATCTACTTGTTCTTGAGCAATCAAAGAATTTGAAGGAACATTACGAGGATCAACAGAAGATTGCTTCGAAAGTAGAGACATGATCAAGTCAACTTTTTCATTTAAGGAGGAAATCTCCTCGACAGAGTTTACCTTCCTACCTGTTGGAGCGCGTTCGGTGTGCCATTGGGAATAATTGGTCATCATCTCATCGAGAAGCTTCGTGGCAGCACCAAGTGTAGTTGACATAAAAGTTCCTCCCGCGGCCGAATCTAACAAGTTCCGCGAGGTAAAGTTCAAGCCTGCATAAAAAGTTTGGATAACCATCCAAGTAGTCAAACCGTGAGTAGGGCAGTTCTTGATAAGAGATTTCATACGTTCCCAAGCTTGGGCAACGTGTTCATTATCCAATTGTTTAAAATTCATTATGTTACTTCTAAGTTGGATAATTTTAGCAGGTGGATAGTATTTTCTGATAAAAGCATCTTTGCACTTGTCCCGTGAATCTATGCTATTTCTAGGCAAAGACTGAAACCAAATTTTAGCTCCTCCTCTCAAGGAGAAAGGAAAAAGCTTAAGCTTAACAATATTACCATCTATTTCTTGGTACTTTTGCATATCACAAAGTTCAACAAAGTTGTTCAAGTGTAAAGCAGCATCATCTCCAGCACCGGAGAATTGATCTTTCATGACTAAGTTCAGTAAAGCAGGTTTAATTTCATATGAAGGTGCTGAAGTGGCAGGTGTAGTGATAGGTGTGCTGATAAAGTCATCGTTGTTGTGACTAGTGAAGTCACACAACTTGGTGTTCTCGGTGGAACCCATAGTAGCAAGCAAGCAAGATAACTATTTTTGTGATTTTCGATAAAAGGTACTAAAGCAAAAACTGAAAGGTAAACTAACAAGACTAAAAAGCAAAGGTAAAAGATAGCATGCAACTCCCCTATCTTGAAGAGTGGAGTCCCCGGCAACGGCGCCAGAAAAACTCCTTGATGGGCCTCTAACCCCTCGTTGGTTACCCCAAGTGGAAGGTGTGAGATGCAGTGTTGTGGAAGTTTTTCCCTTAGCAAAGATGCCAAGGATCGAATCCCCAGAGACTCCTAGGTTCAACAAGTAGGTGTCAACTGCTAACGGCGCCAGATATTAGCAATCAATGTGGACTTGCACACAGATACAAATAACTTTGCTCCCAACGAGTACAGAGAGGTTGTCAATCCCTCCGGCCTTGTAGTTCACAAAGGATTAAACGCAAATGATAGTAGTGATAGATAATGTTTGCAATTGTAAATAATAGCGAAAAGTAAATAGCGGATGTGATCAATGATGGTAATATGGACCGGAGTCTCATGATGTTCACTAGTGATGTCTCTCTCCCAAAAGACGATAAAACAGCTATGTGAGGTAAACGAATTACAGCTGGGCAATTGACAGGACGACGAACGCAAACCAATGCTGACTACATTGCAAGAAAGGTTGAGGTTCAAAGCATGGGCGGTACGCCAAAGTAAGTAGACCGAAATCCATCAATATCTACTACTAATCATCCACCTTGAGATATCTATCCAGAACATCTCGCAGGTATTAAGTTGCGAGCCCCACCCATAGTGTAAACTCAATGCAACAGACAACTGCATTAAAAGAACTTTGCGTAAAGTAAACAATCCTTGCACCCGCGGGCACAAGCACCGTTGTTTTCCCCCTTGTGGCAACAGCACATCCCCTAGACTCATGTTTCTGTCACTCAAGCTAGTCATCGAGGGGCATGAACCCACAATCGAGCATAACGTTCCCTCTTGGAGTCACTACCTATTACTTGGCCAAAGCAATAAATAACAACGGAGAACATGCAAGAATTACTTACGAACATAAATATAAAAGAGGTAGATCAAATATATTACTCAATCACAATCTGAACATAATCTCATAATCCATCGGATCCCAGCAAACTCATCATAGCAACAGCATAAGGATTACATATGTGCCTCGATCATGTAGGGCAGCTCACGAGGACTAATTAGTGAAGCACAAGAACGGGAGGAGAACATCACATAGCTACTGGTCATGGACTCATGGTCCAAGGGAGACTACTCACAACTCATCCGGGAGGCGTCCATGGTGGTGGAGAAGCTCCCGATGGTGATCCTCCCCTCCGGCAGGGTGCCGGGAAGAGTTCTCCTGGTGCTCCCGATCTTGGAAGCGGCGGCGGCGGCGGAACAGAGATGAGATCGCGAAAAAGAGTTCCCGTCCCGAGGGTTTCGAAGGACGCTCTAAATATATGCCGAAGGGGGGCACCAGACGGGGCTCGGGGGGCCCAGGCGCCCCCCCGGCGCGGCCCAGGGGGGGCGCGCCGCCAGGGCGCCTGGGGGCCTGGTGCCCCCCCCCCCGGCTGTACTTCGGCGCAAGGCAGGTTCTGGAACGCTGATTTTTTATATAATTTTTCTGGATTTTTCCTGACAGTTCTCGTAATGTGAAAACCTGAAATACAAAAACAGCCGAAAACAGAAACTGGCACTGGGGTGCACTGGATTAGTAGGTTAGTACAAATATGATCAGAAGTGTATGAATATCATAGCAATATCACCCAAAAGTGGCATGGAGCAAGCAGAAATTATAGATACGTTTTGGACGTATCACCTGTCAGCGCCGTCAGCAGCCATGTATTGCGTCTCTTGTTCTGAATCATCTCCACCGTGTTCTTCACATGCAATAAGAGCCAAAGTATCCTCATCATAGTCACTAGGGGACTCATACCCACCATCCTCAGTAGCAATCATGACATGCTGAGATTTTCATTCCCTCGCAAAATGACCTCTTCCCTTACAACGACGACAAATAATATCACTTGTGTGGCCTGTTGATGCCATGGATGAAGAGGAGCCCTGATGGAGGTGCCGGTGCAGCAGAATGTGTGGAAGTGGAAGATGCACGCGGTGCCATGATGAAGCGCGACCTGCAGAAAAGTTAGTCCGCACCAATGCCTATCGATCCTGCACTTCACGTTCAGCTTTGCAAGCAAGATGGAATAAACGAGTGATATTATTGTACTCCTTATACTCTAGAATGGTCTGAATCTCTCTATTTAAGCCACCCATAAAACATGTGATAAGGGCGAAGGGCCCGATCTTTCGATGAGATGGTAACTATCGATTTGGTGAAGACGACTTTGACGATCTGACTACAAACGTGCACGCTGTTGCGCCTTAGCAATCGCTAAACCAATATCCAGGGGTTACTGACGATGCCAGAAGCACGATCAGCCTTACCACGAAGGTCTATTCCTGCATGCAATCGAAGAACAAGCAAGAATATGATAAAGCAATCTGAATATTGCAAATATAGATGAAGTATTGATAATGATGGGGATCCGTAAGCGGTCTTGGTCTGGTCGTTGGACACAAACGAAGTACACAAAGTTGCAATGGCTAACTTTTGACTAAACAAATCCCCAAAGAAAAAGCTACTAGATGGATCTACATATATAGGAGCAAGGATTGGCGGCCAAGGAGGTGGTAGGACGTCCCAAGGCAGCCTAAAACTAACCCTAGGTCGTACAAGGCTCATGGGCCCAAGTGGAGGTGATGCAACACCTTTGGACTTGTAGTTTGACTCGGATTCTGCTGCAGCGTCAGATTGTTTCGTTGATATCTCAATGCTCGGGACGAATTTGAAGGTGAATCCAATTGGGTTGGAAAGTGTACGAAATCTAATTTCCAACAAAAACAGAATCACCCAATTCGGAGTCCGTATGAAGGAGTTCTTGCCGTTTTGAGTCAGGTATGTCTGTGCAGTCCGAATCTGGATGCAGAACGTGAGAGACTTGGACTCTATCTTCTCTTGGCCCAAAAGTGACGTGAGAGAACTTTTTGAACAGCACCTAAACTTCTCTTTTTCCCTTATCTTCATATGTGGATTGTAGAAATGTCCCATACACCTGGAATTAGACATGGCACAAAAGTATGTGAAGTATTTTTGTCCTGGATGACATAAATAAATTATTGCATAGTGTGCATTAGAAATCACCTCACAAATATACATGTATGCAATATTTTTGGTGTTATCCAAGGTAGTCATGTCCTCATCAACATGCAAGCATAGGTTCATTATCCTCAACAATACCACATCTAATCATGCCAGTTTGTAAATCATGATAATATTATTCTACATAATTTTTTACTTGTCTTAAACACTGCAATTTTTGTAGTAATTCACGTTGATAATATGGTGGAACCCAACGAGTACACATAGCTGTTTTCAAAGCAGCTCAAGTTGTTGGAATATTATTTGAATACGATCTACGATGTTCAGACCACCACACACAAGCTAAACTGGCAAAAGCACAAAGAGTAGCAGCAACACATCTCTCCTCGGGATATTCTAAACAAGCAAAACGTTGTTCAGTTTCTAACTCCCAAGTAAGATATATATCAGGAACATATCTACCCTCAAATGGTGGAATATTCAACTGTAGTTTAGGGATGTGGTATTGATTTCGTACCTAAGGTGGTGGTGGAGCCCTACCATTGCGATGATATGCATGAGGACGACATGTATAGATGAGTAACTTTTGTAATTCATAAAATATAAAGCCAAAATATTATCACAAGAAGTAGAAGGCATGAAAATATTGCAACTCAGTTTGCACAAATAAGTGAAGCTCTTATTCATATCAAAAGATTGACAATATTCATCATTAAACCATCCCAACATTGGTGAATAAACCTTACTTGCATGAAATTCATAGGCTACAACATGCTTAAATAAGCAAACATGCAATAAGTCATTTGACATACAATCATCACCAAGATTAGAGGTCATATAAAAATGATTAAACATTGGCACAATTATTTTCAAATGTATTGTATCCAAATCTGATTTATTCTCCAATTCACATGATACTTTTGCATCAACAGTTAATCCAATGGGTGCACTCAAAATTGTTGGTATTTCAGCTGTTTGATCACATGACGCATTCATGACAGTAACACGATTATCTAAACTAGGTGGTGTGCTCAAATCAACAGGTAATTCAATACATGATGTATTCAAGTTAACTAGTTATGCATCATCCTCATGTGAAGTTATATCATCATTGATTTTACTGTTACCTTGTCGTAGAGACGTAGCTGATGCAGGTACGGACGATGATAATGTACCATACACTTTAGATGATGTCACGCTCACAATCGGAGGTGTTGCTGCTCTAGTAGGTGCAATGGTGGAGGAACCAACCAGTGGTGGTGAGCATGAACTGGAATAGTTGTTGTTGTAGTCACACAATGCATCCTCCTGTATTTTTCTCTCAAAGGTACAAGCACGAACATACATACCAGTAATGCAACGAGGAATATACTGAAATCTTGCGCGAATATCATGGTTCAAACCACCAAAAAATCTATTCAGTGTATCATCCTCAGATTCTGCTATGTCACAATGATGCATATAAGATTTGAACTCTTGGTAGTAAGCATGGACAGTGTTACTGCCTTGTTTTAATTGTTCCAATTTGCGAAGCAATTCACGGCGATAGTAAGGAGGAAAAAATGTTTTCTCATTACAGCCTTCTAATCTTTTCAAGTTGTGGGTTGGTTATCAATATTTTTCTTACAATGCACATTCCACCAAACAGAAGCAAAACGAGTAAATACTCTAGTGGTAGCTCGTACTCTCTCAAGTTCAGAAAAATGATGGTGACTAAAAACTTTTTCTACTTCAAGCTCCCAAGCTAGATAAATAGCAGGATTAAATCTACCCTCAAATGACGGTAAAGAAAACCTGGCCATGTGCTTGTGTGTGTTGTCCCACGTCTCATGATAGTGAAGATGTTTCGTCGTCCAAGAACTTCTGTCTCTGGTACCTGTCATGATTAGTAGAAACAAGAAACAAAATTCGACGATAATGTTCCTATGAACTACTAGGATGTGGTGGTAAAGCACTCACAGTAAAGCAAATATCAATATCTTACAAGTTCTTACCATGCAGCAGATGGTGATAGGCAACCAGCGGTGTCAAATAACTCTAAAGATTGAGTAAAGCGATTGCCAGGTGAACGTAAATATGCGCGGTGTAGAAATATGTGGAGCTGGGTCGGCTATATATGGTAGTAAAAGATTAGCAATAATAAATTCAGAGATGCAATGTTGAATAAACGCTCAACGACGGTACTGTGCTGGTCCTATGCTAGAGCGGACTAGAGACGCGAACCTATAACACTAATGAGGTCACGGTGTAGCACAACTAGCATCAATAAAGGATACGAAGTAGCTCTGGACAGCAAGATATAAGTGACGATCACAACGGCAGTAAAGATAATGATGAAAACAACTGCCAAGCAGAATATACAACAACACTCTCTCCAACTTTCTTTTCCTTCTTTTTCTTTTTCTTTTTCTTTTTTCTCACACTTTTTTCTTTTTCTTTCTCTTCTCTTTTTTTTACTTTTTTTTTCTCTTTTTTTTTCTTTCTCCCTCTTTCCAAGACAAACTAGATAAGATGCAGATTGGATCAAGCAAAGATGCGAACGACTTCAACTATGATTGTGACAATGAACGATGGGTAGCACGAGGTGGAAATTGATGGATGAGGTGGTGGACAGTGGAAGGGATAACGATGTAGCGGCGACGTGACTAATGTGAACAGAACTCGAAACTCTAACGAACTAGACACTAAGACCAGCAACTCGACACGACGATGCAACCGATAATTCAATAATGCAAACAATGAAAAGAAAATTGCAAAGGCTCAGACTGGCTTGGACAAAGGATGAATAGTTCTAACTTTTTTTCTTGGACAATATGTAAGAAAATAAATCTAATCTAGGAATAACTGAAAATTCTCACCAAGCAACCTGAAAACTGATACCACTTGATAGAGGCGAAGGGCCCGATCTTTTGATGAGATGGTAAATATCGATTTGGTGAAGACGACTTTGACGATCTGACTACAAACGTGCACGACGTTGCGCCTAAGCAATCGCTAAACCAATCTCCAGGGGTTACTGACGATGCCAGAAGCACGACCAGCCTTACCACGAAGGTCTATTCCTGCATGCAATCGAAGAACAAGCAAGAATATGATAAAGCAATCTGAATATTGCAAATATAGATGAAGTATTGATAATGATGGGGATCCGTAAGCGGTCTTGGTCTGGTCGTTGGACACAAACGAAGTACACGAAGTTGCAATGGCTAACTTTTGACTAAACAAATCCCCAAAGAAAAAGCTACTAGATGGATCTACTTATATAGGAGCAAGGGGTGGCGGCCAAGGAGGTGGAAGGACGTCCCAAGGCAGCCTAAAACTAACCCTAGGTCGTACAAGGCTCATGGGCCCAAGTGGAGGTGATGCAACACCTTTGGACTTGTAGTTTGACTCGGATTCTGCTGCAGCGTCAGATTGTTTCGTTGATATCTGAACGCTCGGGACGAATTTGAAGGTGAATCCAATTGGGTTGGAAAGTGTACGAAATCTAGTTTCCAGCAAAAAACGAATCGCCCAATTCGGAGTCCGTATGGAGGTGTTCTTGCCGTTTTGAGTCAAGTATGTCTGTGCAGTCCGAATATGGATGCAGAACGTGAGAGACTTGGACTCTATCTTCTCTTGGCCCAAAAGTGACGTGAGAGAACTTTTTGAACAGCACCTAAACTTCTCTTTTTCCCTTATCTTCATATGTGGATTGTAGAAATGTCCCATACACCTGGAATTAGACATGGCACAAAAGTATGTGAAGTATTTTTGTCCTGGATGACATAAATAAATTATTGCATAGTGTGCATTAGAAATCACCTCACAAATATACATGTATGCAATATTTTTGGTCGTATCCAAGGTAGTCATGTCCTCATCAACATGCAAGCATAGGTTCATTATCCTCAACAATACCACATCTAATCATGCCAGTTTGTAAATCATGATAATATTATTCTACATAATTTTTTACTTGTCTTAAACACTGCAATTTTTGTAGTAACTCACGTTGATAATATGGTGGAACCCAACGAGTACACATAGCCGTTTTCAAAGCAGCTCAAGTTGTCGGAATATTATTTGAATACAATCTACGATGTTCAGACCACCACACACAAGCGAAACTGGCGAAAGCACAAAGAGTAGCAGCAACACATCTCTCCTCGGGATATTCTAAACAGCGAAACATTGTTCAGTTTCTAACTCCCAAGTAAGATATATATCAGGAACATATCTACCCTCAAATGGTGGAATATTCAACTGTAGTTTGGGGATATGGTCTTGATTTCGTACCTGAGGTGGTGGTGAGCCCTACCATTGCTATGATATGCATGAGGACGACCTGGTGGCGGTGGTGCTTGCGGTTGAACGTAGTTCTGATTTTGATCAACCTCAACCTCGTAATAGTCCTCCTCAGCAGCAGGAGCCACAGTAGCATCAACAGTAGGTGCAATGGCACAAAAAGTTTGGCCGGACCCAAGGGGAATGCGCCGCGCTCGCCCTTCTATATTGCGACGTGGATGTGGTTGTTGATGTTGTTGCAATGGTGCAGCAGAGGCGGCTGGTGGTAGTTGTGGTAGACGCGTGATTACTTCATTAAACTTGGCGTCCAACTTTGTTTCAAACCACTTCTCCATGCCATCTATCTTCTCCATGGCCTCTTCAAATCTGTTTAGCACATCTCCCACCTGGCCACTCATCATTTGATGAAATTTACAAGGCATCTCCTTGTTCGTCATGTTCTCCCAGTCAGTCTCGCCGGCTTGTGATCCTGGCATGGTTAGTAGCAATAGAAACACACAAGAATATGGTGGTGGTGGGGCGTCACAAATCCGTCAAGCAAATCTCAAATTCTTACCAATTCTTACCCAGCAGCAGGTGGTGATCAGCAACCGTTGTAGTCAAACTCTCAAATCTTGGACAGAGCGATTAGCAGGTGGTGTCATACGCATGATGTAGATGTATGTGGAGCTGGGAAGGCTTATAATATGGTAGTAAAAAGGGTTCGCAAAAATCAATTCTGAGATGCAAAATTGAGTAAACGCTCAATGACGATAATGTGTTGGTCCTAGGCTAGACCGTGCTAGAGACGCAAGCCTAGGACACTAACAAAATCACGGCGCGGCACAAAAACAAGGGAAAAGCACACTGTAGATTTTTTTTCGCTCTTTTTTTGTGCTCCTCTTTTTTCTGCCGAAAAAAACTATAATGGCGAGTGTCTAAAAACTATTCCAAGTCAAAATAACAGGATAGGCACAAATTTTTTTTGACTATTGTTTTTTCGGAAATCAAGGCAGCGAAGACCAAAAAGCGTGATAAAAAATCAGTATGATGACAAGTGTCTTGATAGACTTAGAAAATCCTAAAAACAGGATAGGGAAAAATATTTTCACCTGCCGAAATTTAGGCCTAAAAACTGCCCGGGGGTCTCCAGATTTTTTTCTGAGACCTACTCAGGCAAGAAATCATGAATCCAAAATTAGAGGGATCTCGAAAACAAACCTATTATGAAAAGAACTTGGATTGGTGGTGGATATGTGGTGGTGGTATATGGCAGCGGTGGTAGGATATGGCAGCGGTGGTGGTATATGGAAGCGGTGGTAGGATATGGGAGTGGTGGTGGTATATGGCAGCGGAGATGCTTCTGATGCGGCGGCGGCGTGACAACCTGTGAACAAAACTCGAAACTCTAAAGAACCAGATGCTAAGACCAGCAACTCGACATGATGATGCAACCACAAATTCAACTAAGCATACACGGAAAAGATTATGCAATGACTCAGACTTGTTCGGATATGATAAACTAACCCTAATTTTTTTGGCTTTTTCGTGGACTGTAGGTACGAAGAACATACTCGATCTAAACTATGAAAAACTGTAAAATCTCGCCGAGCAACTTGGAAATCTAATACCACTTGATAGGGGCAAAGGTGACCCGTCTTTCGATGAGATGGTGATTATCGTTTTCGGAGGAGTAGACTTTGATGATCCGACTACGACCGTGCGAAGACGTCGCACCTTAGCAATCACAAAACCAACTTCGAGAGATTATTGACCACATCGGAGCATGATCAACCTGATCACGAGGGTCAATTTCCTGCAAGCAAATGAAGAACAAGCAATAAACTAAGATTGCGATCTGGATATTGCGAATAAAACAGGAAAGCTTTATTGATCAAGGTGGGGGTTTTGTGACGCCTTTGTCTAGTTGCTGAACAGAAACAAAGTACGTGAAGTTGCAGCTATGGTGAACTTTAATCTAAACAAAACCCAAAGTCTAAACAATACCCTAAGGGTTGTATATATGGAGGAAGAGAGGGGAATTTCGTGGCCCTTTGGAGGAGGGGTCCAAAACCAACCCTAACTCTGTTTACGCCACACATACGGACTTTAAAAGCAACATATACTTTAGTATTTCGAAATTACATGGGTCTGGCCCAAAAATAAGGTGACGTAGCACCTAAATAAGATATGGATGAAATTTATGAAGGGGCATCTTGTATATTTCGTCCATGTCCTTGTAGGTCATCGCATAGGCTTCAAAGTGCTCAAATACGCACTAGAAACACCGTTCTGGATCCCTTCGCGCGCGCCTTCATCTCCATGCTTGATCCTACTCCACTGTTCATCCCTCTTGTCCATGCTAGGCCCTTTATTAGTAATCAACACAAATGTATCCAATTTAGGCAGCGTCATTATCTCATGAACATTAGAATCGTCACCAAGAAACAAAAGTGCCTGGTAATTCAATTGGCATGCACGAGCTCTACTAATTCGTCCTATATGTATAATAGTAGGGGCAGTGGGTGTAACAATGGTATTGATGTCCTCATCACAGTAGGTGCAGTGGCACCAGAAGTTTCGTCGGGTTCAAGGGGAGCACGCATTGCTCATCCCACTTGATTTGGAAGGCGACGTTGTTGTTGTTGTTGTTGTTGTTGTTGTTGTTGTTGTTGTTGTTGTTGTTGTTGTTGTTGTTGTTGTTGTTGTTGTTGTTGTTGTTGTTGTTG
>LR738712.1:336904196-336918263 GCA_902687465.1 Secale cereale
GCTGTTGCTGTTGTTGCTGCTGCTGCTATTGCTGTTGTTGTTGCTGTTGCTGTTGTTGTTGTTGTTGTTGTTGTTGTTGTTGTTGTTGTTGTTGTTGTTGTTGTTGCTGATGCTGCTGCTGTTGTGATGCGGAGCATCCCAAGGTCATCCCCATGGACCCTCCATCGCCTCACCAAGTGCCTCAAGGACCAATGACACGTGCTCGTGCTAGAGCTCTCGAGACTGAGGTGACGTCACTCCTAGCTCAACTTCCATATGAATCTTGCGAGACATGGTTACTACCTCAGACGAATGTGGTTTGTGTACTCAGGTGTGAAGAAGACCAGATTGGAGATGCGCGTGAAGATGGACAAGTCCCCAAGCTCACGGACGAGGCTTTGCATCGAGGAGGGCTGAAGAAGGTGTTGGAAATATGCCCTAGAGGCAATAATAAAAGTATTAATATATTTCCTTGTTCATGATAATTGTCTGTTATTCATGCTTGAATTGTATTGTACGGAAACAACGATACATGTGTGAATATATAGACCACAATGTGTCCCTGGTAAGCCTCTAGTTACCAGCTCGTTGATCAACAGATGGTCACAGTTTCCTGACCATGGACATAGGATGTCAGTGATAACGGGATCACATCATTAGGAGAATGATGTGATGGACAAGACCCAATCCTGAGCCTAGCACGAGATCGTTTAGTTTGTAATGCATAAGCTTTTCCGGTGTCAAGTATTTATTCCTTAGACCATGAGGTTGTGCAACTCCCGGATGCCGTAGGAATACTTTGGGTGTGCCAAACGTCACAACGTAACTGGGTGGCTATAAAGGTACGCAACGGGTATCTCCGAAAGTGTCTGTTGAGTTGGTACGAACCGAGACTGGGATATTGTCACTCCGTATGACGGAGAGGTACCTCTGGGCCCACTCGGTAAGACATCATCATAATGAGCTCAAAGTGACTAAGGAGTTAGTCACGGTGTCGTGGAAATAACACGGCAGATGTCCGGTTTAACGGACTTGATGATGGAACCATCGCACGGGTTAGCTTGAAAGGGTTCATAGCACACAAAGGACACAGAGGGTTTATACTAGTTCGGCCCCTTCCAAGAAGGTAAAAGCCTACGTCTAGTTGGTTTGGTATTGCTTGGGCGTCGGATTACAGGGAGCGGATTCGCTTTGCCTGTGTCTCGACGGGTTGATTGTTGCTTGTCCCTGAACCGTCCAGGTCATCCCTTTATATAGAGGTAACACCTGGTCCGGTTTACAGAGTCCCGAGGCCGGCTCATACTTGTGTCCGCCTCGGTCTCTGTCTTTCTTATCTCTCAAGTTACATCGTTTGGCGGTTCACAAACCGCACTTCTATACATGGGCCTTAAGATCTCATGGGCCGTAGCCTTTACTAAAAATATTACAACAAAGTATAATATAACTAAGCCGGTTTATATTAGCCGGTTCATACCTGCTAATCATATCCCTGACATTAGGCCCCAGAATGATTTGAACTGGTTCATATCAGTCTTCCTTGTCTTGTATACTTTTCTTCTTTGTCTTCATATTTTTGTAAACCGGCTCTGACGTCATCGTCGAGAATCACTAAATCTGACCGTGACATCATCTCCGCATTTAACGCCGTGAGCTGTACTGTAGTTTTGTTTAAGGGTTATCCCGAAAATCGAGGCGCCAGAATATCTTTATCCGATTTTTGCCTCCTCGAATCCCGCACATGTCGCTTCAGATCTGACTCTCCTTTATAAATACCGCCACCCCTCATTCATTATCCTCTTCTCGCTCCGTCTCCTTCTTCCGTCTTCTTCCTCCGTCCCCGCCCGAGCTCGACCTGCCGCCGACGACCGCTGGATCCAAGTCCTCACCTGGCCGCTGCATCACCCTGAACTCGACCAGAAAACCTCCGCCGTCGATCTTTGCTGTTCCAGGTACACCCCTCTTCTCCATTATCAATACGCAACTTCTAGGGTTTCCTTCTACGCCTCCGCCATTAGAGCTTTGAATAGAAACTTCATTCTGTTCAACCTTCAAGCAAATGACTTTTAGTAATGTTGTCCTTCCGACCTTGCTTTTGAATTGTGTTTTTTCCCTGCTGTAAATACTTCGAATCTCCATTGTCCCTGTCTGGCCTGTAGATTTATCCACTTAGTGTAAGGTCCTTGTAGATCCTTCCCGTATACTCTTATATTAGTTTCCCTTTTCTTAGCACGCTCAGATCTATTCCTCTAGCATAGTTTTTTGAAAACCTGTTTTTCTCCTCGGCAGATCTGCTAAGTATGCTCCGGTTTAAGTTGATATGCCCTGTTCTTTGCTAAACTCTGTAACTTAACGCAACGGTTTATCCGTTCCTCTTCAACTGCCATTAACCGGAAATGATATAGCTTGTCATAATTACCGGTTTAACCACACCATTAGTCCTCAATTTAAACCATCGCGTAACTTTCATAGATAGTTCCGGTTTACACCGCTATACCTTCATAATCCTTTTTCTGTATTTTACCTTTTCCAGTACTTTGCTCTTTCGTTGCAATGGCTAAGCAGTATGTCTCCTGCGATTGGGTTCCTTCTGTCATCACTGAGGACGATTTAATCAAGATGTCTGAAATTGGCACATTAGGACCTCAGTCTGAATTAAAGTGGCGGGCTCCGGGTAACAAATGTCCCCCTACTCCCAGATCCGGGGAGGTCATTGTGTTTTTGGATCACATGTCTCGAGGCTTCTCTCCCCCCGGTTCAAAGTTTTTCCGGGATGTTCTTGCTGCCTTCCAACTGCACCCGCAGGATCTTGGACCCAATTCTGTCTCCAACATCTGCGACTTCCAAGTATTTTCTGAGGTGTATCTGCAAGAGGAACCTTCCGTCGATCTATTCCGGGATTTCTTTCATTTGAACCGGCGCACCGAGTTTACCAGCGGACCACATCAGGAGCTCGGTGGCGTCAGTATTCAGAAGAGGAGAGATGTGGTGTTTCCCCATGCCGCTTTACACTCCCATCCCAAAGACTGGAATAAGACCTGGTTTTACTGTGTGGACACTTCTCCTGAAGGGGAGAACCCTCTACCGGGTTACCGTGAAACTCGTATTCCGGAGAATCATCCCTTACCATCACGGCTCGGCGCTGTTGAACGGACCCGGTTCTCATCACAGCTCTCCAAGCTAAGAGCTTTCATAGCAAACGGTTTAATTGGGACCGATTTTCTACGTTGTTGGCTATCTTGGAGCATACTTCCCTTGAGTCGGCGATCACATCTAATGTGCAAGTATTCTGGTAAACCGGACGATCCTCAAAGGTTTACCAAGGAAAAGCTTTCTGAATCGGAGGTTGTGGAATCAGCCAAGAAAATTCTCAATGTTTCTTTGGCAGACTGTGCTAAGGTCGGTTTAGCTCCATACTACAAGAAGAATAAACTGCCCGCAGTAAGTTTCTCTTTACCCTGTATTTGTAATCCGTTTCTTTTGAACTGTCTTTCAATTGTCTTTATTTCTTTCAATCAGGCTGATGATCCTTTCTGGAAGAGAAAGCCTCAGGAGAAAACCGTTAAACAGGTCCGGCGAAAAACCCCTGCAAATAAAAAGAGGAAAGCAGCCGTTGACGCCGGTTCTCCCACTGAGGACGATGATCCGGACTCCGAGGTATGCTTTAATCCGGTTTAGATTTTTGCTTTCATGTACTTGTAATTGTATCTAATGATATCTTCTCACAGGAATTGCCTGAAGGTGATAACCCGGCCGAAATTGAGGTAACCCTTCTTTCTGACTTAGAACCTCTTCCCCAAAAAAGTCGTCGGACCGTCCGGAAATATCAATTTTCTCATCCTTATGCTCAGTTAGACCCTAACTTTACTTTGAAGAAGCAACAGCACGAAGCTTTTCGCCGGACCACTCGCCACAGCGGCCTGGCGGTGGAGTCATCCGGAATTTCCTTAACTCCGGTTCGAAAACGCCGTGCTGAGGTGATACTTTCTCCAACCCTCCTTCATCCCAAAGCCGGTCTTATCTGAAAACCCCTTAAACCGTTTGACCCTGATTATCAGGAAACTCCATTGTCTTCCTCTGGTGAATCAACCGCCACGCAGCTTCCTCCCCTGAAAACCGTCCCAGGGTAACTTTCCTCACCTCTTCCGGTTTATGATCTCCTTTTTGCTTTATAATGCTAACTCATTTTGCATATATATTTTTTTTTCAGCAAACCGAAACCCAGCAAGAAGCCCAAGGCGAATAAGCCTATTGCTGAACCTACTGTGGATGATCCGGTTGCTAATACGTCAACAATTGTTCCTCCAGACAGTGAACCCGTAGCTCCTGTTGAAGACCCTGCACCAACAGATCACACTTCTGCCCCTGAGCATCCTACTGCTGAAGATGCCCAGAATCGGCCAAGTCCGGCCCGGGTTAACTCTCCTCAGGTTAATCCGGCGTCTCCTGATCCGGCTCATCTTGACACTCCCCCCAATGTACCAGCCTCACCTGATGTTGTGGTAACTGGGACTGCTTACGTTGCTCCAGCTGAACCCACCGTTTTAGCAAAACATACGGCTAAAGCGGAAAAATTATCTCAAGAAAAGGGGAAATGGAGTACTGATATATCTAGCCTTTCTGGCATGAGCGCTCAAGACATTTATTCCGGGTATCTGAACCGGCTCCATAGCAGTCGGGATTATGAAGCCAGCTTGGTGAACTTAATGCGGGGAAAATATGAGGTAAACTTCCTCTTCTGACTTTGTTCCTTTGATGCATCTCTTATCTCATAACAGCCCCCAAGTTCCGGTTTAGCTGCTTATTGAAGGTGATCCAGAACTTTGTAGATTTGAACCGTTGGTCTTTACATTAGCCCCCAAGTATCAAGTAGATAACTTGCTTATGTAGTTGATACTTGTAAAAGTTGCTGTCAATACTTCAATTATACATTAGCCCCCAAGTGTCAAGCAGATAACTGGTTTGTGTGCTTGAGACTTGTAACTTTAAATTGCTTTTACTGTACTGCTTCAACTGCCATTAGCCCCCAAGTGTCAAGTAGACAACTTGGTTGTGTGCTTGAGACTTAACTAAACTTCACCTCTTGTTTTTGAACTTTGTCTGCAGGCTGAGTTGAACCGGAATGCTCTTGAGATTAACGAGCTTCGAAGCCGGCTTACGGAAACTGAGTCAGCCGCTTCAAAGGCTAAAAAAGAACTTCAAGTGAGCTTAAAGACCGCTGAAGACTTGAAAAAATACTTTGAAGAGGAGCGGACTACTTTTGAGGTCCAGAAAAAAGATCTGGAAAAACGGGTTCAGGATGCTGAAGGAGCACTTAATCCGGTGACGGAAGAACTGTCCGGATTAAGACGGCAAATTGACTTAATGACCTCTGCTATTTTTGGTAAGTATAATCTGAACTCCTGCCTTTATCTTTGTAACCTGTGCCTTGTACCGGTTTAACTATGATTGTTGTATGTAGGGCGCCGTGTCTCCCATCTTGGGGACGACTTGCGGAAAAAACTCAAAGCCTCCTACACCTTGGTCGAACAGCTGTACTCCGGGGCGCAAAGAATCATCAGTGCTGCTTCGTTTGGTAAACCGGCCCCTACTACAATACAAGATACTTTAAACAAGTTGTCTGTTTTGCCGGCTCGTCTCGAAGAAGTCAAGAAGTCTGCTGCGCGGGGTGGTGCTCTTCTGGCCCTTACGAGGGCTAAGGCTTGGGTCCCGGATCTTGATCCGGAGGAGGCTTTTACGGGATGATGGATTACGGAACGAGTAAAGAGACTTGCCATGACGAGATTGAACAAGGTATCGGGTATACCGACGATCGAATCTTGGGCAAGTACCGTACCGATGGACAAAGGGAATAACATACGGGATTAAGTGAATCCTTGACACAGTGGTTCATCCGATGAAGATCATCGAGGAACAGGTAGGAACCAACATGGGTATCCAGATCCCGCTGTTGGTTATTGACCGGAGAGTCGTCTCGGTCATGTCTACGTGTCTCCCGAACCCGTAGGGTCTACACACTTAAGGTTCGGTGACGCTAGGGTTGTAGAGATATATGCACATGGAAACCCGAATGTTGTTCGGAGTCCCGAATGAGATCCCGGATGTCACGAGGAGTTCCGGAATTGTCCGGAGGTAAAGAATGATATATAGGAAGTCCAGTTTCGGCCCTCGGGTGAACTCCGGGGGTCACTGGGAGTGTCCCGGGACCACCGGAGGGGTCCCGGGGGTCCACCGCGTGGGGCCACCCATCCCGGTGGGTCCCCTAGGACGCAAGGGGAAGGGGGCCAGCCCCTGGTGGGCTGGCGCACCCATATGGGCCCCCCTCCATGCGCCTAGGGTTGAAACCCTAGGGGGAGGGGGCGCCCCCTATGCCTTGGGGGGCAAGTTTCCCCCCTTGGCCGCCGCCCCCCTGGATATCTGATCTCCCAGGGCCGACGCCCCCCTGGCCCCTATATATAGTGGGGGGGGAGAGGGCAGCCGCACCCCAAGCCTCTGGCGCCTCTCCACCCACCCGTCACACCTCCTACTCCTCACGCAGGGCACCGGCGAAGCCCTGCAGGTTTTCCTGTTGCATCCACCACCACGCCGTCGTGCTGCTGGATCTCCGACAACCTCTCCTCCACCCTTGCTGGATCAAGAAGGAGGAGAAGTCGCTGTACCGTACGTGTGTTGAACGCGGAGGTGCCGTCCGTTCGGCGCTGGGATCATCGGTGACGAAGAACGCGATGAGTACGACTACTTCATCCACGTTCGTTCAAACGCTTCCGCACGCGATCTACAAAAGGGTATGTAGATGCACTCCAGTATGCTCGTTGCTAGATGACTCCTTAGATTGATCTTGGTGAAGCGTAGGAAATTTTTTGAATTCTGCTACGTTCCCCAACAGAAGGCTCCAGGCCCCGGACATCCGGCCCCCTGGCCCGGACATCCGGCCCCTGGACAAACCACTACAGAAGGCCACCAACGGTCGAGGCTACAGGGCCCAGACATTCGGCCAGGCCCCGGACATCCGGCCAAGCAAGGCCCGGACATCCGGCCTCGGGCCCGGAAATCCGGCGCCACTCTACAGAAGCCACCCGAGACTCAACCCCTCCAGCCCGGACATCCGGCCCCTCGCCCCGGACATCCGACCCGTCGCCCGGACGTCCGGCCCCTGATTGCCTGCGCGCATCCTTTGGGCCGTGGCCCGTGTATCCCTTCGCTCCGTACTCTATATATACTCCTTTCCCCACATCTTTTAGGGTTAGCTTTTGGATAGCTCATCATAGACCTTTGTGGTTCCTCTCCTACGAGACCGCGACCTCTTTGGAGAAGATCCACCTCGGATTCAAGGCCTCCACACCGGAGAAGATCCCAAGGGATACCCAAGACCACCTCCGGGAGAAGACTATCTTTGTACCACCGTGGTTGACTATGGATCATGTATCTTGATGTGTATCGTTGATCTAGCACCTGTGTGACCGTGTTTGTGTTGATTTGAGTGTTTCCCCTCGTGATTTTCCTCTGTATCATCCTTGTGTTCTCCGTGTTAATCGTGGGATAACCTCCTTTCGTGAAAGATCTGCCGACTAGGGTTCCACCCTACATCATATTATGGTATCATGAGCATAGGTTGATCACGAATTTGGAGCCCACACCCTGTTTTCTAGCTTGTTTTTGTTGTGTCTTCCTAATTTCGAAAATTCCCCACAAAAATAGCCCCAATTTTTTTTTGTGATCTGTTGATTTGGCAAGATTTTGTTGAATTTGTTCCATGGATTTGCTGTGCCACGAGTGGATCTAGCTTTTCCTCACCTTTTCCCCAATTTTTCTCCAAAAAATCCGACGATATTTGGCCCCAAAGTCACCGTGTGCAAGGAGTTCATCACGGCCTCGGGCACCCCGGACATCCGGCCCGTGCCCCGGACATCCGGCCTGGCCCGGACATCCGGCCCCTGGCCCGGACATCCGGCCCCTGGCCCAGATATCCGGCCTCCCACAGCCACAAAACACCCGATCCACCCCACCTTGCACTCTCCACCGCCATTTTCGTTCGGTATCCCACCAAACCTTCTGCATACCACCACCACTTCCTCTACCACCATCGCTTAACCGCTCCGAGTTTGAAAAGTTTGTCTCCCATTTGTCTTGCATACTAGAGTTGTGGTTTCACCGTTTCCTTGGACGTTTAGGCTACCTTGGAATGGCAAGACGTCGACAACACCACCGCTCGACTTTGGCAAGGACGGTAACATCGACGACACCTTGTTCATTCTACCTTGCAATTGCATTGTCACCCTATGGACCATCTTTGCGTAGCTTTCCCATTGAGACTAGCCATCTGAGTATTGCAGGGCCACGACACTTGTGCACATTAGTGATAGCCATAGATATTGCATACCATATCATTATATCTCCGTGTGCCACAAGAGTGATCCGCATACACAATAGCTACCTTGATCCGAGAAGCATGCATAAGTGCCCAAAGAAAGAGCTCACAAGCTTTTAAGCAAAAGAGCCAACCAAAGCTTATAAGCAAAAGGAAAATAGAATCATACGCCTTGCATCAAAAGAGATCATATATCATAGCAATACAGTCTTGTGCTAAAGCATCGGCACATCATACACTCATAGCATACTTGTGATAGATAGTCGTTACATTTTGCCTCTTATAGGTCGTGCACAAGTGCGTATCCGCCTATTAAGCAATCGGTTAGCGTCTCTCTAGTGTTGTGCAACACGAGCATTTTCCATGGATTCCATATTTTCGCTCACCTTTGGTTGCACAACCACATTTATCTATCCGTGCGTGTGTTCCGTGTGCTACCTTGCTAGTGATCTACTTGTTGTATGAGCAAATTGTGAACCATTTTCAACATCATTGAGTCACTTTGACGATTGCATTGAAATTGTGCCACCATCCTAACCAAGCTCCTCTCAAAGCTTTACTTGTGTAGGTGTGAGAATCGACACAAAGTGGTACCAATAGTGCTATTTCCGGGTTACATTATTGAGTGATCATTGATCCATTTTCAACTTCGGTTAAGGTACTTTTGGTATTGTCTTCTCCTTTCTCCCACTCACATACTTGCTTGTGATGATGGATAGGCCAAGTACATCTACGAACCCGCCTTTCGACGATCCACAAGAAGCGAACAACTACGTCACCAAACTACATCTCTTCGGTGTCCAACGAGCTCTCCATCAAGAAAGTGAAGCTATGCGCGAGTACATTGGTCATGTCGCCGAGGACGCACGCCAATTTGAAGCAAGAACAAGAGAGCAATTCGACACCATCAACTCCAACATGTCTACCCAATTTGACGAACTACGGATTTTGATAGTCAATCGATGTTCTTCTTCCACATTATCTCAAAGACGAAGCCGCTCAAGTCGACATACCGACTCCACGCATGGCTCAAGTACCCCTGCATCCAACACTCTTCGTCAAGCCGCACGTCAAGCTTGACATGACAACCGGAATCCACTTCATGACAAGAGTTCACAAGAGCTATTTGAAGAGCAAGAAAGTCAACATTGTCAAAACAAAGCTACACTTGAGCAAGCACAAGAACGGCAATGACTACGCTAACTACAACAAGAGCGAGCACGTCAATACCAGGAAGAACAAGATGCCGAAGCTAATCGTCAAGCACAACAACATTGAGAAGCTCAAGCTCTTGAGGCGCAACGAGCATTACGTGATGCACATTGCAATGTGGCAGCTCGCACTCGACACACTCGTGAAGAAGAGGATTTCCTTCGCGATGAGATGCAAGAGAGGCGCCACCAACCACGAATGCACGACGAAGTTCCTCCTCAAGCGCGACAAGAGCAACAACCTCAACAAGAACAACAACCTCGGCAAGTACACCATGACAATGGACATCCACTTCGACAAGAGCAACATGATATTGCCAATCGCCAAAATCAAGAGCGCCCTCCCAATAGACAAGCAAACAATGAAGAGCATTGCTATGGCAAGCTCAAGTTCACCATGCCAAAGTTTTCCGAAAGCATTGATCCCGAAGACTACCTCTCATGGGCATTGAAAGTTGACAAGATCTTTCGCCTTCACAACTACGATGAAGAGAAGAAGATCGCAATGGCCTTCCTCGAGTTCCAAGACTATGTTCTCATATGGTGGGAGAAAATCACTGAGGGAAGAGAAGCAAAAGGCGAACCTCCTATCACTACTTGGGCTCAAATGAAGGAAGTCATGAGAGCACGCTTTGTGCCAACACACTACAACCGTGACTTGTTCAAGAAGCTACAACTCCTCAAGCAAGGTACCAAGTCGGTTGAAGAGTACTACAAGGAGATGGAGATTGCCATGATACGAGCAAACATCACGGAAGATGAAGAGCAAGCGATGGCGAGATTCTTGAATGGACTCAACTATCCTATCAAGAAGATTGCGGACTTTCAGCCATACACTAATCTCCTCGAGCTAGTACATCAAGCAACCAAAGCGGAGCGACAAGTTCAAGATGATTACAAGTACTCCAAGTTCACCTCTAAGAACTTCGGCTCCTACAATAAAGCTTCAACGACTTCGGCTACTCCTCCTACGTCTAACAAGCCTTCTACAAACTTTGGCGACAAGTCAAGCTACAAGAATGCGACTACATCAAGTCGGCCCCCTTCTACCAACAACTTCAAGGCAAGAGCTTCATCATCTCCAACTCCACCCGAGGACACCTCCAAGACGAGTTCCATCAAATGTTTCAAGTGCCAAGGGCGAGGCCACAAGTCATTTGAGTGCAAGACCGTTCGCACCATGATCATCAACGATGACGGATCTTATGACTCAATGAGCGACGATGAGATGGAAGCCCATGAGCAAGTAGCTATGCATTGCCAAGTGAACGAAGATGAAGACCATCAAGTGTTTTGCGACAATGACTCAAGTCCCAACCTTGTTGTCTCCAAGGTCTTGACACTCCAACACCAACAAGATGACGACCAACGATGTCATATCTTCCATACCAAGGCCAACATCAATGGACGATCCGTCAAGGTTATCATCGATGGAGGAAGTTGTCACAACTTGGCAAGCGAAGAGCTATGCGAAAAGCTTCAATTGGTCAAGACGAAGCATCGTCACCCCTACAAGGTCCAATGGCTCAACGACGCCGGAATTCTTCGAGTCAAGCACACCGTGCAAGTCTCCTTCAAGATAGGTGCCTACGAGGACACACTTGAGTGTGATGTGGTCCCAATGTCCGTGCGCCACCTTCTACTTGGACGACCATGGCAATATGATCGTGGAGTCACACACAATGGACGGACAAATCACTATAGCTTCAAGATGAAGGGCAAGGAATTCGTCCTACGACCAATGTCTCCAAGTCAAGTAGCCGCCGACAAACACTTACCTACAAACCATTGTGGAGAGAATGGTGAGAGAGTGAGCCACCAAAAGGAGAGTGAGAGCCACAAGCCAAATATGAGCGACTCCACGATGAGCGACAAGAAACAACTAGTGCTATTTGCCACCAAAAGTGAGATGAGAGAAGTGTGTGAGAACCCATCGAGTGTCTTTCACCTTGTGCTTTTATGCAAAGGAGAAGCCAAACCTACTAACACTTCACCACCTCTACCTTTAGTGTTGTATCAATTGTTGCAGGAATTCTCGGACGTCTTTCCCGATGAACTACCTCCGGGTCTACCTCCACTTCGCGGAATCGAACACCGCATCGACCTCATACCCGGCGCACCACTTCCAAACAAGGCTCCTTACCGCGTCAATCCTGAGGAAACCAAGGAGATAAAATGGCAAGTGCAACAACTCATCGACAAAGGTCATGAATCGCATGGAGGAGGACTCATGGGACACTTTGGACGCGACAAGACATTTGCTACGCTCTCAAAGAACTACTTTTGGCCCAAGATGCTCCGTGACGTCTCACGCCTCACCAACCGATGTTCTACATGCCGCAAAGCTAAGTCCAAAGCTCAATCTCATGGTCTTTACATGCCAGTTCCTATTCCAGACCATCCGTGGGAAGACATAAGCATGGACTTTGTACTTGGATTGCCTAGGACTCAAAATGGCAAAGATTCTGTGTTTGTTGTCGTGGATAGATGCTCTAAAATGGCTCATTTCATTCATTGTAATAGGATCGACGATGCTTCACATGTTGCAAATCTCTTTTGTAGGGAGATCCTTCGTCTACATGGAGTGCCAAGACGATCGTGTCGGGCCGGGACGTCAAGTTCTAGAGCTACTTTTGGAAAACTCTATGCGCCAAACTAGGAATCAAGCTACTCTTCTCTTCGGCATACCATCCACAAACCGACGTCCAAACGGAGGTGACAAACCGCACACTTTCGACGCTTCTTCGCGTGTTGATCAAGAAGAACATCAAGGAATGGGAGCAATGCTTGCCCATCGCCAAGTACGCCTACAACCGCGCAAGACATTCGACTACCGGCAAGTCCATGTTCGAGGTCGTCTACGGCTTCAACCCGTTGTCCCCATTGGACATCCTACCTCTACCTCTCCAAGAGCACAAGAACATGGACGCAGGTGCACGAAGATACAAGGGAAATGATCGAGCGACAAGTCCATCGTCTCACCACAAAGATCAACGTCAACAAGGCACCAATGGTGTTCCAACCGGGAGATCTTGTTTGGCTTCATCTTCGCAAGGACCGTTTCCCCCACGAGCGCAAGTCCAAACTACTACTCGCGCCGACGGACCCTTCAAGGTGCTTGCACGCTACAACAACAATGCCTACAAGATCGACATCCCACGAGACAAGTACTCCGTGAGCGATACTTTCAACATCAAGGACCTATCTCCTTTCCATGGTGATGAAGATTTCCATCCGATGTCGGATCTTTCCCAAGGGAGGGAAGATGATGCGGAGCATCCCAAAGTCATCCCCATGGATCCTCCATCGCCTCACCAAGTGCCTCAAGGACCAATGACACGTGCTCGTGCTAGAGCTCTCGAGACCGAGGTGACATCACTCCTAGCTCAACTTCCATATGAATCTTGCGAGACATGGTTACTACCTCAGACGGATGTGTTTTGTGTACTCAGGTGTGAAGAAGACCAGATTGGAGATGCGCGTGAAGATGGACAAGTCCCCAAGCTCACGGACGAGGCTTTGCATCGAGGAGGGCTGAAGAAGGCTCCAGGCCCCGGACATCCGGCCCCCTGGCCCGGACATCCGGCCCCTGGACAAACCACTATAGAAGGACACCAGCGGTCGAGGCTACAGGGCCCGGGCATCCGGCCAGGCCCCGGACATCCGGCCAAGCAAGGCCCGGACATCCGGCCTCGGGCCCGGAAATCCGGCGCCACTCTACAGAAGCCACCCGAGACTCAACCCCTCCAGCCCGGACATCCGGCCCCTCACCCCGGACATCCCGCGTCCCGCGAAGCCCCGGACATCCGGCGTCCCGCGAAGCCCTGGACATCCGGCCCGTCGCCCGGACGTCCGGCCCCTAATTGCCTGCGCGCATCCTTTGGGCCGTGGCCCATGTATCCCTTTGCTCTGTACTCTATATATACTCCTTTCCGCAATTTTTTTAGGGTTAGCTTTTGGATAGCTCATCATAGACCTTTGTGGTTCCTCTCCTACGAGACCGCGGCCTCTTCGGAGAAGATCCACCTTGGATTCAAGGCCTCCACACCGGAGAAGATCCCAAGGGATACCCAAGACCTCCTCTGGGAGAAGACTATCTTTGTACCATCGTGGTTGACTATGGATCGTGTATCTTGATGTGTATCGTGGATCTAGCACCTGTGTGACCGTGTTTGTGTTGATTTTAGTGTTTCCCCTCGTGACTTTCCTCCGTATCATCCTTGTGTTCTTCGTGTTAATCATGGGATAACCTCCTTTCGTGAAAGATGTGCCGACTAGGGTTCCACCCTACATCATGTTGCTGTTGTTGTTGCTGGTGCTGCTGCTCGTGCTGCTGCTGGTGCTACTGTTGTTGTTGTTGTTGTTCTTGTTGTTGCTGTTGCTGTTGCTGGTGCTGGTGCTGGTGCTGGTGCTGGTGCTGGTGCTGGTGCTGGTGCTGGTGCTGTCGCTGGTGCTGTCGCTGTCGCTGTCGCTGTTGTTGTTGTTGTTGTTGTTGTTGTTGTTGTTGTTGTT
>LR738712.1:336925348-336960492 GCA_902687465.1 Secale cereale
GTTGTTGCTGCTGCTATTGTTGTTGCTGCTGTTGTTGTTGTTGTTGCTACTGCTGCAGTTGTTGTTGCTGTTCTTGTTGTTGTTGTTCTCGTTGTTGTTGTTGTTGTTGTTGTTGTTGTTGTTGTTGTTGTTGTTGTTGTTGTTGTTGTTGTTGTTGTTGTTGTTGTTATTGCTGTTGTTGTTGTTGCTGTTGTGAGATGTCTTGGTCGTGTAGTCTTTCTCCGATTCCTCTCGTCGTGCTACTTCGTCCATGTACTTGAGCGCTTGGCCATCATCCTCAGCATCTCCGAGGTGGTCTTCTTCATACCTAATCACACATAGCATTCTAACTTTAGGTAGTAGTCATGTCTCATGTGGGTCATACGGCATATCACTAAGGAGAGATGTCACGTCAGTCTCTAGAGCTCTTGGACGAGCTTCTGTCATCGGTCCACTTGGCACTTGGGGCGACATAGGTAGGTCCATGGGGATGACTGTAGGATGCTCTGCGTCAATTAACTCATGAAAACGTGCACCCCTTCTTGATGCTTCAGTATCCGCGCAGACAGTATGCCTCCCCTTGATCGAGTCACGTTGGAGGTTATCGAGTGGGCTTAGTGCGGCCGAGTGGATGGGTGGTGTCCGAGTGGATGAACGTCGCCCGAGTGGACGGAACCTCTATTGGCATCCGAACGATATTTGTGTTGTGAAACATAGTAGAAAAAAATTGCCCTAGGGCAACCCAGGAATACTATGAATATGCGATGAAAGGTTTAGATCAGATTATTATTTACTCCGGGTTGCAGCGAAAGAAGACGAGCCGGTGTAGATCGTACGTGAAGTCCCTTGAACCGTAGATGAACGATCCCGCGAACATCCCATGGATATTTCTCGAGCAGGAAACCATAAGCATGACCTATCTACGAGTTGCAAGCGTATGGTCTTCATGATCTCGCGGCACTTCACCGTCCAGAGCTAATCATCGCCGGAGAATTAGGGGGAGGAGATTTGAACCACATCGGGCTTCTAATTATGAGGATTAGAGGATCTAGGTCAACCTCTGATTGATCAACTAGGACCAACTAGAACTAGAGAACACTTTGTAAGTGCATCAAGTGTCCCCTTAGTGGTCTTGAAGTATTGAGGAAAAATAAGTTAAGGGACTATTGTGTTTGTGAGTGTACACAGGAGTCATAGTTCCTGAAGATTTGGTTTAACCGAAGAAAGACGACCCTATGTATTTCTTCTAGTGAAGAATTTGGTGCGGCCTATGAGAAGATTGGAGTGAACACTTTGAAGCGTGAAGAATTTTTGTTTTCGTAATTTCTTTCTTCTTATTTGACTCATAGGAAAAGCCATATTGTTAAAGGGTGTCTAGGTGATACATATTTTGTATTTCCAAAGTGATGCTCAAACCTATACACACTCTTGTCGCTTCGAGTGAAGCCTTTGGAAACAACCGGAACAACTGACAAATTTCGCAGTTCATTTGGCAAAAGACAGTGACGTAGTTCATTTGGTCGCTGACGAATTTCTCAGGCTGAGAAGTTAGGATTTCGCCAGTGTGATTTGCCTATCGAAAATTGAGTGCCCCGATGAAATTAAGAGTTCAATTTTTTGACCGTTGCTGCACTGCATGCCAGCTATCGAGTGGATTCTTATCCTGAACAGTCATGTCCGAAGGGACATTTATGACAATTCATACCGAGTTGCTGCTAGCTATAAATAGCCACCCCTACAACCACTTGTTGGTTGGCTGCTCTAGAGAGAACTTGGCACTTGTCATTTGAGAGCAACCCTTCATGTGACGACTTTGAGAGAACCCCAAGTGAGGAAAAACCCCAACCAGAGCCAAAATGATTGAGCATCTCTACTCCTATAAAAGACTGAGTTGGTGATGATGGTGTGTCTGCCATGCTTCATCGACGACCGTCCGATCTGCATCCTACGCATGCGAAGCAAGTGTGGCAAATTTTGCAAAAACACCCGCTGCTCTGTGAACATTTACACATAGGCCCTATCATCCCCATCTCTCCCGTCAATCTCAACTTCATCTCCTCCGAGGCCCCAACCCATCCAACCATCTCCAATCTCCAAAAAGGGGGAAAAAAGGAGGCGTCGCCGCCGGCAGCGTTGAAATACGGCGAGATGGCCGCTGTCGGCTCCATCCGACCCCAACCCCTCTCATGCCCCCTCTCATCCTCACTTCCCTTTGCCACCACGACCCCATCCACCCCGCCGACGCAGTATGTTCCCCGGCACCTCTTCTATCTCTCCCTATGCTACAGCGGTCCCATGGACCACCTCCTGCTACCGCCACCACCTCTCCCTCCTCGCCGTGTCATCCGCCCCCTTCCCCTTATCCTCTAATGCTGACTGCTGCAAGTGCGCCGCCGGCTACGAGCTGCTCTCAGCGACGGTGCCGCCACCCGCTGTGCTTTATCCGTCCCTCGGACTCACTATGCTTGGCTACTGCCCCTCCTTCGCAATCCTCGTCCTTCTCACCCGTGCCGCCTCCCAGATTTAAATTTTCAGTCACCCAATGTTAAATCCGCGCGCTCAGGCCGAAGTCTCTAGAAACCACTTGCAACCCAATACATATATCAAATTTTCTGTGACCCAGAGTTCAAATTCGTGCGCCAAGGTCGAGTTATCTAGAAACTACTCTTACAGACCATTATAAAGCTCATTAGCGGGCATATGTGACTCACGTCGCCTCAAGTACACCCAAAGAAGCCACACACTGGTCACACAAATATTCAGATTGAACAGAATTTGCCTTCTGATCTCCTTCGTCAAGGACCAAGGTATGGGTGAATTTTCTTACTTGTGCCACTGCATATAGGTGATAGTGATAACTGATGGAACTATACAAGTTATCATTTTTCTGCAACATTAGCTATCTTAGAAGTGAATCACAAGAGTTGCATGAAAATATGAACACACACGCCCTTGTTATTTCTAGGGGAATAGACCTGAATATCATGAAGCTACAGATTGTGTTGATGTTCCTTAGTATACCAAAAAAATACTAATTATTGCAATGTATCGGATTCAAACTTCATGTCGTCCAAATCCACACGTACTATCTAGAAACCATTATTTTAGCCCAATATAAATCAAGTGGTCAGGTCCAAAAGAAATCTAATAGGCTCATAAATTAGGAACTCTCTAGGAGAAGGCTTTAGATTAGACGTGAACTGATTTATTTATGATGCCCTTATTTATATATGATGATTTATTGAATTCTTATTGTCAATTTAAAGACCATTTGTGTACTTTAATCCTACAAGTTCTCATGTATCAGGACCAACTGCATCTTTAACATGGTTTGTTGCTGAATGTTCTAGGACTTTCGAGGTCGTTCATCATCCTATAGAGAGTGCTCAAGTGCCATCATTTTCCTATAGAGAGTGCAGTGCCTGCTGCAATCAAACTATATTTGCATTATTGTGCCAATCAGTTTACAAAAAAAAGATTTTGTCCTCTCAAACTAATGTGATGTATTATTTACTCACTTTGGCTGGTACAGTGATACCCATCTAATTGCAGTCGAGGGGATATGTCATAACTTGAAAGTGAGCACAAAATGTTCTTTATTGGTTTGCATTTAATGTAATCCCCCTTGATTGTTCTTTTCCCTCTGTCTTATAATCTTTAGATTGCCAATCAAGCCATATATTGATGATGGATTGACCATTGTTTATCAGAAGTTTTATACATATTGCTGCTGGATAGATCATGTATTGCAACTACAATTGGCGGTATCTACACAGATCTATACATAAAAGATAATAGGAAGTAAGCTTCTATAGTGTGACGTAGATGTATTGGCCATACACCATGAATGATAGAGGCTGTGGATCTGGTATTCATATATAGTTTAATTATTATTTTCTCCAAAGAGATACATATTTTTAGCTGTAATGTGTTACCCTGCTAACAGGATATCGATATATTCTCCAATTTGGTTCAACTATGCCTATACTTTTTAGTTTTATGTTGATGTTTACACTCTATTTCTTCTGGTCTGGAGTCTTGTATTTTTTTTGAGGTGTGTACTTCACTTTTATGTTATATATACAAGTATTTATCAGATAAATAAAAGCAAGAAGATTAGAGAGCATGCAGGGCCCTGAATTTGGAGAATATGGGTCTATATCTGTACAATATCGTCGAGGTAATTTTGAATTTCTGAAGCTTGGTCTGGGCTTATGGTGCTTAGTTTTTCAGTGGGTTTTTCCAAGCAACTGAAATTTCCAACTGCTTCTATTAGCATTATTGCACCTGATGATGGCTGATTCTGCACTATTCCCCTTCCTTGGTCTATTCGTGACATGTCTAAATTCATTTGCGGATCCTTACTCTGTAGTACGGGGACCCTGAGGTCCTTGGTGCCACACACCTTGCCACATGTTAATTATCTTATCGATTGGCGTTAGTAGGAGGAATGGACTATCTTGGTTTTTGAATGCTAGGTTGTCGGGCACTCCGGATGATGATGTATGACCAGGGGTAGCAAGCTCCTAAACTTGCATGAGTACCCTCAATTTTTTTTGAGAGTACCCTTACTGGAACTTTGCAAAACTGCCTTCTGTATTAGTCTTGACGCCAATGTTCTTGATCTGCTTGAGTTTACAGTAATCAAACATGTGTGTCCGTGCTACTTGATCCTTGCAGAGAAATAGAGAAGATGTGGTCTTGTAAGAATCTTGTACTAACTTACGGCTCTGATCGTTGCAGAAAATGTGGCAGTAAGGACGAGCCAACAAATAGGATCTCTGCAATGAAAGAAGGTCATGGAGAACCCATATTGTCAATGATGTAGACTAGGGCGCTGTATTGGAACTGTCTTCCTGACTACCAAGAAGTGGATATCTTGCAGTTTGTGTTTGTCCTGAAGCATATTATCTGCTTCCAGGGTAGGCGTTTTTGCCTCTGTTTTCCTAGCTGCCGTATAGTTTGCGCCATAACCTAATGTTGTGATGGATAATGCTATGGATTTATGCATAATTAAACATGTCTTGCTCAGCCTCAAAAGCTGGTCTTGTGAAGCACTACTTCTACTTCGAAACCAAGCGTAACTTTTTTTCTAGCTATTATATAGTGTATGCCATTCTTTTATTTCCGATGGGTAATTAAAATCATCATGCTGAATGTAATCGAATATGTAAAATTCCATTAGATGATATAATGGTTTATAGGCTACACAAAAAAGGCATAAATTGGCCTAAAATTTCATTAGTGTACGTCATCGCGCTGCTTGAGGCCAGATTTTCTATTATCGCATGTTGTGTGTCCCCGCACTATAGGATAGAGCAAGGAATGATAAAATACAAGTCCTCTTGCAAGGCGAATATGGAGAGGAAATCGTTTGGCTCGGTACATTCTTTTATTGTTCTGTAGCAATGTACTAGCTCTTGACTATATTTTTTTAAGTAAATAATGTTCCACCTGGTCTGTTTGTAATTCTGTTGCATAGCACGGGCATTTTACTAGTCACTAAAGAGGTTGATCTGTTGTGGGGACCCCGACTCATAAGTCGTGATCACCAAATGCATGTGTACAGTGATCCCAGAGATCAATGCTTACGGAACACACATAAGCTGAATAACAAGAGTCTTACATCCATACATATCGTCTTACACAAGTGGGATCATTATGGTCAAGTCTTGAGTATATCATCGCAGCGGAAATCTTCAACGAGAGTGTGAACCCATGCCATCTGCCTTAACCCTACATGCATTCTGATCGGGAAGCGTCCTAGCTCGCATGTTCTCATCAAGGTACTCTTCATTATATCCCGCTCTTTCATGCCTGGCCAATAAAATAACCAGTGGCAAGCCAATGAGTACTTTGAATGTACTCGCAAGCAACCTAAGAGTGATAACAGAATAATTATGTAAGGCTCTACTACTAAATTGGCATTTTTGCGGAGAGCTACTTTTTCTCATGCAAGTATGATCAACATTTAACAAAGACATGAATGCATCTACAACAAGTATCAGGAGGTTATGCACATCAACATCAAGAAAGAGTTATGAGCAACTCATGCTCAAGATCATTGTGACTTCCTCATGAATCATATCAACAATATTACCAAACCGTGTTGTTTGCCTCAGACACACATCAGGTTCTGTGAATAATGGACGTAGCCCAAGAGCGGTTATCCAACTTGATGAGGACATCAATACCATTGTTACACCCACTGCCCTGCTATTATACATACTTGACCAATTACTAGAGCTCGCGCTCCCCAATTGAATTACCAGGTACTTTCATTTCTTGGTAACGATTCTAATGTTCATGAGAATAAGACGCTGCCTAAACTGGATACATTTGTGTTGATTACTAATGAAGGGTCTAGCATGGAGAAGAGGGAAGAACACTGCAGTCGGATCAAGCATGGAGATGAAGGCGCACGCGAAGGGATCTAGAACAGTGTTTCTAGTGTGTATTTGAGCACTTTGAAGCCTCCGTGATGACCTACAAGGACATGGACGAAATATACAAGACGACCCTTTATAAATTTCGTCCATAGCTTATTTTAGGTGTTGCATCGCCTTATTTTTGGGCCAGGCCCGTGTAATTTCAAAATACTGAAGTATAGGCTGATTTAAGAGTCCGTATGTGTGGGGTAAACAGAGTTGGGGTTGGTTTCGGACACCCTCCTCCAAGGGGCCATGAAATTCCCCCTCTCTTCCCCCATATATATAGCCGTTAGGGCATCGTTTATACTTTGGGTTTTGTTTAGATTAAAGTTTGCCATAGGTGCAACTTTGCGTACTTCGTTTGTGTTCAACGACCAGATAAAGGTGTCACAGAACCCCACCTTGATCAATAAAGCTTTCATCTTATATTCGCAATATCCAGATTGCCATCTCACTTACTTGCTTGTTCTTCGTTTGCTTGCAGGAAATAGACCCTCGTGGTCAGGTTGATCGTGCTCCGGTGTGGTCAATAACCTCTCGGAGTTGGTCTAGCGATTGCTAAGGCGCGACTTCATCGCACGTTCGTAGTCGGATTGTCAAAGTCTACTCTTCCGAAAACGATAATCACCATCTCATCGAAAGACGGGACACCTTTGCCTCTATCAAATGGTATCAGATTTCCAGGTTGCTCGGTGAGATTTTACAGTTTTTCGTAGTTTAGATCAAGGCTGTTCTTCGTACCTACAGTCCACGAAAAAGCCAAAAAAGGGGATAGTTCATCATATCCGAACCAGACTGAGCCCTTGCATAATCTTTTTTGTGTTCGCTTAGTTGAATTTGCGGTTACATCATCATGTCGAGTTGCTGGTCTTAGCGTCTAGTTCTTTCGAGTTTCGAGTTCTGTTCACAGGTTGTCATGCCGCCGCCACATCAAATTCATCTTCGCTGCCATATACCACCACCGCTGCCATATCCTACCACCGTTGCCATATACCACAACCATATATCCACCACCAATCCGAGTTCTTATCATATTAGGTTTGTTTTCGAGATTCTTGTAGTTTCAGATTCGTGTTTTCTTGCCTGAGTAGGTCTCAGGAAAGAAAAGTCTCGAGACCACGGGCAGTTTTTTGGCCAAAATTTTGTCAGGTGGAAATATTTTTTCCCTATCCTGTTTTTAGGCTTTTACGAGTCTTTTGAGACATGTGCCATCATACTGATTTTTATCACTTTTTGGTCATCGCTGCCCCGATTTCCAAAAAAATAGTCAATTTTTGTGTGCCTATCATGATATTTTGACTTGGGAAGAGTTTTGAGACACTCGCCATTATAGTGATTTTCGGAAAAAATAAAAATAAAAATCTAGAGTGTGCTTTTCACTTGTTTCCGTGCTGCGCCGGGATTTTGTTAGTGTTCCATGCTCGCGTCTCTAGGACGGTCTAGCCTAGGACCAGCACAGCACCCTCGTTGAGCGTTTATTCAACTTTGCATCTCTGAATTGATTATTGCTGACCCTTTTTGCTACCATATTATAAGCCTTCCCAACTCCACATACATCTACATCGTGCGTTTGATACCACCTGGCAATCGCTCTGTCCAAGCTTTGAGAGTTTTAACTAAAATGGTTGCCGATCACCACTTGCTACTGAGTAAGAAATGGTAAGAATTTGAGATTTCCTTGACGGATTTGTGATGCCCAACCACCAACATTTTCTAGTAGTCTCTAGGATCATATTCTTATGTGTTTCTATTGCTACTAACTATGGTAGGATCACAAGCCGACAAGACTGACTGGGAGAACATGACGAATAAGGAGTTGCATGATAAATTTTAGCAAATGATGAGTGGCCAAGTGGGAGATGTGCTAAACAGATTTGAAGATGCCATGGAGAAGATAGATGGCATGGAGAAGTCGTTCTAAACTAAGTTGGACGCCAAGTTTAATGAAGTACTCACACGTCTACCACAACCACCACCGGCTGCACCTGTCGCACCTCTAAAACATCAACAACCACCTCCACGTCGCGACATAGTAGGGCGAGTGTAGCGCATTCCCCTTGGGTCCGACCAATCTTTTGGTGCCGCTGCACCTACCGTTGATGCTTATGTGGCTGCTACTACCGAGGAGCACTATTACGAGGATGAGGTTGATCAAAATTAGAACTACGTGCAACCACAAGCACCACCGCCACTAGGTCGTCCTCATGCATATCATCGCAACGGTAGGGCTGCACCACCACCTCATGTACGAGATGAAGACCATATCCCTAAACTAAAGTTGAATATTCCACCATTTGAGGGTAGATATGTTGCTGATATATATCTTATTTGGGAGTTAGAAACCGAACAACGTTTTACTTGTTTATAATATCCCAAGGACTGGGAAGCGTCCTAGCTCGCATGTTTGTCATCAAGGTAGTCTTCATTATATCCTGCTCTTTCATGCCTGGCCAATAAATTGGCATTTTTGCAAGGCTCTACTGCTAAATTGGCATTTTTGCAGAAAGCTAATTTTTCTTATGCAAGTATGGTCAACATTTATCAAGGACATGAATGCATCTGCAACAAGTATCAGGAGGTTACAGACATCAACATCGAGAAAGAGTTATGAGCAACTCATGCTCAAGCTCATCGTGACTTCCTCACGAATCATATCGACAATATTACCACACCATGTTGTTTGCCTCAGACACGCACTAGGTTTTGTAAATAATGGACGTAGCCCAAGAGCGGTTATTCAACTATCCTTGACCGTGGACATGGCTATTCGAATAGTTTGACACACTACAGAGGTTGCACACTTTACCCACAAGATCCGGGAAGCTTTCATGTCATCCACGACACGCGGTACCTCAAGTACCCGGGGTAAGCACCCTATCACTACCTTTCCCTAGACACCACCAACATGGAGTCCACTGAATTGATATCATCCCCTTGTGCCAGAATCGTGCTCACATGTTTAATCCCGTGGAGCCACGCTCCCATATTCAACACATAGCACAAGCACAGGGGCACCAATGGTGTGTCCGGTGCCCTATGAAAACAGTCATGGACGCCTATCCAAGCACGACCCCATCCCGAGAATGACCACGCCACTCCCGTCACTAGTAATGCATCCTCCATGCTAGCGCAGACTAGGTAATCAGTAATGCCCTTTCCCATAAAAGGGTAGAGTGGTTGCGCATGTAAGGTTGGAGTGATGATCGCAACTTAAACCAATCTGTTTTCGAAAACAACACACTCATTTGCCCCGGTACACCACTTTGTCATCAAGTGGTTACTTAGATCAACATATCCCTCGGGCATTAGTGGCACCCGATGGGGTTTTCAAAAAGTTTTTGGAATTATTTTTGTCTCCATCACCATGCATACACCCGTCCCTTTTGCATAGCAACTGATTTAGCATCCTATCTACTTCCACCCACATAACCCTCAAAGGAAGGTAGGGTCATGCACAATGCAAGTATCAACAAGGAAATAATGGAGGCAACCCACCAAAGTGGTTACCATCTCATCATGATTTCGATGCAACAATAATAAAGTGCTATATGACATGCATAAAAAGGGTTCATAGACATGGTCAAAGGGCTGCTTGCCTGGCTCAACTAAGTCTTCAATCCTTCTGGTCCATCTCCGAGTATCCCGTCGACTTCGTCAACTAACGTCGGAAACAATCACAATAAGCAACACAAGAAGGCAAAAATAGAAGTGCTCTAAAAATGTGAGTTGGACATTTCTAGGATACCTTCGGCCATATGAAAAATGACCAAAGTGGTTTCATTGGGATTGGATCTATGGATATTTTTTAAATATTTCAATATGATGGAATCAAGGGATTTATGGATTTGCAAGAAGTAGACAGAAATATAATTTTGAAAAGTGAGCAAAGGCACCCATTTAACAAGGAATGAATTTAGAAGCATGTGAGAGTTGGTTTCACTGGATGTGGAGTTCAGATGATTTTCCTATGAATTTGAATAGTTGGCTATACATGGAGAAATTGACCAATATTTGATGTGGCATAGAAAGTATTTGGAAAGATGTTCAAAAACTAATTTATGAACATAGAAGCATCTAGGAATTTGAATCATGGCATTTGGATCAAAAATGGGCTCTCTGTGATTTTCTAAAGTTTATCGCATAAATGAAAAAATGGGAGTTCATAAATATTTGTGACGGAAATGTTTCTAGAAATATGTGCAAATAGCACCATGTGATAGAGAATGAATTCATGAACTACTAGAAATTTGAATCATCAAATTTGGAGTCCATTTGAATTGTTTATAGATTTTACAACATTCCTAGAAAAAGAAAAAAAAAATGAGGAGTTACCCTTATTACGCTCACTGGGCGCAGTTTAGTAGTGGGCTAGCCCAGCTGCACGGCCGCGCGGGTGACAGCGGTGATGTCGAAGGCGCCCAAGCTGCGTACGCCTTCACTGCCAAGACACAGAAGCCGATGTGTGCACTTCCACTTAACCCTATCAGTACGGCCGGCACTGTCACCGCTGCCACTGACAGGCGGGGTCGGCTAGCTGACGCCTTGTCGTCCTTAACCTCCCGCCCAAAGCAGAGGAGGCGAGGCAGGGAGGACATCAACGACGACTGTAGGCGCTACCGGCCACCGTTTCCGGTGATCCGGCCAACAACATGCTCGCAGAGATGAGCCACATCCGGGAGGCCACACTGCGCGCGCGAGCTTCATTGGAGGGGAGTGGGTTTTGCGCCCGCAACGGAGGACAACATCGGCCCTTGCAGGCTTTGAGTGCAGGGGCATCTCAGGGAAGAATGGAGGCGATGGGGGGCCTTCGTGGTGGCTAGGAGAGGGCACTAGAGTGGTCATGGGAAGACAGGGAGCTCGGGATAGCTTGAAGTTTGGCGGAGGCCGACGGCGGCATCTTGACCATGGTTGTGCATTGAGGGAATGGGAGAGAGAGCAGGGTTGTCTGGGGTGTGAACGAGAGAGAGGGGAATCAACCAAGGCGAGAGAGAGCTCGGGGGGGGGGTGGCTCTATATAGGGGGGCCGCGGTGCACCGTGGACGCAGCCTACGACGCACTCGGGCGAGCTCCATGAAGGGGAGAGGGATAGAGGAAGGAGGGGGCCGACCGCGTTTTGCGTAGAGGACGTCGAGGCGGGCTCGGGGGACACAATCCCGGCGCTCAAGGTCGACGGGAGGCCTCGGAATGGGCGTGCTACAGTGCGAGAGAGCAATGTACCATGCTCCAGAGCACAAGCTCTGCACGCCATGGCATTAAATATGTGTCATGGCATGTCCATTTGTGTCTAGGGGGTCTAGGGGAGTGTAAACAATGGGGAAGATGCATTGGATGCTCTGGGAATCCTCTAGAGGGAAGGAGGAGTTGAGAGAGAGGGTGAATAGTGGCTGTCCAGAGAGGAGAAGTGAGGTTTTCAGCCACCAATGTTTGAGTTTAGGGCATGCAACTCCTATTGGAGGTGGAAGAGGCCTATTAAAGACTGTGGTAAAAAGTTGAGGTCAGGAAGGACAAGGAAAGAAGTGAAAATAGTAATTTTGGAAAATCACGAGAAGGTGTTTGATGCTAGTTTGGTCAAGCAAATTGATTCCACTTGACATGAGAATTAATAGGATCAAATGGCACATGGAAATGAGGTTGGTCACCAAGTTTGAATCCATTTGAAGAAAGCTGCCAGTGTAACTTTAGCAAACCCTAGAAATCAACAGAAATATATTTTCCAAGATTTTGTGGTGCAAATCTTTTCTCCTTAATGCACCACTTGGTGTAGTGTCATAATTTAGGTATTTGAGCATGTCCACGCAATTTTAGATCAAAAGGAGAAAGTTGTTAATGTAGAGTTGTTCAAACTTGGATCTGGATAGAGATGGTTTTGGGCCACTTTGATCAAGTTATCCTTCTCTCCAACTTATGTCATTTGGTCTAGATGAATAACTAGACCATTTGAGAAGGTGTACAAAGTTTTAGAGCATTTGGACATGTTTGGCAATGTAAAGTTGCTCAAACTTCAAAATGGACATAAATAGTTTTGAGGGGTTTTGGTGATGTTATATTGTACGCCAAGACATGAGACTTGGCAAGATCACCAAATAGGGTATTTGTGACATGCTAGAATGTTCTTGGAATTTACAGAGAATATTTCCTTTGTAGATATTTCAAAAGCTTGGAATATCTAGAAAGTGTTTTTTATGGACTTGACCAATATTTTGAACATGACCATGTGTTGAAACTCTTATATATATGGATAATATAGGTCCACTGAGCTTCCCTATATTTGATCAAATATTTTCGAAACATTAAACTAATTTTAACCTATTAAAAACCATTTCTGGCCTAAAGAAAAAGGCTTTAAATAAAATAGAGAAATACCTTTGAAAATAATACTTTTGTGGTTTTTTGGAGTCCTATATCTAATAGGAGTCAAATATACTTTTTGAAAGATATTTCATACCCTATATTAAGTACTTGTAGTTCAAGTCTCAGTTCAGGGGTTTTTGGAAAACCTAATTTAGAAAATACTTTTTGGCCAAATTATTCTTGCAAGAAAATACCATTCTGTTCTATACACATGGCATGATCATTGGGCAAAGTTTTGGATCAAGTAGAAGGGGTATAAAAGTTGGAGGATTTATTTGATTTTTAGAGAACTTGCAAGTAGCAAACAAAAACCCAATCAAGCAAAGTTTAGAACACTCAAAAAAAATTTCAAACCACATTTTATCATGATTTATTAGCTTAAGTGTGGTGGCATGGAAATCAAGGTGTGACATCTGTGTGATCTGATGCCTATTACCTTTGAAGACTGTCATGCTTCAGATAGTTAGGCGTCATGTTCTGAGCACCCAAGAGTAATTGTGGTGTGCTGGTGAACAAGACTATGAAGGTTTTGGAAGTCTACCTTGAAGACTTACCACGAGGGATTGGGTAAGGTCTAAATGACCTTGGCTCAAGAGGAATATAGTGAAGACTTAATGTCTTCGTAGTTCAACTCAGTCGCTTCAACCAGAATTACAATTGATACATCAACTGGAAGTGGTCTACCAAATCACTATGTCTTCATCGAGCCTACCTGGTTTCAAATTCCTCACCCCTTACCTTTAAGTTATTTCGCTGCAGAAGAATCTACGATATCTCTTCTGAAGAACTTGAATTGAAGACTCTCATCATGTTGTTTTTCATTTCTTTAGTTCATCTTCCTCATACTTGATTGCTTGTATGATTGCACTTTCTTCACTTATATGTATCTTGTATGCAAGCTTTCTGTTTCTGTGATGACTTAGTTCTTCTCGCATTTCTATTTCTTCACTCTGATCTTCGTCAAATTCATCAGAGTTTGATGAATTTCTAAAAATCTCCCATTCACCCCCCTTTGGAAGTAAACATGTGCTTTCAATTAGTATGAGAGCAAGGTACTCCCTCGTTCTATGTGATTTTGGTTTAACCACCTGCAGTTTTAGTTATGTCAACCGCAAGTATGATAAAGGTATCCGTTGTGTGCCCCATCTTCGATGGCACAAACTATCCCTATTGGAAGGCCATAACGTGAAAGTGTCCCCTAGCATGAACAGTGAGTTGTGGGCAATCACTGAACTGGGATTGGCGAAGCTCTATGAGATGGCTAGCGTTGATCACATCCGCAAGTACACTCAGCTAGATGCTCGAGCGAATTATATAATCTATTCTTACCTATCCAGATATGAGTTCACCCACATCAGCCATCTGTGCAATGCAAAGTTCAAATGGGATAGGATCTCTAATGTCTATGAAGGAGTTCGCACTCGTCAAGATCCCCATTGAGTTCAAGAAGTCCCTCAAATCTGGGGAAATTGAGCCTGGCTCGACTTCTTCGGCAACACGCCTCATGTCAAAATGCACAAAGGTACCTAAACGCCCTTCATCTTCCTCTAGTGAACGTGAATCTAACGAAAACATAACACCCAGTTATTCCAAACTTGCAAACATTGTTACTAGGCAACAAACTGCTATCACTAGTACATCAAGGAGCTATATAAACGGTTTTTAACCCCTTTATGCGACGACATTTGGAACCGTCGCCTAGTGAGTGACTACGATAGGGGGGGTCCTTCCCACATGACCCAGAAACCGTCGGGGATATGCCCTCCTGGCACACATGCTCAGCAAAATGAGGTCGTGTGCGACCGACGAGTGATCAAATACGGTTATACATACAATAGTGCTAAAAACATTACAATTATACATGCAAGATCATTTCCGGTCGTAAGTACACCCCCACACAGCCAGTCCCCGCTAAACGTTTCGGTTCGTATATATATCCCACACATTCGCTCCAAGGAAAACGTTTCTATTCGCAGGTACATCACACACAATTTTCCCCGTTAAATTGTTTGTGATAGCGTTTCTATTGCAAATGGTATTAACAATTTTATCGTTTGTGTTATTGAATGCATCACACACGATGCATAGAAGAAACTGTGTGGCAAAGGCTGTCCATTACACACAGTTTTTATGTGGCAAATGTTTGCGCCAGGTGGCCTGACGCAAACAGTTCTCAAGAGGATGTCGTGTGTGATTGTTCATTCATCCAACACGGTTTATTCCTAGAAACTATGTGTGTTGCCTGAGTTCATCGTCCACAATGTTTTCTCAGTAACTGTTTGCAATAAGAAAACCAATTAGCAGGCTAATTATCCTATTATTAATAATCCATTTATTAATCTAATTGACATTTCATATTAAGCACACAATATATTTCATTTCCATATTAAGGAAGCAGGATTTCATAATTGAAATACATCAGAGTACAACATCATATAGCTTCAACACTCAGCTACTGAAAGTGCTAGTTATCGACTAGAGCGGGTGAATAGGCGATTTTTATGGAAGTTTTCAAAACACGAGGTCTTTGAAGACAAACAGATGGAATGAACCTATTGATATGCAGCGGAAGATAAACTACACTAGACAAGCCATAGTCAAGTAAGCATTATAGTGAAAGTTCGAAGACTATCAGCAGCTAGGTGGTATGGATCAGAATGGAAGGTAGAATGAAGCGAAACAGGTAACAGTCTTCACACAGTGAAGTCAATCAGATCTGGTAAGCAATTACTGACTTCACGAAGACAAACTGAAAAGTAAATGAGTTGGAAGATAGAACCAGTAGCTTGGCAGCGACATGAATTTGGTAGGCCGGTTCCAGTTGCTGTGACAACTGTATGTCTGGTTAGGGAGGGTGAGATTGAACTCAGAAGACCGTGTCTTCACCTTATTCCCATTGAGCTAAGGACACCCAGTCCTCACCCAATCACTCTGGTTAGTCTTCAAGGTAGACTTCCAAACCTTCACATACTTTGTTCACTGGCAATCCACAATGACTCTTGAATGCTCAGAACGCGATGCCTAACTGATGGCTTCTCGCCCCTTGTTGGTTACCCCAAGTGGAAGGTTTGAGATGCAGTGTAGCGGTAGTTTTCCCTTGGCAAAGATACCAAGGATCGAATTCCCCTGAGACTCCAAGGTTCAACAAGAAGGTGTCAACTGCTAATGGCGCCAGATACTTAGCAATTAACAGGACCTGCACACAGATACAAATAACTTTGCTCCCAACGAGTACAGAGAGGTTGTCAATCCCTCCGGCCTTGTCGTTTACAAAGGATCAAACACAAGAGATAATAGTGATAGGTATAATTGCAACTAGTAAGTAAAAGCAGAAAGTAAATAGCGGATGTGATCGATGATGGTAATATGGACCGGGGTCCCATGATGTTCACTAGTGATGTCTCTCTCCCAAAAGACGATAAAACAGCTATGTGACGTAAACGAATTACAGCTGGGCAATTGACAGAATTATGTGCGCAAACCAATGCTAACTATGCTGCAAGAAAGGTTGAGGCTCAAAAGCATGGGCGGTACGCCAAGGTAAGTAGACCGAAATCCATCTGCATCTACTACTAATCATCCACCTTGAGATATCTATCCAGAACATCTCGCTGGTATTAAGTTGCGAGTCCCACCCATAGTGTAAACTCAAAGCAACAGACAACTGCATTAAAAGAACTTTGCGTAAAGTAAACAATCCTTGCACCCGCGAGTACAAGCACCGTTGTTTTCCCCCTTGTGGCAACAACACATCCCCTAGACTCATGTTTCTGTCACTCAAACTAGTCATCGAGGGGCATGAACCCACAATCAAGCATAACGTTCCCTCTTGGAGTTACTACCTACTACTTGGCCAAAGCAATAAACAACAACGGAGAATATGCAAGAATTACTCAAGAACATAAATATAAAAGAGGTAGATCAAATATATTACTCACACACAATCTGAACATAATCTCACAATCCATCGGATCCCAGCAAACTCATCATAGCAACAACATAAGGATTACATATGTGCCTCGATCATGTAGGGCAGCTCACGAGGTCTAATTAGTGAAGAACAAAGAGGGGAGGAGAACATCACATAGCTACTGGTAATGGACCCATGGTCCAAGGGAGACTACTCACAACTCATCCGGGAGGCGTTCATGGTGTTGGAGAGGCTCCCGGTGGTGATCCTCCCCTCCGGCAGGGTGCCGGGAAGAGTTCTCCTGGTGCTCCCGATCTTGGAAGCGCGGCGGCGGCGGAACAGAGATGAGATCGCGAAAAAGGGTTCCGTCCTCGAGGGTTTCGGGACGCGGTGTAAATATATGCCAAAGGGGGGCATCAGCGGAGACCTGGGGGGCCCAGGCGCCCCCCCCCCCCCCGTCGCGGCCAGGAGGGGGGCCGCGCCACCAGGGCGCCTGGAGCCCCGATGGCCCCCCTCCGGCCCTAATTTGGCCGCAAGGAAGCTTCCGGAATGCTGATTTTTTATATAATTTTTCCGGGATTTTTCTGGCAGTTTATGTAATGGGAAAACCTGAAATACAAAAATAGCAGAAAACAGAAACTGGCACTGGGGTGCACTGAGTTAATAGGTTAGTCCAAATATGATCAAAAGTGTATGGAAGTGTATAAATATCATAGCAATATCACCCAAAAGTGGCATGGAGCAAGCAGAAATTATAGATACGTTTTGGACGTATCACTAACCGGGTGGAGGATGCACAGTCCTCAAGTGTAATAAGTCTTCAGATCACATAGAAAGAAAGACTTCAGTGATGCCTAACACTATTTGGCTCTGGGTGTTTTGGGCTTTGTCCTCGCAAGGATCTTTCTCTCAAAGGCTTCAGAGGTGGGTTGCTCTCAAACGACAAAAGTCATGCACTAACTATGAGCAGCCACCAATTTATGGTGTAGGGGGTGGGCTATTTATAGCCAGGAGGCAACCCGACATGATATGTCCAAAATGACCCTTGGTCACTTAGGAACTGACACGTGTCCAACGGTCGGATTTCAAACACATGCGGCAACTTAGCTTGGGCTACAAGCAAAGCTGACTCATCCAACTCTGGATAAGATTTGCTCTCATTGTTTTCGCTCGAAGACATAGGATTTTGGCTGAGCATCACATCAGCCATCTGACTATGTTCGCTTGGACCCCAGTTGACAGTACGGTGGTTCCTATGACTCAAGAAAGAAGAAAAGTAACTACGAAAGAAACCATGTCTTCGCACTCCATGGTATTCAAGTGAATGTCTTCACAAGTCATTATCTTCAAGTGAATGTCTTCACGAACAACCATTGTCTTCAATGTCTTCACACATTTTTAGGGGTCATTTCTGGTAGGTAAACCGAATCATTGAGGGACTACTACATGTGTTATCCTGCAATTCTCACAAACACATTAGTCCCTGATGGCTTCTCGCCCCTCGTTGGTTACCCAAGTGGAAGGTTTGAGATGCAGTGTAGCGGAAGCTTTCCCTTGGCAAAGATACCAAGGATCGATTTCCCCTGAGACTCCTAGTTTCAACAAGAAGGTGTTAACTGCTAACGGCGCCAGATATTAGCAATCAACGTGGACCTGCACACAGATACAAATAACTTTGCTCCCAACGAGTACAGAGAGGTTGTCAATCCCTCCGGCCTTGTCGTTTACAAAGGATCAAACGCAAGTGATAATAGTGATAGGTATTGCTGCAAATAGTAAGTAAAAGCGGAAAGTAAATAGCGGATGTGATCAGTGATGGTAATATGGACCGGGGTCCCATGATGTTCACTAGTGATGTCTCTCTCCGAAAAGACGATAAAACAGCTATGTGAGGTAAACGAATTACAGCTAGGCAATTGACAGAATTATATGCGCAAACCAATGCTAACTATGTTGCAAGAAAGGTAGAGGTTCAAAGCATGGGCGGTACGCCCAGTTAAGTAGACCGAAATCCATCTACATCTACTACTAATCATCCACCTTGAGATATCTATCCAGAACATCTCGCTGGTATTAAGTTGCGAGTCCCACCCATAGTGTAAACTCAAAGCAACAGACAACTGCATTAAAAGAACTTTGCGTAAAGTAAACAATCCTTGCACCCGCGTGCACAAGCACCGTTGTTTTCCCCCTTGTGGCAACAACACATCCCCTAGACTCATGTTTCTGTCACTCAAGCTAGTCATCGAGGGGCATGAACCCACAATCAAGCATAACGTTCCCTCTTGGAGTCACTACCTACTACTTGGCCAAAGCAATAAATAACAACGAAGAACATGCAAGAATTACTTACGAACATAAATATAAAAGAGGTGAATCAAATATATTAATCAAACAGAATCTGAACATAATATCACAATCCATCGGATCCCAGTAAACTCAACATAGCAACAGCAAAAGGATTATATATGTGCCTCGATCATGTAGGGCAGCTCACGAGGTCTAATTAGTGAAGCACAAGAAGGGGAGGAGAACATCACATAGCTACTGGTCATGGACCCATGGTCCAAGGGAGACTACTCACAACTCATCCGGGAGGCGTCCATGGTGGTGGAGAGGCTCCCGGTGGTGATCCTCCCCTCCGGCAGGGTGCCGGGAAGAGTTCTCCTGGTGCTCCCGATCTTGGAAGCGCGGCGGCGGCGGAACAGAGATGAGATCACGAAAAAGGGTTCCCGTCTCGAGGGTTTCGGGACGCGTGTTAAATATATGCCAAAGGGGGGCATCAGCCGAGGCCTGGGGGCCCAGGCGCTCCCCCCGGCGCGGCCAGGAGGGGGGCCGCGCCACCAGGGTGCCTGGAGCCCTGGTGGCCCCCCTCCGGCCCTACTTCGGCTGCCGGGAAGCTTCTGGAACGCTGATTTTTTATATAATTTTTCCGGGATTTTTCTGGCAGTTTTCGTAATGGGAAAACCTGAAATACAAAAACATCAGAAAACAAAAACTGACACTGGGGTGCACTGAGTTAATAGGTTAGTCCAAATATGATCAAAAGTGTATGGAAGTGTATAAATATCATAGCAATATCACCCAAAAGAGGCATGGAGCAAGCAGAAATTATAGATACGTTTTGGACGTATCAACATCCCCAAGCTTAATTCCTGCTCGTCCTCGAGTAGGTAAATGATAATAAGAATAATTTCTGTGGTGACATGCTATTAACCATATAGGACTTTTTCATAGTCATATGACAAAAGCTTACTGAGACAATGAATCTGTAGTAAGTAAGTTGCCTCATGAGAAAATCACAAAGAACTGAAAGTTTTACAATATGATACTAAAACATCAAATAGATTTGTAATGAGCATGGTGTGCAAATATGATAAAGTGATATCTCGCTTGCCCCCTTTAGTGAAGCAAAACATAAATGCAGGGGCACCTCCAAGGTTTAAGTGATGACTAGATACAATGATTTCAAAATAAACGATATCATAATCATGCAAAAGACAATGCTACTTTGGGATAATGCACATTATACTCAGAATGACAATCATGCTCTCAGTAGTTGGTGCTTTAAAAGAAGGTGGAGACTCTCGAACCGTGGCTTTTGTTGGCAAGGTTGAAAACCCGTGGTCGGAAACAAAGACAAAACATGTACCAGAGCTCTTGGTTTTAAAAACAGAAGTAATAATTATTTTTTAGATTATGCATGTTCCGTCAACGAATGCTAGCAGATAACTCAATCACTTCTTGAGATGGACAAGTTTCGAGGAACGGCTCCCGAATGAGGACGATCACATCCTCTTAATCTCCTTTGTTTACCACTGCCAAAGTTTTCTGATTTCTCATGAACAAAGCGTGAAGGAGGGTTTGTTTGTTATATTAATTTTGAGCCGGGCGCACTCTTTGCCAGTTCCTTCTCGTATTATGGGTTTGCACATTAGACATGCAATCCCGGGGTGAAGCTTGTCCAACTTAAAAAGATCATGAATTAACTACTACTTCCTCATGAACTAAAACAGAGGCACAAAATAGGAATGCCTTTTTTCTTTGAATAATTTCGAGATGGTACATGAAAGTCTCCGTTAGGAATGGCAGGTAAATACCATGTATAGGAAGATATGGTGGACTCATATGGCATAACTGGTTTAAAAGAATTTTGGATGCACAAGCAGTCAGTCCGCTTAGTACAGGTGGAGGTTAGCAAAAGACTGGGAGCGACCAACTAAAAGAGCAATGACGGTCATAATCATGCAGAGCGACAAAGCAACATTGAATTAGGCATGGAAGTTATATCGCTACTCAGAAACAAAAGATCATCAAGGCTTGACAGAGTTTCTTTACAGTCTTAAATATGCGTGAGCATACGCCAAGTCAATCAAAATAAATTCTTGAAGGAAGATATTACTAAACCATACCACATCATAGGCAAACAAATCATGTTGGTACTCCAATAACACATTGGGAACCCCCCAGCTATTTGAGACTAACCATAAGAAAACATGAACTACTAAGCACCATTATGCACGTAGCATTTTTATCATAGACATATCAACCAATGCAACAGAAGCAAACTCTCTTAATAAGATAAGCATGATAACTAAAGAGAGTTCAAGCAACCAACTAAACAAAAGCTCTTTAAAAAGATAAGCATGAAAACTAAGAGCTAAACATGATAGTAGCTATTGAAAGACAAAGAACACACACAGCAAAGATAGACATGAAAGTTCTGTGTTATGTTCTAGGTTGAAGTGGAGCGTGTTTCTCTCCCACACAAAGAAAGCTGAGTTCCGACTCGTTATGAAAAGCTAAAGAAAACTAAAAAGGAAATTAAGAGCAAGACGCTCCAAGCATAGCACATAACACATGAAGTGATAAAAATATAGTGGAACGAAAGACGAACTGATAATGTTGATGGAGAAGGGGATGCACGGGGGCATCCCCAAGCTTAGACGCTTGAGTCTCCTTGAATATTTCTTGGGGGTGCATGGGGGCATCCCCAAGCTTGAGCGCTTGACACTCCTGAATCTTTTTATCATCTTCCCTCGCACACTTGAAAACTCCCTTCATACATAACTCATCATAATCTGATTAGCGAGGTTAGTACCCATAATAAAATAATTGTTCCTTGCTGGAAATAAGGATATTCTTGAAGGTCTACTGTTTCTCAAGATTGCCAAAAGGTTTTTGCAAAGAAAAAGCAAGCTCAAGGTTTGCAAAATGAAGGAAATGCAAAACAGGGCAAAATCTGTGAAAAACAAAACAGCAGGTAGTAAATGATTTTTTTCGGGGCACTTCTGCAACTCTAATAAAAAAACTCAGAACAGACGCCCGAAAGACAATTGTATAGAGCACGCTGTCGAAAACATTCAGACCAAAAAGATGATCTGGTGATTTTATATGAATTTTTCTATCCAAGGACAGAATCTGTTTCCTGGACAGCACGTCACAACTTTTGAACTTTCTTGCAATCAGAGGCTACACTTGGCACAAAGTTGAAAAGCAAAGATAAAATGATGATGCTACTATAGTAACAACATCAAGACACAACAAAAGCAAAATAAATTTTTATTCATGTGGGCTACCTCCCAAAAGCGCTTTCTTTTATGCCTTTAAGCTAGGCATAATGCAAAGAGGAATCAATAACCATCATAATAATCGGAGTTATAAATTGCTTCAAATGGTTCCTCAACAAGTTCACTCTTATTCCTTCTAGTAAAGGGGTACACACCTTTTGCCTTTCCGCGTAAGCGGATTTGTCCCTTACCTATATCGATGAAGCCTTTTACCGCTCGGAGGAAGTCCCTTCCAAGCACTATATTTCCTTGGTTTGGCTCCATGATGAAGAAATCAATCATTGCAATCCCTTTAAGGAATTTAACTGGCACGTCTTTTATTCTTCCCTGGATTTCAGAAATATCTCCATTAGTGTGTTCATGATAAGATGATAATCTATCCATGTCAAATTTTAAAGAATCATGAACAATTTTTGGCATAGTAGAAACCATAGATCCAATATCGCAATAAGCAAGGAAGTCTTGATTAGAGATGCTAATCCTAACAAAAGGCTCCCAATCATTGTCTATTTCAAAAATATCTCTCTTATTGGGTTTGGGTTTCTCTACCTTCATTAAGTCTAGAGCATCCATTCTCTTCTCAATAGTAGCAAGTCTATCTATGACAGTATCAAAATTATGATCATAAACAAAGTAACTAGATAGACCATGTATAATTTCAAGAGCTCTAGCTTCATCACACTCTAGGAAATCTCCTTCAGCTATAATATCAAGAGAGTGTTTACACCATTTAAAAAGACCATGGTAAAAATTTCTAAGCACAATTTTTATAGGTATCCAAGGCATAATTCTCCTATGTGCATCAGAAATTCTGTCCCATGCCTTCTTCATATTTTCTCCATCCCTTTGATGGAAATCTAGGACTTCTGATTCCCTCAAAGCACCAAATCCTAACATGCTTGACTAAACAGAAAGGACTACCAGCAAATAATTAAAATATTTTTTTATGATTTTCGATAAAAGATACTAAAGCAAAAACTGAAAGGTAAACTAACAAGACTAAAAAGCAAAGGTAAAAGATAGCGTGCAACTCCCCTATCCTGAAGAGTGGAGTCCCCGGCAATGGCGCCAGAAAACTTTGCTTGATGGCTTCTCGCCCCTCGTTGGTTACCCCAAGTGGAAGGTTTGAGATGCAGTGTAGCGGAAGCTTTCCCTTGGCAAAGATACCAAGGATCGATTTCCCCTGAGACTCCCAGTTTCAACAAGAAGGTGTTAATTGCTAACGGCGCCAGATATTAGCAATCAACGTGGACCTGCACACAGATACAAATAACTTTGCTCCCAACGAGTACAGAGAGGTTGTCAATCCCTCCGGCCTTGTCGTTTACAAAGGATCAAACGCAAGTGATAATAGTGATAGGTATTGCTGCAAATAGTAAGTCAAAGCGGAAAGTAAATAGCGGATGTGATCAGTGATGGTAATATGGACCGGGGTCCCATGATGTTCACTAGTGATGTCTCTCTCCGAAAAGACGATAAAACAGCTATGTGAGGTAAACGAATTACAGCTGGGCAATTGACAGAATTATGTGCGCAAACCAATGCTAACTATGTTGCAAGAAAGGTAGAGGTTCAAAGCATGGGCGGTACGCCAAGGTAAGTAGACCGAAATCCATTTGCATCTACTACTAATCATCCACCTTGAGATATCTATCCAGAACATCTCGCTGGTATTAAGTTGCGAGTCCCACCCATAGTGTAAACTCAAAGCAACAGACAACTTCATTAAAAGAACTTTGCGTAAAGTAAACAATCCTTGCACCCGCGGGCAGAAGCACCGTTGTTTTCCCCCTTGTGGCAACAGCACATCCCCTAGACTCATGTTTCTGTCACTCAAGCTAGTCATCGAGGGGCATGAACCCACAATCAAGCATAACGTTCCCTCTTGGAGTCACTACCTACTACTTGGCCAAAGCAATAAATAACAACGGAGAACATGCAAGAATTACTTACGAACATAAATATAAAAGAGGTGAATCAAATATATTACTCAAACACAATATGAACATAATCTCACAATCCATCGGATCCCAGCAAACTCAACATAGCAACATCATAAGGATTACATATGTGCCTCGATCATGTAGGACAGCTCACGAGGTGTAATTAGTGAAGCACAAGAAGGGGAGGAGAACATCACATAGCTACTGGTCATGGACCCATGGTCCAAGGGAGACTACTCACAACTCATCCGGGAGGCGTCCATTGTGGTGGAGAGGCTCCCGGTGGTGATCCTCCCCTCTGGCAGGGTGCCGGGAAGAGTTCTCCTGGTGCTCCCGATCTTGGAAGCGCGGCGGCGGCGGAACAGAGATGAGATCACGAAAAAGGGTTCCCGTCTCGAGGGTTTCAGGACGCGTGTTAAATATATGCCAAAGGGGGGGATCAGCGGAGGCCTGGGGGGCCCAGGCGCCCCCCCGACGCGGCCAGGAGGGGGGCCGCGCCACCAGGGCGCCTGGATCCCTGGTGGCCCCCCTCCGGCCCTACTTCGGCTGCCGGGAAGCTTCTGGAACGCTGATTTTTAATATAATTTTTCCGGGATTTTTCTTGCAGTTTTCGTAATGGGAAAACCTGAAATACAAAAACCGCAGAAAACAGAAACTGGCACTGGGGTGCACTGAGTTAATAGGTTAGCCCAACTATGATCAAAAGTGTATGGAAGTGTATAAATATCATAGCAATATCACCCAAAAGAGGCATGGAGCAAGCAGAAATTATAGATACGTTTTGGACGTATCAGTCCCTCAACCATATTTGTCGTCAATACTCAAAAAACAACTAGGGGTGGCACTAGATCACTTACAATCTCCCCCTTTTTGGTGATTGATGAAAAACTGGTTGAAGGTTTCAATGGGGATAAAAATATGTGAAAGTTACATAACACGGTCATTGGCTTCATAAGATTGAGAAGGCTCCCCCTAAAGATGTGCCTATAAGTAATTTGCCTTTGAATGCAAATGCACATGGCAGGTTTTGCTTTGTGGAGATGTTCCACAATCTTATGAAGACAATTCATCATGCATACATAGATGTAGTGAAGATAATGATATGCTTAATGGAAAATGGGTGTCTGCTAAATGATTTCATGCGCATAAGATAGATATTTAACCACGCAGTAGAAACAACAACAAATGTAGTAGACAACCATCAAGTTTAAGTGTTACAACTCAAGAGCTAGATAGTTTCAAAACAAGAGTTGTAAGAACTTAGCAAAAATAAGCACCCGGCCCATAAATGGACCCTCTTGAAGACTACCAACTCATATGCTTCTCCCCCTTTTGTTAGTAACAACCAAAAAGGTTTGAAGGCTTAGAGTGCCTACTCGTTCCCAGGTGGTGAAGATGTTGCGACAACTGGGTCGATATTGGAGTTGGGCGGTGCATACGGGCCTGACGGAGAATCGTGATGCAGTTAAGCCATTGCTAGAGAAGTGGCATCGTCTTCTTCATCTATGACTCGCGCAACAACAGTTGCAGCTGAAGATGAATACTCAGAATCTTCAATGGAGGCAGTGGTACGCCAACTCTCAGATTGTGGAGGCCTGGAGTCAAACTTGAAGTGCTCGGTGAAGCCATCTGCTTGAAGATCAGCTTTGGAGCAAAGCAGTGTGAGGCTCTTCCAGGACCGCCGACAGGCTTCATGGGAAACAAAAGAGTTCTTGGTTGCTAGGTTGCAAATACGATTTACATCAGTGAGAATACTATGCATCTGGCGCTTCAGCCAATCATGATTCATATCCTGCTTCTGGTGAAGTGATACAAGAAGCTCTTGGTCGTTGAGGACACGGGTACGCTTCTGAGGCATTTGAGCAATAGTGCTGGCTATGGCATCAGTGTTGGTATGATGCGGCAGACGCAAATTGCCAGCAAGAGGATAAGCATGAGTAGCAGAATTTGGCACATGAATACCTTCAACATGCTGAGTGAAGCTTTGATGATCAGCGTTGAGCAGTTGAAGTGGCTTCTTGGCAGGTTCAGGGTAGATGGCTTCATAGGAAATATCAACCTCAGGCAAGAATACAACATGATTGTGTGCTAAAGCTTGATAGTTGATTGTAGAGTGAAGCTTAATGAGCTACATGACCCATGGAGCATAATACTTCAGGCCAAATATATCAATGCCTCACGCAGCCAGCTGACGAATGAAGAAGTCATGAGTGTTGAATCAGATGCCATTGAGGATGTAAAATACCAATGTCTTCATGGCGCCTTCGAGTTTGGCTTCAGAAGAGTTGCCATTGATAGGCCACAGAGTACGCCTCAGAATGTGATAGATGGTGCAAGGCAGGTACTCGAGGTCTTTGACAAGGAATTCCTTAGGATATTCAGCATTCATGGGCAATGGCTTCATCATACTGAGCATTTGACTCATGCTGGGCTTAGACTTCTGAAAAATACTTTGCATTTCATTTTGATGAAGCTGACAACCTGGTTCAAACAACTCACCAGGAGTGGGCAGGGAAGTAAGATCAAAAAGGTTCTGAGCTTTGGCTTCATGATGAACATCTCCTATCATCCACTCAAGGACCCATGTCTTTGGATCCCTTTTGTAGCCTCTGATGTGAAGTGTAGCATAGAACTAAAGCAGAAGCTCTTCATTCCAATGCTCCTTAGCAGTTACAAACGGAAGCAACCCAACATCTCTGAAGCAGTCAAGGGCCTCTTCAAGGCATGGCAGCCCAGCAATGCATCACAATCAAGACGCTGGTGTGGAAAAATCATGTCTTGGTTGTACATAATGCAGGAATAGTAACTACGTTGTAGGAAGCTCTAAAACCTATCAGACGTTATCTTTGGCTTCTTTTATGGGTTCTTATCAGAGCCAAAGAAGGTGTTGTGCTCTCTGAAGCTTCGCACACTGAAGGAGCCTTGCGTAGTTACATCACTTGGAAGCCTTGATAGCCTGGGCTTTGGTTTCTACGTCTAAGGCCTTTGCGCCACATGATATTCATATTGGGGACCAGGAGCAGTAGGAGGTGTCAATATTGGCCACCTGACAGTGACGAGTTCTCCTTCATGATTGAAGGCTTGGGCCATGGTGTGAGGCACAGGGGGAGGAACAATTACAGCTGTGGCAGCATTGACTTTGGGTTGCACAATGTCTTCAGCCATGACAACATCATTGGCTTCAGTAGGGTGAGTGGTAGCCACATTTGCTTCACCATCAGTGGCTTCTTGGGCTGGGGGTTCTGGCACAAACAACTCATCTTCTTGCACAACAGTTTCAACAATAGGGGGAATAGCTTCACGATCTTCTTCCTTTTCTTCATCGGATGATGCAGCCGGAATGTCTTCAGCCATATTGGCTTTAGATTCTTGAGCAGACGCTGAAGGGATGGATTCAGGGAACACTTGACGTGCCACCGAGCTTGTGTGTTACACATCTTCTTCAGGAATGCTTGACATGGAGACCTGAGGCCTGGGGCCTTTGCGAAGCCTTCGAAACTTGGGCGACGCCATTGGTGAAGTAGTGGTCTGCTCCATTTCATCTTCAGGTGTATCTCGGGGGGTCTCAAGCACCTAAGTGGTGACATGAGACGGTGGTGTGCGAGGAATTACTTCATGCAGGGGGGTGTTTGGGTGTTGCTCCTCTCAAAATTCATCGTCAGCAAATTGGCGTCATGGGACCACCAATGCTTATGAGTTCACTACTCGTGCGAGTAAGCGATGATACCGGTTGGGGCTCGAGCTGAGGAAGGACTTCATCATCAACAACATTGTCGCCATGACCAATGTCTTTAGGTGCGGTGGAGTCAGCAACTGGAATATCTTCAGACTCACGAGCCTCTGGGGGAGTAGGCTCATGCACAAGGAGACGACGCTGACGATTGGTGGAGGCAGGTAGAGCAACATAAATTGGTTCGACAACCAGTGGTTCTTGGGAGGTATCAGGATGCTTATGAGAAGACTTTGAAGCCTTTGTCTTCAGCTTCTTCTTGAAGGGAGCATCATTAGTGCATTAAGATGCTTTCTCTTCTTGGATTCAGCTTCAGCTTGCCGAGTCTTCTTTTGTTCAGAAGCTGTTGAAGGGACCTTTGGCTTCGAGCCAGTCATGCTGGCAGGGAAGACAATGCTTGGTCTTTCTTGCCGTGGAACTTCTGTGTCAACAGTGGCGGGCTTCTTCTTCTTAGGCTTCTTGGCAGCCATCTTGGGTCAATGCCTAGACGACGAAGTGCTTTTCGCTTCACGGCTTCATTATGAGCCTGAACACATTTCTCAGCGTAGTGCTTGAGACGCTCTCTTGAACCCTTTGCAACATCACGTCGCTTGAAAAATTCAGCCATGAGATCTGCCATCATAGTTTTGAAGTTTTGAACCTCTTGAGCGCTGGATTGGCCATATGCTTCTTAAAGAGAGCCTTTTCATGGTCAATCTTGTTCTTCTGCTCAATGACCTTTTGTGCAATCGTCAGTTCTTGTGCAATGTATCCCTGAAAGGTCATGCTGATATCAATTGGGAGCTGGAGATCGTCGAGGTAAAGAGATGTATCCTCAGACCACTCATCAATGAAGTTATTGATGGTATTAGCATCGAACAAAGGAAGATCATTGAAGATTTCAGCCTACTGCTTGCTCTTGATCATCATCTTAAGGGCGTCATCAGCAAGGTCCTCATCACTGGACAAATCAATAATGTCTTCATCATTGCGCAGAATGCTCCCAAGGGTGAGACCTTGACCTGATGGCTTCATGATATCTTTGGACTTCTTAGAGCTGCGAGAGTGGTCCTGAGACTGCACACTTGATTCAGGAGGTACAATTTTCAACGGCTTCGCACTTGAAGCTTTTGGTGCAGCTGAAGGTTTTGAAGCTTTTGATATCTTCTTTGGCTTCGTAGGCTCAGGAACATCTTCCGTTTCCTCATCAGCAGCAACATGATCCACAATAGCCCGTTGTGCAGCTATGTGGGAGAGTTGCCCATCAAGGCCATTGAAGGGGCCAATGCGATCCTGATTGGCTTCACGACTATTGTCAGATTGAGGTCGGGCTGGGCCAGGATTGAAGTTAAGATCGAACTCCTTCTTGTTCATTGTAGCAGAGTTCTTGGCAAACTTGTAGTTCTCTTCAAAAAGGTCATCATCACGACATCACCTAAGACTTGATGGGTCGGCATTTTCTGGCATAGGTCCTCTGACCATACATGGGTAGAAGTCTTTGGAAATGGATTCAGCCTTGTTCTTGGGTTGAAGCTTCTTGTATACGACATTGCCCCATGGAGGACGTATAGCATTCTTGGTTGCATACTCTGGAGTCACGAAGCGATATAAGAACCATTGCTCTGCTCAACATTTTCGAATCCATTGGATTCGGGACTTGTGTTCACCATACGTTCCTCCAGGGTCAGACTTGTACTGCTTGAACAAATCAGGAGGGAGATCCTTGGCAGTATCAGTGCGTCTCTGTCCGCCTCCCTTCTTTGAAGATTTTTCAAAATCCATTGGGTTCAGACAAAAAGGCTTCACAAAGGACTTTGTCTTCCGATGACGGGTTAGACAAGAACTAGCTTCAGGAGATTCAATATGATGCTGTAAGAATTCTGCAAATTAATGCAGACTATGAGAACCAAGGGATTCTCCCACGGACATGTACCTGTGACAGCATTAGAGATGCGAGGGAAGGGGAAGAGGTCATATGCATTCTCAAAAGATTTTGAAGATAAAACAATTTGAAGACATTGACCTCATAGTGCAAAGAAATTCACTTATTTGGAGTGAGTTGGTTCCAGATTTGTACGAATCCAAGAATAGGTACAAGTGAGGAATCTAACTAGGTATGAGGCATAAGTGAATATAATCGCATGATATGAGATGAAGAATCAGAAAGGATTAACTTTGGGAGTTCAGAAACCACTTTTGGTGGATATACATGGTTTCAATGGATCAAAGCGACGGTAAAAAGCGAGATTTATTTACCGCTCGAGGGACTGCTAGATGAGACGAAGGGGATGCCGCGCAGTCCAATCTCCCGTGCCCTTACTTGGCGGTGGAAGACACCTATGGCGGCAGCGAAGAAGATGAGGTTATGGCCGGTGTGAAAGCGACCTCGAGGAGGTCGCGACAGCTAAGTGCTTCACCTCCGGCGTCGACTGGAGCTAGCGATGGCGCTAGGGTTTGAGTGAGATGGCGAGGTGGGAGAGAAGATAATGACCGCGCGGGTGGATATTTATAAGGAGAAGGGGCGGCGCAACACAATTATGCAGGTGCCCCTGGCGGTTCACATCGGAAGGACACGTGGCATGCATGAAACTTGTGGAGAGTTGAGCCACGATCCCACGCGCGCCTGGTGTGTCGGATAGTCGTTCTGGCTTCTCTGGTTTTCACGCAAAAGATATAAGGCATTAAAACAATTTTAAATGTGTGCCTCTATATCTTCAGCTGTCAAGGATACAGTGAAGACATTCGACACATGTCAACAAAATGCATATGAAGAGATAGAAAGAATTTGAGGAAGAAGCACATAAGAGATTAGGGTCCGATCACATTCACTTAGTTCAAAAAATGACAAGTCTGAAGACATAGCTATAAGTGAATGTTGTAGAGGACAAAACACACACACACACACACACACATGATACATCTCCAATGTATCTATAATTTTTGATTGTTCCATGCTATTATATTATCTGTTTTGGATGTTTAATGGGCTTTAATATGCACTTTTATATTATTTTTGGGACTAACCTACTAACCAAAGGCCCAGTGCAAATTGCTATTTTTTTGCCTATTTCAAAGTTTCGCAGAAAAGGAATATCAAACGGAGTTCAAACGGAATGAAACCTTCGCAAGGATCGTTTTTGGAACAAACGCAATCCAGGAGACTTGGAGAAAAAGTCTGGGAAGCCACGAGGTAGCCACGAGGCAGGAGGGCGCGCCGAGGGGGTAGGCGTGCTCCCACCCTCGTGGGCCCCTCGTAGCTCCACCGACATACTTCTTCAGCCTATATATACTCATATACCCTGAAAACATTTGGGAGCACCACGAAACCCTATTTCCATCGCCGCAATCTTCTGTACCCGTGAGATCCCATCTTGAGGCCTTTTCCGGAGCTCCGCCGGAGGGGAAATCAATCACGGAGGGCTTCTACATCAACACCATAGCTTCTCCGATGATGTGTGAGTAGTTTACCACAGACCTTCGGGTCCATAGTTATTATCTAGATGGCTTCTTCTCTCTCTTTGGATCTCAATACAAAGTTATCCTCGATCTTCTTGGAGATCTATTTGATGTAATACTTTTTGCGTTGTGTTTATCGAGATCCGATGAATTGTGGGTTTATGATCAAGATTATCTATGAACAATATTTGGTTCTTCTCTGAATTCTTATATGAATGATTTAATATCTTTGTAAGTCTCTTCGAATTATCAATTTGGTTTGGCCTACTAGATTGATCTTTCTTGAAATGGGAGAAGTGCTTAGCTTTGAGTTCAATCTTGCGGTGTCCTTTCCCAGTGACAGCAGGGGCAGCAAAGCACGTATTGTATTGTTGCCATCGAGGATAAAAAGATGGGGTTTATGTCATATTGCATGAGTTTATCCCTCTACATCATGTCATCTTGCTTAATGCGTTACTCTATTCTTATGAACTTAATACTCTAGATGCATGCTGGATAGCGGTCGATGTGTGGAGTAATAGTAGTAGATGCAGATTCCTTTAGGTCTACTTGTCACGCACGTGATACCTATATACATGATCATGCCTAGATATTCTCTTAACTATGTGCTTTTCTATCAATTGCTCGATAGTAATTTGTTCACCCACCGTAAAAATATGCTATCTTGAGAGAAGCCACTAGTGAAAACTATGGCCCCCGGGTCTATTTTCCATCATATTAATTTCCCGTCAACTAGCTATTTTAATCGTAGTTTATTTTGCAATCTTTACTTTTCAGTCTATACAACAAAAATACCAAAAATATTTATCTTATTATCTCTATCAGATCTCACTTTTGCAAGTGGCCGTGTAGGGATGGACAACCCCTTCATCGCATTGGTTGCAAGGTTCTTAGTTGTTTGTGCAGGTACTAGGGATTTGCGTGTAGTCTCCTACTGGATTGATACCTTGGTTCACAAAAACTGAGGGAAATACTTACGCTACTTTGCTGCATCACCCTTTCCTCTTCAAGGAAAAAACAACGCATGCTCAAGAGGTAGCAAGAAGGATTTCTGGCGCCGTTGCCGGGGAGATCTATGCACAAGTCAAGACATACCTAGTACCCATCACAAACTCTTATCCCTCGCATTACATTATTTGCCATTTGCCTCTTGTTTTCCTCTCCCCCACTTCACCTTTGCCGTTTAATTCGCCCTTTTTTTGTTTACCTCTTTTCGCTTGCTTCTTGTCTGCTTGTGTGTTGGATTGATTGTTTGTCACAATGGCTTAAGACAATACTAAATTGTGTGACTTTTCCAATACCAACAACAATGACTTTATTAGCACTCTGATTGCTCCTATTACCAATGCTGAATCTTGTGAAATCAATGCTGCTCTGTTGAATCTTGTCATAAAAGATCAATTTTCTGGCCTTCCTAGTGAAGATGCCGCTACCCATCTAAACAACTTTGTTGGTTTGTGCGATATGCAAAAGAAGAGAGATGTGGATAATGATATTGTTAAATTGAAGCTATTTCAGTTTTCGCTTAGAGATCGTGCTAAAACTTGGTTCTCTTCTTTGCCTAAAACTAGTATTGATTCATGGAATAAGTGCAAAGATGCCTTTATCTCTAAGTATTTTCCTCCCACTAAGATCATCTCTCTTAGAAACAATATAATGAATTTTAAGCATCTTGATCATGAGCATGTTGCACAAGCTTGGGAGAGGATGAAATTAATGATACGTAATTGCCCCACACATGGTTTCAATTTATGGATGATTAAACAATTTTTTTAATGCTGGATTGAATTTTGCTTCTAGAAATCTTTTATATTCGACCGCGGGAGGCACTTTTATGGAAATCACTTTAGGAGAAGCTACTAAACTCCTAGACAATATTATGGTTAATTACTCTCAATGGCACACCGAAAGATCCACTAGTAAAAAGGTTCATGCGATTGAAGAGATTAATGTTTTGAGTGGAAAGATGGATGAACTTATGAACTTATTTGCTAATAAGAGTGTTTCTTTTGATCCAAATGACATGCCTTTGTCCACGTTGATTGAGAATAATAATGAATCTATGGATGTGAATTTTGTTGGTAGGAACAATTTTGGTAACAACGCATATAGATGAAACTTTAATTCTAGGCCGTTCCCTAGTAATTCCTCTAATAATTATAGTAATTGCTACAAGAGCTACTATGGAAATTTTAATAAGATTCCCTCTGATTTTGAGACTAGTGTTAAAGAATTTATGAATTCACAAAAGAATTTCAATGCTTTGCTTGAAGAAAAATTGCTTCGGATTGATGAGTTGGCTAGGAATATGGATAGAATTTCTCTTGATGTTGATTCTTTGAAACTTAGATCTATTCCACCCAAGCACGATATCAATGAGTCTCTCAAGGCCATGAGAATTTGCATTGATGAGTGCAAAGAAAGAACCGCTAGGATGCGTGCTAAAAGGGGTTGCTTTGTGAAAACGTGTTCTTCAAGTTTAGATGACAATAAAGATGAAGATATAAAAGTGATTGATGTGTCTCCTATTAAATCTTCGTTTTCCAATATGAATCTAGATAAAGATGGGACTGGAGATGAGTCAACATTAGTTAAAAGGCGTCCCAATGATTCAGAGTTTTTAGATCTTGATACAAAAATTGGTAAAAGCAGGATTGAAGAGGTCAAAACTTTACATAGCAATGAACCCACTATTTTGGATTTCAAGGAATTTAATTATGATAATTGCTCTTTGATAGATTGTATTTCCTTGTTGCAATCTGTGTTAAATTCTCCTCATGCTTATAGTCAAAGTAAAGCTTTTACCAAACATATCGTTGATGTTTTAATGCAATCTTATGAAGAAAAACTTGAAATAGAAGTTTCTATCCCTAGAAAACTTTATGATGAGTGGGAACCTACTATTAAAATTAAGATTAAATATCATGAATGCTATGCTTTGTGTGATTTGGGTGCTAGTGTTTCCACGATTCCAAAAACTTTGTGTGATGTGTTAGGTTTCCATGAACTTGATGATTGTTCTTTAAATTTGCATCTTGCAGATTCTACCATTAAGAAACCTATGGGAAGGACTAATGATGTTCTTATTGTCGCAAATATGAATTATGTGCCCGTAGATTTCATCGTTCTTGATATAGATTGCAATCCTACATGTCCTATTATTCTTGGTAGACCTTTCCTTAGAACGATTGGTGCAATTATTGACATGAAAGAAGGAAATATTAGATTCCAATTTCCGTTAAGGAAAGGCATGGAACACTTTCCTAGAAAGAAAATAAAATTACCTTATGAATCTATTATGAGAGCCACTTATGGATTGCCTACCAAAGATGGCAATACCTAGATCTATTCTTGTTTTGTGCCTAGCTAGGGGCGTTAAACGATAGCGGTTGTTGGGAGGCAACCAAATTTTCTTTTCTTTGCTTTTACTTCTGTTTAGTAATAAATAATTCATCTAGACTCTGGTTATATAGGGTTTTGTGTTTTAATTAGTGTTTGTGCCAAGTAGACTCTTTGGGAAGACTTGGGTGAAGTCTTTGCGATCTTGCTGTAAAAAACAGAAACTTTTGCGCTGACGAGATTAGCTGCAATTTTTTTTACTAGAGAGTGATTTTAGGTTGATTCTTTTTGTAGATGATTAATAGAAAAATTCCTCACGTCCAACAATTTATTTCCGAATTTTAGATTTACATAAATATTCGAAAGTTACAGATTGCTACAGATTGTTCTGTTTTTGATAGATTCTGTTTTTCGTGTGTTGTTTGCTTATTTTGATGAATCTATGAGTAGTATCGG
>LR738712.1:336970171-336980199 GCA_902687465.1 Secale cereale
CTTCCACTTGGGGTAACCAACTAGGGGTTAGAGGCCCATCACCGGGGTGGTCGCGGACGTCGAGGGGCATCGACTGGCGCGAGGGGGGGGGGGGCGAGGCTGTCGGGGGCAGCTGATTGGGCGAAGCTACAGTGCGGTAGCGCACTATAGCGTGCTCCAGAGCGCCCGAATGGCTGGCACATTCGTGCCCCCGCCGCTCTGGTCATGTCCAACGTGCCCAAGGTTGTCTAGAAGGTCAAGGGAGGAGTAAAGAAATGGCCTGCGGCCTTGGATGCTCTGGAGATGCTGTGTGAGAGAGAGGAAGCTGGTAACTTGGTGAGAAATGGCTGTCCAGCAGGGTAAACTAGGGTTCTTACCCCTCAATCATGGAGCTGGGGTCCTGGGGAAGTTACTGGAGGTAGCCAGTAACTGGTTGAACGTGTGGTAGAAAGTTGAGGCCAAGGTAAAAGGTGAAAGTGATCAAGAAGAGGGTTTTAGTAAATCTGCAGAAGGTGTTTGATCAGTGTTTGGTCAAGCAAATGATCTCCACTTGCCATGACACTTAACAAGATTGAATGACATGTGAAAATAGGGTGCTTCACCAAATTTGGGCTCATTTGAAGAAACTGGCCAATGTAACTTTGGTGAACCCTAGAAAACAACATAAATAGCTTCATCTTGTTTGAGTCAAGCTAATCATCTCCCCTTGATGCACCACTTGGTGTAGTTTCATCATTTGGGATATTGATCATGCCCACAAAGTTTGAAGCTCCAGATAAAAAGTTGGCAATGTAAAGTTGTTCAAATTTGCATTTGAACAGAAAGGGTTTTGGGGTGATCTGATCAAGTTGCTCTATTCCAAATCTTGTGCCATTTGGTCTAGATGCCTTATTAGGCATTTCTAGCATGTGCACCAAGTTTGAGAGCATTTGGACAAGTTTGGCAATGTAGAGTTGCCCAAACTTCAATTATGAACAGAATGGTTATGAAGGGTTTTGATGATGTTTTCTTGCTTCCCAGGGCATGGGACTTGGCAAGATCATCAAATATGTCATATATGACATGATAGAATTTCCTTGGAATTTTTGGCGAATATTTCCTTTGTAAATATTTCAAAAGCTTGAAATATCCAGAAAAGGTTTTAAAGGGATTAGCCCATTATTTTGAACATGACCAAGTGTTGAAACTCTTATATATGGACAATATATGTCCTCTGAGTCTCCCTGAATTTTGGCAAATATTTTTGAAATACTTAAATAATTTTTCCCTATTAAAGACCATTTCTGGCCTTAAGAAAAAGCTTTTAAATAAAATAGGAAAATAACTTTTAAAATTATACTTTTGTGGTTTCTGGGAGTCCTATAACTACTAGGTCTCAAATATACTTTTTGAAATAACTTTCTCACCCTAAATCAAGTACTTGCAGTGCAAATCTCAATTCAGGGGTTTTTGGAAAACTAAATTTATAAAATACATTTTGGCCAAATTAATTTGTAAGAAAAATACTATTCTGTTATATAACACTTGGCATGATCATTGGGCAGAAGTTTTGGGTATGGAGATGAATTCTACAAGAGGTAATAGTTGACTTTAATGAGCACATGAAAAAGCACATGAAGAAAAACTCAATTCCAAATAAAAGCCAAATGATGCTAAAAAAATTGCTGGTCCAAATTTTCATGCTTCATTGATGCAAATAACATGTTACAAAATGCAGGGTGTGACAGACCTACCCCCCGTACAAGAATCTCGTCCCCGAGATTCCTAAACTAGGTCTTAAAAGAGATCGGGAAACTCGGATCTAAGATAGTCTTCACGTTCCCAGGTTGCTTCTGCTTCGGTGTGGTTGCTCCACTGGACCTTGAAGTACTTGATGGTACGGCTTCGCGTCCGTCGCTCTGCTTCGTCCAGAATGCGAATGGGCTTCTCGCGGTAGGTCAAATCAGGCTGCAGATCAATGGCTTGGTGATCAACATCCTTGTAGAGATTGGGCTTGTCTGGAACTTGGAGACATTTCCGGAGTTGTGACACATGGAATAAATTGTGCACATTGGATAGCTCAGGTGGTAGTTCCAACTGATAAGCCACTTCTCCTCGTCATGCAGTGATCTCAAAGGGTCCGATGAACCTTGACGCGAGCTTCCCCTTGACGTGGAAACGCTTGGTTCCCTTCAGAGGAGTTACCCGCAGGTACACATGGTCCCCGACATGGAAACTCATGTTCCGACGGTGAGTGTCAGCATAGCTCTTTTGCCTTGACTTGGCTGCCTTCAAACGTTCTCTGACTAGTTGGACTTGCTCTTCTGCTGCGCGGAGAATATCCGGTCCAAAGACTAGTCCTTCTCCAGTCTCTGACCAGTTGAGGGGTGTGCGACATCTGCGTCCGTACAACACCTCAAATGGTGCCATCTGAAGGCTCGACTGGTAACTGTTGTTATAGGAGAACTCGGCAAAAGGGAGACAATCTTCCCACTTGGATCCATATGCCAAGACACATGCTCGGAGCATATCTTCGAGAATCTGATTGACTCGCTCTGTCTGACCTCCGGTCTGTGGGTGGAAAGTCGTGCTGAAAGATAACTTGGTTCCCAAGGCTTCTTGGAACTTCTTCCAGAACCTTGAGGTGAACTGGGTTCCTCGATCTGACACAATCTCCTTGGGAACGCCGTGAAGACTTACGATTCTGTCAATGTAGAGAGCTGCCAGCCGGTTGCCATCATAAGTGGTTTTGACAGGAATGAAATGGGCCACCTTGGTCAAATGATCGACTATGACCCAAATAGAGTCATGTCCTCTATTCGACCTTGGTAATCCAGTGATGAAGTCGATTCCGACTTTATCCCACTTCCACTCAGGAACTTTGAGTGGTTGAAGCAATCCAGCAGGTCGCTGATATTCAGCCTTGACCCTTTGGCACACATCACACTTTGCAACATAGGTTGCAATCTCTCTTTTCATCCCGTGCCACCAGAATCGTGCCTTCAAGTCTTGGTACATCTTGGTTCCTCCGGGGTGGATGGAATACGGAGTGTCGTGGGCTTCTTGCAGAATCAGGTTCTTCAGCTCTGTGTTGTTTGGTACGCATATGCGGCCTTTGTACCAAACAATCCCGTGCTCGTCTTCAGAGAATCCAGGGGCCTTGCCTAGCTTCATCTTCTTCTTGATGCCTTCAATGCTTGCGTGCCCATCTTGTGCCTTCTTGACTTCGTCCATCAGGGTCGGTCTGACTTCCAAATGATCCAGAAATCCAGGGGTGACCAATTCCAAACTGAATTGTTCGAGCTCCTAAACAAGGCTGGCTGTCTTTCTTGAATAACAACATTCAAAGAGCAAGCCTTCCTGCTTAAGGCATCGGCCACCACGTTAGACTTCCCGGGGTGATATGGAACACTGAGGTCATAGTCTTTGATGAGTTCCAACCACCTTCGCGGCCTCATGTTCAATTCCTTTTGGGTGAAAATGTACTTCAGACTTTTGTGGTCTGTGTAGATCTCACACCGTTTCCCTAGGAGGTAATGCCGCCATGTCTTCAAAGCATGAACCACTGCTGCTAACTCAAGATCGTGAGTGGCGTAGTTCTCCTCATGGGGTCGTAGCTGCCTGGAGAGGTATGCTATGACTCGGCCTTCTTGCATCAGAACGCTTCCCAGTCCGGTTCGAGAGGCATCACAATATATCACGAACTCCTTGTGAATATCAGGTGTTGCCAGAACTGGGGCGGTGGTCAATCTCTTCTTGAGTTCTTGGAAGCTTTCTTCGCATTTTGGCGTCCACTCGAACTTCTTGTCCTTCTTGAGGAGCTGAGTCATTGGCCGTGCAATGCTAGAGAATCCTTCCACGAATTTGCGGTAATAGCCCGCAAGCCCGAGGAAGCTTCTGACTTCCTTGACGGTCGTTGGAGATTGCCATTGGGTCACAGCTTCGATCTTTGCGGGATCAACTGATAATCCTTCTTTGGTCAAGACGTGACCTAAGAATCCAACTTTATGCAGCCAGAACTCACACTTGCTGAATTTGGCATACAGTTGGTGCTCTCGAAGCTTGTCTAGGACCATTCTCAGATGCTGCTCGTGCTCTTCCTCCGACTTCGAGAAGACAAGAATGTCATCAATGAAGACAACAACGAACTTGTCCAAATATTCCATGAAGACTTTATTCATGAGATACATGAAGTAAGCTGGGGCATTGGTTAACCCAAAGGACATGACCATGCACTCGTACATGCCATATCTGGTTACGAATGCCGTCTTCGGAATATCTTGGGGTCTGATCTTCAGCTGGTAGTACCCAGATCTGAGGTCGATCTTGGAGAACACCTTGGCTCCGTTGAGCTGATCAAACAGATCTTCGATCTTGGGAAGTGGATATTTGTTCTTGATTGTGACTTCATTGAGGGAACGATAGTCAATGCATAAGCGGATGGTACCGTCCCTCTTTGCCACAAACAGAACAGGAGATCCCCAAGGGGAGGCACTTGGGCGAATAAATCCCTTCCTCAGCTGCTCTTCCAGCTGCTTTTTCAACTCAGCCAATTCTTCCGTCCCCATTCTATAAGGCTTCTTATAGATGGGTCCTGCTCCGGGCACGAGCTCGATGATGAACTCAATGTCACGGTCAGGGGGCATTCCCGGTAGTTCATCCGGAAAGACATCAGGATACTCACATACCACCGGTACTTGCTCTAGCCCAACTTCAGACAGACAGTTGACTTGAGCGGCTTGAGCGGAAGAGGAGTTGGAAGCAAACTTGACTTCGACTCCCTGGTCATTGGTCACAGTGACTATCCGATTGGCACAGTCTAACAAGCCTTGGTGCTTACTGAGCCAATCCATCCCTAAGATCACATCCAAGCCTTGCGATCTCCGGATGATAAGGTCTACTAGGAAATCTACACCGTTAATGGTAATACTGACTCCCTTACAGCCTATCTTGGCTCTCATCTCGGCTCCGGGGGTTTGTACCACCATAGGGTTATTCAGGGGTGTAGGGGTCATGCCACTTTTTAATGCAAATATTTGAGTGACAAATGAATGCGTTGCTCCAGAATCAAACAAGACAGTTGCAGGTGCTGAGTTGACAAGGAACGTACCCAGCACGACGTCCGGGTCTTCCTGGGCTTCTTCAGCAGTGACGTGATTCACACGCCCTTTCCCATGGTTAGGTGGATTGCGAGGAGCTAGGTTCCTTGGTGGCATCCCGCGGCCTTGTCCCTGGTTCTGCGCATTGGGCCGCGGGGCATCAGGCTTCTTGTTGGGGCACACCCTTGAGATGTGTCCGGGCTGACCACATCCAAAGCAAGTGACTTGGTTTGGATTGTTGATCTTGTTGCCACCACTGGTATTGGGGTTGAAAGCTGGCCTGGGGTTGGCATACTGCTGAGGCTGAGGGTTGGTACGAGGTGCAGGAGCTCTTGGTTGCTGATAGGTTGGCTTGGCCGGGGCTGACTGCCACGGACGAGGCTTCTGGTTGCTGGAACTTCCCTTGCTGACCATCTTGCGCTTGCGAGTGTCTTCCAAAGCACGCCGCTTGTCTTCAAGCATAAGTGCCTTGTTCACCAGGTCAGGGAAGGATGGGCAGTCGCACACGACAAGCGAGTATTGCAGAGTCTGATTGAGGCCTTCCATGAAGCGCTCCCTTTTTGCAGCATCAGTGCTGACATCTTCAGGGGCATACCTTGACAGAACACTGAACTTCTGCATGTACTCCTTGACAGTGCCACTTCCTTGCTTCAGGGCTCGGAACTCACGCTTTTTGTTAGCCATGATTCCGGAAGGAATGTGGGCCTTGCGGAATTCTGCCTTGAAGTTGACCCAAGTGATGTCTTGTTCAGGATGCATGGCCTTGAATCCATCCCACCAAGCTCTAGCAGTCCTCCCAAGGCAGTGGGCTGCATAAGCCACCTTCTCGCGGTCTTCGGTGCATCCGACTAGTTCCAGTATTTCCTCAATGGAGCGGATCCAGTCGTCTGCATCCAGGGGTTCAGCAGTCTCGATGAAAGTTGGCGGTGGATGCTTCTTGAACTCTGCCAACGTGGAACGTCCATTGCCATTCCCCGCCGGCTGGTGGTTGTTGGTGACAGCTTGAGCAATCAGCTGAAGGGCTGCAGTGTTGGCTTGGCATTCCTCTCGGAAAGCTTGGAGAAGCTGAGACATGTCCATGTTCGGAGGAGGTGGTGGTGGAGCTTGGTCGTTGGTTTGGTCGTGGCCTGCCTCTGGCTGAGCGGATGCTCCGGCTTCAGGCTGCTGGGTAGTGGTACCAGTGCGAGTTACAACAGGCATCCTGTTGGAGCGGTTAAAGGTCTCATGACTTGGAAGAGGGAAAGCAAGATAGATGGGTGCCTAGTAAGGGGGTGGGTGTGACACTAATCAAATCATGCAAGGGCCGAAAGGCCAAAACACATTCATTAAAAATCCAAATGGGTGATGTAGTCGTTTACACATTCCCGAAGGAAGAATACGACATACATCCAGACACAACAAAAGCAAACACTAGACGGTTTCATATGAACCATACAAGGACTCGACTGCGCATAGGGGTTACACGACTTATCCTATCGTAGAGGTCACAACTGGCATATCCGAGTAGCGAATAATGCCTAAGCGGCGGAATGCTCGGTCGCGTATTCCGGCTCTTCTGGGTCTTCCTCCTTGTCTTCATCTGTCTGGGCCCCCTTGTCACTTGAGGGTGTGGGGGAGTGGAGGAGTTGGATACGACGGTGCTTCGTCGGTGGTGCAGGGAAAAGCTTGTGATATTCCCTTGCCGTCATCCGGCGTCGCCGAGGTGGCTCTTCATCCTTGGAAGATACATCCTCGGAGGGCCTTCCGCCTCGATATGCGATAGCGGACTGTCCTGAAGGTGCTCCTTCCTTCTTGATCCTATTTGTCTTCTCTTGAGCTCGACGAAGAAGTGCCTTGGTCTTGTGAAGTTCTTCTCGAAGCTTCATCGATTCCGAGGCCAAGTCTTGTGCCAAGCTGTCGGCACATAGACTGAAGTAGGTCTGGAACCGAAGCGAGAGTCCTTCCTTCAGTGGAGGGGCTAGTGCGCTGCTTTCATCTTCACCTTCCTTCCGGTAAGGTAAGAAGCGAGTTGTCATCTTGGCTGCCATCTCCGGAAGAAGCTCATGGAGACGGGTTAGTGCCTTGAGTGCAGCAGCCTCGACAGCGAGAGGTAGTGTTGCCATCTGGGGTCCCTCGAAGAACCAACTTGTGGGAGGATCGTTTGCACATGGTACTCCACCTCAGTGTCGCTAACCCAATGCTCAAGGTAGGTGAGGATGGGCGCTCGGTGGAACTGACACTCCTGGAGGCTATCCTCGAGAAGCAAGGGAAACCCAGTGGTCAGGTGCTCTTCGGGTACAGCGGCCATCTACAAAGGTGGAATAGGAGGGGTTAATAAGCTGATGAAATCTCAGGTTTAGAAAAGAAGAGAGGTTCAGAAGGTTTTTTGAAAAAGGGTCTCATCTAACTAACGCCCATGCTAACTAAGGCTTCCTACAGTCAGGATGGCTCTGATACCAGCTCTGTGGGGACCCCGACTTAGAAGTCGAGATCACTGAATGCACGTGTACAGTGATCCCAGAGATCAATGCTCACTGAACACACAGAAGATGCATAACAAGAGTCTTACATCCATACATACCGTCTTACACAAATTATGGCCATTATGGCCAAGTCTTACATAGAAAAAGCCTCACGGGCTGAATAGCAAATAACTCAAATAGCGGAAGTCTTCGATAATAGGTAGAACCCATGCCATCTGCCTTAACCCTACAGGCATTCTGACTGGGATAGCGTCCTAGTTCGCATGTTCGTCTCCAAAGAACTCTTCATCATATTCCTGTTCTTCCAGGCCTGGCCAATTAAATAACCAGTGGCAAGCCAATGAGTACTTTGAATGTACTCGCAAGCAACCCATGATGTGGTACAAGTAACAGTGCAATAATGAACAATCTAGCTAAGAGCTAGAATAAACATTCTACCATCAAGTTATGCATCAATAAACTCGCGTAACCTCGAGGACAGGTTACCGATATCAACATGAATATGATTCAACTCATCGAGTCAAGTCACCACCTTGACTCATCACATACATACTTTCACCGATGAAGTAAAATTCTGGACATAGTTTAAGTAGCACCACCCAACTGTCCATGACCGCGGACACGGCTATTCGAATAGTTTTACACTCTGCAGAGGTTGTACACTTTACCCACAAGATCCGGGGAACTTCCGTGTCATCCACGACCCGCGGTACCTCAAGTACCCGGGGTAAGCACCCGGTCATTACCTTTCCTTAGACGACACTAACATAGAGTCCACTCGTTGGTACACGGCCCTCGGGAACAAACAATAGATCACGGGACTTGCCCTAATTTCAATGTCACGCGTGCCCGAAGGGACCAACGGTGTGTCCGGTGCCCTGTGAAAACAGTCATGGTCGTCTATCCAAGCACGACCCCGTCCCGGGAAAGACCTCAAGTCTTCCCGTCACTAGTAATGCGGGCACCATGCTAGTATCGACCTAAGTAATCAATAAAGCCCTGTCCCATAAGGGGTAGTGTGGTTGCACATGTTTGGTTGGGACGGTAGTCACACATAAATCTAATCCATTATTTCACCCATGCACAAGAATTTACCGGCACATCACTTCTTCCTCAAGTGATGACCTAACTCAACATCACCCTCGGGCATTAGGGGCACCCGATGGGTTCATGCAAAGATTTCAGCCACGTAGGTTCATATCACACATGCATCACTAAGCATCATTACTAACTATTAGCATGCCATCTAGCACATAGCAAGATCAAGATCATGGCATGCATCATGTAGTGGTTCAACTAGGTCACCATCGTAACCCTATCATCATACATCGGAAACAAACGGGTTCCGAAGAACAAGTGTATCATGGTCAAAGGGCTGCTTGCCTGGATTGACTTGGTCTTCAAAGTCTTCAAATCCTTCTCCTTCTCCTTCTTCAGCAACTTCGTCAAATACGGTATCTATACGTCGCATTATAACAATGGAAACATAAGACCACAAATAAAACATAAAAATCAAAGTGCTCAGAAAAATGTCAACTTATTTTTGTTAAATACTAGAGGGATTTCTAAGATGGGGAAAATTCTTAGTTGGAGTTTTGGAGTAACAGAATGGAATCTATTGATTTTAGAATAGGAGTTTTATTGCTCAAATTTGAATTTAAATTTGAACAGAACAGAAAAGTTTCATGGATGTGAGTGAAAGTTACACCATTAAATAGGTTGGAATATAAAAATATTTTAGGAGTTGGAATTATTTCATTTGGACCAATATTCATTTCTGTAAAAATGTTTGAAATATTTACAGAAAAGAAAAAGAGAAAATGCCCTGTGCAACTGGGCCAGAGGGGCCACAGTGCACGGCCCAGGGCAAACCAGCCCAGCCGCACGGGCGCCAGCGCGCATGTCAGGTTTTTAAACCTAACAGGCGGGGCCCGGCGGTCAGTGGCGGAGAGGAGGGGGAGAGAGGGGTGAGGATGACAGGCGGGGCCCGCCTGTCATCTCCAACCTCACGGCCACGGCGACGGCGAGCTCACCGGCGAGGATTCCGGCCACGACGACGGCAACGGAGGGTAGGGACGTGATCAACGTTGAGTGGCGGATGCAGTGGAGGTGGTGCGGCACGCCGAGGAGGTCGGGTTCGCCGGCGGCGAGGTGGGACGGCGGAGGATCGTCAGGAGGTTGTCGCTCCGGCCGTTTCCGACTGCAACAGAAGGGGGAAACAGAGGGGAACGCATCAGTGGAGTGTGGGGGTTCCAAATCGGGCAAAAGGAAGGGCGTAGGAGGCCCGTACTGCGAGATCACCGGCGGCCCGACGCGGCGGAGCTCCGGTCGATCCCGAGCACTGGGACCTTCTGGGGATGAACTGGTGGTGCTGGGGGACTGAAGGAGATGTGGTGAAGCTGTTGGTGCTGTTGGAGAGGCTCGGGGGGTCCTATTTATAGGGGAACGGCGGAGCCCCGTGGTCCAGTGCGCCGGCGAGCTGCTGCTCGACGCTACAGCGCACGGGGGG